>CM044966.1:13932833-14072833 GCA_024516035.1 Bactericera cockerelli
AAAAGAGGGAGAGAGAGAGAGAGAGAGTAGCTAGCAAAAGATAAAAGAGGGAGAGAGAGAGAGAGAGAGAAAAGCTAGCAAAAGATAAAAGAGGGAGAGAGAGAGAGAGAGAGAAAAGCTAGCAAAAGATAAAAGAGGGAGAGAGAGAGAGAGAGAAAAGCTAGCAAAAGATAAAAGAGGGAGAGAGAGAGAGGAGAGAGAGAAAAGCTAGCAAAAGATAAAAGAGGGAGAGAGAGAGAGAGAGAGAGTAGAGCTAGCAAAAGAT
The DNA here is from genome assembly GCA_024516035.1 of Bactericera cockerelli. Classification (NCBI taxonomy): domain Eukaryota; kingdom Metazoa; phylum Arthropoda; class Insecta; order Hemiptera; family Triozidae; genus Bactericera; species Bactericera cockerelli. Next base: position 13,933,099 of record CM044966.1, read on the forward strand.
AAAAGAGGGAGAGAGAGAGAGAGTGTAGCTAGCAAAAGATAAAAGAGGGAGAGAGAGAGAGAGAAAAGCTAGCAAAAGATAAAAGAGGGAGAGAGAGAGAGAGAGTAGCTAGCAAAAGATAAAAGACGGAGAACCAGAATTATTCAAATTTATTTTTTGGACCTTGGGCTAATTCGCATATTAAAATATTGTTCAAAGTTAGCCAGAGAATTTAGTCTCACAAGAAGAAGTATAATGGAGTTACATTTTAGTCCACTTCTGGCTAGAAGAGTTAACATTTATTTCTGTGTTAACATTTATTTCTGCTGGCTATTGCATGGTAGTTTTTTTATTATTCTCTCACTTTTCCTGTTCCTGATGTGGCTACCTTCTACTCACCATCTTAGGGTGGCGTCATCGTGTACGATGGTAGCAAAAAAATGTCCAGAAAGCTGGACTTTGTAGAATGACGTAGTCGTCACATGGCCGTATATAAATAAATATACTTTCTCTCTAAAGCACTACTATACTATATTTAAAAAAAAAAATTCATCATCATAGGGTGGCGTCATCGTGAATAATAGTAGCCAGACAGTGGAGGAATTACTCAGCACTTCTACCACTGTCTGTACAAGGAGGCTAATAATCGACAGGGGCCCCCAGAACCAAGCCAATGCTGGTCTACTCCATGTTTATAGTGCCCCAGCCAGACTGCTGGTCCACTACCTGTTTAAAGTCCCCCAGCCAGACCTTCTACTAAAGAGTTTGAAAATATTACTGTGTCGCCTCGCAAGCATCACTGAGATGTCAGTTAAATAAATATATAGTGTCATATACTATATACCTATGTATATGTTCTCTATGTGAAGGTATTGTAGGTACCAGTTACCAGTAAATAATATTCAGCCACTTGCCATGTAGACCACGTCTGGCTACTCCTAATTGGCTCTCCCAATATTGTGCTGATTTGCCGAGTATTGGTCAGCAAATAATACCGACCCGTATCTTATGGACTTCATTGGTTTTTGGCACATTCACAAGAGAAGAAGAAAATGAAGAGAAATAGAGAGAGAGAAAGGAGAGGGAGACAGGAACTACTGAAGAGAAAAAAAGGAGAAATAAGAGAAGAGAAAAAAAGAGATATAGAGAGAGAGAGAGAGAGAGAGGGAGGGGGAGGGAGAGATGAAAAGATAAAAAGAGGGAGAGAGGAACAGAGAGAATATGAGAAAGGGAGACAGAGAGAGAAAGAACGATAGAGGAAAGGAGAGAGAAAATAATAGAGAGAGAGAAAGTAGGAGAAAGATAGAAAGAGATAAATATAAAAAAAAAAGGAGGGAAATAAAGAAAAAAAGAGAATTGAATGACAAAGAAAGGAGCGAGAGAGAGAGAGAGGGAGAGCCATAAAATTTAATAAGAGAAAGAGAAATAGTAGAGCGATAAAGAAGAGACAGAGTGGAAGAGAGAGCAAAAGAATTAATAATAATAATAATAACATGGCCTTATTTATACTGCCCGATAATGACTATTAAAGTCCCATTATTCCAGCAGTAAGCCCAAGACATATATATATATATTGGATTTATTTGTATCAACAAGGTGTTATTACAAAACAGTAGGCAATTACATAATTAGAGACAAGTTAAAAATAAATTATAATAAAGGATTTTTTTTTTTTTCCTTTCTTTCTTATTATTTTCTTTTTATATTATAGAGAGGTAAAATTTCCTTCTTTTTTACTTCATTTTTTTTGTTTTTTTTTTTTTTTTTTTTTTTTTTTTTTTTTTTTTTTTTTTACTTTTAATACAGAGAAATGGATAATACTATATTATGCACACATTGCACACTTTTGACTTTTGACACAGGGGATAGGCAACTTATTTATACTTTGATCTTTTCTTCAACATAAACTTCAAAAACAAGTAGACGCACTTTATCTCTTCTGGGTCTCTAACCTGGAGTATTCTGTTAGTATTACTATTTTTAAGGTATTTTTTTCTTTCTACAGTGTATACAGGGCAGTTCTCAAAAATGTGGGTAATCGTTTCTTCTTCCATCAGGTTGCAGATTGTACATAGGTTGTTTGAGTTCCAATTATATGAAATCCCTTCTGAGATGAAATGAATAAATGTCCCAGCACACCTGGCTTGACAAATAAGTTTTGTTCTGTCAAATGGTATTCTGGAGAGCAAGTAGTGTTCGATAGTGTCAGTGGTCTTTATGTATTGATAATGGGGTACATACGTTGAGTTTTTAATTCTTACCCAGTCTTGGTTCTTCATCCTTTGACTTAGTTTTTCAATTATTCTGTTTTTATGTATTTTGATTTTTTCAGCATTTTGGTCCAACCACATGTCATTTTCTTCCAGTTCTTCTAACATTTTTTTAAGTTGTGATACCCAATTATATTTTTTATCTGGAGATTTTTGATCCAGTTCTATAAGTTTTTCATAACAAATACGAGGTAATCTTTCTTTGTCCATAGTTAGAAGTTTTTCCCACCAGCTCAAGCATAATTTTAATATTGTTACCATTGTATGTTCGATTCCCATTTCTACTCTTACGACATAGTTTGGCGTTGTTCTTGCCATTCCATATATACTTTTGTAGTATGCTAGCTGAGCAACCTCTACTTCATCTGAGTGTACTAGGCCCCATACTTCACTCCCATACAGTAAAGTGGCTTTTGTTATGGCTTCATATAATTTTCTTCGGGTTTCCCAGCTTTGAACTTTTGCTCCTATTAGCATACTTTTAGCAACTCCTGTGGCTACATTAGCTCTCTCTTTTGCTTTTTCAGCTTGCTTTGTAAATCTACCAGATGATGTAAAAACTGTGCCTAAATATCTGAATTCACTTGTAACCTTTAGTTCTTGGTTTTGATACTGGAAAATTTCTGAATTTTTCTTTCTTCCATTTTTCTTAAATACAATAACTTGGGTTTTGTCTACATTGACTTCAATCAGGTTCTCTGCGCAGTAGTTTTTTAATGTGTCCAGCTGTCGTTGCAGTTGTGGCCTTGAGTCTGCAAATAGAACTAAGTCATCTGCATACAGTAGGAGTAGGATTTCATTTTGATTATTTATACTCACTCCTCTCATTTCATTTTTTCTAAAGTATTCTTCCATATCATTTAAAAAGAGGATAAAAGCTACACTTGATGCACAATCCCCTTGCATAACACCTACTTCCACATTTACGAGTTGCGTGTATTCCACTCCAAGACTCTTACATCAGTTAGATTTGTTTATATGAGGTCTTATAACTTTTATTCTAGATTTAGCATGGTGGTATAGATTTTTCATACAGTTAATAACTTTTGTTGATATACCATTGTTGTAAAGTTTCTGCCATAGTAGGTTATGTGGGACTTTATTAAAGGCCATTTTAAAGTCAATAAATGCACAGTAAAGCTTTTTATTTGTAGAATTTAGTCTAATCTGTATAATACTAGCTAGTGTGAAGATATTGTCTTGGCAACCTCGTTTTGGTCTGAAGCCTCCTTGATTTTCATTAAATATTTTGTTTTTTTCACCCCAATATATAATTCTTTGAGCTAAAATGTACGTTAGTAGTTTAAAGATTCCATTTAACAGAGAAATGCTTCTGTAATTGTTTGGATTATCAGATTCTCCTTTTTTATAAAGCATAGTTATATTGGCTAATGGTAAATCCTCAGGTATTTCCTTCTCATTTAATATTAAATTATACATTTTAACTAAAGATTTTAAACAATTTTCTCCTAAATTTTTAAGTTGCTCATTTAATATTGCATCAGGTCCTGGGGTTTTATTATTTTTCAAGTTCATAATTGCTTTTTCTAATTCTTTTTCTGTTATTTCTTCATCAAGTTCTTGATGTCTTGCATCATACAGAAGTCTATTTTCTAGCGTAATACTGTCTGTTTTTAGAGTACATTTTAAATAGCTTTCCCATTGTTTAATTGTGATATTATTTTTTTGATAATTATTTTTTTTGAATGAATTGATTGTTTTCCAAAACTCTTTTGGGTTTCTTATGTTAGCTACTATTTCTTGGATTTTGATTTCATAGAGATCTTTCTTTTTTGCTAATATATGCTTATAGTGTTTTCTTGCCTTCAAGTATACTTCTATTTCTTGCTGTTTTCTTTTCCATTTCCTCAATGCTTTCATCATATGATATTTACTTTCTCTACATTCCTTATCATACCATTTTTGAGATGCTTTTTTTGTTGTGCACTTGAGTGCACTTTGTACCATATCAGTTTTTGATGAAGCTTTATTAATAGTTTTGATCAGTTCTTTGTATATTGTATTAGCATTGTCACTATCTTTTATTTTTATACAGTTTGTTTCTTGTGTGTACAGATCTTTTTGTTCTGGTTTCCATTTGTATTTGATTTCCTGCTTTCTTATTTTTTTGGGAGAATCTTCATCAGTTTCTAAAGTATTTGAACTAAGACATAGTATTAGTTGGAAGTGGTCAGATTTATTATTTTTTTCACTAACATAAAGATCATCTATCAAATTTAACGCATTTAAGTTGACCCATACCAGGTCAATGGTACTCGCGCCATTGGTGCTAGTATAAGTAAAATTTCCATTTCCATCTCCTTTAGTCCTTCCATTTAGCACCAACAGCCCCAGTTTTTCCATTGACTCTACTAGGATCTTCCCTCTTTCATTTATTTTGACGTCTTCATTGTTTCTGTGATGGTTGACATGAAGCATTTCAGCAAAATCTTCATCAATGTTGTTTAGTAGTCCAATCCGTGAGTTGAAATCTCCTCCCACAATTAAGTTAATATCTTCATCATTATTAATCATTTTTGAAATTGAATGTTCAAGCTGGGTTAATACTTCTTCAGAGTCCAGATTAGGTTTCAGGTATAAATTGATTATTGTTATAATCTCTAGGTTCAATGTAATTTCTATAATCATCCACAGATCAGAACTTTCAATTATTTTTGATTTGTAGTTATTTTTCATCATAGTTGTTATTCCGCCACTTGCTCGTCCTGTGCTCCTATCTTTTATTGCATGTACATTATACATCTGAGTTACATCCAGGTCTTGCGGTGGGTTCCAATCTTTTGTTTCCCATGTTTCACTCAAACAGATAATATCTGCACACTGGATTTCTAGTTCATCATCTGCATCACCGTTTCTATCAAAAAAATTATTCAAGCCATGAACGTTCCAAAATAGGATTTTTATTTTTTTATGATTGGTATCTAGTCAGAAAAGATCATTGGTAGCTATGGTCTTATTCTTGTTTTCTATTTCCTGATTATTCTTGGGTGTGAGGCTCCACATGTCCTGAAGGTTCATTTGCTTTTGTTCTTTACTATCCAAAGTATTAGTTCTACCTTTCTTGCTTATAGGGGTTGAAGCATGTTGAGGTTGTGTAGAGGATATTGGGGAATGTTCTGCGTAAGTTCTTTTCAAATTTTTATCCCTCACTTCAGTGATTGTAATAATTGTGTTATCAAGATTTGAATCCTTCATTTCAAAGTCTTCCTGGTTAGAGATTTCCTCTTCTTCCAGCTGTTGTAAGGTCCAACTTTTACCATTTATGACCAATTTGTCATTTTTCATGTGTACATTTTCACCTTTTGATTTTGCAGCTAAGCTAAATTTAACTAATTTTGTTCTTGTTTGCTGTTCTTCCTTTGATAAATCTTCTTTGAATTTAATTTGATTGTTACTTTTTATTTTGTGTTTATTTTTTAATATATCATTCCTAAGAATACTTGAAGTAAGCACTATTTTCAAGGGACCCTCTTCACTCCATTTTTTTCTACCCAATTTAAACATTCTTTTGATTTGATATTTGTTCATATCTATACCAATTTCCTTAACAACAAGTAGAATTTGGTTCAAGCCCAAGACATATTATTATGTGGTAGAAATCCCAAATAGGAGGATAACTTGTCATGTCCCGGCGGGGTTTCGAACCCACGACCTCTGGAACCTGTGGATTCACAGAGTGCCGCATTTACCACTGAGCTACCGGGACAGACAGAGCTGCCGCCTTTACCACTTCTAATGAAGAGATTAGAAATGTTAACAAATAGAGAGATGGGAAGAAGAGAGATGAAAAGAGAAGTACAAGGATCTAAACTGAAGAAGAAGATTTGCTAATAAGGACGAAAGCAGGACACGCTAGGGATGTTGAAATCAAGACGGTTCTAGAGATATCTGCTGCAGAGCCAGATCGGGTGAGGGGAAACTCCTGAACAGGAGAGAAGGGGAAATGAGAAGGTGTCTCAAAATCTTATTTATTTATATAGAAACTCTTTATTAGTAGAATATATCTACAGACAAATAATGGTAAAAATATATTGACAGTAATAATATTGACTTGTTTGACAATATTAATAAAAGCAAGAGAAAAAAAATATATATACATATTATGTCCTAACTAAAGGGCGAGGTTATTGCCTGTGGTAATCTCTTCCACCCAACCCTTTATATTAATAAAAATCATGATTTCTAATGCTATAAGTTGTACTTGTAGCATTAGGACCATATTATGAAACAGTAAATAAAACTTGATCGAACATGTTTAATAAATTCAAAATAAGCCAGACACGCCCCCAAGTTGTAATTTCAACCAATCACAGCGCACTATAGCCCGAGTTAAGGGACAAAAATTCTGGTCCCTTGAGTTCTCTTCGACGTTTGACGTTATTTTTTAATTTAAATTAAATTTATTTATTTATTTTTTAAGTGCAATACAAAACAGGTGTATGTCAATTACAATGAATTTTGACATACACTCAATGACATTATAATACACTGTTTTATCTCTTGGTGCGTTCTTCTTACATTTTGACTTGGCGGGTTGGAACACTGTCGAGCTCATTTTTTGATGAAGAAGATTTGGTTCGATGTCATTTCCCCACTGTTTGAACCACCCTGTATCGATAATATTCCAAGACGATACTACAAATCATTCGAGCAAACAAAGAGAGAAGGTTCATGCTATTCCTAATCAAACAACACACAGAGATAATTTAGGGGTGGGGCACGCAGTATGGATGATCTGGCAGAATGCACAGACGATATATATGGAATCAAAATAGGAAGAGCTAAGAGGAGGAGGAAAAGGAGGAGGAGGAGTAGGAGGAGTAGAAGCAGGAGGAGGAGAAGGAAGAAGAGGAGGAGAAGGAAGAAGAGGAGGAGAAGAGGAAGAAGAGGAGAAGAGGAAGAGGAGAATGAGGAGGAGGAGGAGGAGGAGGATTAGGAGGAAGAAGAGGAGAGGGAAGAGTTGAGAGAGAAGGAGGAGGAGGAGGAAAAAGAAGAGTAGGAGCTAAAATACTACCCTTGTTTATAACAGAACTTTTACTCCTGCTAAAATCTGATAACTCTTATTTATAACACAGTTTTTGCTCCTGCGAAAATATTACCATTGTTTATGACAGATCTTTTACTCCTGCTAAAACACTACCCTTGTTTATAACACAGCTTTTACTCCTGCTAAAATACTACCATTGTGTCTAACAGAAATTTTACCCTTGCTAAAATACTACCCTTTTTTATAACAGAGCTTTTACTCCTGCTAAAATACTACCCTTGTTTATAAGTTTTATAACAGAGCTTTTACTCCTGCTAAAATACTACCCTTGTCTATAACAGAGCTTTTACTCCTGCTAAAATACTAACAGCTTTTACTCCTGCTAAAATACTATCCTTGTTTATAACACAGCTTTTACTCCTGCTAAAATACTACTCTTGTTTATAACACAGCTTTTACTCCTGCTATAATACTACCCTTGTTTATAACCGAGCTTTCACTCCTGCTAAAATACTACCCATGTTTATAACATAACTTTTGCTCCTGCTAAAATATGACCCTTGTTTATAACACAGCTTTTAATCCTGCTAAGATACTACCCTTGTTCATAGCACAGCTTTTACTCCTGCTAAAATATAACCCTGTATACACGCACCGTTACCCATTTATCTCATTCGAAACTTGAACAGATTTTTTGCTCCTGCTAAATTACTTATTTCACGAAAACAAAGACAAGATAAGGACTTTAGATTTAAATTTACGAATACCCGGAAGGTACAATTTAAATTATTATTATGATAGTTGAAATCTTATAGCATTTTTTTTTATCCACAGTTTTTTTTACCCATAGCAAAAATAAAAATATTAATTATGAGCGCACGTTTTGCTCAGTGGTGAGACAGTGGCTATCTAGGCTGTAATTCCTGGGTTCGAACCCCAGAGCCGTCAAAAAATTGTATTTATTATTTGGTTTTAGTAAGGGAAATTTTTGTAACTTTTAATTTTCGTGTTATCATTTGTGACAGACGGCGTAGACCGCATTATAGGGTTTATTCTTTATATGAACAAAACCCTGGTACGTATGCACTAGTGGTCAAGTGGTCAACGCGCTAGCCAGGTGATCCAGGTAGCGTAGGGATCCATTGGTTTGGAATCCCACCCAGCGCATGAGTTTTTCCTCATTAATTTGAGTTTGTGACCGCATAATAATAAGACTCTGAGGGTTAGATGGTAGAAAATGGTTTGAGCATTAACCTCGCCTGGTGTTTACCTTCCACTAAAGAGTATTATTATTATTATCATCATAGGGTGGCGTCATCGTGAAAGATGGTAGCCAGACAGTGGAGGAATGACTCAGCACTTCTACCTCTGTCTTTACAAGGAGGCTAATAATTGACAAGAGCCCCAAGAACCAAGCCAATACTGGTCTACTCCCTTTTTATAGTCCCCCAGCTAGACTTATTATTATAACCCTAAAAAATGGAAGACTATAACCATGTCTTCTATTTCTTTTCTCTCTCTCTCTCTTCATTAGTATACTGTCTGTGCTAGCACCCACAAAGCGAAGAAAGACTCTCGCTCCAACAACCAACAGAAAGAATTCAGTCCTAACTTATTTTTAAGAAGGTAAATTTTGCGGACCCCTATTTGAACAAAAACCCTAACAATGTTTTAAGTGGTAGAAAATTTAAATTTTTAATTTAATTACTATTCCTATTACACTTTTTAAACGACTTTTCTGTTTAGCGAGGGAGAGAGAGAGAGAGTAAAAAAACTCTTTTTTCGGGGAGTGTTTTATTATGCTTGGATTAAAATGTGTGCAAAGATGCCTCTACAGGGTGGACCAAAAAACCGTGTACACGCGTTAAAGATAGATTGCTGACGATAAATCCAGACCGGATCAAACGGTTTCCATATCCGGGCTGGAAATATCGTCAGTAATTTACCAATAACGGGTGTAATCGTTTTTTTGGGCCACCCTGTATAGTTCTCTCTCACACGCTCTCTCGTTTTCTTTCTCTCTCTCTCTCTTTCTTTCTCTCTTTTTCTTTCTCTCCCTCTGTCTCTATCTCTTACTCACACTCTCTCTTTATTTCTCACTATCTCTCTCTCTTTCTTTCTTTCTCTCTCTCTCTGTCTCTATCTCTTACTCAGACTCTCTCTATTTCTCTCTCTCTCTCTCTATCTCTCTCCCTCTCTCTCTCTCTCTGTCTCTCTCTCTCTCTCTCTCTCTCTCACTTTCTCTCTTTCTCTTTCTGTATCTTTTGTTATTTGAGACTTCAAAAAAGTGCTTTCATAAATAATTAAATCGCTTTCAGTGACTCGAACCATCAAACTCGAAGATAGGAGTCCGCCACGGTAGATCGGACTACTGAAGTCGACATCGAGCTAGTCTCTTTAGTAAATTATTAAAATTCTCCATTTTCCACTTTCGAAGAGAGAGATAGAAAAGAAACTTGAAGAGGGAGGGGTCTAAGAAAAAAGAGAGGGAGAAGTAGAGAGAGAAATAGAGATTGAAGGAGAGAGAGGGAGAGGGAAAAAAAGAAAGAGTAGGATAGAGAGGAAAGTGAAAGAGAGCAAAGGTAGGTTATTAAAAAACTTTGGATGATAATTATGGGAAAAGTAATTTTAAAATTTGGAAGATAATAATAATTCGAGTAATAATAATAATAAGGAAAGAGTATAGAGAAGGACCCCCCACCCCCCTCCCCCTCTCCTATAAGCATCCAGCCGCGTGTATTTTTGCAGAAGTAAGCAAGAAATTGAGTATTTTTTTTTCTAATTGAAAGATGGGTGTTTTTTTTATAAGATAACAAGACTGTTATATATATATATATAAGATAACAACAACTAATGATTACAAAGAAATGAAAAAAAAAATAACCAAAAATATAAACAATAAAAAAGAACAAATATACAGGGTGTACATAACGTCCCACCCCACCCCCCGTATCTCAAAAACGGCTGAAAATATAGAAAAACGCAAAACCCCATATTCCCTAATTTTTGGGGGAATTCAGCCAGCCGGACGACAGGACGGCAAAAGTTTTAACTGATAAACATATCGAGTTATACCTTGTTCAAAAGGTCTCAATTGAAGGAGTTAACATCAAGAAAATGTATCCTTCTGAAACTTCTGAGTTATAGGTCAGAACATATTAAAATTAGCCAGGACGGCCGACCCAATATGGACAGGGACACCCTGTATATACACACATAATTATGTCCAAACTAAAGGGCAAGAACATTGCCCATGGCAATTATTATTATTATTATTATGAAACTCTTTATTAGTAGAACATAATAATAAACAAACAAATAATGATAAAAATTAAAATACAAAATTGAAAATATTAATTTAAACAAGAAAAAAAAAACAAATAATTATATACTTATGTTCAAACTAAAGGGCGGGAATATTGTCCCATGGCAATCTCTTTCACCCAACCCTTTTTACCTACGTCAGGTATTATTATTATTGAATTAGCGTAGGTAAGAGCTTCAATTACCTCACGCCACGTAGCGGGAGATAAAACCTGCACGGAAGTTAAAAATCTGCAGAGATAGGGATCATACATGTGATGGGAATAGAGGGGGAAGAGAAAGAGGAATTGAGAGAGAGAGAGACAGAGAGAGAGAGAGAGATAGTAAAAAGAGAAAATGAAAGAGAGAAGGAAAGAACAAAATAAGAAGACGAAGAGAGGAATAGGTATAGAGGGAAATAGAGAGAGAGAGAGAGGTTTATAGAAGAAAGAGAGAATGAAAGAGAAAAAAAGAACAACATAAGAAGATAAAGAGAGGAATAGGTATAGAGGGAAATAGAGAGAGAGAGAGACAGAGGTATCGTAGGGAGAGAAAATGACAGAGAGAAGTGAAGACCAAGAGAAGAAGAGGAAGAGAGAGAGACAGAAATAGAGAGAGAAAAGGAATGAGAAGAAAAAAAAGAGGGAGAAAGGGAGAGGGCAAGAGAGACAGGAAGAAAAGAGAGTGTAAGAGATTTGAATACAGAAAAAGAAAGGGAAGAAAAGAAAAGAGGGAAGCGATATTGAAAGAAAGAGAGAGAAAGAAAGAGAGGAAGGGTAGAGAAAATCAGAGGGGAAGAATAAAGAGGGAGGAAGAGAAAGAGAGAGAGATAGAAAGAGAGGAATGGAAGAGAAAGTTAGAGGGTAAGAATAAAGAGGGAGGACTAGAAAGAGAGAGAGGAAGGGAAGAGAAAGTTAGAGGGGAAGAATAAAGAGGGAGGACTAGAAAGAGAGAGAAAGAGGGAGAAAGAGAGAAATAGAGAGAAAGAGAGAAATAGAGAGAAAGAGAGAAATAGAGAGAAAGAAAGAGAGAGAGAGAGAAACTGAGAGAGGAAGGGAAGAGAAAGTTAGAGGGAAGAATAAAGAGGGAGGAAGAGACAGAGAGACAAGAGGAATACCAATTTTTTTCCTCCCTCTTTTTTGTAACCAACACACGCGTCACGTCAAATGAAGAGAGAGAGAGATGGAGAGGAAGGAAGAGGGAGTGGGATAGGTGGAGAGGGAAAGAGAGAGAGGGAAAAGGAGGGTATGTATGCAAAAGATATCGGTAATCGGGAGGTTTCCCCTGTCGACATAGAAAAAAACCTCCGAATATTCTGAGCACGTTATGAACATTCCCTTTCCCTCTCCTTCCATCTCTCTCTATCTCCCAATCTCTGTTTCTTCACATCTATATCCCTACATATTGTTTCTTTCTCTCTCACTTTTGCCCTTTCTCCCTATCTCTCTCTCTCTCTCTCACTTTTCCCCTTTCTCCCTCTCTCTCTTACTATTCCCCTTCCGCACTATTCCCCATCCTTTCTCTCTCTCTTGCTATTCCCTTTCCTCTCTTTCTCTCTCTCTCCCTCTCTTACTATTCCCTTTCCTCCCTATCTCTGTCTCACTTTTCCCCTTTCTCTCTCTCGCACTATTCCCCTTCCTCACTATTCCCCATCCTTCCTCTTTCTTTTACATTTCCCATTCCTCTCTCCCCCCCCCCTTTTATACCACATTTTGATCTAACCCCAGGAAAATGGACACTGAACCAGTCCTCCTAGTCGTGGCTGATAGGCTGGAATTAATACGTCATATTCTAGCCAAGAATATTTTGCTCTAGCGCTATTTTGACGAATTCTTTTGGAACCAAAGTTCCCAATCCACGCTTTCGTGTTTTTCAGGGTTCTGCGTCACACTTTAAATAGTGTGACGCAGAACCCTGTATCACACTATTTAAAGTGAAAACAATGAAGTTTTTCGTATTTTTAACTCCACCGATATGAACGTTACTATTATAAGTATGTTCATTTTGTATGTTATCAATTTATATGTTAATTTTACTTAAAATCTAAATAAAATTGTTCAGTCATCATGTCATACTCAATGCCCATAATAGGAGGTAAAGCACCCTTATCCGTAATAGGTAAACTTTCAAGAAGTTCAAAATTTGGCAGTTTTACAACTCTGGCCAAATACCAATTGGCTAAAGCTAAACCATGCATCGGAAGTTAAAATAATACTCTTCAGAGACCACCTCAAGATATTAAAAGATATAGAAAGTAAAATAGTCCGATTCCCAAGCTACTCAGAGGCGTTTGTGACATGAATATCATATCGTTCAGAAGTGATGTAGGAAAGAAATAGAGAGAGAGAGAATGAAAGAGAAATGAGAGAAAAAATAATAGAATGAAAAAAAGAAAGTATGAATAAAGAAGAAGAAGAGTCCAAATGGGAAACAAGTAGAATAACGATACCAAGAAAATAATGATAGAAAAAAAAGCAGACAGAGGAAGTTAGTGAGAAAGAGAGGGAGAAAAGGAAAAAGAGAACTAGAGAAAGAAAAACAGACAGAGAAAAGGGAGAAGAGTAAGAAAGAAAGAGGAAAAGAAATCTAAGAAGAAAAAGTGGGGACATTCGCCTGTTTAGGTATGCATAAGAAAAAGCCGTGTTTGCTTTAAGACTGTGAGATTGTGTCAATCACGTAAGAAAGGAAAAGAGGGTAGAAAAAGGATGAAAAATCAGGATAGGGAGGTGTACACAGACAGGAAAACATATTATTTTTACCCTCTCTTTCACTTCTCTCCCTTTCTCTTCGAAGATCCAACTCAGTCTCCTTCCCTATCTGTATTCATTCCTTTCCATCCCACTCACTCCTTCCTACTTTCACTCTATCTCGTCTACAAAGACACGACATAACTAGATCTGTCACAGGCCTTCGACTCGTTACAAATGATATGAGGGTGTTCCCCAGGGCTCCGGAGTGGGACCTCGTGATTTTATTTTTTATCAACACCATACTTTCATGTTTTTTTCCATCCCCTCTCTGCGTGATCAGTTGCATGACTTTATTCATGAGTTTGCTGTTGTATTTTAGGGATTAGAGTCGCCTTCGCACAATGGCTTTCTTCACTTTTTTGCTTTGTCAAATCAAATTACCTCATAGGTATGGTACATACCACTTACTAATATTATCAATTTATTTGAATGAATTATGACTTGGAATTTTAATGTTTTTCCTGTTATGCTTAGGTAGTTTGTTAGTTTTTTTTTAATGCACTTTTTTTCTGCATACGATTAGCTCAGTGGTTAATCACTCGCTTTTCATTCAGCAGCTCCCCGGTTCAAATCTCAGATTGCTTCAAATCTCTAATCCCGGTTCAAAAAATTGGTTACAGTTGTTCATAAGGGATACCTTCCGGTGAGCTCGTGTTGACCCAGCACCTAAATTGGAAGCATTGTGTCACTTTTCGCCCATCAGAGGGCAGGCATAGTACGGTAAAGCTAGAACACAGACCACAAATGATTTGATGCTTAACTGTCCAACTCATATTTCCTTCCCTCTCCTATTACTCTCTCTCTCCCTCTCTTTCTCACGTTTGTCTAAGTTTTCTTCACTCATTAATTCATTTCTCTTTCCCTTTCTTCTTAAGTTTCCTAATTTTTTCCTTATCCTAACTTCTCTACCTTCTTTCTTTCCTACACCCTTCTATCCTCCTTTATCCTTTTTCTTTTTCCTCTGTATGTCTTTCACTCTCTCTCTCTCTCTCTCTCTTTCTTTCTGTATCTCACTCTCTCTCTTTCTGTATCTTACTCTCTCTTTCTCTCTCTTTTTCTGTATCTCACTCACTCCCTCTCACTCTCTTTCTGTATCTCACTCTCTCTTTCTGTGTCTTTCTCTCTCTCTATCTCTCTGTCTCTTTCTATTTCTCTCTCTCTCACTTTCTGTCTGTCTTCCTTTTCCTCTCTCTCTCTCTTTCTTTCTTTCTTTCTTTCTCTCTCTCTCTCTCTCTCTCTTTCTCTCTCTCTCACTACTGTGCGGTATGAATATCAATCACGTGAGGATGAAGAGTTTCTTTCCACGTATACATATATTGATTCCATCCCATATATTTTCTATCCGGAAACGATATCCTTCCAATAATATAATCGATAACTGTAAGTATAACTGTACGGCCGAGGTGTTTGATAGCATATTCAAGAGATATAAGCAATGTCCAGCAATGTTTGTGGGTTTCCTGCGAATGGAGGGTAACTCCCCCTTTATGATATGACCATGCAGTTAAAAGCGACGTTGAACCCAAATTAATAAAAAAAAAAATAAAGCATAAAATCTAAGTACCAAAAGCACACGAAGAGCTCAGTGGTTAAGCACTCAACACTCTCTTGTTGACCCAGCACCTAAATTGGGCGTATTGTGTCTTTTCGCCCATCAGAGGGGAGGCATACTACGGGATGGGCAAGCTACAACACAGACCACAAGCTTAACCCCAATTCTGTAATGGTCTTCACTTGACCTACAAAAAATCAAGTCTTCACTTGACTTAAATAAGTAAAAATCAGCTCTTGACCTACATTCAGTACATTCATTCATACTGCATTTGACCTACAATTATGCTAATAATTCGTTTGACCTAATTACAAGGAGGTCTTCACTTTGACGTCGCCTACATTCATTCATACTGCATTTGACCTACAAATTATGCTAGAACTTCGTTTGACCTAAAAATTATGCAAGAATTTCGTTTGACCTAAAAATTATGCTAGAACTTCGTTTGACCTACAATCAGTAAAGGAATTGATTATACATATTTTCAGTGCTCTCGGTAATGATGTGCAGCTTGTGTTATTACTCATCATTCATTTATTTTCTCATTTTTATAAATTTATTATTATAGTAAGCTTTATTAGGTAGAACAAAAAATATATACAATAAAATACAATGAAATTATAAAGAAAAACAAAAAGATTAAGCAAAGATACAAGAACAAAAAAAAGAGAATGAAGTTAATGTCTTACATAAAGGGCGGGGTTATTGCCTGTGGCAATCTCTTCCACCCAACCCAATTTAATGTTATACACAATTATTTATGGGCTTATTATGTTCTTGTTGTTGTTATTTTTGCTGTTTTATTTTTATTTGATATTACTGTTCTTAATGTTGTTGTGAGTAGTTAGGGTACCTAGTTCCTATCTTTTTTTTTTTTTTTTTTTTTTTTTTTTTTTTTTAAGTGGGGTTTAACGTCGCTTTCAACTGCTATGGTCATATCACGACGGGGGTTTTACCCTCCATTCGCAGGAAACTCACAAACCTGCTACTCACATTGACCTCACCCAGCCTGAGTGGGGCCGGGAAAAGCCAGCGTCACGAGAATTAGAATTTGAATGGTCACCCATCCAAGTCTGAACCTCGCTGGATGTCGCTTAACTTCGGTGTTCTGAAGGGAACCGGTGTATTCAACATGCCATCGACGCTGGCTAGTTCCTATCTTTACATTATTATTAGACTATCAACCGACCTCAGTAGTCTGAACGATAAGGCGGCGGACTTGACCCCTGGAGATCGGTGGTTCAAGTCCCGGTTTCAGCGTAGATTTAGTAAAGCGAGTTTGACTAGTGTTGATATCACGAAAGTGATTAACACAAATATGATAACTAGACTATCACAAATAGCTTAAAGTATACTTGTTGCAGTAAAAATTACTACCGATTTCTAATATTAGAAATTTTCGGAAGTAAAATACTTTATATTACCTATAAGGTATAGAAAGTATTGTTTTTTAAGATGAAGGAAAAATGTTTTATTATTACTGTTGATTTTGTAAACGTTATTTTTATTCTAAACATATTTAATAGATACTCCTTGGGCTCCAGAGCTTGTTATTCTTTTTATTCTGAACATATTTAATAAATACTCCTACACATAATATACATATATGTGTAGTCTACATAATAAATGTACCTATACCTAGTTGTATGTTGCCATAGGCAATAATCCCCCCGCCCTTTAGTTAGGACATATGTTTATAGTTATATATTTTTCTATTCTTTTTCATTTTTACTGTACCTATAAAATAATATAGTGTTTCCATTTTTTCATTATTATAATAATTATTTCTATTGTACTTATGTCTTTTATATCTAACAAAATATCCTTTGTCGCCAAT
Source organism: Bactericera cockerelli (assembly GCA_024516035.1). Taxonomy (NCBI): domain Eukaryota; kingdom Metazoa; phylum Arthropoda; class Insecta; order Hemiptera; family Triozidae; genus Bactericera; species Bactericera cockerelli. The sequence goes on from CM044966.1 coordinate 13,949,798, forward strand.
GTTGTAGTGGGAATTTCGAAAAATTCCGTCTTATTGCACATCTAGACTATAAGACAAAGCTACCTACCAAAATTCAGCTTCCTAGGACTTACCAGTTCGCAGAAACAGTGATGAATCAGTGAGTGTGTTAGTCAGTGAGTGAAACTCTCTTTTATAAGTATCGACTAGCGGGATGTCGCCAGCTTTGCGGGCGAAGGCATGGCCGTGAAAGCAAAAAATCCTTTTTCGCCAACTGGTTCCAATTCAGCTTATTTGCTGAGGTACTAAATAATAATGTACACACACACACCTTAAAAAAAAACATCAGAGTTATGGAAATTCTATCATTCTGATTTTTTTTGTGGCATTTTGTCTATCATGGATTGTCATTTTTTTCAACAGGAAGTATTATTCTTATGCAATTGAAAATTTGGTTTTTTCTCTATTTTTGAATTGATTTGATTTTATTCTTTATTTAGTACAATTTTGATTTACATAAAATTATGACATCTCCTAAGATAATTCTACCTTATTGGTTTCAGCCGAGTAGCGGTGAAGACAGTTGTAAGCAGTGGCAAGACGTGTGTCCTCGACATTGATGTACAGGTAAGGGAGTGAAAGCAACGTCCAGCGAGGCTAGGACTTGGATGGGTGACCATTCAAATTCGAAGCCTCGTGATGCTGGCTCTTCCCGGTCTCACTCGGGCTGGGTGAGGTTAATGTGAGAAGCTAGTTTGTGAGTTTCATTCGGAGGTTGAAAGTTCCGTCGATTTTTTTAAACTAAGGTCTAGTTCTCTAGTTGGACTCTGTGATCCCTGATAACTCCAACTAGACCTGATCCAAGAAATTTACCAATTAGGTAAGTACCCAAAATAACCATTTTCTTGATAGTTCACACAGTAAAATTTCCAGGATTATCTGGTTAACCTACCTGTATTGAATGAAAACATAGAAATAATAATGAATTTGATCTTGTTAGAAAAGATTGTTTGAATGGCCAGATTATATGTTTACTTGTTTTAATTGGCCTTTTGTAGAATTCAATTTTGATTTAAAAAATAAAATATTTTCATTCAAACTATCAAGAACACCACAACACAACAAAATTCAGAGTACACCCAAAATTAAATTATAGTGCAACACTCACATTCTTTTGGACAAAATCTAAATCTTAGTACCTACACAAATACTACCCAAAACCCTTGTGATGCAGACACTCACTTTCAAAATTCTCCTTGCTGATAAATTCTTCATGCTGATCAAAATTCTCCTTGCTGATGTTACAAATTCAAAATTCTCCTTGCTGATGTTACAAATTCAAAATTCTACTTGCTGATATTACAAATTCTGCGTGCTGATCAAAATTCTCCTTGCTGATTTTACAAATTCAAAATTCTACTTGCTGATGTTACAAATTCAAAATTCTACTTGCTGGTGTTACAAATTCTTCGTGCTGATCAAAATTCTCCTTGCTGATGTTACAAATTCAAAATTCTACTTGCTGATATTACAAATTCTGCGTGCTTATCAAAATTCTCCTTGCTGATGTTACAAATTCAAAATTCTACTTGCTGATATTACAAATTCTGCGTGCTTATCAAAATTCTCCTTGCTGATGTTACAAATTCAAAATTCTACTTGCTCATGTTACAAATTCTTCGTGCTGATCAAAATTCTCCTTGCTGATGTTACAAATTCAAAATTCTACTTGCTGATGTTACAAATTCAAAATTCTACTGGCTGATGTTACAAATTCTTCGTGCTGATCAAAATTCTCCTTGCTGATGTTACAAATTCAAAATTCTACTTGCTGATGTTACAAATTCAAAATTCTACTTGCTAATGTTACAAATTCTTCGTGCTGATCAAAATTCTTCTTGCTGATGTTACAAATTCTGCGTGCTGATCAAAATTCTCCTTGCTGATGTTACAAATTCTTCGTGTTCAAAATTCTTCTTGCTGATTTTACAAATTCAAAATTCTACTTGCTGATATTACAAATTCTTCGTGCTGATCAAAATTCTCCGTGCTGATGTTACAAATTCTTCGTGCTGATCAAAATTCTTCTTGCTGATGTTACAAATTCTGCGTGCTGATCAAAATTCTACTTGCTGATATTACAAATTCTTCGTGCTGATCAAAATTCTTCTTGCTGATGTTACAAATTCTGCGTGCTGATCAAAATTCTTGCTGATATTACAAATTCTTCGTGCTGATCAAAATTCTTCTTGCTGATGTTACAAATTCTTCGTGTTGATCAAAATTCTCTTTGCTGATATTCAAAATTCTTTGTGGCAATGACACTGAGTTTCAAAATTATACGTGATGAGTGATGATTACACTGATTGGAAAAATTACGGTAAAAAAAAAAAACACAAAAGAAGAACCTTCATCACATCTTAATCAAAATTCTCAGGAACAAAGAATTCATGGAAGAGAATGTGAAAAAAAAGAAAAAGAAAAAAAAGGACACACTTCATCACATCTTACTCAAAATTCTCAGGAACGAGGAACTCATGAAAGAGTACCTATGTGAAAAAAAAAAAGAAAAAAAAAAACGAGAAAAAAAAAAACACTTCAGACTTCATCACATCTTAATCAAAATTCTCAGGAACAAGGAATTCATGAAAGAGTATGTGAAAAAAAAGAAAAAAAAACAAAAAACAAAAATAAAAAAAATATAAAATATTAAAAAAACAAAAAAAATTGAAAAAAAAAATTAAAAAAAAAAACAAAAAAATTAAAAAAAAAAACAAAAAATTAAAAAAAAAAACACAAAAAATTATAGTAACACAAGAAACATCATCAGCACAGCTCTCGACATCAAAATTAACAGCAACCAAGATATGTATGTCAAAGAAGACTTGACAAAGATCCCAACAACCGAAACATCATTCCAGATCCCTACCCACTCTGGTGGTAAAGTGATGGGAAGCTATCTACTCCTGGACGCATGCCTTTCCAGTATTCCCACCCCACTCTACCTGATGACATCTCTGGTGGAAAAGTGATGGGAAGCTATCTACTCCTGGACGCATGCCTTTCCAGTATTCCCACCCCACTCTACCTGATGACATCTCTGGTGGAAAAGTGATGGGAAGCTATCTACTCCTGGACGCATGCCTTTCCAGTACTCCCACCCCACTCTACCTGATGACATCTCTGGTGGAAAAGTGATGGGAAGCTATCTACTCCTGGACGCATGCCTTTCCAGTATTCCCACCCCACTCTACCTGATGACATCTCTGGTGGAAAAGTGATGGGAAGCTATCTACTCCTGGACGCATGCCTTTCCAGTATTCCCACCCCACTCTACCTGATGACATCTCTGGTGGAAAAGTGATGGGAAGTAATCTACTCCTGGACGCATGCCATTCCAGTACTCCCACCCCACTCTACCTGATGACATCTCTGGTGGAAAAGTGATGGGAAGCTATCTACTCCTGGACGCATGCCTTTCCAGTATTCCCACCCCACTCTACCTGAGAAGTGAAGTAAAAAAAATAATGGCGTACCCAGCCCGAAGAATCTAAACCTTGTTGAAATCAATAACTCCTAAGAACCATTGTCCCAATGCCTGCAGATTCTTTAATTCGTAATTGACATTTAATATAACATCCTGGGTACAGAAAGCTTCGTGTTTTTATTACTCCTAAACAGATTTAAAGCCCTATTTTTTTACTTTCTTATACTATAACTAGAGGGCTGTCGCCCACTTTGAGGGCCAAGACATGGCCGTTAAGCAAAAAATCCTTTTTCGCCAATGGCAGGTGTTGTAGTGGGAATTTCGAAAAATTCCGTCTTATTGCACATCTAGACTAAAAGACAAAGCTACCTACCAAATTTCAGCTTCCTAAGACTTACCAGTTCGGAGAAACAGTGATGAATCAGTGAGTGAGTCAGTCAGTGAGTGAAGCTCTCTTTTATAAGCATAGATAAAGTATATATCAGTATAAACAGAAAAGTGAGAAGTTGTACTAGATGTACATGAATATCAGAACATACCTGGACAGCTGTTTCGAGCTTATTTGCTCTCATCAGCAGGGAATAGTTCTGAGTATCCATGCATCAACTAACCTCTGTATTTGAATCAGTTATAAACAGAAAAGTGAGAGTGTTTCATAATAATAATATGTCGTAGGTATATTAAGTCAGTGTTTTGTTTTTGTTCTAGCAGTTGTTGTTGTAACGGGAGCGAGTCTAATAGATTCTCAATTTCCATCAGCAGCCCACATGCTGCATGTGCTGACGGCATCAGCATTTATGTTAATCAGGCGGTGCTGAGGTTTCTCCTCTACAAACAAGAGGAGCTTCTGAAAGCAGGGACGAATTCAGCCCTGCGGCGCTTCTGTGAAGCAGTTGCCTTGACGGAGTGGGTAATAGTAATAATAAAAATAATAATAATATTAAATTTCCTTTTATTTATTATTATAGACTGGTTGGAGTTCCGCAAGAGAAGCATGAACTTTTAAAAAAAAAAAAATTTTTTTTTTTTTTTCTTTCATTAAAAAAACAAATAAAGTACCTACCTTAAAAAAAAAAAACACCAATTATCACACTGACCTCTATTTAGAGGTATTGTGACCAGTTGATTCTAATTCTATTGTACGTCCTGATAAGAAATGTAAATATTGTTGTTGTTGTTGTTGTTGTTGTTGTTGTTGTTGTTGTTGTTGTTGTTGTTATTATTATTATTATTATGAACTGGTTGGAGTTCTACAAGAGAAGTTCTCACACCAACCTCTAATTCTCACACCAACCTCTACTAGATCTATTGTGACCAGTTGATTCTATGTATTTGGTTTTAACGTCCTGATTGGAAGTCGTCAGGACGGGGGTTTTACCCTCCATTCGATGGAAATCGTACCTGCTATATAATTTCTCGTATTCAGTTCTCTTATATCCTGGTTTCTCGTATATCCAGTTCTCTTATATCCAGGTTTCTCATGTATCCAGTTCTCTCATATCCAGGTTTCTCATATATCCAGTTCTCTAATATGCAGCTTTTTCGTACATTCAGTTCTCTAATATCCAGCTTTTTCGTACATCCAGTTCTCTTAAATCGAGGCCCGACTGTATGTACCTTGGGGCATCGGCCCTGACGTAATACAATTTACTCAAGAGTTTGTTCTGCGCGTAATTAAATTGTGTATCGTGTAAACAGTTCTCTTATATCCAGGTTTCTCGTATATCCAGTTCTCTTATATCCAGGTTTCTCGTATATTCAGTTCTCTTAAATCGAGGCCCGACTGTATGTACCTTGGGGAATCGGCCCTGACGTAATACATTTTACTCAAGAGAGTGTTCTGCGTGTAATTAAATTGTGTATCGTGTAAACACATTGTCCCGTTTCATTACCATGCCAACACCTTTGTATACAGTACTGTGCCTTTGTATACAGCTATACAATCCTGTGCCTTTGATCATTTTTTTGGCTATCACCTCTTTTCCTCTCTCTCCCTTTCCATCAGCATTACCTCTACTAACTCTCCCTCCCTTTTTTCTTTATCTCACTCCTTCCCTCATTCCCTCTCTCACTCCCTCCCTGCCCATTCTTCCTCTCCATCTATCTCTCTATATCCATCCCTCTCTCTCTCTCTTATTTTCTCTCACTCTCTCTCCCTCTCTCTCCCTCCCCCTCTCTCTCTCTCTCTCTCTCTCTCTCTCTCTCCCCTCTCTTTCTCTCTCTTATTGTCTCTCTCTCTCTCCCTTTTTTTTCCCATCCCTCTCTTTTCTCTCTCTCCTACTTGAGACACCCAATTCATTATATTGACTTGAGACACCCTATTCATTGTATTGACTTGAGACACCCTATTCATTATATTGACTTGAGACACCCTATTCATTGTATTGACTTGAGACACCCTATTCATTGTATAGACTTGAGACAACCTATTCATTGTATTGACTTGAGACCCCCTATTCATTGTATTGACTTGAGACATCCTATTCATTATATTGACTTGAGACACCCTATTAATTGTATTGACTTGAGACACCCTATTCTTTATATTGACTTGAGACACCCTATTCTTTATATTGACTTGAGACATCCTATTCATTATATTGACTTGAGACACCCTATTCATTTTATTGACTTGAGACACCCTATTCATTATATTGACTTGAGACACCATATTCATTGTATTGAATTGAGACACCCTATTCATTACATTGACTTGAGACACCCTAGTCATTATGTTGACTTGAGACACCCTCTTCATTATATTGACTTGAGTCACCCTATTCATTATGTTGACTTGAGACACCCTATTCATTATATTGACTCAGATGTCTCAATGGTTCTAAACTCTCTGTTTATACAGCTCCGTATTTCATGTACTAGTTATTATTAATGACTCCAGCAAAGAAAATATTTGTCTGTTGACTGTAACACATGCTTTGTTCTGTATAGCTTGTTGGTATTTCTCAAAATTTAATCCTTTCAAAAAAGAGTCAATTTTTATCCAAAATTTAAGTTCCTAGATTCTGGTTCGAATTTAACCAACATGAAGTAACTCAAATCATGCTTTTTCGCAGAGAAATTTTTATGCATCTATCACGTAGAAGTGGGCGCGGTCCGATTGTAGGTACTACTGGTAAAAGGCAAACTCCGTGGCTCAGTGGTTAAGAACATTGGATGCTGACCTGGAGGTTGCGGGTTCGAATCCCTGCCGGAGCGGAAAATTCTGCCCGAGTTTTTCCGTTTCCGGAATGATGCCATTCCGGAAACGGATGTAAAAAAAATGATGTAAAAGTAAAAAAAAAATGTAAAGGTAAAGTGCCCTGAAGTAATGGAAGATGGCGCTGGCATCTAACTTACATGTGTCTTTTAAACCATATTATTTTTATTCATAATTTTAAAACATGTGTATTATTTTATGTATTATATCGTAATATAAGATTAATTTAGTAACAACCTTTTTTAAAGCTTATTTATAAGATTAATTTAGTAACGAGCGCGCGATTAGCTCAGCGGTTAAGCACTCTCTTGCCATGCGGAAGGTCCCGGATTCGATCCCCCGTGCCGACAAAAAAATGTATTCTTAATTTGGTTACAATTGTTTGTAAGGGACACCTTCTGGTGCTCTCGTGTTGACCCAGCACCTAATTAGGAAGTATTGTGTCACTTCTCGCCCATCAGAGGGAGGCATACTACGGGATGGGCAGGCTACAACACAGACCCCAAGCGTCTACAGTAGCCCATGTTTCATGACTAAGAAATAAAAGCGGCTGTGAAACACCTGGGTTATATTACCTATGTCCTACCCATACCCAGTATACAACCATAAAACGACACCTGGACTATTAATTTATGGCTAGATCAAAATAAGGATAATTCTAAATGTTAATCGTGTTATGTACACTACCTTTCAGAATAATTGGACGACAAAAAAATTATTGAGCAATTTGTCTATTCATAACTTTATATTATTATGTACTGAGTAGCTCGATCGATAAGGCGGCGGACTTGTAACCTGGAGGTCGGTGGTTCAAGTCCCGGTTTCAGCGTAGATTTAGTAAATCTAGTTTGAGTAGTTGTGGTGTCACGAAAGTGATTAACACAAATATGATAACTTATTATGAAAAGCAATTATCTATAACCCCACCCCCACTCAAGGACCACCCCCACAAGGAATCAAAGTATGCTTAGCTGCACAATATTTATTGTTCTGAAATTTTGACTAAATTTTGTTATAATTATGGTTTCAATTTGCTTTTTCTCTGTTTTTCATACACAATCCATACGCCATTTGCCACAAATAGAATTGTCCGAACATATTTGCAGAATACAAGACGATGCAAAGTAAATCTCGATCCTTGATATAAAAAGCAATATTCAATACTAATAATATTGCCTTAATTATGCTGCTCAATTAGGACTATTAAATCCCATTATTCCAGCAGTAAGTCCAAGACGTATTATTATGTGGTATAAATAATACCAAATGGGAGGATATCTTGTCATGTTCCGGATGGGTTTCGAACCCGCGACCTCTGGAACCTCTAGATTTACAGAGTGCCGCCTTTCCCACTGAGCTAATAGGTCAGACTAAATTTTCATAATTACTTGGCATGTCCCGGCTGGGTTTCGAACCGGCGACTTCTGGATTCACAGACCGCCGCCTTTACCACTGAGCTACCGGGACAGAATACTGCAAATGGGCGGATTTTTTTGTTTGTCAGTGTATAATTGTATATTACTGTCTCTCCTATAAACTCGTAAGTGTGGTTTAATTCATCGATCATTTTTATCAATCCTTCAAATTTTTAGTTAAAATTTTGCGTCAGTTTTCCTGTGACAGTACAGTTCCATCAAAAATATTTATAGCCATATAAACAGTAATTAATTTGCTCAAGTAGATAGCGCACTAGTGACCCAGGTTCGATTCTCACCAGGCTCGGATTTTTTTCTTTTTTTTTTACAATTTGGGTTTAAAGTATTGGTAGTCAAGTGGTTAAGGCGCTAGTCTGGTAATCCAGGTAGCGTAGGGATCCGTTGGTTCGAACCCCACCCAGTGCATGAATTTTTCCTCATACCTATATTTCTATTTATGATATAGGTAATAAGACTCTGAGGGTTAGGTGGTAGATATTTTTTTGGAGCATTAAGCTCGCCTGGTGGTTACCTTCCAGTAAAGAGTGTTATTATCATTGTTAAAATATCATTCAACTGCACTGTCATATCTATTTATCTCAATTTGCAGGAAACTTAGAAGCTAGCTGCTCAAATTTACCTCACCTAGCCTAAGTGGGGCCGGATATAGGGTTCTAATTTGAGTAGTAAACCAACCAAGCCCTAACTTCGCTAGGCGTTACTTCATTCATAATCGGTAATTTTATCTACTTAACATAGGGAGCGTTTATACATGGTCCTTTAATTAATTTTATTTCACTGATAAATTTATCTATCGTTAACATGTCCCTAAACGATGAATTATTTTGAATCATTATTGCATTGATCAACAGTTGAACCTGCAAATTGACGTCAAAATCAACCTTCAGTGCGCATGAAATATTTGATGGGTATCCAAGCGTTGGCATATTGATTAATTTTATTATTATTATTTAACACTTTATTAAATAATTTATTGATAAAATAAAAATAAAAAAACAATGAATAATTAATTGATTGGTTTAAGGGCTACTTAGCTTTTTAATTTATCAACCTGTTAAAATATTACTCATAAAGGCACACTTGGCCTTTTGAGAGGCCAAATTGATCGTCAGATGGAGTACATCACAATGGAACTGATGGGTGGAACCAAACTCAAAATTTGTCAACTTTATGTCTGTTTCTTGTGTTTGACTCCTGCTTTTGGTAAGTAAAGAAAATAAATAAGTAGGGTAGATGTACCAAATCTTCATTGAAGTCCAGAGATCCTGAGTTCGATGCCCGGTCGGAGCAGACTTTTCACACAGAAAATTCTGTTCCCTCCATATATGTGAGGCTGGCATTTCCGGCCCTACCCAGGCTGGGTGAGGTTAATGTGGGTAGCTGGTACAATTCCCAGCAAATGAAGGGTAAAACCCCCGGTCTAATCCAGGACGTTAAATCAAATAAAATCGGTGGCTTTAGGAAGGGTATCCAGCCGTAAAAAATGTGCCAAAACCAATTAATCTCAACCATGAGGTTGAACAACGTCGACCCTGCTTGAGCGGGATAAGACAGAGTAAAAGAAGATCACAGTGCCCTATTACCTACAGTCCAATAGGATTACAACAAAATATGAGCGAGACCATCCCTCAAGTCTTAGTTCCCTTATATTGTTTCCATTTTTTTCATTTTTAAAATAAATATTTGTATGTTTATAATGTCCATTTAAATCTAATAAAGTGTTCAATAATAATAATACAGCCCTTATCTCATTTCTGTCTACAGGGAACGGCCAAAGTCCGACCAGCACCACTGTGGAGCCCACTGCAATGGCGGTGAAACCCGACAACGGCTTTGTGCCACTTATTCCAAAGGGCTGCCAGGCCTCTGTTGAACAGTTCAGGAATGCCCTCTGTCGGTAAGTGGTTAAGAGCATTGGTTACTGACCCGGAGGTTGCGGGTTCGAATCCCGGCCGGAGCAGAAATTTCTGACCGAAATTTTCCGTTTCCGGAATGGCATGGATGTAAAGTTAAAGTGCCCTGAAGTAATGCGAAAGTGGTTCCGGGGGACACTTACCTTTAAAAAAAAAAGTGGTTCCGATACCAAATAGATCAATGGACATTGAAGGACTCGGTAAGTTGGAAATGCGGCGAGCAAGGCCGTATTTAGAGGGGGAGCAGGGGTATCTATCTGGACCCCCCCCCCTCCGAAATCTAAAAAAAAAAATATCTAAAAAAAAAACCTAAAATAAGGACTGCGAAGTATTGTGTCCTGAAGTAATGCCAAAGCGGTTCCTGCTTTCCGGGGCATAGCTTCCTTTTTTTTAAGTGAAAGAAGTTATTTCATGAACATCCAATTTAAATTTTTGGATGATGAAAAATCCTGAATGCGGCCTTGGCGGCAAGTGTGTAATAATTAGGTATTTCTAAGCCTGTTTTAACCTCCACAAAGTCCTCAGCAATATGGCGGCTATGTGTCCATCTATCAACTACTGAAATTAAGGAACTTAGAATAGGGTAGTATAAGTATAAATAAGAGTCCATTATAGTAATATTTTTTATGAAGCTTTACCTTAGGAAAAAAACCTTTGTTATATGCTATCTTGTTATTTAATGAATAAAATTTAAAAAAAAAAATGAAACAAAAATTGTTTTTTTTTCCGTACACTATAATTTGTAGGTAGTAGGCTAAAACATACACCCTGATGTACAATAGGGTGTATATTAACGAATTATATCTCATACATACAGGGTGGACAAAATCCAAAACCATTCCACGTGTCAGAGTATACCGGGTGAGGCAGACACCGTGACGCGACGCGATCAAGACTACTGCAACTATTTGGGCGAACTTTTCTCCTTCGTATCTTGTAAGTTCTAGAAATATGAGTCAACAAATATTCCTTTGCCACGCTATTATTATAGCGTCCAGCATATTTATTTTTTTATTTTTATTTTATTTTAAATAATATAATAATAATAATAATAATGCTTTTTCTTTGTGTTATTATGTCACAATTTAGTGGGTAGCGCAGAATCATAGGACTTTACCACTTTAATTTTCAATACCTTGTATTATTTTTTTGCCTAAGATTCTGCCACTGGTCGCTGCTTCACATTAAAGCAGCTCCTCATTTTTCCTCACGAGGTATGAGTGGACCCCGAACATCCAAGTACAGAGCAGAAAAAATCCTCCCCCGCTGGGAATCGAACCCAGGTCACCATGTGTGCAATGCCTAGCGCTAACTCGCTCTGCCACAGTGACTACTATTTTATTTTTTTAATACATATTTCAAACAAAAAAAAATCACCCAATCTTATAAATGAATATTGGTTCGCAGAGATATCAAGAGGCTAGTTTGGCTATACTTTCACTGTTCCCCCTCTCTCTTTTTTTTTTCCATTAGGCACTTTAACCAATTTCTAATATGGTCGTTCGTGCCGATCCTCTCAAGGTCTACATGAGGTGAAGGAGATTGTTTGTAGTACAGAAAAATATTCCGGTGCCTTGAGTTCTCTTATCCTCTTCGTACCCGATGCTAGAATGTGCTTTGTTGTCATAAATATGTGCACATATTATGTGCACATGAAGTTAGGCAAAAATTCATTTTTTCATGCTTAAAATTACCTGTGACACCTGCGAGAATAAAAAAAAACATAGTACAGTGAAAAAAAAAAAAAAAAAAATTGGTCGGGCATTCATGACTACAAAAATGTTGTTCACAAATGTGCACATTGGGCCACAATGATCACAAGTCTGTATATTTAGCTGGGCATTTCTTAACACAAAAAGTTTGTGCACGTATGTGCACATTGGGCCACAATAATCACAAGTCTGTATATTTAGCTGGGCATTCCTTGACACAAAAAGTTTATGCATACATCTTAGAAGCCAAATAAAAATGGCTTAGGATGGGTCCTCTGTATAAAAAAAAAATATGAAAAATAAAACAAATTCAATGATTTATTATTATTATTATTATTATTATATGTGCACATTGGGCCACAATGATCACAAGTCTATATATTTAGCTGGGCATTCCTTAACACAAAAAGTCTGTGCACATAATTATGTGTACACTGGGCGCGAAGAGGTATCTAGTTTCGACTCTACTGTTCTCAATGTTTTTTTTTTTTTTTTTTTTTTTTTAATACTTGATAATCTAGATAGGGAAACTTTAAGGGTTGGGTGGAAGAGATTGCCATAGGCAATAATCCCGCCCTTTAGTTAGGACATTTGTATATAAAAAAATTCTTGTTTATATTATTAATATTGTCAATTTTTATATTTAATTTTTACCACCTCAAACTACTCGGCCCCTGAAAGAGTTTTTCAAAAATAAAAAATCTTACGGTACCTACATGGTCTAATTATGCGGTTTCAGTTATGAATATTTTTATATACAGGGTGCTTCAAAAGTCAGAAATTGAGGTGTCAACTTTCGATTTTTCAATGGATCGACCTGAATTTTATTTGATAATTTTACTTCTAAATGGTTCTTGAGTACTTTTTTTTAAAAAAAATTTACATACAGGGCGGTTTTTTTTCGACCAATTTTTTTTCTAAATCTCGAATAACTCAAGTTTGTTTAATTTTTTCGATAACAAGAATAGAAAGTATTTGTGTGATGAAAACACGCACTTTCAATTGGCATCAAAAAAAATTATACAGGGTGGTTTACAAGTGAAATAATGACTTGATTTTTTTTAAAACTGAGTTTTTTAATTTTTTATTTGGGATTAATAATTTTAACCTAATTTTACACATTTTTTTTTAGTCATATCGAAAAACAAAACTAAAGTGTTGTACAGGGTGAGACATGATTTTTTTGTGACACCCTGTATATGGGCAATCAAAGAGACGTAAAATTGAATATAATTACTAAATGTGCAGGAAAAACTTCGATTTTTAATGATATCAAAAAGTTATGGTGTTTTAACTAATATTGTCACATGGACCACCCTGTAGATATGGCACCCATGTACCGTAAGATTTTTTATTTTTCAAAAACTCTTTCAGGGGCCGAGTAATTTGAGGTGTCCAACTTTGGTGGGACACCCTGTATATGTTCTACTAAAAAAAGAATTTCTAAATAAATAAATAAAAATAAAATGTTTCAGCCGGCTGCGCCATTTTGAACGTGAGCGCCGACGAGTCGGACACGAGAACCCCCTACTCACTTGACGCATGCGCACTCTCCTACGTCCCCCAGGCGGATGGGGACAACGTGAGCCTGTGGTACTTCGTGTCCTGGAACACGTGTCGTGTGCCCTCGGACAACATTATCGCGCGCTGCCAGAACAACCCGCTCGTGTTGTACCGGCTTGATCCTAACAATAATTGAATCTTCTTCATCGGGTAGGATCGGCTAACGTCGGATAGCATCGGCAAACATCGGACAGAACGGTCGTATTGTATCAACTTGGTCCTAACTCTTCATCGGATAGTATCGGCTAACATCAGACAGAATGGTCGTGTTGTATCGGCTTGATCCTAACAATAATTGAATTTTCTTCATCGGGCAGCATCGGCTAACGTCGGATAGCATCGGCAAACATCGGACAGAACGGTCGTATTGTATCAACTTGGTCCTAACTCTTCATCGGATAGTATCGGCTAACATCAGACAGAATGGTCGTGTTGTATCGGCTTGACCCCAACAATAATTGAATTTTCTTCATCGGGTAGCATCGGCTAACATCGGACAGAATGGTCGTGTTGTATCGGCTTGATCCTAACAACAATTAAATCTTCTTAACTCTCGAAGGCCTGAATTATTTTTGACTCGCACTTTTCATCCAGAGTTCAGAACACGACTGGGGTTGAAAAATCAATCTGATTTAACTAACATTGAGTTCCTATGAAAGATAGAGAAGTACACTATAATTCTGATTCAAATTGTTTAATTTTGTCACAACATGTTTTCCTCACACACTCGATTCAAAAATGACCGTTGCTATGACCAAATGGTCACGCTGGGCCTTGAAAGGTTAATCGGATAGATAGCATCGGCTAACATCGGACAGAACTGTCGTGTTGTATCGGCTTGTTCCTAACAATAATTGAATTTTCTTACTCGGATAGCATCGGCTAACATCGGAAAGAACGATCGTGTTGTATTATTAGCTCACTGGACGCATGCGCACTCTCCTACGTCCCCCAGGCGGATGGGGACAACGTGAGCCTGTGGTACTTCGTGTCCTGGAACACGTGTCGTGTGCCCTCGGACAACATTATCGCGCGCTGCCAGAACAACCCGCTCGTGTTGTACCGGCTTGATCCTAACAATAATTGAATCTTCTTCATCGGGTAGGATCGGCTAACATCGGACAGAACGGTCGTGTTGTACCGGCTTGATCCTAACAATAATTGATTTACCAGGCACGCGCCAGGTATGGATGCATAAAGTCCTGCTAGAACTTTAAAATTTTAACCATCAAAATTTCAAGTCAAAATCGTAGGAAGGAATTGACATCCATCCAAGGCGTTAGAAGGACAAGTGGACGAACTCAAGAAGGAGATGGGTTGAAAAATAGTAAAAAGTGTTGTAAAAGGCAAAACGTTTGCGAAATAAAATAATAATTTTTTTTCATCGAGCAGCGTCGGCTAACATTGGACAGAACGGTCGTGTTGTATCGGCTTGATCCTAACAATAACTAAATCTTCTTCATCGGGTGACATCGGGTAGAACGCTCGTGTTGTATCGGCTTGATCCTAACAATAATTAAAATTTCTTCATCGGGTAGGATCGGGTAACATCGGCTAGAACGCTCGTGTTGTATCGGCTTGATCCTTACTAACTAACACACTTACATCCATGGCCACACATGCCTCAGTCGGCATTTGGCCTCTCCAAAACTGTGCCTCCATTTCAAACGGTCGTAAGCGTCTTCAACTCTGATATTTAGGATTCTCATGTCTTCCATTGTCTTGTCATATCACCTTCAACGGATTGATCCTAACAATGATTAAAATTTCTTCATCGGGTAGGATCGGCTAACATCGGACAGAAGGTTCGTGTTGTACCGGCTTGACCCAAACAATAATTGAATTTTCTTAATCCTACTCACTTGACGCATGCGCACTCTCCTACGTCCCCCAGGCGGATGGGGACAACGTGAGCCTGTGGTACTTCGTGTCCTGGAACACGTGTCGTGTGCCCTCGGACAACATTATCGCGCGCTGCCAGAACAACCCGCTCGTGTTGTACCGGCTTGACCCTAACAATAATTGAATTTAAATTGAAAGGGTTCTACACTCCATTCGCAGGAAGCTCACAAACCTGCTACCCACATTAATCTCAAACCGCATGGGATGGGCCGGAATGTCAGCATCACAAAGTTTTTAACTAATTGGACGTTGCTTAACTTCAGTGATACTTCGAGAACCGGTGCATTTAACCCGAATTCGACGCTGGCCACACTAAAAATAATTAAATCTTCTTCATTGAAAAGTGTCAGGTAGCATCGAACAGCAATAATCGTGTTGTGTCGCGCGGCTTGACCCTAACAATAATTAAAACTTCTTCATCGGGTAGGATCGGGTAACATCGGCTAGAACGCTCGTATTGTATCGGCTTGATCCTAACAATAACTAAATCTTCTTCATCGGGTGACATCGGGTAGAACGCTCGTGTTGTATCGGCTTGATCCTAACAATAACTAAATCTTCTTCATCGGGTGACATCGGGTAGAACGCTCGTGTTGTATCGGCTTGATCCTAACAATAATTAAAATTTCTTCATCGGGTAGGATCGGGTAACATCGGCTAGAACGCTCGTGTTGTATCGGCTTGATCCTTACTAACTAACACACTTACATCCATGGCCACACATGCCTCAGTCGGCATGTGGCCTCTCCAAAACTGTGCCTCCATTTCAAACGGTCGTAAGCGTCTTCAACTCTGATATTTAGGATTCTCATGTCTTCCATTGTCTTGTCATACCACCTTGAACGGCTTGATCCTAACAATAAATATTTTTTTTTTTAATCGGGTAGGATCGGCTAACATCGGACAGAACGGTCGTGTTGTATCGGCTTGATCTTTACAATATTTTTTTTTTTTTTTTGAAAGATGAGTTTTTTATTTCGTTGCCATGAAACAGGTAAATTAAATAAAATCTTCTTAATCGGGTAGGATCGGGTAGAACGCTCGTGTTGTATCGGCTTGATCCTAACAATAATTAAATTTTCTTAATCGGATAGCATCGGCTAACATCGGACAGAATGGTCGTGTTGTATCGGCTTGACCCTAACAATAATTGAATTTTCTTCATCGGGTAACATCGGCTAACATCGGACAGAACGGTCGTGTTGTATCGGCTTGATCCTTACAATTTTTTTTTTTTTTTTTTTTTTAAAGATGAGTGTTTCACAGCCTTTTTTTTATTTCGTAGCCATGAAACAGGTAAATTGAATTCAATCTTCTTAATCGGGCAGCATCGGCTAACATCGAACAGAATCGGCTTGACCCTAACAATAATTAAATCTTCTTCATCAGGCAGCATCGGCTAACATCGGACAGAACGCTCGTGTTGTATCGGCTTGATCCTAACAATAATTAAATCTTCTTCATCGGGTAACATCGGCTAGAACGCTCGTATTGTATCGGCTTGATTCTAACAATAACTAAATCTTCTTTATCGGGCAGCATCGGCTAACATCGGACAGAATGGTCGTGTTGTATTGGCTTGAACTTTAATTTTTTTTTATTATTATTATTCTTCGGGCAGCATCGGGTGGAACGCACATCACCGCTCGTGTAGTTCCGACTTGATTCACAATTCATTCAATCTTAAAATTCTGGAACGGCGCATTCGTGGCGCACCTTCCGTGAAAAAAAAACATCAAGTTTAGCATTTTTTTTTCAATTTCACAAATTAACGGAGTTATACCACAGCATACCTGCTAACTGGACTTGATCTCTTGATCATTCGTGGTATGTTAGATGTTCTTTAATTGACTTGTAGACGTTTCCTAGTTCGAACACCAGAGAATATTTTTTTTCTCTCTTCAAAATCTATATAATTATATAAATGTGAAATATTATATAAAAAATCATTTTACATAATGTACATTATACATAAATAATATACAATACCTTCTTGTCGCTAATTATTTATTTATCTCTCTTCCTAAGCGGTCTTTTAATTATTTCTCTCTCACTCTTTTATCCTCTTTTTCTCATATTTTTATTTCAGTTCTTAAAATCCCTCTTTTCTTTTCTCTCCATTATTTCTCCCTTTTCCCTCTCTCTCTCTCTCTCTATCTCTCTCTCTCTCTCTTCTTCCTTTCTTTTTTTCCTCTTTCTCTTCTTCTGTCATTTTCTTCATCTTTTTTTCTTTCTCTCTCATTTCTCTCTTTCTTCCTATCTTTTTCTTAATCACTGCCTCTCCCCCCCTCTCTATCTCTCTTCTCTCCTCTTCTCTCTCTCTCTCTCTCTCTCCTGTTTCTTTTCTTTCTCTCTCTTTTTCTGTCATTCTCTTCATCTTTTTTTTCTTTCTCTTATCTCTCTTCCTATCTTTTTCTTCCTCACTGTCTGTCCCTTTCTCTCTATCTTTCTCTCTCTCTCTCTCTTCTATATCTCTCTCTTTCTCTTTCTTTCTCTCTCTTTCTCTCTCTCTTTTTTCTGTCATTTTCGTCATCAAAGAAAATTTCTCTCTCTTCTATATCTCTATTAAAACAAGGTAGAATTATCTTAGGAGGTGTCATATTATGTAATCCAAAATTGTATAAAATAAAGAATAAAATCAAATCAAATCAAATCTCTTTCTCTTTCTCTCTCTCTCTCTCTCTTTTCTGTCATTTTCTTCATCTTTTTTTCTTTCTATCTCATTTTCTCTATCTCTTTCTTCCTATCTTTTTCTTCCTCACTACCTCTCCCTTTCACTCTATCTCTCTCTCTCTTCTCTCTCTCTCTGCTTTCTTTCTTTCTTTCTCTCTCTCCTTTCCTTTCTATCTCTCTCTCTCTCCCTTCCTTTCTCTCTCTCTCTCTCTCTCTTCTGTCTCCCTTCCTTTCTATCTCTCTCTCTCCTCTCTCCCTCACTCTCTCTCTTTCTCTCTCCTCCTCTCCCTGTAATGTATTCTCATTCCCTCTAATCCCTTCTCCTGACACTTCGCATAATAAACCACCAAATCGAGAGGTTCACAGGTATTAGTTACTTTCAGCCCTTCCATATATACAGGGTGAGACACACAACTGTCTCCTGAAATTTAGAATATGTGATGTGAAGTGTTTAGTAGTAAGTTATCATATTTGTGTTAATCACTTTTGTGATATCACAACTACTCAAACTCGATTTACTAAATCTACGCTGAAACGGTACTTGAACCACTGACCTCCAGGTTACAAGTCCCTCGCCTCGCCTTATTGATCAAGCTACTGAGGTCGGTCTGTGATGTGAAATGTTTTCATATAAGCAGAAGGATATGAAGAACGTCCATCACGACCGAAGCCGCTACTGGTAACCGCTCACAATCAATCCACTAGAAAATATTCTTTCAGTTTATTGTTTAATCTATTGTAGGTTGTATACTTGTTCCATAATACTGACATGTGGTAATGTTATGGTAATGCATACAGGCTGCATTGGTGTTTGTTTTATTAATAATGTTTTTTCATTGAGATATTTTGTACATAAACAAGCTGTGCCTCGCTACAATTGGTTATTTTGGACCAGAAAATACCGACATCTTGAAAATGGTAATAGATTTTGTAATTTTGATAATTTGATAGTTTGACGGTAGTTTCGGGGGGGTCAACTCTCGTGAAAATTTTGCTATCTCTTACCGTTTTCACTGTGGTATTGTACACAGGCAACTCCTAAAAGGACATAGTCAGTCAGTCAAACAAGCTTAGATTTGAGTTTAATAGATATAGATAAATGTGTTTCTTTGTGTTATTATATCACAATTTTAGTGGGTAGCACAGAATTATAAGACTTCTCCGTATCTTCAATATCCCAATATCTTATGTATAATTTCGCCACTGGTCGTTGCTCACATTTAAGCAGCTACTCATACTTTTCTCACAAGGGAGTGGACCCCGAACATCCAAGTACAGAGCCGAAAAAGCCATCTCCACCAAAAAGTGATTTTAACATCTCCACCAAAAAGTGATTTTAACATCTCCACCAAAAAGTAATTTTAACATTCCCACCAAAAAGTAATTTTATCGTCTTCACCAAAAAGTGATTTTAACATCTCCACCAAAAAGTGATTTTAACATCTCCACCAAAAAGTGATTTTAACATCTCCACCAAAAAGTAATATTAACATCTCCACCAAAAAGTAATTTTAACAACTTCACCAAAAAGTAATTTAGACATCTCCACCAAAAAGTGATTTTAACATCTCCACCAAAAATTGATTTTAACATCTCCACCAAAAAGTAATATTAACATCTCCACCAAAAAGTAATTTTAACAACTTCACCAAAAAGTGATTTTAACATCTGCACCAAAAAGTGATTTTAACATCTGCACCAAAAAGTAATTTTAACATCTTCTGTAACAACTGTGAAATGTCTCGATGGCTGGGTTCGTTTAGATAGCTATGACAGAAAACGCTCGCAAATATCGCAAAAATTATTTATTTCACTTTATTAAATCACAAGGGAAAACAACTAGTTAGTTAATCAGTTCACAATCGTCTACTAATTCACTAAACTTAACTCTTATTAACTAATTCACTAAACTTAACTCTTCACGAGATCCTTTCACTATCGCAAGTCACTTCGCCGAATGACTAACCTTAGACTTAAATACATTATTATTATTATCAAATTGTTCAAAAATTAATCATAATTGAACTTTTTTTTATTGCAAAAAATTCGACGTTGAAACTCTGGCCTCCCTGTACACTGGCAGGAAAACACCCAGTGAGGGAGAGGGGGGGGGGGGGGAATAAATAAGAAAAATAAATAAATATTCATTATTTCGTGCACTGGAGGGATCAATGACAAGGCATGGATATGAGGGGGGTGGAGAGGAGGAGGAGAGGTTGGGAAGGGGGAGGGAAAAGAGAAGGAGAAGAAAAAAGAGAGGAGAGAAAAGAGAAGTTCAAAGTATCTTTGGTAATTTGTTTATTTGTCTGTGTAAGTGCACAATACTTGCGTTCAGGTAATAATACATATAAATATTTTCTATTGTTTTTTTTTGTAATTGTAATTTTTAATAAGTGAAACTACCCCTTTATTTGTGAAAATTGTAAAAAAATATGTGTTAACTGAGATCTCAATACAATAGTTAATAAAAGTTATGTTATGGTGAAGTCGAGCCTGGATATTATGGACTCGGATATAATAGAAACCTCTTTATGATAGAGAAAATCTCAGGTCTCTTCGTCACCTGTTTAAGTGTAATAGAGAACTCACTAGATATGTATGTACAGAACCTGGATATAATGGACTCGGATATAATAGAAACCAGTTTATAATAGAGAAAATCTCAGGGCCTCTCGTCACATGTTTAGGGGTAATAGAGAACTGGCTATATTAGAAACCTCTTTATAATAGAGAAAATCTCAGGGTCACCTGTTTATGTGTAATAGAGAACTAGCTATATTAGAAATCTCTTTATAATAGATTTTTTTCTCTGTCCATTGTGTTATATTATATCCAATTTCGACTGTATTTGCGCCAATCACAATCGTGTTAGCACAACCACTCAAATGTCTCAAACTCGCTTGGTTAAATATTTGCTAAACATGGGACTTGAACCACCCACCTGCGATTACATTAGTTTGCCGATTAGTTTGCCGCCTTATCAATCAAGCTACTGAGGTAGGTCAAGACCTCAATATTTAAAATTCATTCATAATCAACGCAGCTCGACTGCTGGGTATGTATGTAAACGATTTTTTCAGAGTTACAAATCCTGCACTGAATTGGAACTTGAATACTCTGGATATTTTTGTAAACAAAATGACAAGTTCTTCTTGATTTCCTATTTCCTGTAAAAGAGGTTTGTTCCCTTTGAATACCTAATTCTTCTCCTCTCTTCCTTTTCTTCCTTTTCTTCCCTTCCTTTCTCCTTTTCTTTCTACTTTCTATTACCTACAAAACTGTTGGCATATGACCATCAAGTTGAAAGTGACGTTAAACCCAAATTAAAAAGAAAATAAAAAAAGGTTGTAAATTATAATGTAAAGTCGTTTGATTTTTACACCATTATTATATCCTGCCCTGTCTCTATCTATCCTTCTCTCTTTTTCTTTCTCTCTATCTCTCTCTCCCTCTCTCACTCACTCTCTCATCCTTTCCCTCTCTATCACTCAAACTCTCACCCTTTGTCTTTATTCATCTCTCTCACTCACTCTCTCATCATCTCTCTCTCTCCCTCTCTCACTCACTCTCTTATCCTCTCTCTCTCTCTCACTCACTCTCTTATTCTCTCTCTTTCTTTCCCTCTCTATCACTCAATCTCTCACTCTTTGTCTCTCTTTATCTCTCTCTCTCTCTTTCTCTCTCTATCTCTTTCTCTCTCTCCCTCTCTCACTCAATCTCTCATCCTTTGTCATCTCTCTAGAAAGCCTTATTAACTAATCAGATGAGAACGTGACCTTTGTATGGGAGTCTTTATATTTAAGACAACATTCGGAGAAAGATAACATTATTTTCCTTATTAGAGAGATAAAGAGAGAGAAAGAGAGAGAGAGAGGGGGGGAAAGAGAGGGAGAGAGAGAGATATTATGGGAAGGAAGAAGAAAAATAATAAAGAAAAACGGAAGGAAGAAGAAAAATAACGTTGGTTAGAAAAAAAGATTGAATGGAAGGAGGCAGAAAGAGAGAACATAGCTGATTGGGGGGGGTTGGAAGAAGAGACGAGAGACAGGGGGGGATGGAAAGAGAGAGAGAGAGAGAAGGAAAGGAAAGAGAGAGAGAGCGAAAGAGAGAGAGAGAGGGAAAACGAAAGAGAGAAAGGGATAAAGAAATATAGAGGGAAAAAGATAGAGAGAGAGAGAGAGAGAGAGAGAAAGAGAGAGAGAGAGGGAAAGAAGGAGAAAGAGAAATATAGAGGGAGAAAGAGAGAGGGAGAGACATATCACGTCTTTGATCATGCATTGAATTCGAAACTAGATCACCTTGGTGGCTTATACTCGTAGGTAGCTGAGGGGAGGGGGAGATAGGGGAAGAAGGGGAAGAAGGGGAAGGAGGATAGAGGAGGGAGGAGGTATAGGGTGGAGTGTGAGAGGGTGGATGTAGGAGGATCTGGAGAGGTAAGGGAAGGAAGGATAGGGTAGGGTGGAGGTATAGGGTGGACTACTATCAGCTATTATATGATACTGGCTCGGATTAACAGGTCCTAAGATATTTAGGGCGAAATTAATAGACAAATTCTATAACTCAAGTCATTGCATAGCTTCGGTTGTCCCTATTTTACACAATATGCAATCCGTGACTTAGCGCCACAGAGGTGTTACAAAACAAAAACGTCTATTAATTCTGCATTGAATCCTGTTTCTGAAATTCGGCCCAACGCAACGCAACGTTTCTTTGACCGAGTGATACCATATGCCGCGTTTTTCTTTTGGATTAAAAAAAATTCCAGGTTCGGTTTTTCCCAAATATTTCTATTTTCTTCCAAGTTTAGCTTCCCCACCATTCGTGAAATAAAAATGCGTTTCGGTACTTTTAAATATAAACAATGGGAAAATGAAAACAAACCAGGCCTAAAGAATTGGAAGCAATAATTTTATAAATGCATTTTGGTTAACCAAACTGGAAGAAGATTTCTCCTCCTTTCGTTTTTTTTTTTTTTTTTTCAAAAGAAAAATGACTTTCTTCCAATTCGTCTATTTTATTCCATTTGGATCCACTTTGGTTGGAAAAAAATACAGCTATACCCACTCAGTTTTCACGTTAGAACAGGGTATTCCACGTGCCAATAATTCTGCAGAGGAGATTGAAAAAAAACTCCAAAGCCTTATTAGCAATCCAATTATAAGTACAATACCTTTTTTCTTCTTTTTAATCGGAAAAAAAACAAACAAATAAATATTACTTCCGAGATTTTTTTAATATTAGAAATTGCTAAATTGTTTTGTGTTCGTATTTGTAAAAAACATACATATATTTTTTGATTTCACCATATTTCTGGACGTTTCATAACCTTCTGAGTAACTTTGGTTTTGTGTCTGTCTGTCGGTCTGTTAAATACATTCCTTGTAACGCGCAAATCTCAGGAACTACAGAATAGCTTTTGACGAAATTGTTCACATATAGGAGACCTGGAGACACATTGTAGATACTCCCATTTTAAATTTATCAACTAACTTTTTACTCATACGCTTATATCTCGTGAACGGTATACCGGATTTTGATGAGATTTTGTTTTATGCGTATGAGTGTTTTACATAATGCATTTGTAATTTTTTAATAGATTATGATTTAGCTCTGATATTTAAGAAATTTTAATCCTCCGCTGTACGCGCCAATTTTTACTTTCCTTATCTTATAATAAGGAAAGTATTGTATTCGTCGAAAATTTGACCTACCCAGTTTTTCACATTTCTGGACGAATCATGGCCTCAGGATACCAAAAAAGTTGTTTTCAGCCATTGGTCCGTGCGTCTGTCTGTCTGTCTGTCTGTGTGTGAACAGGATATCTCAAGAACGGTAAAAGCTAGAGACTTGAAATTTGGTACACAAATTTATTTTATACACCAGACGAACCACGAAACTTTTGGTTGAAATCGGCCGCATTCTGCGGCCGCAGGGCCGCAAATATTAGCCGCAAGCGCCGCTTCTTTAAATTGGTTAAAGATACAAAAAAAATTAGAGAACAACTTTTTCTTAGATTAAAAAAATAATAGGGGTCTATTCTGATCATTTTTTTGATATCTTGAACTTTTTGGAACTCGGCCCCAATTTACCGGTATCTGGGGGGTCCCGCTTTGACTAACTTTTTTATTATTCATCTTACATGGGGATTGTGACATATCAAATTCAATGATTTTGAAGTGCTGATTACGAATTTGGCATTGGTTTTTAGTTATCTGTTACCGTTGAGTCACCAGTGGTGGAATTCGACTCCTTTTTGGGGGATAAGGAAAGTCGTGTGATGTTTACACCAGATTTTTTGACATGTTTTTACCCGTACGGCCCCCAGGGCCGGTCATAATTTTTGAGATATTGACTAGTCCTAAGACGTGAAAATTAATGCGAGACGAACTATATTGGTTGGGGCGTTCACCTTTCAGCTCACCCAAGTGAACAGGCAATGACATGTTCCCCAATCCGGCCCTCAGGCCCGGCGCGCGTACATCGGAGGGTTGAAAAAACCTCTCCATTTTTTTTTTTTTTTTTTTTGCTCAGCCGAGATTTGAACTCGCAACTTCCGGACGCAGAAACTCAACAGCAGCATAAAAAATATCACCACTGATGGACAGCGAAGAGGGAAGAAAATCCAAAGTCTTATTAAAATTCAATTAAAAACACAATATCAACAGAGGAGATTAGAGTGCGGTAGAGTGGGGTAAAACGGGAACGAAGGGAAGATAAAGTAGGGTAGAGAGGGGTACGATGAGAACGCAGGGGTTTGACATATTTATTGGTCCGGGCTAAGAAATTTATCTTCTATTAACAAACCGTTAGAACGTGCAAAGTTCGTGTTTGTGAATTAATTAAAACTACAGGGTCGACTTGGAGCAAATTTTTGTCTTGATTTTTTTCTACTATACAGAGTGTGCTCGGATCTTATTATTTTTTATATAAATATATTTTTTTATAATATGGTCTTGACATAATACTATAATTATGAATGACCTGTATCTGTTTCTTGTATTCAACTACAAGCTGAGAAGGGGCAACTACTAGTGTCTCACCAGAGGACTATAACAGATTAGCCAACCCTAACAAGTCCATTGTGCACTGGTAGTCAAGTGGTTAAGGCGCTAGTCTGGTAATCCAGGTAGCGTAGGGATCCTTGAATCCCACCCAGTGCATGAATTTTTCCAAATTTATTTGAGACACATAACATACTCTGAGGTTTGTTAGGTGGTAGAAAATGCTTTGAGCATTAACCTCGCCTGGTGGTTATCTTCTACTAAAGAGTGTTTCCCAAGGTATTAATGGCTTCTAAAGAAAAAACACAAGTTCTCACAATTGGATTTTCCAGATTTCAAAGAAAGTTCACTTGAATTTAACCAATCAAACTTCAAACTTTAAAATCGTAGGACTTGGTATTCGTCAGCCCAGCGATAGAAAGAAAGAGAGAGAGAGAGAGAGAGAGGGAGAGAGAGAGAGGGAGAGAGAGAGAGGGAGAGAGAGAGGGAGGAAGAAAGAGAGAGGGAGGAATAGGTAAATAGAGGGAAGAAAGAAAAGAGAGACAGAAGAAGAGAGAGAGAAAGAGGGAGGAAGGGAGAGAAAGAGAGATAGATATAGATAGGAGAAAGAGGGGAGAAAGGAAAGAGAGAGAAAAATAAAGGGAGGGAGAGGAAGAAAGAGAGGAAGAGAGAGAGAGAGGAAGATAGAGAGAGGAGGAGGGATAGGTAAAGAGAGGGGAGAAAGAAAAGAGAGACAGAGAGAGAGAGAAGGAGAGCAAGAAAGAGACTTGAATATTCAGGTCGCCAAATCAGAAAGTAAAAGTTTTATTAGACCTAGGTATGTAGATCTACTATTTATATATTTACTAAACAATTTATACAGGGTTTCCATACTCAATTACGTCACTATATTAGGACCTGGGTTGTACTAACAATCGAAAAAAGTTATGATTTGCATTTGTTTTAAATAGGTCTAGAGGCGGAGGGGTGTTAATTGCGGTTAATAGGGAATTCAAGTCACACAGGGTTCATGTTGGTTCTTGTTCCTCCTCCACTTCTTTTGACAATGTCTTTGTTCTCTTACAGATTCGCGATGTAAGCATTCTACTTGGCTGTGTGTACATGACATATGGCTCTGATTTACAGGCTTATGTTGACCACTGTCGCACTGTTGAGGATTTGTGCTCTAGATACCCTGATGCTCAAGTATTTCTGGCTGGGGATTACAATCTGAGGGATGCTCGATGGGATGTGGATCATGTGGATGATGTTACTTTTATGACGGTTGACTGCCATCATCTATCACCAGCCATTCATGTTTGTGAATCGTTCAATAGCTTATCTTTTTATCAGTCAAATTCTGTCCATAATATTCATGGTGTGTATTTGGACCTTCTTTTTTCTAATAGGGATGACATTGTGACCACAACTTGTGCTGATCCAATTCTTTCCAACAGTTTCAATCACACTGCTTTCTCTTTCTTTATTCCAATTCCTCGTAAGTCGAGAGAACTCAATCAGAATAGACTTATTCATGATTTTGCTAAATGTAATGTTGTTGGTTTGAGAGCATTCTTAAATAATGTTGACTGGTCCTTCATTTCTACCGAATGTGACATCAATATTGCAATCGAACGATTTTACTGTTTTATTTTGGAAGGAATTTCACTGTTTACCCCCTTAAAGAGGGTTTATCGTTCTTCTTACCCTGTTATGTTCTCTCGTGAGTTGAAATCTCTTATCATCGATAAAAAGAAGGCTCATCTTGAGTACAAAAAACATGGACTTGCATCAGATTACATTTGTTTTTCTTCTCTTCGATCTCGCTGTAATTACTTGAGCACAAAATGTTACAAAGAATACATGGAAAAATGTGACAATGATCTTCAATCCGATCCTCGATCATTTTGGAAATTTGTGAATAAGTCACGGAAAATCGATGGTTTTCCAAAGGAGATGTATCTTCAGAATGAGAGAAGCAACAGTGGACACCAGACTGTGAATCTCTTTGCTGAATCTTTTGCGGCAGCCTACACTAGTTCTGACATTCCGGTACCAGAGTATCCTCATCTGGATCACGTTGATTTTAATTCTCCTAATATTTCTTCCACTGATGTTTTTAAAGCCTTTTTGTCTTTGCCAGTGAAGTTTTCTTCAGGTCCGGATAATGTGCCCAGTTACATTCTCAAGAAATGTGCTTCTTCTTTGGCAAATCCTGTGTCCGAATTATTCAACAAATCCTTATCTTCTGGTGTGTTTCCTCTTAAATGGAAATCAAGTTTTCTGTTTCCTATCTACAAAGCAGGTGATAGATCCAATGTTGCAAACTACCGCGGTGTTTGTGTGCAGTCTGCTTTACCAAAGGTACTTGACCAGTTGGTTTCCACACAACTTTCCTTTGCTTGTAAACACTTTATAGCGGAGCAACAACATGGATTCTTAGCTAAACGATCGACTGTCACCAATCTTTTATCATACCAGCAAGACATTCTGAACTCATTTCAATCCGGGAAGGACGTTCACTCTATCTATACGGACGTTGCCAAGGCTTTCGACCGGGTTGATACCAGATTTCTTGTAGCCAAATTAAGGTCGTATGGCATCGGAAACACATATCTTCGTTGGCTGGAAAATTCTTTGTCAGGTCGTTCCCAGATTGTAAAGATTGGTGATGATGTATCTGGTTCCATAAATGTATCTTCAGGTGTGGGACAGGGCAGTCACTCTGGTCCACTTCTCTTCAGTCTTTTCTTTAATGATCTTCCCAAGGTTATTCGTAATTCTTCTTTCCAGATGTTCGCTGACGATGTTAAGATTTACAGATCGATAACATGCACTGAGGACTGTCTACTACTTCAACAAGATCTTGATTCTTTTCATCATTGGCTAAACTCAAACAACTTGCAGTTGACGTTGAGTAAGTGTGCAGTAATGTTCTTTTCAATGCATCGAGAACACTTCCAATTTCAATATATTTTAAATGATCACCATCTTCAACGGGTTGAGCAGATCAAAGACCTGGGCATTATCATGGATCACAAACTCTCCTTCTCTGTTCACATTGCAAACCTTGCAATGCGGTGTCATCGTCTTCTTGGATATGTGTTTCGTTCATCTACAGGTTTATCTGCAACTTCTTTCCAAGTCCTGTATCTATCTTTAGTCCGCTCTCTACTTGAATATGGAGCCATTGTATGGTCACCACACTACAACGTACATTCCCTTTTGCTGGACAGAGTTCAAAAGCGGTTTCTTTTTTACTGCAGTCTGCGCTATCCTACTCATGTTGCTGACCTTGCTTCATTGTCAGAACGCCGTCATCAGGCTGATCTATGTTTCTTGAAAAAACTGCTTTCTGGTTTGGTTGACTGCAATCAGCCATTGTCCTCGGTATCCCTCAGTTGTCACAGAAGGTTGAGGAGGAACGATTTATTTTATGTAACGTCATGCCCCACAAACTACACCCTGTTTTCGGGGTGAAAACAGGGTGTAGAGAAGTGACACAATACTTCCCATTTAGGTGCTGGGTCAACACGAGCGCACCGGAAGGTATCCCTTACAAACAATTGTAACCAAATTAAGAATACAAATTTTTGTCGGCGCGGGGGTTCGACCCCGGGACCTTCCGCATGGCAAGCGAGTGCTTAACCACTGAGCTAATCGCGCGCTTGCAGAAACAGTATGTTCTGATGAGTCGTTTTATACTGTGAACATTATTGTCATGTCAGTCAGACATTATTGTCATGTCAGAAAAAAAATGGGCGTCATCTTGAAAGTTAATCATCCATTATTATTATTATTACTAAACACTTTATCTCTATATATATAAAACAGAAAAAAGGACTACCTACCTACCTACCTACCTACCTACCTACCTACCTACCTACCTATGTTTGTTTGTTTGTCCGGAGTTGTTTAGCCAAAACGGTAAGAGATAGCGAAAAATGTCTCAGAATTGACCCCCCCAAAACTATTATCGCTTTGTCCAGAAAAATTATAAAAAGTTCAAAAAGGCATTGCTGTCCAGCAGTACGGCCATGCTTTAGTAAATTTGAAATTTTGTCCCGTTGCAAAGCACGGGCAAACGGCTAGTTAGATATAAAAGACATAAATGTAGTATGTACAGTACAAATAATTATTATAACAATGAAAAATTGTCAAATGAAGAGATAGGGAGGATGATGTGACATAAGACTTGGAAACTAGAGAGAGAGAGAGAGAAAGAGAGAGAGAGAGAAGAGGAGAAGAGAGAGAGAGAGAGAGAGAGAGAGAGAAAGAGAGGAGAGAGAGAGAGGAGAGAGAAGAGAAGAGAGAGGAGAGAGAGAGAGAGAGAGAGAGAGAGAGAGAAGAGAGAGAGAGGAGAGAGAGAGAAGAGAGAGAGAGAGAGGAGAGAGAGGAGAAGAGGAGAGAGGAGAGAGAGAGAGGAGAGAGAGAGGAGAGAGAGAGAGGAGAGGAGAGAGAGAGAGAAGATAGTCGATGTGAGTGAGAGGGAGAAGAGAAATTAGAGAGAGAGAGGGAGTAGTGAGTGAAAGCCAATTAGAGGGAGAGAGAGATAGAGTGACAATGTGAGAGGGAGAGTGGTTATGAGAGAGTGTACTTTAGAGAGAGAGAAAGAGAGAGTGAGAGAGAGGGAGAGCGTCAATAAGAGAGAGAGAGCGTGAAAATATTTTGTGATAGAGTAAGACAGAAAAACTTAATGTGTATGGGTGTGTTATATGTGTGTAAGAGAGAGTAAAAAATTCCAAGATAAAAAAATGGCTAGTTGGCTAGTCACTCACTCATACGTCATGAATATTTGAATAGGCCACACGAAGTGAGCGTACATTAAATTTGATGAAATCACGCCCGAAGGAAAGGGATCGATCAAGAAATGTTGAAATTATTGTTATTATTAAACACTTAATTAGATATAAAAAGACATATGTACAGTACAAATAATTATTATTAAAATTACAAAATGGACACAATACATACAATAAAAAGGAAAAAAATAGAAAAATATATATTATAAACATATATTATGTCCCAACTGAAGGGCGAGGTTATTGCCTGTGGCAATCTCTTTCTAACTGAGAAGTTTTACTGTCAGTATTTCAGCTGCACCCTGTTTATGATAATATAATATTATTAATATTTATATTTCATCTATACTTCTATAGCGGGTCACATAAAAAAGACAAGATAAACTTTTTATCGCGGCTTTACTGTTTCCAAACTTTTTTTACGTCTCCTTAAAAAACGAAAATCCAGCAATGATTTTATTTTAGTCCAATATTAATATTAGTAATATTTTTTTTTTTTTTTGTAGGTAATGATATTGATAATTCCTGGAGGCTGGTTTCACTTCTACGTTCAGCTGTGCTTTGAATCACGGTTTCAGCGTAGATTTAGTAAACACTGAAAAAAAATTATTGTAGGGCTTACTAAAACTTTAGTAAATTTCACAAGTCTTAGGGTTGATTTAGTGACAGCAAAACGTTTTGTTAAGATTACAAATCAAATTTCGTAAACTCTATTTAGTACAGATAATGATATCTTTCGTTCATCCAACAAATTTATGTTTAGTTACTTTTACTAAACTCATCATTGTATTTTTGACAAGAAAAATTCCATTGTCTTTACTAAAGTATTTAGTAAGATCTCTAGCATGCATTCATAATGCTTACGAATCATCTTGTTATGTTTATTAAGGTTGTTTCTTTCAATTTGTTGAATTTACAATACTGTTTAGTAAAGTTTACAAAATACTTCATTAGTCCATTCAATCGACTCAGTATGGCTTATGATAGTGTTTTGTAATTTTAAACATAGTAATAGTTGATTTAACAACCAGACTTGTTATTGCTTACGCCAGGGATTGGTTAAATCTACTGAACTGTTTAGTAAGTTTAAGCAACCCATTTCGTTCACACTATTGACTCGTCTAGTAAACCTTACGAACAATACTAGTAAATTTTAATGATAGTTTCAGTAAACTTCACTGATAACCTCAGTAATCTTCACTGATAACCTCAGTAAACTTCACTGAAAATCATAGTGAACTTCAGAAACGCCTGAAGTAAACTTTTACAACAATTTCAGTAACTAAGTTATTATGAGAAAATAATTCAAAATAATAATTTAAATAATTGAAATAATTTAAAAGTATGCATGTATGCAACGCTTTTATTTAAAAATACAGATTAATTTGTTGAAAACATTTAAAATACATTAAGAGACATTTAAAATACATACAATTAAAGTTTTAAATGATGAAATACTTGCATTAAATAAATAAAAAAGAATCACCAACCACACAAATTCACACGGCTCACTTACACAACACACTAAGTACACATCAATCACATTCACATAACAAACAAACACAGACTTAGACAACACATCAAATTACCAAAATCTCACACCACCTATCAACCAAATCCAGACTTACACAAAACACCCAATAACTAAACTTTCACAATACCTATGAACCCAAACCACACAAAACATCTACGAATAAACCCAAACATGACATTATTATAATATTAACTGTGTAAATATTAAAATTAACTGTGTATTTAGAAATTAACGTTCTCCAGTGGACGTTAATATTAGATGGAACTCATTCGAAGAGTGCGATATCTGTAACTTTAGGCAAAATGAAAATTTGTATCATATATTTGTAAAATGTCCTCACTATGAAATATTCAGAACAAAATTCTTATTTGAAAAGATTAGAGATAGGGAGGATAACACTATTCTGCAAGAAATAATGAAGGTGACTAACATTGAGCAAGTTAACAAACTGTATTATTTCTTAAAAAGCACTTTCAGAAAAAGGTCGTTCTTAAGAGACGAGCTCTAAAAAATAAAAAAATAAAAAAAAAAAAAATAATAATAATAATAAAAAAAAAAAAAAAAAATTATGAAGTGCGCTTGTGGGTAAAAAATGACTATATAAATATATAAAATAATTTATTAGTATATTACTTCCAATATTTTTTTATTTATAGTATTTTTATGAGTAGTAGCAGTTAGCACCTAACCTTATATTTATTTTTATTAAAATTTATTAGAGTGTGCACCTTATATTTAATGTTATTCATGTTATTCAATATGACTTATCATAATATTTTATTTTTAATTTTGGCTAACCTTTGTAAAAAACATTTATGTTTCAATACAACTAATCTATTCTATTCTATTCTATTCTATTCTATCAATTTGATTTTGAAAAAAAAAACAACTATACTATTTTAAAAAGATATGACGTAATAATCACAGGACCATCAATCAACATAAAACAACTGAATCTGAAATTGATTTCGGTATCTATTAATTGTTGTCGATCTTTTGTCTCTCTCGTCTCTCGACACACGTGTTTTAGCAAGAATTTTGTTCAATCTACAATTCTGTTTAGTAAATCTAATCAAAGAGTCTTGTAACCGTCATTGACTAGGGGTGATTAACAAAACTTTCGTTGGGACTACAAATGATTTTCATAACGACCGAGTTTTACAAAAAAGTTTAGTAAACTTAGCTAAACAAGTCTGTCAGAAATATGAAACCGTATGGTTCATTTAACAAACATGTTTTGTAATTTTAGATAAAATCTTGTTAAACCAACGAATACTGTTTTGTGTATTTTATCATATAGAAATCTGGTAAGAGTAACGATTTTTCTTTGTTAATTATCAGACATGTACTAATCAGGTGGTATTTTTAACAGAATAATTTTATTAGATTTAACCAAACTTTTTGTAAATCTTACCAATATATTGGTAATAGATCCAGCAAAACAGAACTTGGTAAGCATAACTACTGTTCTGATTACGGTAATTAACACGTTAGTTGGTTTTACGATCAGACGATTTACAAGAATTGATTGATTATTCTTACGAACGCCCAAGTAAAATCTCAAATGACTATTAGTGGGATTAATCAATTTCTTGTTATTTTAACGAAATTTTTGATTAAAAATCCTTTACAAAACTGTTTAGTAAAAACGAACCTAAAATTTTTTTCAGTGAAGCGAGTTTGAGTAGTTGTAGCATTACGAAAGTGATTAACACAAATATAAAAAATTTCATTTGCAATACCCTAATCCAAACCAAAAATCATCAAACCCTAACAAGCCAAGCTCGTAGCTTCCAGTTATCTCAAGGGTTTTTTCAGGGTATAATAATTCCGTATCCGTAAGTTTATTTATTTATTTTTTATTTATTTAGAAACTCTTTATTAGCAAAACATATATACAGACAAACAATGGTAAAAATTAAATATAAAATTGACAGTATTAATAATATAAACAAGAAAAAAATAAATAAAATATATACATAATAATTATGTCCTAACTAAAGGGCGGGGTTATTGCCTATGGCAATCTCTTCCAACCAACCCTTAGGTATTGATACCTAAATCACGGTGGTGAGAGGATTATATGGACGACCAGATCCAATGTCTAAACTCCTTTCATGTCCAATGATTCTACATGGTTTTAACATCCTAACTTGAGGTAGACAGGACGGGGGTTTTACCCTCCATTCGCTGGGAACCCACAGCTACCCACATTAACCTCACCCAGCCTGGGTAGGGCCGGAATTGCCAATATCACATGTTCGGAGGGAACAGAATTTTCTGTGCGAAAAGTCTGCTCCAACCGGGAATCGAACTCAGGATCTCTGGACTACGGGCAGTAGTCACAACCGTTACGCCACGTTTTTTAGGGTTCATCGTCGCTTTCAGCTGCATAGTCACGGCAGGACGGGGTTGATAATGAGGGTGAGTTTTGTGAGTTTCCATTCGCAGGAAACTCACAAAACTGCTAGCCACATTAACCTCACAAAAATACCGAGTCCTATAATTCTGCGCTAGCCACTAAAATTGAGACATAATAACACAAAGAAACACATTTATTTATTATTTTTATTTATAAAGAAAAAAGTTAAATACATAATAATAATAATAATACTAGTCACTTACCCCCGCTCACAGCAAATGAAGCGCTGACAGCCAAACACAGGAGACAAGGAAGTAGACATAACTCTAGAACGGATTTAGTCCACATCACGTCTGCTGCCTGTGAGATTTTTATCACTATTATTTTGTTTTTCAGGCTGTTGTTGTGTTCAATATTAGGCCACTTATATTATTTACCTGCTTATTGGGATTGATTTATAAACATTTACTGTGTAGGCATGGCTCTAGAACGGGTCTATTCCACATCAGATTATTATTATCAGGCTGTTTGTTCTCTTATTAATATAACACTTTTATTAATATAACACAATATATTAATATGCAAACGAGCCTCTGGATATTATAGAATTGGATATAAGATAAATCTGGATATAAGAGAACTGGATTTGAGTTTGAGAGAAATCTGGTTATAAGACAACAACATCCAGGTCCAATTCACCTCTTTAAACAGGTATTAGTATTTAAGGTAAAAATAACCACTTGTAAGAAAAACCTGGATATAAGAGTAATGTCTCGTCCCTCTAGTTCTCTTATATCCAATCACCCACACAACATACCACACACATACTGACACTGTTTCTCTCACTTCTACCTTATCTTACCCCCCACCCTCTCCCATAAACACATTCTCACACACAGACACACACTCGTCTATCTCCTTCTCATATTCCTTCCTCACCCTGTTTCTCTCTCTCTCTCACACACACACACACACACACTTAATATCTCACTCCCCCCCACCCCCTCCCCCCTTCCCATATACACATAGTCATAATAGTAAAATTACTCTTTAGTGGAATGTAACCACCAGGTGAGGTTAAAGCATTTTCTACCACCTAACCGTCAGAGTCTTATTATTATGTGGTCAAAAACTCAAATTAATGAGGAAAATTCATGCACTGGGTGGGATTCAAACCAACGGATCCCTACGCTACCTGGATTACCAGACTAGCGCGTTAACCACTTGATTACCGGTGCACGGTAAAGTCAAACCCAATTGTCTATTTTCATGTCTCCTTCTCATATTCCCTACTCACCCTGTTCTCTCTCTCTCTCTCTCTCTCTGTCTCTCTCTCACACACACAAACATACACACACACTCAATATTTCACTCCCCTCCACTCTCATGCTCAAGTTCAATCCACTTTGCCTCCGCCACGAGTTTAAGCCATAACTCCTGACTAGTCCTCACAGTGTGATAACATTATTCCCGTATTATTGGTTTATTATCATGACGCTCACAATAAAAGAGGTGACAAAAGAAGAAAGGGAGAAGAGGAAGAGAGGGAGGGGGGAGGGGGGAGGACAGGAAGAAAGAGATGGGGAGGGATAGGAAGAGAGAAAGGGAGGGAGAGAGAGAGGGAGGGAGAAGGAGTGGAAGAGAGAGATTGGGAGAAAGATAGAGAGAGATGGGGAGGAAGAGAGAGAGAGAGAGGAAAGTGAGAGGAGGAGGAAGAGAGAAAAAGAAGAGAGAGGAGAAAGTGAGAGCGAGAGGAAGAGGGTGGGAGATATAAAAGATAGAGGGGAAGGAGAGGAGAGGAACGAAGAGAGAGAGATAGGAGAGAGAGAGAGAAAGGGAGGAAGATAGAGAGAGGGGAGAGAGAGGGAGAGTCAGAGGAAAAGGAGATAAGGGAAGAAGATAGAGAGAGAGAGAGAGAGAGAGAGAGAGAGAGAGAGAGAGAGAGAGAGAGAGAGAGAGAGGAAGGGTATACGAGATATATGGAGAGAGAAAAAGATATAGAGAGTTAAAAAGCGCTGTTTTGTAAAGGTGGCTTAGAGCGGCTTTGTGTAAGCCTTTTGTTCTGCCTTGAGTGAGAGAGAGAGAGAGAAGGAAAGAGGAAGAGAGAGAGAGAGGAAGAACAAAAGAGAGAGAGGGTGAAAGAGAGAGGTTTAAACTTGAAGATTAGTAAATGCACATGTTAACTTGTGATAATTATTATATTAAAAAATAAAATTTATATTAGATATATAATTTTATTATAATGCATATACATAGTTAATTCTATTTATTATAATATTGTTTCTATAATAGATACAGAATCATAATAATTATTGTTAATGTTTATGAACTTAGTAGATTAAATATTGTGTGACACCCGTGAAAATATATGGATTATGCAATGTGCGTTGAATCATTTTGGTATCATTATATTTCATTTCTTGGATTCACTAAAAGGGTAACAAATTAATTATTTCAATGTTCCTTTTTTAGTCTCTGTTAATTTTTTCAACTGTATTATTTCCTACCTACAAAAGAAAATAACGATAGTTGACTAGAATGACATACATTGTCATACATAATATATTATGTATATCATATCCGTTGATTTCTTTCTTTGTTAATAATAATAATAATAATAAAAAATCTACTCTTAATATGTTATTCAAATCGAAAAGATTACCATAACTCACTTGATCATTTTATTGCTACGCTAAAAACAATAATACTTGTGGTTCTATGAACTGTAAACCTCACACAAATTCAACTATCGCATTATAAATATTTAATTAAGCATGAGGACATCGAGACCTTTCATTTAATACCCCACTCGATAGAGATCGTGCAGTGTGCAAGTTAAAACAGAACCTCAGTAAGTTCGGTTAAAATTTGATGCAACATCTTCAAATCAAGTCTCTTTATATCGGTTTAACGTCGCCTTCAAATATTTTTGTTTAGTATATATTACTTCCGATAAATTTCTAATGTTAGAAATCGGAAGTATTGTGTTCGTTTTTGTAAAAAAAAATCCATTCTGCAATTTTTTAAATTCATGTTGAACTTTTCGCTGGCTGAAAGTACATGAAATGCATGGGAACTATGTTTTCCGTGATTGATTAATTTTTATATAATTTCTTAAAGTCTTTTTTTAGCCAGCGTCGATGGCATGTTGAATACACCGGTTCCCTTCAGAACACCGAAGTTAAGTGACATCCAGCGAGGTTAAGACTTGGATGGGTGACCATTCAAATTCTAATTCTCGTGACGCGGGCTTTTCCCGGCCCCACTCAGGCTGGGTGAGGTCAATGTGAGTAGCAGGTTTGTGAGTTTCCTGTTGAAAGCGACGTTAAACCCCACTTAAAAAAAAAGTCTTTTTTTTCTTTCTCTGCCTTTTCCCAAACCTGCTGGGGTCAGCATGATCAACCTCTTCCCGTGGTTGAGGTTGATTGGTTCTGGCAATCCTCTTCCCTTCCTAACGGCAACCTTGTTTATGACAAAGGTGTTTTTATTTTCCTATAATTATAATATCGCCTTATTTATGCTGACCAACTAGGAGTACCAACCCTGAAGTAATGCCACACGGCGGTTCCAGGGCAACATATACTAGAAAACACAACCAAGAAGAGGTTTTTAGACGGTAAAAAACCTTCTCGTCGGCTCACAGGCAATAATCTACGCTGGTGTTTGATGCAAATTTTCCTCTTCGGAAAAAAAAAAAAAAAAAAAAAATAGGAGTACCAAGTCCCATCCAGCCTGAGATGTATTATTATGTGGTGAAAATTCCTGATTGGAGGATATCTTGTGATGTTCCGGCTGGGTTTCGAACCCGCGACCTCTGGATTTCCAGACCGACCGACCCCTTGACCTCTGAGCAACCAGGACGGAGCACAAAGTCAGATATACATTTTTTTTCTTCTTCTTTTTTGTGTGGGTTTAAACGTCGCTTTCAACTGTATGGTCATTTGGTCATATCACGACGCGACGGTAGTATTACCCTCCAATCGCTAGAAACTCACAAACCTGCTACATAAATTAACCTCACCCCGTCTGAGTGGGCCAGGGAATAGTCAGCATCACGAGTTTTCGAATTCCAATGGTCACCAGTCCAAGTCCTAACCTCGGTGGACGTTGCTTATAACTTCAGTAACAGAACGAGAACTAGTGTATTTAACTTGAGTGAAAGAGATTGCCTTAGGCAATAATCCCGCCCTTTAGTTAGAACATATGTTTATAAATATTTTTCTATTCTTTTTCCTTTTTTATTTTATTTATTATTGTTTCCATTTTTTTATTGTTATAATAATTATTTGTATTGTACATAATATATTATGTCTTTTTATATCTAATAAAGTAAATAATAGATAATAATAACTTGCCATCGGCATTGTAATTCAAATTCAAATAATTGGGGCGGAATTAATACAAGTTTTTGTAATACCCCTGTGGCGCTAAGTCACGGATTGCGTACTGTCCACGATAGGAAAAACCGATGCTAAGCAATGACTTAAGTTATCGATTTTGTCTATTAATTTCGCCTTAGATATTTTTGTAATACCTCTGTGGAGCTAAGTCTCGTTTTGCGTACTGCCTAAGGGCGAATATAGAATTAGAATAGACAGTATATGGACAAATTCTATATCACAAGTCATTGCTAAGCGTCGCTACTCCCTATCTTACACAGTACGCATTCCGTGACTTAGCGCCACAGACGTATTACAAAAACGTATATATTAATTTCGCCCTAAGACAGGGATAACTAGTCATAACTTAAGATCTAGATTTTGTTTACTAATTTTGCCCCTAAACTTGCTTTCGAATATTTAGGGTGAAATAATTAGACAGAATCGGATTTACTGATCCTAGATAAACCTGAATAGGTATATTACTTCCGAGAAATTTCTAATATTAGAAATCGGAAGTAATCGGAAGTCTGTCCGGTAGCTCAGTGGTAAAGGCGGCACTCTGTGAATCCAGAGGTTCCAGAGGTCGTGGGTTCGAAACTCAGTCGGGATGACAAGTTATCCTCCCATTTGGGATTTTTACCACATAATAATAGGTCTTGGGCTTACTGCTGGAATAATGGGACTTTAGTAGTCCTTATCGGGTAGTATAAATAAGGCGATATTATTTTGTACTGGAAATCTTCATTTCTAAAATCTAGTTGAAATGCTGTTTATCATAATTTCTTATATGTATTGAACTGCACTGGTATTCAAGTGGTCAACGCGCTAGTCTGGTAATCCAGGTAGCGTAGGAATCCGTTGGTTCGAATCCCACCTAATGCATTATTTTTTTTTAATGTTTGTGACCACATAATAATAAGAGTCTGTGGGTTAGGTGGTAGAAAATGCTTTGATCCCAGTGGTTATGTTCCACTAAAGAGAGTTATTATAACGAGCAAGGACTCTGATAGTTAAGTCTCCTCTGTAAATAAATATCATTAAAAAAAAGAGTGTTATTATTATTGTTTGACCATCGATTTTTTTTACGTTTAAAAATCAATAATTTCTAGCATCAGCTGTGCTATAAACCTGGAATAGTTACGATTTTCCAACACGATCTATTTTTGGTTTGGTTGTTAGGGTTTAGGATAAATTTTGAAATCTTTATTCTAGAAGTGTTGTAGAATCATACGGGTTTTAAATTTAATATGTCAATGTTGGGTGGAAGAGATTGCCAAAGGCAATCTATATATTTTATCTATGTTATTCATCATTTTTTCTTAAAGTTTAAAAGTTCAAAGCTCTGTCGCAGTTAAATGAATGAAGTTTTACTAGATCTTTTTAAAGAATAAAATAGGCTGTATAGATGGAAATAGTAGAATAGTAGGTGCATCAGTCACAGCAAGAAAATAGTATTTCTTGCCGTGACTGATGCACCTTCATCATTATTTCAGTGTATGGGTATTTTTTCGATTATATCTCAGTACCCTCATCTTTTTTGAAATTTTTGAGCACTACACATTAAACCTACAGTACCTACCACCCTAATATCCAAAACCACCAATAACTCATTTTTTCAATTTTTTGTACCCTCATCGTTTTTCCCGTGTGGTCTTCAATCATCTACTCAAAGTCGCTTTACTAAATATTTGCTTGAATTAGGACTCGAACCAGCGACCTCCAGGTTACGAGTCCACCGCCTTATAGATCAAATCAAAGGGTTGGGTGGAAGAGATTGCCATAGGCAATAACCCCGCCCTTTAGTTAGGACATATGTATATATTTTGTTTTTTTGTTTTTTGTTTTTCCTTGTTTATATTACTAATATTGTCTATTTTTATATTTACCATTATTTGTCTGTATTTATGTTCTACCTACTAATAAAGAGTTTCTAAATAAATAAAAATAAATAAAACTACTGAGGTCGGTTATCAATGTTTCTACTCTTTGAAACGGTTGAAACTTGGCCGCTGATCGGGGAGATCTCAACCAGACTGGTGAGTTACCGATTGTAAAATGCTGTCAGTAAAAAGAGTTATCATATGTTTATCATATGTCATTCCATACTCACGCTTACTAAATCTTTTGAACCGGACTTAACCCGACTCCAGTTACAAGTCCGCCCCAATTATCATTGAGTTACTACGCTTTATCTAATATCTTTCTGTAATCCAGGAGACAGTAATTGATTCAACATAACTTTCTAATCTTTGCTTAACTTGAACTCCAGATAAACAAGTCCGCGCCTTATCGATCGAGTATGAGTCGGTGTCGTCAATAATTTAATGTTGCAGGACCACTAATTTATCCTAATAGCCATACTATTTTAGGAAAAACTAGTTTTGTTAAATTAGTTTCATATTGATAGGTTACTTAACGTTTTAGGTTAAAGGATGTGAGGTTGTAGTTTGTACGCTAAGTTAAGTTAGGTCAGACTTTTCCTGTAGTTTGGGTTGACATGTACCTAACCCATATTAATGTAACCCTGACCTATTTTTCCAATAATAAACTAGTCTTTCTTAAAAACAACAGTTTGGGCGGAAACATAATTATTCGTACTATCGATAGTGAAAAGTTATCATATTTTTGTTCATCACCTACGTGATATCACAACTAATCAAACTCGCTTTACGCTGAACCGGACTTGAACCACCGACCTCCAGGTTACAAGTCCGCCGCCCTATCGATCAAGCTACTGAGGTTTGGTACTATCGATAGCATAATGGCACCACTGGTCGCCGATTGCCGGTTGCCCATTATGCCATCCACAGTTGCTGTCACAATTGCCATAGGCATAACCCACTTTTCTCAGGGTATGTATATCTCGTTTCCAGTTTTTTGTTCGGTCATGTAAATACGTAAAAATGACTTTTACGATAAACATTATTTCGTGCGTTACGCAACTGAATAAAAGTTCAAACCAAGTTCCGACAAATGACTCGTCGTCGGTACGACAGCTGACTGCTCTTGAAAGGTTGAAAGGCAACGTCTTGGAAAGAATTTCACGTGTTGGCGCGGGTTCGAAATGAAACGCTGAAAAATTTCGCCATTCTAAATCATAACGGCTTTGGTGGAGTTCTGGCAACTTTGCGTTATCCTTCTGAACCGTATTTGAACTTGACACTATTTTAGTTTCCTTATTGATGATTAATAGTCTGTTTTTTATTTTTGTAAAATAAAATCTAATAGAGTAGATATGCAACAGTGTTTCAAGGCATAAGGTTTCCAAGTTACGTGTTGAGTGGATTGTCCATAACCACGATTAAATTTTCTGATGATAAATTTCGTTTGCAGTCAGGTGTTGTCGATAAAACCCTGTCAGTAATATTACTCTCTAAAACATATTTTTCACTTAAAAATTAATTATAGGTACAGGTAGGTTGAGAGATATGCACCTAAATTATGTCCAGGTTTGAATGTGATGTCAATTAGTTTTACTTGCTTTTAAGTCATGATTTTGGTCAATTTGGTTGAATGGACCTTAACCCTCTATTACTGCTAATATTGTAATTGGAACACAGTCTGTTCTTTTAAAAAAAAATTTGAGGGTTTCACAATTATTTACTATCGATAGTAAGTTATCATATGTTTCGTCTGTCCCGGATAGCTATCAACTGCTTTAAACAACATCTCTGATGTTAATCCAGAGATGTAAGTCGCCGCCCTTCGAAACCACGCGGTAAGACATGTATCACTCCTTGGGAATTTACCACTATCAAAACTTTGGCTTACCACATAATGGGACTTATCATCCTAATTGGGCTACATTTACTAGAGGTATTATTACTTATCACTGTAGAAGCTTGTGTCTGTGTGTAGATGCCCATCCCGTATATGCATCCTCTGATGCGAAGGTGACACAATACTTCCATTAGATTCTGGGTCAACACAGCGCACCGAAGTATATACCTTACCTAGAAAAAAAAAATACGACAGAAAATGGATTGAATTGCGAACTGAATAAATTCAAAAGAATACTTTCGACAAGCTCGTTGTGTATCAGAATGAATCATAAGCAAAATGAAGTCCGCATGGAAAGAAATTGTATCCTCAAAACTGGGAACCTTTGAGAAGCTGAAAGTTTTCAATGTAACTATCGAAAGATTGGGTGAGATTTGTGAAAGTTTCGTTCTAGTGCAAACTGTGATAAAAGGATGCATTTTGTCCTGAAAAATGTTCTGGCATGATATTTCAAGACATTCAAAGTTTATTTTTAAAAAAAAATTCGTGCATATTGAGTATTCCTGTCACCATGTCCTAAGCGCTTTAAGTACACGATTGGCAAGGACCAGTGGGTCCCAAATCCACGGGCGATTTTGGGACAAATTCTTGTTTGGATGTTAAACCTGTAAATACCTTGACAACCAATGCACTTTTAAACCAAACTAGCATAAAATTGCTGCAAAATGGCAGTTCAAAGGGGAAGCATAATATGCCAACGAAAAATGAGGCTTCAGTAAGTTGTTTATTTGGCAGTGGAACGTCCTGATTGGGTGTGAGAGGGAAAGGATGGATCAGATGAACGGAGAATAGAAAGTACCAGATTTTACACAAAATGATGAGGGTTCACAGCTTTTTAATGTGTAGCCATGAAACAGGAAGCTACTGTGCCTAGCTGTGTTAGGGATTGCCCATCAAGAATTGTTCAATGTTCCTCTGTAATTTGAATAAAGTACAATAATTGCTTAGTAATCAGTACACTACCGAACAGTACTTACTAACTATTTAAATAATTTTTATGCGATTGCGGGCGAACCGGACCTTCCGCATGGCAAGCGAGTGCTTAACCCTTAATACTTCCATTTGGGAATTTGACCACAATGTAAGTATTGGTTTTTAGCCAGCGTCGATGGCATGTTGAATACACCGGTTCCCTTCAGAACACCGAAGTTAAGCGACATCCAGCGAGGTTAAGACTTGGATGGGTGACCATTCAAATTCTAATTCTCGTGACGCTGGCTTTTTCCGGCCCCACTCAGGCTGGGTGAGGTCAATGTGAGTAGCAGGTTGAAAGCGACGTTAAAACCCCACTTAAAAAAAAAAAGTCTTGGTTTTACAGCTGGAATAATAGTCAGGACGGGGGTTTTACCCTCCATTCACTGGGAATCGTACCAGCAACCAGCTACCCACATTATCCTCACCCAATTAGTTTATTATGATACCTAACCATTCTAACAGAATTCTCGAAAATCACCACACTTGAGACTTAAACTATTGACCCCCTGGTTAGAATTCCCTCTCCCTGACATAACACTTCACCACTAGGCCTTGCATACATTATTATATGTTGCATATTTTTGTTTTCGTAAATTTTGACAGCACCCCCAAACCACATTCCACCGCGGACTGTACCAGCTACCCACATTATCCTCACCCAGCATGGGTAGGGCCGTAAATACTAGTCTCACGTGCTTGGAGGGAACAAATTTTCTTCGAAAAGTCTGCTCCAACCGGGAATCGAACTCAGGATCACAGGACTACAGGCAGTAGTCACAACCGTTACGCCACGAGGCTGGCGTTATTAGTCATAGTCGGGCAGTATATAAATAAGAATAAAAAACAAGGCGATAATTTATTAAAATTTGTAACATAATTCTTTAAAATACACGTAGTAAGATATATTGTATCGAAATACCAATAGTTGTGTATAATTATAAGTTTTTATAAGATTGTGTATAATTATATATTTATTCACATATTCTATGTACATAAAATTAAATTTACAAATAGGAATAGTAAATACATAAATGTAGAAAACAATACAATAAGTAAATAATTAATGTTATCAGTCCTATGAAGGGCAGTTTATCGCCTATGCTACGTAAAATATACTATGCTATGGCAACAACCCTTATTTTTTCAAAGATCCTTTCGTATTTTATTATTTAAAAAAAATATATAATAAAGTCCAGAGAGAAAATTTTTCTTGATTGAAAAACGTCTGTCCCGGTAGCTGAACGGTCAAGGCGTCTGGTAATCCAGAAGTCGCGGGTTCAAAACCCAGCCGGACCATGATAAGTTATCCTCCATTCGGTAATTTGACCACATAATAATACGTTTTGGGCTTACTGCTGGAATCATGGGACTCAATAGTCCTAATCGGGGGCGTACATACCGTATATATGGCGATATCATTGTAGTTAAGATAATGGTTCAACAATTTCAAAATGTAGCACATGTGATAAACAATTAATGAAAGATAGAAAATAGATTTTACGTGGTAGCAGGGTCCAGGGTATAATATAATATGTCTCCGTTGTGTTCGCGCACTTTTGAGTATTAATACGGAGACGTATTAATGATTTATAGGACGAAATTAATAACAAATTCTACATAACAAGTCATTTCTAAGCGTCGGTTTCCCTACTTACACAGTACGCATCCTGACTTAGCGCCACAGAGGTATTATAAAAACACTATAATTTCGCCATAATTAGTTCACGAGGGTTATCGCATGGTTTACTTCTTCAAAGTAAACCTAACTGGAGAACTTCTCGAGGATAGATAGATGATTTTACGTGGTAGCAGGGTCCAGGGTATAGCCCCGTTGTGTTTGCGCACTTCAACAACTCATAATTT
Source organism: Bactericera cockerelli (assembly GCA_024516035.1). Lineage (NCBI taxonomy): Eukaryota > Metazoa > Arthropoda > Insecta > Hemiptera > Triozidae > Bactericera > Bactericera cockerelli. The sequence goes on from CM044966.1 coordinate 13,994,337, forward strand.
AGTTCAAGATACAAGTTGCATTGATTCGTGCATGTTTATCTCAGATTGACAGGGACAAGATACACGTTGAGGAAGTTGAAGTTGAAGATGATGTGGGTTCCACATTTGGGCGGACTTGGCTTGAAGATGCAATTGAAGTACTTATTTTTAATAAACTTATAATTTCCTTGTTGAAATTTAAAAAAAAGTTCAAGAGAGGTTTAGCAGGTGTTGAGAACATGCTTCTTCAAAGTAACCTATGAGACTTCTCGAGGATAGATACATAGATTTTACGATGTAGCAGGGTCCAGGCATACGTCCTCCGTTGTGTTTGCGCACTTTAACACTGAATCGCCAACGCTATAGAGTTACATTTCCTCGGGGCTCAAATGACACTCCTATGTCAATGAATTACCTGACTGGCCGTATGGATAATCATTCCACGTGAATTCTACTGACTGGCGTATGGGATAATGTATTTCAGGTTGCAATATGTGACGGGGCCTGCTGGAAAGTTAGTGTCATGAATTACCTGACGTGGCGATCAACGTGTTAAATGATTCATAATATAGTTCAAGAGGGTTTCGCATGGTGTTTGAAATGCTTCCTTCAAAGTAAACCACAGGAGAATTCTCGAGGATAGATAAGATTGATTTTACGTGGTAGCAGGGTCCAGGGTATAGGCCCCCGTTGTGTTCGCGCACTTCAACGACATCATAATTTAAGTTCAAAATTTACCCGATGTAATGTTTTGAACGTTTCCGGGATCATATGTTTAAGGGGAAGTGGTTTTAGTGAGGATAATCACTGTTTCGCATCTCAGTACTCACTTTTTTCACTAGGTAAAATTAGTTCTCAATAGATTTTACACTCCTTGAAAAAAAAAAAAAAATATTCAAGAGGTTTCGCATGGTGTTTGAGAACATGCTTCTTCAACGTGAACCTACTGGAGAACTTCTCCGAGCAGTGCCGACAGTCCAGCGGCACCTTGGCGTGAATGCTCGTGTGTCTCCGCCACTGGAACACGCTCTGGAAGGCCTTGAGACAGATCTCACACGTGAACCGGTTTCCACTGTGCGTCCCAAGTGTTCCCCGCCCACAGGATTTGCTGGCAAACATATTGAAAGAGGCATAAACTGTTCAACAAAATTCTCCGTCCATAAAAGAAATTCAAACGTCATCCTATTCAAAAATGCCCTCAAAGACATTTACTTGTGCTTGCCCCTTATTTATTTGAGGAAATTTTCCAGGATAGCTTGAGGTAAGTCCACCCTCTTCTGTCCTCACCTGTCATCATCATAATTTTTCATTAAAATATCAATTATCACCACAGTCATCATCTGACCACCACCTCATAACATTCATTACCACATCAATACCTCATTATTCCCTCTCCTCCCCCACTTATTCTTTAACTCTTTCTGCAAACATTTTATTTTATTGTTTTATTATAGTTAATTTTAATTTACCACCTCTCCTTAAAAAAAAAAAAAAAAATTCAAAGGGTTTCGCATGGTGTTTGAGAACATGCTTCTTCAACGTGAACCTACTGGAGAACTTCTCCGAGCAGTGCCGACAGTCCAGCGGCACCTTGGCGTGAATGCTCGTGTGTCTCCGCCACTGGAACACGCTCTGGAAGGCCTTGAGACAGATCTCACACGTGAACCGGTTTCCGCTGTGCGTGGCCAAGTGTTCCCTCAGCTTGGCCTGACAGGAATAGTTGCTCGGGCAGTGGAAAATTATTTTGAGTATTAACCTCGCCTGGCGGTTAACTTCCACAAAAAAGTGATAATATTTTTAATAGCAGGTTATTTTACGAGATACCAGGGTCCAGGGTATACGTTTCTGTTGTAATTGCGCACTTTAATGACTCATAATGCTGGGGGACTATAAACATTCTGGCTGGGGGACTATAAACAGGGAGTAGACCAGCAGTCTGGCTGGGGGACTATAAACAGACAGTAGACCAGCAGTCTGGCTGGGGGACTATAAACAGGGAGTAGACCAGCAGTCTGGCTGGGGGACTATAAACAGGGAGTAGACCAGCATTGGCTTGGTTCTGGGGGCCCTTGTCAATTGGGTCAAGGGTATACGTCTCTGTTGTGTTTGCGCACTTTAATGACTCATAATGCTGGGGACTATAAACAGAGAGTAGACCAGCAGTCTGGCTGGGGGACTATAAACAGGGAGTAGACCAGCATTGGCTTGGTTCTGGGGGCCCTTGTCAATTATTAGCCTCCTTGTATAGACAGTGGTAGAGGTGCTAAGTCATTACTCCACTGTCTGGCTACTATCGTTCACGATGACGCCACCCTATGATGATGAATCTAGTTCAAGAGGGTTTCGCATGGTGTTTGAGCACATGCTTCTTCAACGTGAACCTACTGGAGAACTTCTCCGAGCAGTGCCGACAGTCCAGCGGCACCTTGGCGTGAATGCTCGTGTGTCTCCGCCACTGGAACACGCTCTGGAAGGCCTTGAGACAGATCTCGCACGTGAACCGGTTCCCGCTGTGCGTCTCCAAGTGTTCCCTCAGCTTGGCCTGACAGGAATAGTTGCTCGGGCAGTGGAAACATTGATAGCGAACGCCCTTGTGGCTGTCTTCGTGTCTCCTCAGCGCGTAAGCGGTGGAGTAGTGCTTCGAGCACAGGGTGCAGTTGAACCGGTTACCTGTAATAATAATAATAATAATATCAGCAGCCTCCGTGGCGTAATGGTTGCGACTACTGCCCGTCGTCCAGAGTTCCCGAGTTCAACTCCCGGCTGGGGCAGACTTTTCGAGAAAAAAAATTCTGTTCCATCCAAACACGTGAGGCTGCCATTTCCGGCCCTATCCAGGCTGGGTGAGGTTAATGTGGGTAGCTGGTACGATTCCCAGCGAATGGAGGGTAACACCCCCGTCCAGATCAGGACGTTAAAATCAAATAGAATCGTTGGCGTTAGGAAGGGCATCCAGCCATAAAAAAAACGTGCTCCACCCTACCAACCTCAGCCATGAGGTTGAACAATGCCGACCCCAAAAGCAACATAAGCTAATATGGGATAAAGGCAAGGGAGATATAATAATAATAATATCGCCTTATTTATACTGCCCGAATAGGACAATTAAAGTCCCATTATTCCAGCAGTAAGCTCAAGACACATTATTATGTGGTAAAAATCCCAAATGGGAGGATAATTTGTCATGTCCCGGCTGGGTTTCGAACCCACGACCTCTGGAATCTCTGGATTCATAGAGTGCCGCCTTTACCACTGAGCTACCGGGACAGATAAGATACCTGTAAGATAAGATAAGATAAGAATAACTTTTATTAGGTATTTTCGCCACGAAGGCATTCCAATGGTCAGTAAAATACAATAATACAAAAAAAATAAAAATTACAGAACATCATTTTTACTATTTTTTTTTTATGTTTGGTCATTTGACCAATGATGATAGTATTCATGTTTGGTATATGGCGATATTTCCAGCAAGAGATCACTGGTCTTAGTCTTAAAGTTGTCCCAGTCTAATAACTTATATGTATCTGGCAGAGAATTATAAAGACATTTGCCCTCATGGTAGAAAGATTTTTGTCCGACATAAGCTGGGGTAAAGAGGTCTTTTTTTTTTCTTAAAAAAAAAAGAAAAAAAAAAAAAAAAAAGATGAGTGTTTCACCAGGAGCTACTGTAGACGCTTGTGGCCTGTGTTGTAGCCTACCCATCCCGTAGTATGCCTCCCCTCCGATGGGTGAGAAGTGACACAATACTTCCCAATTAGGTGCTGGGTCAACACGAGCGCACTGGAAGGTATCCCTTACAAACAATTGTAACCAAATTACGAATACAAATTTTTGTCGGCATGGGGGATCGAACCCGGGACCTTCCGCATGGCAAGCGAGTGCTTAATATGTATCTGGCAGAGAATTTTATGTATGTAAAAAAATAAATAAAAAATACCTGTATGCTCCGTCATGTGCTTCCGGAGATTCGCTTTGTGCAGGAACACTTTCGAGCATTCGTAGCACGTGAACCGTGCCCCCACATGAATCGTCAAGTGGTTCTTCAAACTGCTTTTGTGCGCGAACGACTTGGAGCAATCATCGCAATTGAACAGCGTTTTCTTCGTGTGCACGTTCAGATGTTTTGTCAGGTATCTTCGACGGGCGAAGTCCTTGGGACAGTAATCACAGTGGAACCTGACGCCTCGATGCCCGTCTACGTGACGTTTCAGATCTTTTTTGAAAGCAAAGTCTTTCGGACATTGCGAACAAGCAAATCGAACGTTCGATTTTGAGTCGCTCTGTGCAGGTCTGGAGATGGGCGTACAGGGAATGTCGCTGTTCTTGAATATAATCCTGTGCAGGTCCAACTCTTCTTTGCTCGGGAACTTTTGCGAGCAAGTCTTGCATTTGAATCCCAAACTCAACTCGGGCGTTTCTTTGATCTCGATGGCCAGGAAATCTTCCAGCTTTGTGGCTTCCTTGGTGTAATCTTCTTCGTCGTCAAGGATTTCACTTTTTGTGGTCACTGTCATTTCAGAGATGTGTTGGTTTTGCTCACGAATTGCCATTTTGTGGTTTAGATATGCATCGTATCTTCTTTTGCTATGTCTTATCCCGCTTAAGCAGGGTCGACGTTTCTGGTCAGTCTCTTCCAGTTCAATCGTAAAGAGTCTTGTCAGAGAAATTGACTCATGGCACAGTGTTGTTTTTTAATTTGGGTTTAACGTCGCTTTCTACTGCATGGTCATATGTGTTGTTTACCTGAGAGAAACAGGTAGGGACAGCAAACTGACTTTCAACTGAAAGATTTTCCCAGTGAACTCAAGGAACAAATCAAGTTGTTTCATAATGACTCTAGCGACTTTTTTTTCTCCTTCTTCTTTTAGAACTAATAAAACATATACACATCCAGTTTGTTCCAATTAATACATAGTATGGTATACATCGAAATATAATTATTATATTTGTGTATTACTTATAAAACATCTAAGTAGTATGTTTGTGTAAAATGTTGTGTCCATTGACCAGGACCAGTTTAGGTGACATCTGTTGCTGGACAATAACTTTTCTTAACTTTTTACCACTTGAAAGGTATATAGAATATGGTTTTTGAAACTATTTAATTAATCTTTTAAATCTGGAAGATTGTCTTTGTGTCCAATTATTGTTTTCTGTGCATACAAGAAGCTTACAGACATTGGACGATCCTTCACATTGGGAATTCTGAAAAGACATGAAAGAATATAATATCGATTAGAATTTTATGAATTAAACAATTGAGTAGATAGATATTGTTCTTCTAGGGGTTTTTAATAATAATAAAAAAAAACAAAAGATACGGTAGATTACAATAATAAATTAGTTCAAATATAAAAGTTTTTTCCCTCAGGAAATACAAGATGAGCATAATTAGCTCAATAATGATCATGGAGGTAAAAATGGAGAACATGTAATGCCTCAAACCTGTTACGTAAACAAACTGATAACGGCAATACAGTACCTTTATTAACTTCAAAAGCATATAAAAGTAAAAAAGAATTCGTCATTTTTGTTATTTCCTCTGTGTTTCAGCTATTCAAAATGGCCGATTTTATGTGACAGGTTCATTACCCATGAGACATACGTTATGAGTTTTCTACTTCTTATTTCTCCATGAGTAAAATACTCGCTTGTTAAGCGGACTCTGTGTTTCAGCTATTCAAAATGGCCGATTTTATGTGACAGGTTCATTAAACATGAGACGACATACGTTATGAGTTTTTCCATTTCTTTTTCCTCCATGAGTAAAATATTCGCTTGTTAAGCGGAAGGTCCTGGGTTCGAATCCCAGAGCGAACAAAAAATTGTATTCTAAATTTGGTTACAGTTGTTTGTAAGGGATACCTTCCGGTGCGCTCGAGTTGACCCAGCACCTAAATGGGAAGTACTACTGTGTCACTTCTCGCCCATCAGAGGGGAGGCATACTACGGGATGGGCCAGCTACAACACAGACCACAAGCGTCTACAGTAGCTCTTGCTTCAGGGCTACAAAAAAAGGTTGTGAAGCAATCAACTTTAAAAAAAAAAAAACTATTTCAAGCATTGCGTTTACCAACATGTCTTCGGGGATAATTATAATATGTATAGTTGTATACATAGTTGGCTATTCATTATAATATGACTCTCTTGAGGGTCACAAAGGGCGCAGCTATAACTTCACTATACACAGATACTTTAAAGTTTGACTGAACAAATTTGATTAGTGAATGGTACAGATACATGTTGACCGGAAGAGATTTCATTTCGATTTACGTACCACTAAGTACCACCACTTATTTTGGAATAATTGTAATTATGTCTTTTAATAAAATTAAATAAATAAACGTCCTCCATAAGGAGGAAGCCCATGCTCCGTAAGGGGTGCCGAAGGGCTTATTATTATTATTATAAGTGCCACCATATTATGACGGATTAATGTTTAGCCAAGACTAACACGCCTTCAAGTCGGAGTTTTCAACCAATCATAGTGCACTATAGCCCGAGTTAAGGGCTGATATCTAAAAATATGAGAAGAAAAAATCTTTAAAAAAATTCATGGGAAGATCTGGGTTAAGGGATAGTGTTCACTCAGATTAAATTTAATCCTGTTTTATAATTTTACCCTAGCAATCGTGTGACCCAATCTTTTCTATCACTTAACTTGAACTTTTCCCTCTCGTAGAAGCTTTTCCCCTCACTTTTCAGTTTCCACAGTTTTGGCCAAACGGGCGGTGTGGCGCATGATTAGTGCCTCTTTGTTACCGGCAAGAACTTGTTCCTTGGTCAAGCTTACGTAAAACCCGAAATAACTGTAGTTTTTTATCATGTAGAACGTAAATGGAGACGTCAATAACTTCTATCTCGTGGGTAATAAATCTGTCCCCTAACAGACGATCCAATATGGCGACTATTATTACCTTCAAAAGCATGTGAGAAGAAAAATCAATTTGTTTTTGTTGTGATGTCCTCTGTGTTAAAACTAACCAAGATGGCCGATTTTAGGGGACAGGTTTGAGACATTACGAGTTCTTCATTACTCTTATTTATCCATGGAATTTATTGACTACAGGTGGAAATATTTTTGTTAGGTCTATGCTACAGTTTGACCCAGATGAGATAAGTGCAGAAAAGATTACTGTGAAATAGAAACTGGTTTTTCTAAGAGGTTGTTGAAGGAAATAGATAAATTTGGCGTAGGAATTACATATTTACAAAGAATTAATTTTAAACAGTTTATTTGGCTTACAAGAATAATAATATTAATAACTAAATCAGAGTATGCAACCGAAAAAAAATGTTTTTTTTTAGACTTGTAGATCTATGAAACTAAATGTAGACAGCCTCAAAACGAATGTAAAAAAAAACCTGAATAAATTTTTGATCGGATTTTTTAAGAAATAGAATTAATGTTATTTGTCATATTTTATGAGAGGTATTTTAAGTTTTATAACCAAATTTTTCCCTAGCTTTTGGGAAAGCCATTTATCGCAAATCCTTACAGAAGGATTGTATGACCATACAAATTTTTCAAATGTACATTATTTGTACATGCATATTGCATATGTACATGAATTCATCGATAACGTGGCGGACTTGTCAGTTCGGTGGTTCAAATTTTAACAGCACTATTGATCGTCTTTCATAGTAAGAACATCATTTTGAGGTCTAGACTGATCACCTATAAGAGTAAGACCAGCACTGTGAGAAACGGAATGATCGTCCATCATAGTAGGACCAACACTTTCAGTACTATAGTGTTCACTCTGACTCTGATCAGTAAACTCATGAGCAACCATACTTTTAAGATTATCAGAAAACTTCTTCTTTGAAGCCGGGTGATCATTGAAAAGTGTAGGCCTCTTGCGAACATCGTAAAGACGGGAATTCTGGCACTTCCTTAACGTTTCCCTGGAATGCTGAATTCTCCGGAGCTGAGGGGCCCGACTCGTCCCTTGTTGGCTTCGTAAGACATCTGCTAATTGCTTCTCTTCAAACAGATATCCTCCGGCTGGGGGAATATCCTTAAGGAATCTCGGATGGACATTTGAACTGGATTCAACTATCTTTCTTCTCTTCGCAATGAGTTCAGACCGCTTTCCACAAACAAATTGTAGTAGATTGTCAGATGACTGCCGAAACGGTGATTCTTCAGCTGACAAACACAGACGGAGATCGGACGCGGCGGCCGGGTGTCTGCTTATCACCTGGTTCAGGGCTTCTGCCAGAAACTGGCGTTGCAGCAGAAGACCATGGCAGAGAGTTCCAAAGTCACCTTCTGTGTTGGCCAGAAGGTCACCAAAGGCGCTTGAAGGTCCAAGAAGTTCGGGGTTTACTTGTAGCTGAGCGAAGGATCCAGCGGCATGCAGTGCTTTCTGGGCCTCCTGATACGGGATATTGCACCAAGCTTTGGAATTAAAACGCTGACAGGTGTGTCCAGTGGCTTCTGTCTCAGTTGAAGGTTCTGGAATATCAGGCTGGCGCTCTTTTATAATTGGAGTGAACACAAAGGGCACTTCAGGAAGTTCATGTTTCACCACAATCGTCTCCTGGAGAACTGAGGAAGGCGTCCATCCTGCTGACGTTTGAGTAATGTTGGAATCACCGGAGGAGGTGGAAGCTAACGATTCTTCATAATCAGAGAAGAGAGAAGAGGGTTTTCTGCGAATCTCGTTAAAAATTTCGGCCATGGAATCCTCCAGTCTCTTTGCGCGAGCTTCCAGAATGACGAAACGTTCTTCCAAGTTATCCAGGACAGGAGACTGCTCACCTGCTGTTATTGAACTTGAAGCTGAGGAAGATCGAAGTTGTGGAGGATGCTGAGAAGACAGTAATCGATCTGCCGCTTCCCTAGACAGGAGATATGGTCTGAGAGAAGCAATACATTGAATTACGGATTTATGCTGTAATGATGAACCTCTGATCCGAATTGAGAGGGAGGAGGGACTAAAAATGAGACCTCTACAGAAAGGCCATCGCAGCATTTTTACTTTCATATCACGGAAACGACGCTCTTTGAGAGACTTTGCTGCAGGATCAAAAGCGAGCGCAATGCCCTCCGTAGGAAGAGCGAATCGGATTTTGTTGAGGACTGCAGGATCCAGCGGTGGCACATCACCGGAAGAAAGCAGCTGCCACAACCTCCAGCCGTCAGGAAGCACCTCTGCCGCCAAGGACTTCAGTCGATTGAGGATGACATTGTCACTGTGTTCATCGTATAATGCACCCAAGGAAGAAAACATACTTGCAGAAGCCATGCTGAAAAAAATCATAAAAATAAAATCAAAACAATGAAAATAAGACCAAATGTAAGTAGAATGTTAAACAGAGATACTGGTACGGCTCAAACACTAAGCCAAAAGATTAACTTATTTTCTAAAAGAAAGCTTGATAAGGTACTTGAAAGGCTCAAACTATTCTTAGAAGGCTCAGAGAGTGAGCAAAGGAATTAACTTCCTAAGAGAAGGTTCATGAGGTACTTGGCAAGCTCAGAATATCCTGAGAAAGTTTGGAATATGAGTCAAAAGCTCAGCTTCTAAAGAATATTTTGAGAAGAAAATAAAGATAAAAGCATGCCAAATTTGATTTACTTACCTATTGATCAGTGCACAAAAGAAAACTTATTAGATTCACGGAACAAATAACATCAATAGTTAGAAAACGAAAAGGTACTGATCATAATCCAGACATTTTGGCTAGATCTGTGGAAACTGAAAAGTGCCTGTGAGAGGGGAAAACTTAAATTAAGGGATAGAAAAGACCAGTTCAAATGACTTTATGGTACGGAAATTGAAAAAATATATCATCTGGGTCAATCTGTAGAATTGACCTAAAATAATATTAATTAATAGAACTTCTTCAGTTTAACTTTGAAGTAGCTGTGAATAATGTTATGCATGAGAATGATTCCATAAACTGTGCAGTGTCCATTAAAAGTCAAAAATTAATTCTGGTGGTCCTAAAAAGTGCCAAAATATAATATAGGTAGCTAAATAGTGGAGCATTTTATGGCCCTCAAAAGGATCATTATTGGTAAACTTATAATGATAAACAGCTTCCTGGCAATATCATGGTTATCTAAAAATCAAACCGATACATCATCTAAAATTCCACCATAAATATAATCTAAAACCTTTTGTATCAGTGTCCTTTGGTATTTCATACTTTTTTTAAAATTTAGATTTAACGTTGTTTTCAACTGCATGGTCATTATCATGACAGGAGTGTTACTCTCTATTTGCAGGAAACTCAAAAACCTGCTACCCACATTAACCTCACCCAGCCTGGGTTGGACTGAAATGCAAGCATAAGGAAGTATTCTTCAATATGCAACCCCTATTGTTCATTTAAAAATGCATGCAGGTATTTACTTTGTAGTTTGTTTTAATTCATGATTAAAACTGAAATAATCTGAGGATCTCGTGGTGTCATGCAGAGTTCATAATACAATACATTACATGAATCATGCTGATACAGATGACAACATGAATTATATCCAACCTTCTCCCTTTATATAAATCTCTCTCTCTCTCTTCCTTTTTATATTTCTCTTAAATATAGTCACCTTAGCCCAGCAGTAGCATGCTTGGCTAGCACTACAGATGACCCAGGTTTGAATCCTAGTGGGGCTGGAATTTTTTCTGAACTTTGAATGTCAGGGGCTAGTCTAGCCTTGTAAGGACAATTGGGGTTGATGCAGAGTGGGTAATGACCAGTTGCAGCATTACCAGACTGACATAGGTTGGTTGGCAATGTGATGCATTGGCATTAGTTCTCGTAATTTTGATGCTACCCACAAAAAATTGAGACATAACAACACAAATAATTCATCATATCATCATTGTAGGGTGGAGTCATCGTGAATGATGATTGCCAGACAGTGGAGGAATGACTCAGCCCTTCTACCACTGGCTTTACAAGGAGGCTAATAATTGACAAGGGCCCCTAGAACCAAGCCAATACTGGTCTACTCCCTGTTTATAGTCCCCCAGCCAAACTATCAATAACTAGCTTGTTAAATTTCTCTTAATTTTTAAGAAATTAAAATACCCTTCATGTATTTTTTACTGACCTCACCACTTGAATAGAATTCCAATTCAGCAACCACAGCTTGAAGATGATTTCAGCAATATTGGTAACTAGGTAACTTTAGGGACACATGGAATATTGTTTCAATAAATCAAGGATATCACCTGAGCATTTAGTTTGTCTTTGGGTAGTCTGCTGCTGGAAAAGAGGTGTCAGCATCTCTCTCTCTATGAGTAGCTTATCTCTTCATTAACTTCTTGCTTATTTCAACAAAATAGCACGGAAGAAACCCCAATTATTGCAGGCTCTTATCAAATTTTTATTAAAAGTATGTATGAAGCTTTCTAAAATACACTTTTAGATTATTTTTGTTTTGCTGAATCACTTTGCAACTTGTTTCATTTACTGAGCGTGAAATACTGAGATATTACTCTTGCAACTTGATTTGCAGATTTAACTGAACTTGCGTAAGGTATAATCTTTCTTTTATTGCCAAAATGTATTTAAATATGTACATACTTTATTTTAATACAATATATTTTTTTTATTTTTCAAAATATTTAAATTTCCCGGTTCAGAAATTTGTTTACACTCACGGAGGTTTAAAGCTAGTGGAACATGTAGAACCAACGGATCCTTACGCTACCTGGACTACCAGACAAGCGCGTTAACCACTTGACAACTTGTGCACGGTAGGTACTTAAACGAATCAGCAGACTACACTTTCGTTCAGTTGTTGTCGAAACTCCGTGGTGTGAGGATGCAGAAAATGTTGCTGCAAGATCTCGGACAACTTCCGTCAACTCAGACCTGTTGAACCAGGATCATCATTTTTCTATTTATCTTCTTCTCACTTTTCTGTTTATACTGATTAAAATAGAGAGTTTATTTGATGGCATGGATATTCAGAACTATTACCAGCTGATGAGAGCAAATAAGCTCGAAACAGCTGTCCAGGTATGTTATGATATTCATGTACATCTAGTGCAACTTCTCACTTTTCTGTTTATACTCATACTCATCATCTGAATACCGGAAGGACCGGATCAGCATAAACATTCAGAAGTGGCTTGCAGCATGTCGCAGGATGCCACATTCTTCTGCACTCTTTAGATGCATACTCGTATGTTTTTAGCTACAAAAGGATTTCATAACTGTTTCTTTCTATTACCTTTAGCTAAAAGTATTGTAATCGGTCACTATTTTACAAATTGAGCTAATATCTCTTTCTTTTTTTTTTTCATGCCACATAAATAATATGGCATGGAAAAAAAACATCTTCTACTCTAGTTGAGGAGGTGTTTTAAAAAATTTGATTTTAAAAATATACCTGCCAGCGTCAATGGCCCGCTGAATGCACCGATTCCCGTAGGATCATCTCGCAGTTAAGCTAGGTGAAGAATACGTGATGCTGACATTCCGGCTCAACCCAGGCTGGTTAAGGTAAATGTGGGTAACAGGTTTTGTGTATTTCCTGCGAATATAGGGTAACACCCCCGGTGTAAAATGACCATGCAGTTGAAAGCGACGTTAAATCCGAATTGAAAATAAAATAAAATGACTCTTTGGTCTCATTATGAATTTTCACTGGAACGAACCCTACAACCAGGTCAGATAAATAAGATAAGTGGTTAAGTTATGAGGACGTGGGTCAAGGCTCAAACATGTTTTTTTTTTACGTCGCTTTCAACTGCATGGTAATATCAGTTTGCTATAACCTCACAATCCAGCTACTCAAATTAACCTGCCTGAGAGGGGCCGGAAAAAGCCCCGGCATCACGAGCGTTTGAATTTTAATGGTCACCCGTCCAAGTCCTAACCGGACGTTGCTTAACTTCAGTGACAGAACGAGAACTGGAGAACGAGTCTTATTTTAGATAGTTTTATATTACGATTAGTTAGGGAAATGAATTGTAAAACTAGTTAGTACAGGGTAAATATGCCCGTATATTGTTCCAATAAATAAAATCCACTTTGGTTAGAAAGAAAAATACGGCTAAAGTAGTAAACACTTGTGTTAAAATAATAATAACACTCTTTAGTAGAAGGTAACCGCCAGGCGAAAAAAGACTGGCTGCCATCTTAACAATGACGTCATCACTGAATAAGCGAGTAAATTAATTATGGCCGGGTAGAGGTCACTGAATAAGCGAGTACATTTATTATGGCCGGGTCGAGACTGGACTGCTGTGGGTTCCAGCTCCTGTAGATTTAGTGTCACGAGATCGATTTCTAACAATCACAGAGCTCCAAATTGATTATGTGACGCTTTAGATCTTCATGAGCTGGGAACTAGCAGTTGAGTTTCGAGCCGGGCCTTAGTAGGCAGCCACAACGAGGAACCTAGCCTATACGCTCCACCCCAGACCCTGGTACCTACAGCTTGATATAGACGAGTTTCGGCACTCCGTTGTGGCCGCTTACCGCTAAGCATGGTTAGATTATTTTACGATGTACTGGCTCTACCGCAGGGTATAGGAGTCCGTTATGGCCGCGCACATAGTCCCATTGCGAGTACAGAGGCGGCTCATGTTCGATAAATTGAATCCTGTTCCTCTCCTTTCTCAGACCAGACCAGAGCACGGGCCACCTCCCAAGTTCTAGGAAGGAGCAGTCCATTTCCAGACTGAGCTCACTCCAACCTCAACCAGATACAAGCAGAATTTTCAATCGAAGACAAACATCGAGTTCGAAATAGAATTTCCTAAGAGCAATCGGAGAAATTCACAGCCTCCGTGGCTTTACGGTTATGACTACTGCCCATAGTGCAGAGGTCTCGAGTTCGACTCCCGGTTGGGACAGACTTTTCGAAGAAAATTCTGTCCCCTCCAAACACGTGAGGCTGGCATTTCCGACCCTACCCAGGCTGGGTGAGGTTAATGTGGGTAGCTGGTACGATTCCCAGCGAATGGAGGGTAAAACTCCCGTCCTGACTATCTATCTCAAATCAGGACGTTAAAACCGAAGAGAATTTACTGGTCACAATAGATCTAATTAGGTCGCAGTGTTAATTGTAAGGGTTTCACTGAAAACCCTGCAACCAGGTCAGATAATAAAAAAAATCGGAGACGTTTCAAAACACTTCAACCAGTGGGCCTTGTTTCAGAAAGCATTCTCACTCTCAAAATCAGCATAACTCCCTTTCAAACATCAATAATAATTATTAAATTCCTTGTGAAATAATTTTAGAATTTAATTAGGTTTCCCTGGGGTAATTTTGAGACACGAAAAACTGTGGTACTTCTGGGACAATATATTTTAACCCACTTGAAATATGAAAAGAGAGGGTCAGGCAGATATATAATGTATTACATTTTTTTTCTTGATCATGAGAAAATTTTATATTTGAAAAGAAAAAAAAAACTTTTAATATTAGAAAAAAAAATTCTGAAAATGTCTCACAGTTCCCCCCAGACAGACACCTTAAAGAAAAATATGGCTCTTATTTGACCCATCTAATTGTTCTCTATAATCCACAAAAGTGCTAGGATATGGTTATCTTACAATTACCCCAGGCTGTCTCTTATCTTACAATGGGTGTCTTACAATGGAGGTGTTTGAAGCCTAGAACATTTTTTTATTATCTCTGTTTACACGCATGATACACGATACACGAACAACATGATGAAATCCTTGGTAAAAAAAAGCCCAATAAGAACGTCTGAAAAATTCAACTTGGTAAATATCACAATCTATACAGGGTGGACCAAAAAAACGTTTACACCCGTTAATGGTAGATTACTGACGACATTTCCAGCCCGGATCTGCAATCCGTTTTTTCGGATTCACCTTTATAACTGCACAAAGTGATTTTTTGCAACTTTCTGAAAAAGTCCGACTTTGGCTTATTCTTCAGGTCAGAACTTTTTTCCTGTTTAAGATGAGTTGATTCTGAACAATTCTGCAGAAAGCCAACAAAATTTCGATGTTTCTTGTTACACTACTTTGTTTTTTACGATTTGGTTTGGCATCTTTTTTGACACCTCAATAGAAAAAAAATTCCCATGTAAGTTTTTTACACTTTGAAACACTCAAGATTTGCCCGAGCAAATTTGGGCACAGACACGGACAAGTTTGATAAAAGTTGGCGGCCAACCCAAGGATGCTAAAAAATAATTTTACGATTTTTTATCACGTGATCCTCTGGGAAAACGAACCAGGTAAGTCCCAAAAAATGATGTTCAAAATCTTAAAAGTGTTGACCGTGTAGGGTCGTCTTGTACTCAAAGAGTAATTAGCTATTTATGTCTGATAATTATTTTCATTGGAATTAATTAAAGGCCAGTCAAATGAATGATTGTTTGTTTCTCGATGATAGTTTTCAAGCATATTTTTCTGCATTCTATGAAATATTATCTTTAAACTTCTTGAGTTTTTTTAGTACAAGTTACATAATTAATATTATTCGGATGCTGAAATGGCAGATATGCATTTAGCATGTGGAGCTGCCAACAGGAACATTTGGGATCACGTGAAAAACATAGTTTATGAAATACCAGTGGAGACGCAAGAGTAGCAGAATCTGGTAGCAAGAATCCTGTTGGCATTCGATGACCTGACAGAAAAACCTGGAATCTTCCGCAACATACGACGGAACATGATGAAGGGAGATAGAGAGAGAGAGAGAGGCAGAGAGCGAAAGAGAGAGAGAGGGAGAGAGAGGCAAGAAGGTAGAAGGTAGAGGGACAGTTCTGAGCTAGAACTAAGGTACTAAAGTCACCATTGGTTTCAAAAATTTGTGTGAGGAGAATCCATAGTGTGTACTATGGCTAAATAAAAAATGGCAACAGTCTTTTTTTATTTTTTAGTCATGAATTTTTTGCTGGCTCTGGCGTTCAGACCGGGGTGGGATCTTCCTCATGGCAAGTGACTAGCTTACCACTGAGCTAATCGTGCGCTTCTAATCCTTTCTCATTGAACATACTAACACAAAATGTTTTTTAAATACCTTTTTTATATCAAAATAGTATAAAACATAATAAAGACTACAAAAGTTTATTAATTTTACAAAATATTATCTTGTTTTTTTTTTCAAGATTTCTATTAAGAGCTGGCAATTGGCAAATAATTGTTTTTTAATTAGTATTGTTTATGATAGAAGAACCTACCTACATATTTACATGGCTTCATTTCATAAACTCTATTTTCGTTTGGAAAATTTGCTAGTTTTTTTTCTCTCGTAGGGAAGCATGAGAAAAGTATCCTTACATTATCGAGGCAGTCTCTCAGGAACTTAGGTACATGAATAATAATTATGTGTATTGTGATACCAATAGTATCTGATATAACTCAATTTACAGATGGTATTACCCCCAAAAAAACCATAAGTTGTTGGTGTTACAACAGGTCAGATACAGGTATGAATAAAATATTCCATCAGATTTTTTTGATAATTAAAAAAATATTGACCGCCGATAGTTGAACCTCGGTCATGCGACTATCATTCTAAGCACTACCACATCTAGCTAACACCACTGTTAATCTGAAAAGCACGAAAATTATCATTTGAATTTTTCTAAACTGGCTGATGAAGGCATGTGAGACCGCGGTATTCAAAAAGAGCAATGTAAACAATTTTTGTAAACAATACAAGACGCCCTTACACAGTCTACAGCTAGAAAACTCTTAGGATTTTCGAAGAGTTTTTGGCAAACATCTAATAATTTTTCCCAGAAGATCACGTGATAAAAAATCGTAAAATTATTTTTTAGTATCCTCGGGGCGGCCGCCAACTTTTATCAAACTTGCCCGTGTCTGTGCCAAAATTTGTTCGGACAAATGTCGAGTGTTTTATTTACTCAAAAAGTTTTTTCGTGTGTTTTTTTTCTGTTCAGGTCTAAAAAAATATGACAAACCAAACCGTAAAAAACAAAGTAGTGTAACTAGAAACATCGAAATTTTGTTGGCTTTCTGCAGAATTGTTCAGAATTAACTCATCTTAAACAGGAAAAAAGTACTGACCTGAAGAATAAGCCAAAATCGGACTTTTTCAGAAAGTTGCAAAAAATCACTTTG
This sequence comes from Bactericera cockerelli, assembly GCA_024516035.1. Lineage (NCBI taxonomy): Eukaryota > Metazoa > Arthropoda > Insecta > Hemiptera > Triozidae > Bactericera > Bactericera cockerelli. The sequence goes on from CM044966.1 coordinate 14,011,360, forward strand.
TGCAGTTATAAAGGCGAATCCGAAAAAAAGGATTACAGATCCGGGCTGGAAATGTTGTCAGTAATCTACCATTAACGGGTGTAAACGTTTTTTTGGTCCACCCTGTATACAGGGTGTCCCACCAAACTTGGACACCTCAAATTACTCGGCTCCTGAAAGAGTTTTTGAAAAATAAAAAATCTTAGGGTACATGTCCTAATTATGCGGTTTCAGTCATGAAATTTTTTTTATACAGGGTGGTTCAAAAGTCAGAAATTGAGGTGTCAACTTTCGATTTTTAAATGGATCGACCTGAATTTTATTTGATAATTTTACTTCTAAATGGTTCCTGAGTACTTTTTTAAACAAAAATTTTACATACAGGGTGGTATTTTTTCGACCAATTTTTTTTTCTAAATCTCGAATAACTCAAGTTCGTTTAATTTTTTCGATAACAAGAATAGAGAGTGTTTGTGTGATGAAAACACGCACTTTCAATTGGCATCAATTTTTTTTATACAGGGTGGTTCACAAGTGAAATAATGACGATTTTTTTTTAAAACTGAGTTTTTTTAATTTTTTATTTGGGATTGATAATTCTAACCTAATTTTACACATTTTTTGTTAGTCATATCGAAAAACAAAACTTAAGTGTTGTACAGGGTGAGACATAATTTTTTTGTAGCACCCTGTATATGGGCAGTCAAAGAGACATTAAATTAAATAGAAAGACTAAATGTGCAAGAAAAACTTTGATTTTTAATGATATTAAAAAGTTATGGTGTTTTAACTAATATTGTCACATGGACTACCCTGTAGATATTTTCGTAAACATCATATGGGTAGTCGAAATTGTCTAAAATTCAACAAGGAGTCCAAATCTGAAAGAAAAAAATGAATTCAAAAAGCCATTTTCAATTTTGTGTCTACACCTACCTACTTTTTATTTCAAGTTTTAAAATCATTCAGTGTGGACACCAAATTGATAATGGCTTCAAAATTCGTGTTTTTTACTTATTTTTCCCCACGATTCGAAGTCTTCGTTTAATTTTATACAACTTCGAGAACCCACATGATAGTTTATGAGAAAGTCAGAAATTGAGGTTATTGTCATTATATACATATGTCCTAACTATGGCGGGGTTATTGCCATAGGCAATAACCCCGCCCTTTAGTTAGGACATATGTATATATTTTGTTTTTTTGTTTTGTTTTTATTTCCTTGTTTATATTATTATTATTGTCTATTTTTATATTTACCATTATTTGTCTGTATATTGTATATATATGTTCTTCCTACTAATAAAGAGTTTATAAATAAATAAATAAATAAAAAGAGAATATCTACAGGGTGGTCCATGTGACAATATTAGTTAAAACACCATAACTTTTTAATATCTTTAAAAATCGAAGTTTTTCTTGCACATTTAGTATTTCTATTTAATTTTACGTCTCTTTGACTGCCCATATACAGGGTGTCACAAAAAAATTATGGCTCAACCTGTACAACACTTTAGTTTTGTTTTTCGATATGACTAACAAAAAATGTGTAAAATTAGGTTAGAATTATTAATCCCAAATAAAAAATTAAAAAAACTCAGTTTTAAAAAAAATCAAGTCATTATTTCACTTGTGAACCACCCTGTATAAAAAAATTTGATGCCAATTGAATGTGCGTGTTTTCATCACACAAACACTTTCTATTCTTGCTATCGAAAAAATTAAACGAACTTGTTATTCGAGATTTAGAAAAAAAATTGGTCGAAAAAAAACCACCCTGTATGTGAAATTTTTGTTAACGGCCTATTAACGGCCACAGGGTCGAAAACGACCCATTATTTTCTTTTATTTAGTTCTTACTCTCTCTATAGGGGGTCATGTTCAGAGGGTCGTTTTCGACCCAGTCGATTATACCTAAACAGCCTTTTTTTTGATTTCTTTATGAACCATTGGTCGTACGTGACATAATATAAAAAAATAAAAAAAAATCTGACACCAAAATAATTACGGACATTAATAGGTTAACACTTTGAGCCCATGAATACCATATATGACCCTTAGCTGACATTCCACAGAGGACATGAGTACCATATATGGTACTCACCCAAAATTTCACTGCAGACTTGTGTACTCTATATGGTATTCACGACCTTCCTTTTCTTGGAAGACATGAGTACTCCCTATGGTATTCGTTTCTATGTGTATCTCATAGGGAACAGGTTCTTGTGGTCCTTGGAAGCAATGTATGAGTGTTGGGTTCTGAAATTTGTGGTCCCTCGTGCTCACTCGCCGATCCCAGCTCTGGGGCTCAAAGTGTTAAAAAAATACTCAGGAAACCATTTAGAAGTAAAATTATCAAATAAAATTCAGGTCGATCCATTTAAAAATCGAAAGTTGACACCTCAATTTCTGACTTTTGAACCACCCTGTATAAAAAAAATTTCATGACTGAAACCGCATAATTAGGACATGTACCCTAGGATTTTTTATTTTTCAAAAACTCTTTCAGGGGCCGAGTAATTTGAGGTGTCCCAAGTTTGGTGGGACACCCTGTATATAAATGCGAAAGTTAACACTCAGTCAGTCACTCACTCATTCATCTCGATTTCTCAGCACTGGTATGTCCTGGGAGGTTGAAGATGCTCACTAAGAAAGGATTTTGAAATATTCCAACTGGGGCGCCCGCCGCGGGGGAAAAGGGGCGCATTTACACGAAAAAAACGCGCTTTTTCATATTTTCGCCTTTTCATCACTGTTTCTCCGTATCGGTAAATTTCTGGAGGCTGGAATTTTTTTTTTTTTTTTTTTTTTTTTTTTTTTTTTTATTAAGAACATAACATTGTTTCAAAAATAATTCTTATAACTATAAATTGAAACAACAATACCAATGTTCACATTAAAATTAAATAATTAATTAAGAACTTAAAACTATAGCGAACTAAAAACTAATTGTCTTACATTTGCTTTAAAAGCTTCCTTAGACAGTAAAAAGTCGTCTGTGCTTAAGTGTACTTCATTACATAGAGTCATTGCTCTGTTCAGTGGCGATTCATGAAGTTTAGTAAGTCTAGGATGAGGGACTGTGAAGGTTTCAATATTTGTATTTCTTAAAATGGGGTTTGGTGTTTTTTCCACTATTTTTTTCTTTGAGTTCTAGACATGTAATATTATTGTTTACAAGATTATAAATTAACATCACTAGGTCTACTTTACGTCTTAATTCAAGAGAATTAATATCAAGCATTTCTAGAAGGGTGTTGTAGGAAATAGCTTCCGGGTATTTTGGATAAAACCCGTTTTCTTTTTTTAAATAGGTATCTAACAAATGTGGACTGAATTTTTTCAATTGTTTTTGATTCTAATTTCGAGTTTGGATCCCATAATATTGATCCATACTCCACAGTAGATCTCACTAGTGATAAAAATAGCGTTCTTAAAACATCAATATCCTTAACGTGTTTTCCGAATCGAATAATGAGGCCAAGTTTTCTATAAGCTCGTTTTAGCATGTTTGCACGATGTTCGTTAAATTTATGTTCACTGTCAATTATAATACCCAAATCTTTATGAGAATTTACTTTTTCTATACAGATGTCTCCCATTTTGTAGTTATAGTTTATATTGACTTTTTTTCTTGTGATAGTGATTTGTTTTGATTTGGATGGATGGAAATTTAGCCCAATCAAGTGAAGTTTTTGTCTAACTATGTTGAGATCTTCCTGCAATTTTTGGCAGTCATTTATGTTTGTTATTTTTCTAAAGATTTTGAGATCATCTGCGTAGAGGAGTATTTTTGATTCAGGGCTAATATCTTTGCACACTTCATCGTAGGTTAAAATGAATAGTAAGCTACTTAATTTTGAGCCTTGAGCAATGCCTGATGTTGGGATAAATGGTTCTGATGTAATGTCCATATATTTTACCTGAAGGTTCCTATTGGTGAGGTATGAGACAAATAATTTTGCTGACTTAAATCCTATGCTGTATAATTTTTTTATGATTGATTCATGTGAGATTTGATCAAATCCCTTCATGACATCTGTGAGAAGGACATCCGTTTGATAGCCTTCCTGTAAGGTTGCACATACATATTCTGAAAATTCAGTGAGATTTGTAACTGTCGAACGTCCTTCCACAAAGCCATGCTGAATATTTCTAACCTTAGAAAAAACTTGACCTGCTATAGATTTGTATAATAGTGCCTCATATAGTTTTAATATCTAGGTTGACTTCATATTGTAGATGTGCAATAAGAAAGGATTTTATTATATTCCGACTGTGGCGCCAGACACGGAGAAAAGGGGCGAGTCCTAAAAATTGGATAGGCGACACAATTTTTTTTTACGTTTTTTGACCTAAATGACACTTTTTCTCGAAATTTGTCTCGACGACCTATCAACTCAAAGCGAGAAAGTTTTAGGCAAGGGTTTGAGCTTTCAATTGACAAATCGATCGCGAATTTCTGATGAGCCGTTCTTCAGCTACGCCAGGTAAGGTAAAAAAAATGGATGGGTAACACGTAAAATATTCACGTTTTTTGACCTAAATGACATTTTTCTCGAAATTTAAAGTGACGACCTATCAACTCAGTTTGAGAAAATTTTAAGCAAGGGTCTGAGCTTTCATTTGACACATCGATCGCAAAATTCTGATGAGCCGTTCTTGAGCTACGGCGGGTAAGGACAAAATATTCAAGTTTTTCGACAAATTTTCTCTCTCTCTCCCTCTGTGTGTGTGTGTGTGTGTGTGTGTGTGTGTGTGTGTGTGTGTGTGTGTGTGTGTGTGTGTGTGGGTGTGTGTGTGTGTGTGGGTGTGTGTGTGGATGTGTGTGTGGATGTGTGTGTGGATGTGTGTGTGGATGTGTGTGTGGATGTGTGTGTGGATGTGTGTGTGGATGTGTGTGTGGATGTGTGTGTGGATAAGTGTGTGGATGTGTGTGTGCGTGTGTGTGTCTGATGGGCTGGCCAAGCGGCGCGCCGTTTACACCTGCCGCGGCGGGTGTAACCAGCTAGTAATATTATTATTATTATACTATTTGGGCCCCCCCTGACGAAAATCCTGGATACGGCCCTGCATAGAAGGCCATGCCTCAAGAATATAGTCGTGATAAGGAAAGTCGTGTGATGTTTACACCAGATTTTTTTGTATTCCCATTATCTTTATATCGGCTTTTTGAGTTAACCAATCAGTAAGTTGTGATCAATTTTTACCTTGGTATGAATATTTTTGAAGTGAACTTCAATTGAGTAGCAATCATCATAGCTATTATAAAAGTAGTCTGCTGTTTGAACTATGTAGAAAGTACCAACATTTACACAAGAATTATCTGAAGTTAGTCTAACAAATGTATGTGAATTATTCCCTGGTATACAGAGAGTGGGGCTACTTTCTTTATAGGGTATCATTTTGAGTTGACATTCAACAGTGCATTTCCAATCTAGCAATTCATCAGATATACATTTCAAATATATGTCACACAAGTCAGTTGAATCAGTTGTTTCAGTTTCCTTCATGCAAATCTTCCATTTAATATCTCCAATGAGGTACTCTTCATTTGATTCATAAGTCTCATCATATTCAGGTACATTAACAACAAACTTCTTAGTGACATCTTGTACAGTATCTCTTTCAATGTACCGCACCATCCCAAATCTAGTCCTTGGTTCACGCTTAGCAGAGAAGTACTGCGTATTAATAAGAAACTCTTTGTACTTAGTGAATTGTTGCAATTCTAATAAATCAAATATTTCCACAATTGAAATCCTGGAGAATCGAATATGTGATAGCAGGGATTTCAAAATGTTTTTGGAAAATTCTTTTAACAATACTCCACTTGAATCTTTAGGATGATTCACATTTTCAAGAGCTGAATTTTCATTTCCTGTACTCTCGTCTGAATTTGTTTCTTCAGACTCCATCGCCCCATTCTTGTCATCTTTCTTTGAATCTTCAGCATCATTGTTTGCGTCAACAACATCATTCAATTCTATAACAGTTTCTCTTTCATTTTCATCCTCAGGTTTTGAACTGGTGCTCATATTATCAGCATGCCATTTCAATGCACTCTTAAGAATATTAATTTCATCGGTGAAGAAATTGTCTGCTTTTAGTAGGTCTCGAAGAACATCATACTGCAGATCAACAAAATTTTCATGTTCCACAAGTTCATCTGCATGCTCATAGGCAAACAAACTTAATCTATCATACAATTCATCCAGATGAAATTTTTTTGATGTGTTGAGCAACACAACCAGAAATTCTAATTGAATTTTTTTGATATTGGACAGGTACCTTTTGAGCTCCTCAGTAAATATTTTCAATTTGAACTGTTCAGAAAGACTGAGTGCTTCACAAAGAATATGAAGATTTGTCTTCGTGCAGTTGACTTCCAAGCCATAAATGAAATTCAATATGATGGAGAAACTTTCATTGTGCTTGATAAGACCAATTCTAATTTCTCGGTCTGTGCAATTCTCATAATGGATATCCAGCATGGATTCCAGTACAGGACTGGCAAAACATACCAGGTGACTTGATGCATTGAACTTTGTTTTGTTTACAAGAAACACCGTGTCACTGTACCTGGGGTTGTTCAGCATTTTCCCAAGGTTCTGTCTTAACTCTGGATTCTTGATGATGTGGTCTTCAGTCTCCTCCATTCTGAAACAAAATAATCAAAAATCAAGTAAGTAAGTATACTAGTTCTTATTTCATATATTATTGAGGCAAAAAAGTGGTAAGAAACGGTGCAAAATTTTGTGATAGTTTGCAAGAAGATCTATTCCGGTGGACTGTCAACTTATTGTATCCCAGAAGAAGCAACAGAATATAAAAATTGTTATTTTCAGTTTTCAGAAGAGATTATCAAAATCGGCAAGATGACAGAATAGATGACAAAGGTGTAAAATCAGCACTTTGTGCTACTTACTTACTTTCCATGTCCATGAGGTATTGTTTGACATGCTGGTGGAAGGATGGACATGGGTATTAAACCCTTTGAACACCCAGAAACAGGGTCCTTAGCTTTGCCTATGTAAATGTAGTGATTGTTGATATTATGCATTAAATACCTGTAGTAAAAATATTTCTTAAAAGGTCATATTGAAAATTTCAAGGAGCATTGCTTGTCCCATAGTATGCCTCCCCTCTGATGGGCGAGAAGTGACACACTTTTTCCCAATTAGGTGCTGGGTCTACTCTACACGAGCGCACCGGAAGGTACCCCTTACAAACAACTGTAAGAAAATTTTGAATACAATTTTTTGTGGGTGCAAGGGTTCGAACCCGGGACCTTCCATACTGCAAGGGAGTCCTTAACCACTGAGCTGTTCAGACTAAAGTTTAGATTTTGTTGGTCGTTTTAAAGGGAGAAATGTAAGTTTTGACTTGAACTTGGCATCTCAAGTTTGTAAATGAATTACGCCCTAAAAAGTAAGAAAATTCATATAATTACTAATTGCAAAATAAGTGATTTATTTAGTTTGTAAAGGAATTTCAATTGGAAATAATACGAGGGGGGACCCAAAAGTAACGGGAATTAGGTGGTGGGGGGAATACGGAGGGGGGGATCGGGTTCTCCAGTGATTCTTTTCCAAGCGGCTACTCTTAGAAGTAAGTGTGCAAAGTTCATTTGATGTAAGTGCATTCGTTCGTCCGTGAGAATTTTTCTAGTGAAACGACTTTTTTCGTTTTGGCGAAAACGTGAAATGGCTTCAAGAACGGACAAAAACATTGAACAAATCGACACTCTTGTCCGTGAAGACCTTGCAGAACCATCGATCAACTTTATGAAATGTCTGGATAGTCATGGAGTTCAATTCAGAGGATTTTAACTGAAGATTTGATCATGAAGGGGATTGCAGCCAAATTTGTTCCTCGCCTCCTCTCCGACGATCAAAACAAGGAGCGTTGAAACTTCAGGCCTGTCTGGAGCTGCAAAATCAGTTGGATGAAGACCCAGATTTTTTTTCTCAAGGTTATAACTGGCGATTAATCATGGTGCTACGGCTATGACCCCGAAATTTTTACAGCCGCTCGTTGCTCGCCGCACTCAGCCATTTCACGGTGCCATTTCACTTTTTCGCCGAAACGGAAAAAGTCGTTTCACTAGAAAAATTCTCACGGACGAACGAATGCACTCACAGCAAATGAACTTTGCACACTTACTTGGGAGAGTAGCCGCTTGGAAAATAATCAATGGAGAACCCGATCCCCCCCTCCATGTTCCCCCTACCACCTAATTCCCGCTACTTTTGGGTCCCCCCTCGTATTTACATAAATGCAGTGTGTTAATTAAAGTCCTGCAACAGCTGATTAATATTGAAACAATTTAATGATGAAAAGTTAAAAAAATTGCAGTTGACCAGTGCTAAAGTACCTATACTCTTAATTTGTAAGTTTTTGCCACATTTAACAGGCCACCATTTTAAATTGAAAGTGATTAAGATTCCATTATTATTTTCAATTCTCATGAAATGAAGATAAAAGCAACAAGATAAAAGAAATTAGGCTGTCTTGATTTTTTTTTTAAATTTGACCATTTGGGCTTACGCCCAGTAGGGTAAAATTTCGGGACAAACTCTGGGGTACCCTAGGTTGGTCCCTGTAATTTCATTTAAACTAAAAAAGTGGTTCATTAACAAAATTTCAACTTCTCAGCTTTTTATGTCCAAAAGTTATTTAACTACTTCTGGACTTTATGAACACACTGTATGAACACATTTTTTTAAATACGAACCCCCACCTTGTGATACATTTTTGAAAAGGACTTGAAATAAGTTATACATTGGTGCAAATTTTATTTTTTTAATATTAAGTTTGCAAATGGCGTCCCAACTTTGTGTATGTAGTAAAGTCTGGAAACCCCTGAATATTTTTCGAAAGGGCTTTCTCAGTAAATTTAAAATTGTTTACGGTAATCTTTGGTAGACCTTATTTTAGAATGGGACCGCTTTTTTTACTGGCCCCCCATGTCGGGGCCAGGGAGGTCAACTTCATTTTTTCAAATTCGAAAACCCACCTTGCGATACATTTTTGGAAAGGTCTAATTACTCCGACTTACCGTGCACGATTTTAAATTTGCCCTTTCAAAAGATATTCAGGGGTTTCCAGACTTTACTGTATACACAAAGTTGGACGCCATTTGCAAACAGTTAATATTAAAAAAATAAAATTGGCAGCAATGTATTTCTTATTTAAAGACCTTTCCAAAAATGTATCGCAAGGTGGGGTTTCGTATTTAAAAAAATGAAGTTGGCCCCCCTGGCCCCGACATGGGGGACGGTAACAAAAATCGACCCCACTCTAAAAAAAGGTGTTATTAGCCCAGTTTACCTTACAAAATTTTAATTTTACCGAAGAAGCCATTCGAAAGTTATTCAGGGGTTTCCAGACTTTTGCCCCACCCTGTATATATACAGGGTGTCCCACCAAACTTGGACACCTCAAATTACTCGGCCCCTGAAAGAGTTTTTGAAAAATAAAAAAATCTAGGGTACATGTGCTAATTATGCGGTTTCAGTTATGAATTTTTTTTTATACAGGGTGGTTCAAAAGTCAGAAATTGAGGTGTCAACTTTCGATTTTTAAATGGATCGACCTGAATTTTATTTGATAATTTTACTTCTAAATGATTCTTGAGTACTTTTTTAAACAAAAATATTACATACAGGGTGGTTTTTTTTCGACCAATTTTTTTTCTAAATCTTGAATAACTCAAGTTCGGTTATTTTTTTCGATAACGAGAATAGAATGTGTTTGTGTAATGAATACACGCACTTTCAATTGGCATCAATTTTTTTTATACAGGGTGGTTCACAAGTGAAATAATGACTTGATTTTTTTTGAAACCGAGTTTTTTTAATTTTTTATTTAGGATTAATAATTCTCGTCTAATTTTACACATTTTTCGTTAGTCATATCGAAAAACAAAACTAAAGTGTTGTACAGGGTGAGACATATTTTTTTTGTAACACCCTGTATATGGGCAGTCAAAGAGACGCAAAATTAAATTTAAAGACTAAATATGCAAGAAAAACTTTGATTTTTAATTAAACTAAAAAGTTATGGCGTTTTAACTAATATTGTCGCATGGACCACCCTGTAGATATTTTCTTAAAACATCATATGGGTAGTCGAAACTGTCTAAAATTCAACGAGGAGTCCAAATCTGAAAGAAAAAAAATGAATTCAAAAAGCCATGCTCAATTTTATGTCTACACCTACCTACTTTTTATTTCAAGTTTTAAAATCATTCAGTGAGGACACCAAATTGAAAATGGCTTCAAATTCGTGTTTTTTACTTGTTTTTCCCACATGATTCGAAGTATTCGTTGAATTTTATACAACTTAGAGTACCTACATGATAGTTTAAGAAAATATCTACAGGGTGGTCCATGCGACAATATTAGTTAAAAAACCATAACTTTTTAGTTTAATTAAAAATCAAAGTTTTTCTTGCATATTTAGTCATTAAATTTAATTTTGCGTCTCTTTGACTGCCCATATACAGGGTGTTACAAAAAAATTATGTCTCACCCTGTACAACACTTTAGTTTTGTTTTTCGATATGACTAACGAAAAATGTGTAAAATTAGACGAGAATTATTAATCCTAAATAAAAAATTAAAAAAACTCGGTTTTAAAAAAAATCAAGTCATTATTTCACTTGTGAACCACCCTGTATAAAAAAAAAATTATTCCAATTGAAAGTGCGTGTATTCATTACACAAACACATTCTATTCTTGTTATCGAAAAAATTAACCGAACTTGAGTTATTCAAGATTTAGAAAAAAAATTGGTCGAAAAAAAACCACCCTGTATGTAATATTTTTGTTTAAAAAAGTACTCAGGAATCATTTAGAAGTAAAATTATCAAATAAAATTCAGGTCGATCCATTTAAAAATCGAAAGTTGACACCTCAATTTCTGACTTTTGAACCACCCTGTATAAAAAAAATTTCATAACTGAAACCTCATAATTAGCACATGTACCCTAGATTTTTTTATTTTTCAAAAACTCTTTCAGGGGCCGAGTAATTTGAGGTGTCCAAGTTTGGTGGGACACCCTGTATATATATATTATTTTTTTAATTTCTCTTTAACAGCTAGGTCATTTGAGATGGAAGATTTTCCCTCCATTTGCTGGAAACTCACAAACCAGCTACTCACATTTACTTCACTTAGCCTGGGTTGAGCTTGGAATAGCCATCATCACAAGTTGGTCAGATTTCAATGGTAACCCATCCAAATCTTCATCTTGCTAGACCTTGCTTAATTTCAGTGATAGTATGAACAGGTGCATTCAACACATTGAGAAAAGAAAAAATTGATTGATATATCGTAGAAGGTAGATTTCAACCATGTAACATTTCTAGTATAAAATATTGCCTCTAAGATTCAGAATGGTACATGTTATTGTGTGATGACTTCTGGGTGGAAATCCCCAGACCACCAAATAATTCCTCTTCTGATCAAAGCAAAGAACATGGTACAAACTTAAAAGGGCTTTTTTTGCACAAATGAACCAGTAAATTTGAGACACTTATTCAAGAGAGAACTCTGAATAATTACAATCTTAATAATTAAAATATGTTTAAAAATAGAAAAACTCTTCAAATTAAAATAATAGAATAAAAAGCAAAGGACAGAGCAAAAAGGTGCAAGAAAAGTGGGAGAATAATATAAGAGGGAGGAGAGGGGAGGTGAAGTAGAAAAGTGATGATTTAAATTCCCAAATGATAAGTGCCCCCCTTCATCACAGCAATGGGCACTCTTATGAAATCCAATTATCCCCTTAAAAACCATGTAATATCAACAAATCAAAAATCTTAGTCTCATAGTAGTGCAACTTCTTTGCAAAAAGTAAGTATTGTACATTAAAAGTATTTACATATTACATCTGTTTTATTATTGTAACGATTCCTTAAAAAGTGAAAATGAGAAATACTCATTTTCACTTTTTACTGTGCATGATTTTTTTTTTATTAATTTTTATCAACTTTCACCTTGGTATGAATAGCTTTAAAATGAACTTCAAATGAATAGAAGTTGGAATTTGAAAAAGTCCAATTCTTTTCGTTGAAATAGAAAGTTCCTATTTCTACAGCTGAAGAGTCTTTTGAAGTAAGTGTCACATTTGAGTGAGTGTTGCTTCCAGGTAGAAGAAGTCCAGCCTGAATAAGTTTGATTTGACATTGAATGGTGCACTCCCAATCTTGCACCTCAACATCCTCAACAGACCTACATTTTAAGAACATGTCAAGTGAATATTTTGTATTAACAAAACGATGTCCTTTTATGCAAATCTTCCATTTCATATCATCAATGATATACTCCTCAAATGATTCAATCATAAGTTCATTTTCTGTACAATCAGCTGTAAATTTCTTGGTGACATCCTGTACATGTTTTTCAATGAATTGCACTTGCATTGACACATACTCAACTCTGGGTTTGCTGCTTACAGAAAAACATTTACTATCAGATAGATACTTTTTATAGTTGATGAAAGATTGTAATTCCAAAAGTTGGTAAATTTCAAAGACTGAAATCCTTGTGAATCGAATATGAGATAGCAGGGATTTCAAGATGTTTCTGGAAAATTCTCTTAACAATGGTACACTTGAATCTTCAGGAGGATTTAGATTTTCTAGTTCTGAATTTTCACTTCCTGTACTGCTGTCTGAATTTGTTTCTTCAGACACCATGTACCCATTCTTGTCATCTTTTTCTGAATCTTCAGCATCATTGTTTGAGTCAATATCATCATCTAATTCTTTAACAATTTTGCACTCATTGTCACCCTCAGGTTTTGATCTGGTGCTCATATTAACAGCATGCCATTCCAATGTACTTTTCAAAATATTAATTTCATCAGTGAAGAAATTGTCTGCTTTTAGTAGGTCTCGAAGAATATCATACTGCAGATCAACAAAATTTTCATGTTCCACAAGTTCATCTGCATGCTCATAGGCAAACAAACTTAATCTATCATAAAATTCATCCAGATGAAATTTTTTTGATGTGTTGAGCAACACAACCAGAAATTCTAATTGAATTTTTTTGATATTGGACAGGTACCTTTTGAGCTCCCCAGTAAATATTGTCAATTTGAACTGTTCAGAAAGACTGAGTACTTCACAGATGATATGAAGATTTGTCTTTGTGCAGTTGATTTCCAAGCCATATATGAAATTCAATATGATGGAGAAACTTTCATTGTGCTTGATAGGACCAATTCTAATTTCTCGGTCTCTGCAGTTTTCATAGTGGATATCCAGCATGGATTCCAGAACAGGACTGGCAAAACATACCAGGTGACTTGATGCATTGAACTTTGTTTTGTTTACAAGAAACACTGTATCACTGTACCTGGGGTTATTCAGCATTTTCCCAAGGTTCTGTCTTAACTCTGGATTCTTGATGATGTAGTCTTCAGTCTCAGCCATTCTAAAACAGAAATATATTCATTAGAGTTTACTAAACATACTAATCTTTACTTATAAAAGAGAGTTTCACTCACTGACTGACTGATTCATCACTGTTTCTCCAAACTGGTAAGTCCTAGGAAGCTGAAATTTGGTAGGTAGCTTTGTCTTATAGTCTAGATGTGGGATTTTGAAATTCCCACTACAACACCTGCCATTGGCAAAAAAGGATTTTTTGCTTTCAGCGCTATTTCTCCGCATGGCCATGCCTCGGCCCGAAAAGTGGGCAACAGCCCGCTAGTATGATATAAATGAAAAAATTCAATTTGTCTTCACTTGACATATAATTTGAAACTATGCATTTATTTTACAGTTAGGTACAGGTAGATACAAATTATAAAACAAAATACACAGGAGCCAACATGTTTCAACATATCACATCAAGGTGACTCATTTTCTCAGTCACTTGAAAATGACATCAGGAGATGTTGAAACATGTCAGCTCCTGTGTATTTTGTTTTATAATTTGTATCTACCTGTACCTAATTGTAACATAAATGCATTTTTTTATTTTAAAGATGAGTGTTTCACAGTCTTTTTTATTTTGTAGCCATGAAACAGGAGCTACTGTAGACATTTGTGGTCAGTGCTATAGCCTGCCCATCCAGTACTATGCCTCCCCTCTGATGGGTGAGAAGTGACTTCCCATTTAGTCACTGTGGCAGAGTGAGTTAGCGCGCTAGGCATTGCACGCATGGTGACCTGGGTTTGATCTCCAGCGGGGCAGGAATTTTTCTGATCTGTACTTGGATGTTCAGGATCCACTCATACCTTGTGAAGAAAAATGAGTACTTACCTGTATGTGTAACGACCCATGGTGGCATTACCAGAGTAAAAAGAAATTAATGTAATAGAATAATTTGAAATGTGAAGGAGGCTCTTAGTAATGCTGCGCTACCCACAAAAATTGTGAAGAGGCTTTGTGCTTCACCACAAATAAAATCATACATACTTCCCATTTAGGTGCTGGGTCAACACAAGCACAGCAGAAGGTATCCCTTACAAACAACTCTATCCAAGTTTTTAATACAAATTTTTGCCGGCGCGGGAGTTTGAACATGAGACCTTCCGCATGGCAAGCAAGTGCTTAACCACTGAGCTATCCTTGTGCTGAAAGTTTCAAAGTATATGTCAAGTGTAGACAAGTTGAATTTTTCCATTTATCATTATGAAGCTTGACAAAGTATCCTTGTTGAAGAATTATACCAATATGGGACAGACAAAAAAAACACAATACAAAATATTGATGTTGATCCAACCAACATTAACTAATGGTGGATTTCCTGTCATATTATCAAATTTGTAACTGAAATTAAATTTTCAATAGCAAGGTAGAAATTTAGGTGAAATGATATTCAATGGACTAAATTGCAATCAATCTTCAGTCTTGGTTACTCATACAAGAGGTCAGCATAATAATAACACTCTTTAGTGGAAGGTGACCATCAGGCAAGGTTAATGCTCTAAACATTTTCTACCACCTTCAGTCTTAATATTATGTGGTCATTTAGTAAAATTATTGAAGAAAAATTTGTGCACTCAGTGGGATTTGAATCAACGGAACCCTACACTAGCTGGACTAGCACGTTAACCACTTAAATAGCAGTTCACAATAATAATATTAAATTTAATAAGGGCAAAGCACTCGGCTATTGAACCCAAAACATCATTTTTTCATCCTCTTCCTCAACATTTTTTTAATAATATTTTTAATCAAGATTGAGGTTTTAGCACTCCCACAATTTATTGCTTGTCAGCAAGATTTCCAATTTAACAAGAAAACAAAATTACCACATCAAACCCAGGTAAATTTAAAATGAGAATTAATTTATAGAAGTGTTTCCTTACCAAAGAATTAGGTTGGTAATTCAGAGGAAACTCTGCCACCATCCAAGGAGCACTCCCTCATGGAGTTACCTAGTTCTTAAGAAATTCTTAATATCTGAATTAAATGTTGATAAATAAACTCCTAAAAAGGTACTATTTAGCTAATGTTTTACAGATTTTTGTTTCAAGTTACCATGTATTTTTGTGCCAACCATTGTAATATTTTTTGTTTAAAAATAAATACAATTATTTTTTATCTATCCTAAAAAGGTACCAGAAAATGAAGATCAGAATCAGAATTATTATCGGCAGTTGTAGTCAAATAGTTAAAGCCCTAGTCTGGTAATCCAGGTAGTGGATTTCTAATCATTAATTTCACCCATCCATCCTAGCCTTGCTGGACGTTGCTGAACGTCAGTGACAGAAATGGTATATTCAATGTGCTATCGATGGCTTGTCTGCTACTTACTTGCTTTGATTTACTTTTTATCTTGAAATAGATACAGGTTGTTTTGCTCTCTGCTGTCTCTTCTAGCTGAATCAAGTACAGATACAACGGATTGATTGAGAGAAAGAAAACTGAACTTCAAACTACAAAACAACCAAGAAACACTGAAAAGTAGCTGGACTAGCTTGCCGCTTGCCGGGTGGTAGTGGTAGCCAATTGCTGATAAGCTAAAAGAAAAGTTGAAAATGAAAAGTGCTCTTTGTTAACAGCGCTGTCTAACGGATTTTTTTAAACTTTGAAGAGACGGCAATCGGCACTTTGCAATGTTGCCATATTTTTTTTCTTCCAAATCTGAATAGGGTGTTTGGGGAGGGAACTTTTAAATTTTTGAATCTTTGTGGAAAACTAAAAAGAGTTTAAGCATTTGCTGAAAAAGAGGGTGAATTTCATTGAATCCACAATCCCAATTAGTGGATATATTATATCCGATCGTGTCTTCAGGCTAAACTGTTTTTCCCCTGATTTGGAGTTTTATAGTTGATTCAGCCTCATAAGTACAACTGGAAGAATCTACACTAAAAGTGCAAGGTGAACAAAATTATAGATTATTATTAACTTGGGGTTCTACATCCCATTTAGCTACTATGGCCATCTCGAGATGGAGGTGTTACCCTCCATTTGCAGGAAATTCACAAACTTGTTATGCACATTGATCTCATCCACCCTGGGTTAGGCGCAAGTGCCAGCATCATAGAGTCCACATCTTGCTTAACTTTGGTGATCTTACAAGAAACAATGCATTCAACAGATGCTGGCCAAAATTAAAGAAATTTCCATTGTTTCTGGAGGTCCCTCTGGATCTTTTTTTTTTTTCTTTCTTTCTTTCTTTTTTTTTAAGATATGTGTTTCACAGCTTTTTTTTATTTTGTAGCCATGAAACAGGAGCTAGTGTAGCTTGTGGTCTGTGTTGTAGCATGCCCATCCTGTAGTATGCCTACCCTCTGATGGGCGAGAAGTCACACAATACTTCCCATTTAGGTATCCCTTACAAACAACCGTAACCAAATTAAGAATACAAATTTTTGTCGGTGCGGGGGATTGAACCCAGGACCTTCCTCATGGCAAGCAAGTGCTTAACCACAGAGCTAATCACGCACTCATCTGTAGAGTGAAATTCACAGAACCATATTGCTTCAAATACTTTCATAACTAAATAAATTTTTGGGCCACTGGTGTTTTTATCCAACGGTCATGTCTGCACCAATTCCTATTGAACTTTCTGACAATGCTTAGAATGATATAAAAAAATGATCCCTTTAAATTCTACCTTTTACCTTAGATTTCTGGGATCCTCTCACTTGTGAGGAAAAATAAGTACCTAGTAATCTGAATGAGTAATAATACTAGTGATGGCTATAACTGAGTATTTAAAAAAATAGTGTACAACAATTTGAAAAAGTAAAAAAGGCTTCTAGTTATGCAATGTTGCCAACACAAACTCTAAAGATTTTTTGTGTTTCTCAAAAAAATCATTAATTATTAATGATTCTCTATTTCTTTTTCAGTATTGTAGATCATTGTGGACACAGCATTGCTATCTTGTTGAGTATTTACCAAGGCATTTACACCCTCGTGTTCTTGTAAAATGTCACTCTACGATGACTTTGAACCATTGAAACAGAAAACAGACCAAGTGGCTGGCTGGTCTTCGGGAATAAAACTATTTCAGTCTCAAATGCAGATTAAAAAAGCAGCACAGGTATTTTTTAATTTCTTGCTAAAAGTTACAAATAACTATTTTTAGATGTTAATGGAAGTAAAACAAAAGGGCTATAGACAGTACAGAGTTAAAATATTTTGTCTAGCTAAGGTGGCTGGCATTTTATTGTTGAATGCAAAGTTAGAAAAGAGTGGTTATAATTTTATTTTAAAAGAAAGTTTGAGACAGATCTTCATTTCGTTAAACAACATCAAGCCCAAAAAAGTACCCTTTTGTTTAAAAGGCTGATTAATAATAATAAATTAATTTTATTGTACATTTTACACCATATGGCATGTATGCAAAGTCACTTAGAACTAAAAAAAAAAATTAAAACTTAAAAATAAGTGGAAATAAGTAAGTAAATATAGTACATTACACTGTGTATAAAAAATAATAAAATACATTGTAAAGCTTTTTAGGGTTATCTGGGGCTCTTAAAACAAATACTCATTAACTCATAACAGTCAAAACTTTTGAGCCATAAGTAATACCATATGTCCATCTACCCACTTAGGTAAAAGACTTCTCAGATAATATAACTATTTCTAAAAAAAAAAAAAAAAAAAAAAACTATTTCTATTGCAATTTGTAATGGGAAAGTGCTCACTGTGCAGCTAAACCCAGACCTACCCAGGCTAGTTGAGGTTAATGTGGGTAGCAGGTTCAATTATTCCCAGAGAATAGAGGGTAGAACCTCCATCCTGACTATCTCAAATGAGGATGTTAAAACCAAATAGAATCAATGGTCATGAAAGGAGCGTAGACATTGGATCTGGACGTTCATAATAAAATAATCCTCTGACCACCATGATATACATAGGTATCTGCACCTATCTCACTGACACAGAATTATTAATATTGCCAATAATAATAATGATTGCCAGTAAATTATTTTAAAAAACCTCTGGACCCCACAGCCACGAGGAACATACAAGAAGTCCACCCTTGCTCCTGTCATTGACCTCAAAGGTCAAAGAAATGATGATGACCGACCACCTCCAAACTTTCAGCCTTTCCTGCCCAACACTCCCAAGGTAATTAGTTCTCATTTAGCTGCTTGGTAAGTTTCCCACAATTAGAGAAATTTTATCTTTTCTTTTTGAGCTTCCAAAAAAATGCTCTTTAGTCCTATGCTCGCAGTATCAATAAAGTATTATTTAAAACTGTAAACCTTCTTGACCATTGTTGCCAGAAATACTAGAAGATTTTTTTTATTTTTTTAATAATAAGTTAATTTTATTTATTCAATTTCAGGATTGTGATATGTATGTTCATGCAGTTGAAACTAATGTTAAATCCAAATAAAACCAACCATATATTTTGTATTATTATGTAGTTCTGTATTCAGAAAGTATACGGGTACATTTTGTTGACACAGAATATTAAATAAATAGAATATCTAGGTATAATAATATATAATGCTTTTTCTTTGTGTTATTATGTCACAATTTTAGTGGGTAGCGCAGAATCATAGGACTTTACCACTTTAATTTTCAATACCTTGTATTATTTTTTTGCCTAAGATTCTGCCACTGGTCGCTGCTTCACATTAAAGCAGCCACTCATTTTTCCTCACGAGGTATGAGTGGACCCCGAACATCCAAGTACAGAGCAGAAAAAATCCTCCCCCGCTGGGAATCGAACCCAGGTCACCATGTGTGCAATGCCTAACGCGCTAACTCGCTCTGCCACAGTGACTAAATAAATAGAATATCTAGGTAACCAATAGATTAAGTTAAAGCCTGTATGGTATGGCTTTCTCTTTCCCCAAACCCCATGTGTGTGACAGTGTGACATCTATGTCCTTGTACTTTGTCTTGCAGGAAGCGCATAGAACCCCAGGTATCATCACTACAAGTCTTATTCCAAATAATAGCTCTGACATGGACTGGTGCTTTACAGGTAATTATTATGTCTGTCCCGGTAGCTTAGTGGTAAAGGCGGCACTCTGTGGATCTAGAGATTCCAGAGGTCGTGGGTTCGAAACCTATCCGGGGCATGAAACCCATACGAAATATTGAAGTAAAAAGTTTGTGGTCAGGCCCATGGTCTCTATCATCAAGAACCTTCAGTGCGAAGTTGATGAATGGGACCATCTATTCTATAGAACCTCTCCTTTAGGTGTACAAAATTTTGTCGAAATCCATTCAGTAGTTTCTGAGATTTGCGCGTTACAAGGAATGTACTTAACCGACAGACAGACACAAAAGCAAAGTTGCTCAGGAGGTTATGAAACGTCCAGAAATATGAAAAAATTGAAATCGGAGTAAAAAAATATTATTATTTTTTACAAATACGAACACAATACATCCGATTTCTAAAATTAGAAATTTATCGAGAGGTAAAAAAAAAACATTTTTTTACAAAAAACGAACACAATACTCCCGATTTCTAATATTCGAAATTTATCGGAAATAATGTTTTTTTTTTTTTTACAAAAACGAACCAAATAGGTACTTCAGATTTCTAATATTAGAAATCTATCGATTTTTTTTTTTTTTTTTACAAAAACGAACCCAGTACCTACTACCGATTTCTAATATTAGAAATCTATCGAAAAAAATATTATTTTTTTACAAAAACGAACCCAATACTACCGATTTCTAATTCGAAATTTATTGGAAAAAAAAATTCAAAAAGGAACTAAATACTTCCGATTTCTAATATTAGAAATCTATCGAAAAAAATATTTTTTTTTTTACAAAAACGAACCCAGTACTACCGATTTCTAATATTAGAAATCTATCGAAAAAAATATTCAAAAACGGACACAATACTACCGATTTCTAATATAGGAAACTCGGAAGTAATAATAATAATTTAATGATTGTGTTACAGGACCCGAATACGATCCCCACTGGCCCAATGACTACGACAAGGCTGTAAGGGACATGAGGGAGATGAAGGAGAGGGAGAGGGACAGAGAGGACGAGGAGAGGAGACGCCGACGCGAGGAAAGAAATAGAAAGTAAGTGGAGACAGTAGAAAGTAAGGGGGGACAGTAGAAAGTAAGGGGGGGGGGCAGAAGAAAGTAAGTGGAGACAGTAGAAAGTAAGGGGAGACAGTATGAAGGAGAGGAGAGAGGGAGAGGGACAGAGAAGATGAGGAGAGGAGACGCCGACGCGAGGAAAGAAATAGAAAGTAAGTGGAGACAGTAGAAAGTAAGGGGGGACAGTAGAAAGTAAGGGGGGGGGGGCAGAAGAAAGTAAGTGGAGACAGTAGAAAGTAAGGGGAGACAGTATGAAGGAGAGGGAGAGAGATAGAGAGGACGAGGAGAGGAGACGTCGACGCGAGGAGAGGAATAGAAAGTAAGTGGAGACAGTAGAAAGTAAGGGGGGACAGTAGAAAGTAAGGGGGGGACAGTAGAAAGTATGAAGGAGAGACAGAGAGGATGAGGAGAGGAGACGCCGGCGCGAGGAGAGAAATAGAAAGTAAGTGAAGACAGTAGAAAGTAAGGGGGGACAGTAGAAAGTAAGGGGGGGACAGTAGAAAGTATGAAGGAGAGGGAGAGAGACAGAGAAGATGAGGAGAGGAGACGCCGACGCGAGGAGAGAAATAGAAAGTAAGTGGAGACAGTAGAAAGTAAGGGGGGACAGTAGAAAGTAAGGGGGGGACAGTAGAAAGTATGAAGGAGAGACAGAGAGGATGAGGAGAGGAGACGCCGGCGCGAGGAGAGAAATAGAAAGTAAGTGGAGACAGTAGAAAGTAAGGGGGGGCAGTAGAAAGTAAGGGGGGGGGGCAGTAGAAAGTAAGGGGGGGGGCAGTAGAAAGTAAGGGGAGACAGTATGAAGGAGAGGGAGAGAGACAGAGAGGATGAGGAGAGGAGACGCCGACGCGAGGAGAGGAATAGAAAGTAAGTGGAGACAGTAGAAAGTAAGGGGGGACAGTAGAAAGTAAGGGGGGGACAGTAGAAAGTATGAAGGAGAGACAGAGAGGATGAGGAGAGGAGACGCCGGCGCGAGGAGAGAAATAGAAAGTAAGTGAAGACAGTAGAAAGTAAGGGGGGACAGTAGAAAGTAAGGGGGGGACAGTAGAAAGTATGAAGGAGAGGGAGAGAGACAGAGAAGATGAGGAGAGGAGACGCCGACGCGAGGAGAGAAATAGAAAGTAAGTGGAGACAGTAGAAAGTAAGGGGGGACAGTAGAAAGTAAGGGGGGGACAGTAGAAAGTATGAAGGAGAGACAGAGAGGATGAGGAGAGGAGACGCCGGCGCGAGGAGAGAAATAGAAAGTAAGTGGAGACAGTAGAAAGTAAGGGGGGGACAGTAGAAAGTATGAATGAGAGACAGAGAGTGGAGATAGTAGAAAGTAAGTGAAAACAGTAGAACGTTTATTCAATTCTGTCATTCTGTGAAACTCTGTTCTATTTTCTTTTCAGAAACTCTGTTCTATTTTCTTCTCAGAAACTCTGTTCTATTTTCTTCTCAGAAACTCTGTTCTACTTTCTTCTCAGAAACTCTGTTCTACTTTCTTCTCAGAAACTCTGTTCTATTTTCTTCTCAGAAACTCTGTTCTATTCTATTCCTCATGGTTTTTCTATTCTATTCCTCATGGATTTTCTATTCTATTCCTCATGGATTTCCTATTCTATTCTATTTCTCATGGATTTTCTATTCTATTCCTCATGGTTTTTCTATTCTATTCCTCTTGATTTTCTATTCTATTCCTCTTGATTTTCTATTCTATTCCTCATGGTTTTTCTATTCTATTCCTCTTGATTTTCTATTCTATTCCTCATGGTTTTTCTATTCTATTCCTAATGGTTTTTTTATTCTATTCCCCTCCCAGGACATCAGATGCGAGCGAGCGCCGGCCGGGCCCTCACAGCTCAGACTCGGAAGACGAGGAGGGGGCGGAACCTCCAGGCGGCGCCACGCCCACTCCCGGCGGCCCCACAAGGAAAGGAGGGGCCGCCATCGCCCCGCCCCCCTCACTGCAGGAAGGGCCGCCCGTGGGCACGCCCCCGAGTGGCGGCCTCATACGCGGTGACCCGCGGGCGTACGGTGCCTCCGTGGCCGCCAAAATTATGGCCAAGTATGGGTTCAAGGTGAGTGGGGGGTGGTTCTTTTTTTTTTTAAGGAGAGGTGGTAAAATCTGTACACGAACACTAGATTTTACCCTAGTGAACAGTGTGAGTACTGAGATGCGGACAACAGTGCATCATCCTCACTAAAAACCACGTCTCCCCCTAAACATATGATCCCGGAACAGTTCAAAACATTACATCGGGTACAGTTACTTTCCGTGTCCATGATTGTGTCATGGTGGTGGAAGGATTGATGGGGTATTAACCCATGTGGACGCCTAGAAGCAGTGTTCTGGGCTCCTTCCGTGTCCTGTGTGTGGTGTATTGTGTTGTGTATGTGTGGTTCTGCGTGAAGAACGCAGACAGGCTAATTTTACATAGGTTTATATTCCTCAAACTATGTATCTATATTATATTATTATGTAATTGTATTTAATTATTTGTATGTAATATGCTTTACATGTATAGAAAGTTCTTAAATCTAGACACTTATATCTAATATTTTAAACATAAATTAAAGGAAGAAGAGGAAATTCATAGCTTTGAACGTTTGTTTGACGATATTTTTGTTTGTTTGTTTGTGTATGTATCTAAATTATATTCCTAAACTATGTACATATTCCTAAACCTATGTATCTGGCTGGTATTTACAATTAAGAATTTGATAGATGTATTTAAATTTAATATTGTTGAAAAATAAAATTTATTTTAATCTGGCTGGGGGACTATAAATTTAATAGGGAGTAGACCAGCATTGGTTTGGTTCTGGGGACCCTAGTCAATTATCAGCCTCCTTGTAAAGACAGTGTTAGAAGTGCTGAGTCATTCCTCCACTGTGTGGCTACCATCGTTCACGATGACGCCACCCTATGATGATTCTATTTCATTTTTCGTCCGGGGGTGCTGCAGTGTTAGCTGCTTAGCACCGGCCATGTATGGTGATTGTTATCTTTGTCTGAACAGTGTTATTATAATGTTTTTGTGTTTCCAGGAGGGTCAAGGACTAGGTAAACAGTGTTAATATAAGGTTTTTGTGTTTTCAGGAGGGTCAAGGACTAGGTAAGAAGGAATCTTTGTCTAAACAGTGTTATTATAAGGTTTTTGTGTTTTCAGGAGGGTCAAGGACTAGGTAAGAAGGAATCTTTGACTAAACAGTGTTATTATAAGGTTTTTGTGTTTTCAGGAGGATCAAGGACTGGGTAAACGGTGTTATTATAAGTTTTTTGTGTTTCCAGGAGGGTCAAGGACTGGGTAAACAGTGTTATTATAAGGTTTTTGTGTTTTCAGGAGGGTCAAGCTTTGACTAAACAGTGTTATTAAAAGGTTTTTTTTTTTGTTTTCAGGAGGGTCAAGCTTTGACTAAACAGTGTTATTATAAGGTTTTTGTGTTTCCAGGAGGGTCAAGGACTGGGTAAACAGTGTTATTATAAGGTTTTTGTGTGTCCAGGAGGGTCAAAGACTGTTGTCTAAACAGTTTTATTATAAGGTTTTTGTGTTTCCAGGAGGGTCAGCTTTGTCTGAACAGTGTTATTATAAGTTTTTTTTATTATTATTATTATTTTTATATGTAAGTTTTATTTTATTTCAATCAACAAGATAGTAACATTTTTTATAAATAAAAAATTTCTTTCATCTGACCAGCATCTGGTAATGAACCAAGGATGCTGGCCGCATTACCCCTCTGTATATCTAGGGAGAAAACTTGTTTTATAAAGTTAGATGTTCGGGTGTCACCTGTTTTCATCATGGCTTTCTTCCCTACTTCTTGCATGAACATTTTCATCTCCTTGCACCTTTTTCTTTTACACCTTTTATTTTCAAACGAATCATTTATAATGCAATTACATGAAAATTTACAAAGGGGAAAAAATAAATAAATAAAAATTTGTGTTTCCAGGAGGGTCAAGGACTGGGTAAAAAAGAACAGGGGATGTCATCCGCCCTGCAGGTTGAGAAGACGAGCAAGAGGGGGGGTCGGATTATACACGAGAAAGATATCATGATGCCCCCCCCTGGACTAGCGGGTGTGAACAGTCCTTCCTCTGCCAGTGAGTATGGTGTACAACACTTTTTTTATATACTTTTAAATATCTGATAGAATGTTTTAAAAAAATCAATTTATTTTTTTTTTCTAAAAAAAAAGAAAGAAAAACTGTGTGGGTTTGATGTTTACCAGTCACCGGTATTACAATGGGGCAATCCTCTTTTTAAAGATGAGTGTTTCACAGCCGTTTTTATTTCGTAGCCACGAAACAGGAGCTACTGTAGACGCTTGTGGTCTGTGTTGTAGCCTGCCCATCCCGTAGTACGCCTCCCCTCTGATGGGCGAGAAGTGACACAGTACTTCCCATTTAGGGGCTGGGTTAACATGAGCGCACCGGAACACCCTTACAAACAACTGTCAAACGAATTATGATCTCATAATAATGTTGGTGTATGCCAGTATGCCTTACAAAAATGCCGTATTTTTCTTTCTAACCAAAAAAAATTCCAGGTTAGGTTTCTTCCAAATATTTCCATTTTATTCCAAGGTCAACTTCAACACATTCGTGAAAGAAAAATGCGTTTCTGTAATTTTAAAGATAAACAATGGACTTAACCTATAAAAGAACTTGAAGCAATAATTTTCTACTTACATTTTGGTTAACTTTGGAAGAGGGAATTTTTCCTCTTCCAAAAGAAAAATGACTTGCTTCCAGTTTGGTTCATTTTATTCCCGTTTGGTTAGAAAGAAAAATACGGCTAAAATTGTAACCAAATTTATTATCATTATTAAACATGTTGGATCAAGTTTTATTTACAATAAAGTAGATACATAGAATATTTACATAGAAATTGAAATAAAACAAAACTTGATCAAGGGCGGTGCTAATGCCAACGGCATTCTCTTCCTTTATTAATATACTTACTATCCCCCCCCCCAGGCGCGCCAGACTCCCCCACCCACTCCTCCCTGATGCCCCCCCCTCCTCCCCTGGCGGGGCCCCCTGAGCCCAAGCCTGAGCCCAGCATCACCGAGATCATGAAGTCCCCGTCCAAAGTGGTGCTGCTCCGGGTAAGACACGATTTCTAGGGTTTTTTCCAACTACAATTTCTAGGTTTTTTTTTCCAACTACGATTTCTAGGGTTTTTTTTCAACTACGATTTCTAGGGTTTTTTCCAACTACAATTTCTAGGGTTTTTCCAACTACAATATCTAGGGGTTTTTTTCCAACTACAATTTCTAGGGTTTTTAACAACTTCAATTTCTAGGGTTTTTTCCAACTACAATTTCTAGGGGTTTTCCAACTACAATTTCTAGGTGTTTTCTAACTACAATTTCAAGAGTTTTTCAATTACAATTTGTAGGGTATTTCAACTTCAATTTTTAAGGTTTTTCCAACTACAATTTCTAGGCCTTTTCCAACTTCGATTTCTAGGAGTATTTCCAAAATCAAAGATGTGAAACGATTTTTAGGTTTTTTTCAGCAAAAATAAGGTCTTCAACTTACCTATACAGATACTCTTATATCAAGGTTTCTCTTAAAGATAGTTCTCTTATATGAAGGTTTCTCTTAAATATAATTCTCTTATATCAAGATTTCTCTTAAATATAATTATCTTATATTAAAGTTTCTCTTAGCCAGCGTCGATGGCATGTTGAATACACCGGTTCCCTTCAGAACACCGAAGTTAAGCGACATCCAGCGAGGTTAAGACTTGGATGGGTGACCATTCAAATTCTAATTCTCATGACGCTGGCTTTTCCCGGCCCCACTCAGGCTGGGTGAGGTCAATGTGAGTAGCAGGTTTGTGAGTTTCCTGCGAATGGAGGGTAAAACCCCCGTCGTGATATGACCATGGCAGTTGAAAGCGACGTTAAACCCCACTTAAAAAAAAAAAAAGTTTCTCTTAAATATAGTTCTCTTATATCAAGGTTTCTCTTAAATACAATTCTCTTATATCAAGGTTTTTCTTATACATAATTATCTTATATCAAGGTTTCTCTTAAATATAATTCTCTTATATCAAGGTTTCTCTTAAATATAATTCTCTTATATCAAGGTTTCTCTTAAATACAATTCTCTTATATCAAGGTTTTTCTTATACATAATTCTCTTATATCAAGGTTTCTCTTAAATATAATTCTCTTATATCAAGGTTTCTCTTAAATATAATTCTCTTATATCAAGGTTTCTCTTAAATATAGTTCTCTTATATTCAGGTTCGACAGTATTTGATAATAAAAAAGATACATTTTTTCATCTCCTCCTCCTCATCTTTCATCTCATCTTTCAAAAAAAGATACATTTTTACATTTATCTCATTAAGATTTTTCTCAAAAAAAGATACATTTTTACATTTATCTCATTAATTTTTTAATTTTTTTTTTTTTTTTTTTTTTTTTTTTTTTTTTTTTTTTTTTTTTTTTTTTTTTCATCTCCTCCTCCTCATCTTTCATCTCATCTTTCAAAAGAAGATACATTTTTACATCTCATTAAGATACATTTTTCTCAGAAAAGACACATTTTTACATTTATTTTATCTCATTAAGATACATTTTTCTCAAAAAAGATACATTTTTTCATCTCCTCCTCCTCCTCATCTTATATCTCATCATTCTCATCTTTCCTCTCCTCCTCCCCCCTCCAGAACATGGTGCCACAGGCAATAATCACGCCCTTTGTCAATATTATTCTTGTCAATAAAGTGTTATTATTATTATAAATCTCGGATTTTTTTCATCTTTCATCTCCTCCTCCCCTCCTCCAGAACATGGTAGGTCCCGGTGAGGTGGATCAGGACCTGGAGCCGGAAGTGAAGGACGAGTGCAACACCAAGTACGGGGACGTGATCAAGGTGATGATACACGAGCTGCCCACCGCGCCTGATGACGAGTCCATCCGAATCTTCGTCGAGTTCAAACGAATCGAGTCTGCCATCAAAGGTGAGTGCTTCATTCTGTTTTTCAACACCAAGTACGGGGACGTGATCAAGGTGATGATACACGAGCTGCCCACCGCGCCCGATGACGAGTCCATCCGAATCTTCGTCGAGTTCAAACGAATCGAGTCTGCCATCAAAGGTGAGTGCTTCATTCTGTTTTTCAACACCAAGTACGGGGACGTGATCAAGGTGATGATACACGAGCTGCCCACCGCGCCTGATGACGAGTCCATCCGAATCTTCGTCGAGTTTAAACGAATCGAGTCTGCCATCAAAGGTGAGTTTTTTTTTTTTTTTTTTTTTTTTTTTTAGTCACTTCATTCTGTATTTTAAAAGAAAAAAAAATATGAGTGTTTCTGGAGTTCAAACAAATCGAGTCTGCAATCAAAGGTGAGTGCTTCATTCTGTTTTTTTTTTTTTTCTTCTTAAAAAATAAGAGAAAAAAATAAATGTTTCTTGAGTTCAAACAAATCGATTCTGCAATCATAAGTGCTTCATTCTGGTTTTTTTTTTTTTTTTTTTTTTTTTTTTTTTTCTTAAAAAATGAGAAAAAAAATAAGTGTTTCTAGAGTTCAAACAAATTGAGTCTGCCATCAAAGGTGAGTGCGTCATTCTGTTTTTTTTTTTTTTTTTTTTTTTTTTTTTTTTTTGGAATCGTTTTTTTTTTTAGTCGCTTCATTCTGTATTTTAAAAGAAAGAAAAAAATATGAGTGTTTCTGGAGATCAAACAAATTGAGTCTGTGCAATCAAAGGTGAGTGCTTCATTCTGTTTTTTTTTTTTTTTTTTTTTTTTTTTTCTTTTTTTTTCTTAAAAAAAACAAGTGTTTCTTGAGTTCAAACGAATCGAGTCTGCTATCAAAGGTCAGTTTCTAATAATAATAATAGAAAATCTTATAAGGGCAAAGTTTTATAAGTAAAGCTGTTAAACCCAGAACTTTATTTTAATGGGACGCCGGAGTATTGACTACCAATTGCCCTAGGGGACAAAAATTACGTGCTGGGTATGTCTTGATGGCCATACCCTACCAGTCCGTGAAGACTCGCATACTATGGAAGTAGCAAGCACCCTTTCTTTCTAGTAGCAAGTTTCTTTATAATGAATCGAGTCACCATTAAAAGTTAGTGCTTCATTCTGTATTTTAAAAGAAAAAAAAAAAAATGAGTGTTTCTGTAGTTGAAACGAATCGATTCCGCGATCATACTATCAAAGTGAGTGCTTGTTTTTTTTCGATTTTTTTTTTTTTTTTTTTTTTTCATTGAAGATTCACAATATCAATAACGAGAGGAAGGTTTTAGTGGGTAGGTGTGCACTATTTCCAGCACAAATCCCACACATGCTCCCACATGAAGATTTCCCCATCTCACAAAAAATAAAAAAATACTACTATATTATCGAAACTTTTGTGAAATGTATTTTATTTTCTGCAATTTTATTTATTGACTCTGACCATAAAATGAAAATGAAAAATTCTCTTTTGGCCATCCCATATTTATATCCTTCTATTAATGGTTCATTTGTCTTCTGCTTGTCTGTTTTCAGCTGTTGTGGATTTGAACGGACGATTCTTTGGTGGTCGTCAGGTAAAAGCTGGCTTCTACAAGTGGGAGAGATTCAACAATCTGGATTTGCTTGATTAAGGGCGGAATTAATAGACGTTTTTGTAATACCTCTGTGGCGCTAAGTCACGCATTGCGTACTGTGTAAGATAGGGAAAACCGACACTTACCAACGACTTAAGTTATTGATGTTGTCTATTAATTCCGCCCTAAAAGTACTCATCAATTTGAATTTGCAGAACTCAGTCGTCCATCAATTTGGATTTCTTGGACTTACAGCCGTATTTATGAACAGAAAACGCCGTCCGAGCATGGTCTGAAGCATGATTTCCTTTAATATTATTGGCCAATACCTTGCTTGAGACATATTATATCTCAGACGAAATTCTCTGTTCATAAATACGGCTGTTAGTGTTTATCGATTTGGATTTTTTGACTGTGACTCTGTGACACATTGTGTCCATCAGTTTGGTTGGACCCCATAAGATCCAAGTACAGAGGCGAAAAAATCTGACACTCCTGGGAATCGAACCCGGGTTACTTGAGTGCAAGCCCTGTCAGGGTGCTACATGCCCAGCCACGGTGACATATTTTTACCTATGTCTCAGATAGCACTGGTAGTCAAGTGGTTAACGCGCTAGTCTGGTAATCTAGGTAGCGTAGGGATCCGTTGGTTCGAATCCCACCCCGTGCATGAATTTTTCCTCGTTAATTTGAGTTTGTGACCACATAATAATAAGACTCTGAGGGTTAGGTGGTAGAAAATGCTTTGAGCATTAACCTCGCCTGGTGGTTACCTTCCACTAAAGAGTGTTATTATAATAACACTAATAATATTACAGAATTGTAGATTTTGTACAAAATTTCAGCTTTCTTTTCCTATTAGGTCTTTGAACTAAAAAGATTGTTTTTATTCGCAGCTTTGTCAAATAAAATATAATTGTAAATAATAAAGAATGTGTTCAAAAAATCGTTGTCCAATAAATTTGTTGCTTTTTTTATTTATTCTATTTTGATGTGTTTGTCTAGCATCGTATCTTTTACCTATTATTTATCCTGAATTTTACTATAGAAATTCAGTGATGTAGGTATGTCGTTTTGAAATACATCGTGATGATGTCAAACCATTTAATGTCAAATTAAATAAATAAATAAAAAGTTAATGAAAATTCCAAGTAAATAAATAATATATAAATATGGATTGAATCTCGTAAAAAGAAAAGACTGGCTGGCCGGGAATTATGAACAGATAGTAGACTAGTTGTCTAGCTGAATTATTATAACCACAGTGTAGACCATTTGTCTAGCTGCTGAATAATGACAACCAGAGAGTAGGCCATCTGTCCACCTGCTGAATGATTATAATCAGAGTGTAAACTATTGGTCTAGCTGAATGATTATAAACAGGGAGTAGACCAGTAGTCTAGCTGAATGATTATAAACAGGGAGTAGACCAGCTGAATGATTATAAACAGGGAGTAGACCAGTAGTCTAGCTGAATGATTATAAACAGGGAGTAGTCCAGCTGAATGATTATAAACAGGGAGTAGACCAGTAGTCTAACTGAATGATTATAAACAGGGAGTAGACCAGTAGGCTAGCTGAATGATTATAAACAGGGAGTAGACCAGTAGGCTAGCTGAATGATTATAAACAGGGAGTAGACCAGTTGTCTAGCTGAATGTTTATAAACAGGGAGTAGACCAGTACGCTAGCTGAATGATTATAAACAGGGAGTAGACCAGTAGTCTAGCTGAATGATTATAAACAGGGAGTAGACCAGTAGTCTAGCTGAATCATTATAAACCGGGAGTAGACCAGTAGTCTAGCTGAATGATTATAATCCGGGAGTAGACCAGTAGTCTATCTGAATGATTATAATCCGGGAGTAGACCAGTAGTCTATCTGAATGATTATAAACAGGGAGTAGACCAGTTATAAACAGGGAATAGAATCCAAATGCTATTTAAATGATTAACTTATTCTGCCGAAATTTTAACCCGCACCCCGACTCAGTTTGGTTGAGTTTAATTAATTTGCAGAGTCGTGTGAGAATAACCATCATTGAAATCACAGCAAAAACACTAATTCTCTCATCCGGCAACACTGTCAGCCACAAGTAACGGCAACAAGTGGAGGAACTCCTCAGCAAGGCGCGGGAATTTTCAAATATCCTTATCAGCTGATAAAAATTTACATGAGGGAAGTAGCAACTTTACAGGCAGTGCAGGCACTGAGGCAT
This sequence comes from Bactericera cockerelli, assembly GCA_024516035.1. NCBI lineage: Eukaryota > Metazoa > Arthropoda > Insecta > Hemiptera > Triozidae > Bactericera > Bactericera cockerelli. The sequence goes on from CM044966.1 coordinate 14,042,614, forward strand.
TCGATGAAGAAATTCAAGGTCGTACAATTTTTTTCCTCCAAACAAACAACTTAAAGCACAAAGCACAGTATTGCAAACTGGCGTTTCTCGTGAAGTTCTCTCTTTCAAACGAGAAAAGTCCAAAGCGCTCGGAAACTTTCAAAGTGTAATCAGGAAAAACATTGTTCATAATTTTAAAACCAGTGAGCTTTTTTTCAACGTTTTTCTACTCAAAATCCTGATTTTTTTTATATACTAAAGTAGTTTATTTTTCAAATGTGATAGAGTGAATTATTTGTATAAAAAACATTAGAAAATCTTGAACGAGAGGCACAAGGTTTTGAGTTTCCTCTTCATACTGTGTTTTGCCACTGGCTTTTCTTCATACCTGAGAGGTTTCTGTTAAAAGGAATTTGCTGGTAAAGAAGTGTTTTTGTAACACAGGGTGTTTCCTATCATCTTTTAATCAGACAGAAAGTGATAAGTAGAAATCTCAAGTGTTTAACTACTGTACAGATTTGTCTCTTTTCCACCTAATAAATCATGGGTTGGCTACTAGGTACATGTGAACAGTCAAGTTCATTGAGAAATTATACTTTACAAGTTCAATGAGAAAGAGATTACAAAATCACTGAACTGTCATCAATAACATTACATAGAAACCATTAAACTTCTTTTCATTTTGAAGTGTTTTATTTAATTACTGTACCTAAGTTGATGAAATATTTTGTTTAATATTGTGATTATTGTGATTTCTCAACAAGTGTAAATAGAGTTTGAGAGCTACCTGATAAATTAATTCATAGTTACCCACTAAATTTAAGTAAAAGTCCATATTCTGTGTTAAAATATCTGTGTTTCAAGTGTTTTTTCTTTCAAAGGACTACTTAAATGTGTTTTGCTGTGTAATAATTAAATAGTCTATTTAACCATACCTTAACCATTTACCTGACATAAATAATTATATTTTTTATATTCATGTTAACGTTTTATTATAATATTTAATCTTTCAAGTTCAATATCTATGTGCTTTTGGTGTTTCAATTAAATATGATTGTTTAAATTTGTGTTAAAATAGTCATTGTTTCAGTGATAAGTCTCCATTACACATCCATCCTTATTGGCTTGTCTCTCTAAGGTTAGAGTGTTTCAATGTTCTGGTGTTCCTACTCCATGAACAATAATTAGGTAAGTTATTGACTTGAACTTGATATTTTTTCTCTCAAAGGTATATGGGTTTGTTGATGAATAAAGGAGATGCATTTTGAAAGATTGGTTTAGCTCTAAAACTTTTGATGTGGAAATCACTCAAATTGTGTCTGTGTGTGTGTTTTTTTTTTAATTATCACTTTAAACATAGGCACCTCCTAAAAAATAACCCCTCCTAAAAAATATGAATTAAAGTTTTTCCATGTTTCTGCAGCTCCTAGAAGTGTGTAACTTGGTATGTTAAAAAGTGTTTTAGGTTAATTTAATAGTGTTTTCATAATAAGACATAAATTGATGATGGGTTCTTCACTTACAAAAAAACACCATGTTTTTCGAAAAATGTTAGTTCCAAAGGATTCTTCAAGATAGCGCCAGTAGAGTTTTGCTCTCGCGAAACGGAGTTGGCGTATTTTTTGTGATATACGCCAAAGGTAGCAAAAAAGTAAAAGCGCCAAAATTTAAAAAATTCAAGAACATAAACAGATAGCATAAAAACAAGAAAAGCTAATGTACCCGAAGCTACCAACATCTTGAAATTTTTATCGAAATTTCTACAGGGTACGGCAAAATATTTTAACTCTTATTGCTGAAGTTACCAAAGAGGTACTAATAATACATACCTCAGTCACAAGATTTTTTTACTAAGATGTTTTTTCTTGCAGAGTAAATATAATCCCACTACTAGCAGTAGTCATTTGCGTTCTATTTTTATGATATAAATTTTTAAATCAATTTTGTAATTTTTATAAATTTACATGCACACTAAAACTTTTTTTATTATTGTTGCAAATACAATTGACTCTAATTTAAGGCAAAATAACTCGATTATAACCTAACGGCACGCAGTCATATCCGACATTGAAGGAACCAAAGGGTCTGTCGTAATCTTAGTTCCTTCAATGTCGGATATGACTGCATGCCGCCATCTATAACATTCAATATTATTTGCAACAAGAATATAAAAAGTTTTAGGGCGCGCGTAACTTAGTAATAATTACAAAAAAATATTTTACAAATAGTATACAATTATATAATAATAATTCCGTGTCCGTGAGATAGGTATTGATACCTAAATCACGGTGGTGAGAGGATTACATGGACGCCCAAATCCAATGTCTAGGCTCCTTTCTTGTCCATAGTATACAATTGATCACAAGCTAGATTACGACAGACCTTGGTTCCTTGACATTTGTATATAATTATATATGACTGCGTCCAGCCAGGTTTAAAGCAATAATCTTTTAGGGCGATCCGAATTTCGTTGAAACAAAATTCGATTTCGACAAATTTAAATTTATGCACAAAAATAGACCAAGTGCCATGCGCGATCTCCAAAACATTAATCTCAGCGACTTCACTTTACCTCATCGCCCTCATCGACAAGTTGAAGCTGGGAAGCAATGACTGTAGTAAGGTAAAAGAGAAAAAGGGATAGTTTAATGAGAATTAAAAATGAATTATTCTAGAGAATTTTTCGTAAATAATGTTTATGGTTGTTTGTTGAACCCTGTTGAATAATCAAATTCGTTGTTTATTTCTATAGAGTAAAGATTATTATATTTAATTATTTGACAAATGATCAAACACCAAATACGCCTCAATTTCACATAATGAAGGTTTTTTTTTAAAATTACCGCCACAATTTTGTTTATATTCTTGCCAATCCCTGAATTTGCAAAAAGTAAGCGTATTTCGAGCGAAACGCTGATTTTGAGGTTAGGTGGTTCGTGTTTTTGGCAAATGTGAGGAACCGAGCATGAAAGTATCCCACTGATAACGGGTTCTACCAAAAAACACTTTTTGCAAAACCTTCTTTGTTTACAAAATTTAGATTCACTCTTGGTTGGTTCTATGAATCTTAAAAAACACAAAACTAGATATTGGGAACGTTAGTTCCAAAAGGATTTGTCAAATGAGAGCTAGTGCAGTAAATCGAGGGTTTTGTTCACCAAACCGAGGTAGTATATTTTTTGTAATATACGCCTAAGGTAGCACGCACTTATTTCCAACATTGAAGGAATCAATATCTGTTGTAATCAAACAATTATGTTAGATTTGGTGCTTTTCTTTTTTGCTACCTTAGGTTGTGTATGTTACATAAACTTTGCTACCTTGGTTTGGCAAGCAAAACCCTTGATTTACTGCACTAGTGCTAAATTTGACAAATCCTTTTAGATCTAATGTTTCCAATCTCCGGTTGTGTTTTTAAGATTCATAGAACCAACCACAAGTGAATCCAAGTTTTGTAAACAAAGAAGGTTTTGCTAAAACTGTTTTTTTGTAGAACACAACATTTTGGAACAAAATGTTGTGAGACAAAATGTTGCACTCAAAGGAATATTGGCTTTAGTTTCAGTAAATTCTTTCAAAAGTGACTCAAAATATCAGTATTTGTTCTAGAAATTTATCATTTTGTTGATTATGTAGGTATACTATCATTTATTACTTTCAAATATCTTTTATAAGGAATGGTAATTGATTTGTGTACCTTACTTGTACCTGTCTGTGCTAAAACTTGTTTTCCAGTTATTGAACACATAAAAAAATAATTAAAAAATGAGTTTTTCACAGCCTTTTTTATTATGTAGCCATGATACAAGTGCTACTGTAGGAGAATAAGATTGGACTATTGTAAGATAATTTTAAAATTTAAGATCCCAAAAAATAAAATTTAAATGTATTTTAAATTTAATTTAGATTTTAAATTTAATTTCTTTTGAAAAAATTGGATTAGATACTAATTTATATACGGATAACTTCATACAACTTAAAACCTTAAAACGGATAACTTAAAACCTTTTAAATCTCTTCTGTTGCTGATTAGAAGATTATACTGCATCTCCAAAATATCAACATCATAAATAAATAATGTATGTACCTCAAATAATGCTTAGAGTGTTAATAAGAAAGCTAGATCCTCAAGGTCAAACAGAGGAACTGTTCAGCTGGAAAGATTTGCATGAATAATAAATGTGCAAAATGAATAATAAATACCTGTAACTGAAATCTTAAATTATGCTATGAATCTTAAGATATAAAAATCTTATACCTAATCAAATTTTGAATCATAGGACTAGATTTTTAACATTAGCCAAGACCAAGAAAGCTTTCTGCCAGTGTTGATGGCACATTGAATGCACCAGTTTTCGTAGGATCACCAAAGTTAAGCAACATTCAGCAAGGTCAAGACTTTGTTGCTAGTGTTCCAGGCTGGGTGAGGTTAATGTGGCTAGCAGGTTTGTGAGTTTCCTGCAAATGGAGGAAAACACTCCCATTATAAAATGACCATGTAATTGAAACTGATGTTACCCCCTCCTAAAAAAAGAAAACTTTCAGTCTTTATTGCTATTTCAACACAACAACAACAAAAAGAGATTGCCACAGGCAATAACCCCGCCCTTTAGGTAGGACATTTCTCTCTCTTTTTCCTTCTTGTATATTTGTTTAATCTTTTTGTTTTTCTTTATATTTCATTGTGTTCTACTGTATATATTTTTTGTTCTACCTAATAAAGCTTAAAAGAAAAAAAAAAACACTTAAAATAATAACTATGTAGATCAGTGGTTCCCAAACATCCTCAAGCAACAGACCACTTTTGAATTTCATAATTTTCCATGGACCACTAGTACATTGCAGAACACCATCAAAAACTGCAGGGCCATTTTCCGCCTAACGTGTTCTTTGAAATACATAATAATATTATAATCAAAATTGAAACATGTGATGTTAAGCCAAATTGAAAAAATGTAGGTGAAAAGGTATTTACTTTCAACAAAAGTTAGAGGATTTTTTTCCTTTGTAAGGACATTTGTTTTTTTTTTTTCTTTAGGGACCACCTTGCGGACCACTTGAAACCTTCTCGCGGACTACCAGTGGTCCACAGACCACAGTTTAGGAGCTACTGATGTAGATAGACTGGTTACATCTTATTAGAGTTGATCCAAAAATCATGAAAAAATAAAATATCAAAAAATGCAATATTTCCTTTCCCTGGGAAGATAGACCTTTAGCAGGTACAAGAAGCTGATTGCATTTTTTGTTGGTCTATTAAAAAAAAAAAAAAACACTGCCAATTATGGACACAATACTTCTTCTTGATTGGTTCACATTGTATACACGTGGCAATTTTGAGATTTCTACTAAATCACTTGTAGCTCCAAAACCGCTTAACTGATTTTCTTCAAATTTCTTTTATGGTAGAGTACCATATTTCCTACATTCTAGACTCTAGGTAGTGGTTAAAATGCTAGTCTGGTGATCCAGTTAGTGTAGGTATCCGTTAATTTGGTTACAATTGTTTGTAAGGGATACCTTCCGGTGCGCTCGTGTTGACCCAGCACCTAAATGGGAAGTATTGTGTCACTCCTCGCCCATCAGAGGGGAGGCATACTACGGGATGGGCAGGCTACAACGCCTACAACACAGACCACAAGCGTTCAAATCCAAATCCAGTGCATGAATTTGTCCTCATTTATTTGATTTAGTGACCACATAATAATAAGACTCTGAGGGTTAGGTGGTAGAAAATGCTTTGAGCATTAACCTCGCCTGGTGGTTACCTTCCACTAAAGAGTGTTATTATTATAGGTGGTAAGATACCAGCCTGTTGCTAATGCCTAAATCTCATCTTTGCCATTATGAACCATGACCACTTCTAGTTTCATTTATCATGATTACTCTCCTGACTTGATGTACAACTATCTTATTTTTTTTTATTAAAGGTGAGTGTTTCACAGCCTTTTTTATTTCGTAGCCATGAAACAGAAGCTACTGTAGACGCTTGTGGTCTGTGCTGTAGCCTGCCCATCCCATAGTGTGCCTCCCCTCTGATGGTCGAGAAGTGACACTATACTTCCCATTCAGTTGCTCGGTCAACATGAGCGCACCGGAAGGTCTCCCTTACAAACAAGTGTAACCATGTTTTGAATACAACTTTTTGTCGGCGCGGGGGTTCGAACCCTGGACCTTCCGCATGGCAAGCGAGTGGTTAACCACTGAGCTATTCGTGCGCTTTATTTATTTACTAGCGGGCTGTCGCCCGCTTTGCTGACGAGGCATGGCCGTGAAAGCAAAAAATCCTTTTTCGCCAATGGCAGGTGTTGTAGTGGGAATTTCGAAAAATCCCGTCTTATTGCACATCTAGACTATAAGACAAAGCTACCTAACAAATTTCAGCTTCCTAGGACTTAACAGTTCAGAGAAACAATGATGAATCAGTGAGTCAGTCAGTCAGTGAGTGAAACTCTCTTTTATAAGTATAGATTAATCGTGCATTTATTATTTCTATCCTGCCCTAACTAATCACACTCACACTGACCTACAGCAAGGAGTGAATTAACACTAGTCTCCGTCACTAACCCATCAACTTATTGTACCTACATATTCACTTGAATTGAGTGGTTTCCAAAGTTTCTCACTTATTAATATTATTACACTTATTCTTACATTTTTTTATTATTAAAAATAAATAATAATAATATCGCCTTATTTATACTGCCCGATCTGGAATATTAAAGTCCCATTATTCCAGCAGTAAGCCCAAGACATATTATTATGTGGTAAAAATCCCAAATGGGAGGATAGCATGTCATGTCCAGCTGTTTTTTTTAATTAAATAATTGTTTTTTTAAATTATTTTTTCAGTTTAAAAGTGGGAAGGGCGGATTATAAATAATAATAACACTCTTTAGTGGAAAGGAACCACCAAGTGTGGTTAATGCTCAAAGCATTTTCTAAAACCTAACCCTCAGAGTCTTATTATTATCGGGTCACAAACTCAAATTGATGAGGAAAAATTAATACACTGGGTGGGATTCGAACCAACTGGGTGGGATTCCCTACGCTACCTGGATTACCAGACACTTGACTACCAGTGCACTGTATTTTTGTTCTTGGGATGAGGAAAGTAAAAATCTTCATATGTACATAAATATGTGTGTGGTCATGAGAACTTGGGACTTTTCCTTTATAAGCTGTAGCAAGCGAGTACCTATTGGACCACTGAGCTATTTTTTATTTATTAGTTTTATTAAATATAAAAAAACTTGTCCCAGGGTCCGTCCTTCCGGAAGGGAACCGAGGATGCTAGAATTTCCTCTTTGAATGGCTGGCCAGACCAATTTTTTGGTAAAGAAAATGATTGGAACGGGGATCACCCGTAATTCAAATCAATTTCTTTCCCAAATGGTCTAACCATTTCTTAGATTCGACAATTGTATGTACTAATCGTGCGCTCATAATTATTAGGGTATCCTAAACTTCTCACTGGAGAAGAATTGCAAAAAATAAGAAAAGAATGGAAGAGAATGGGTGAAGTGTATAGAGAGATATGGTTGGAGAAGGACTCTCAAATTAATCCTCATTATTGCTGGCGAAATACTTTTCTGTCTCCTTCTCTCCCTCTATCTCTCTCCTCTTTCTCTCTCTCCTCTCTCTCTTTCTCTCTCTCTCTCTCTCCTCTTTCTCTCTCTCCTCTCTCTCTTTCTCTCTCTCTCTCTCTCCTCTTTCTCTCTCTCCTCTCTCTCTTCTCTCTCTCTCTCTCTCCTCTTTCTCTCTCTCCTCTCTCTCTTCTCTCTCTCTCTCTCTCTCTCTCCCTCCCTCCCTCTCCCTCCCTCTCCCTCCCTCCCCTCCCTCCCCATCTCTCCGAACACGTGAGGTATCTTTGCCTATCTCACGTACACGTCCTCAAAAATGATTTTTTTTCTTCTCAAGACAAAAATATAATTAAGTGTCTTCCACTTGATCCTGTAGATTCTGTTATATTTGACACTGAGGGGGGAATAAAGCCTTCCACTGGATCCTGTAGATTCTGTTATATTTGACACTGAGGGAGAATAAAGTTTTCCACTTGATCCTGTAGATTCTGTTATATTTGACACTGAGGGGGATAAAGTCTTCCACTTAATCCTGTAGATTCTGTTATATTTGACACTGAGGGGGGGATAAAGTCTTCCACTGGATCCTGTAGATTGTGTTATATTTGACACTGAGAGGGAATTAAGTCTTCCACTGGATCCTGTAGATTCTGTTATATTTGACACTGAGGGGGAACAAGGAAATGAAATTTCAATCACATGCAAGACCAGATAAAATCAGAGAGAGAGAGAGAGAGACAGAGAGAAAGAGGGTGTGGCAAGTTTCTGGTTTGCAAAATGTGTTTTATTGGATTATCTAACTATAACTAATTCATTATTATTTTTGTTCAGTACAATTATTATTATCATTACTATTATTATTATTCCTATCACTGTTAGAGTCGAACCACCTACTACTGTCGTTATTATTTTGCCTGTAAATATACGCTGTACATTACCCTATTATTATTATCTGACCTGGTTACAGGGTTTTCAATGAAACCCTTACAATTAACACTGCGACCTTATTATGTGAATCTATTGTGACCAGTTGATTCTATTTGGTTTTAACGTCCTGATTGAAATAGATAGTCAGGCGAGGGTTTTACCCTCCATTCTGGATCGTACCAGCTACCCACAAAAACCTTACCCAGCCTGGGTACGGCCGGAAATGCCAGCCTCACGATGTTTGGAAAGAACAGAATTTACTTCAAAAAGTCTGCCGCAAACCGGGAATCGAACTCGTGATCTCTGGACTATAGGCAGTAGTCTCAACCGTCATGCCACGGAGGCTGGCTTTACATTACCCTAGGTAGTAGATAACTTTATTTGATAGCTATTCTTATTCATGCTGTAATAATAAATTATGATTAGGGAATTAAGCAAAGTAAGTTAAATTAAACAAAATTATCTTAAGCAAAGTCAAGTAGTTAATTCAAGCAAAGTCAGGGGCTAAGCAAAGTCATGTTAAATTTAATGTTATCGCTTTTCAATTAAGGAAATGCAGAAATTAGAGTTTAATTTGTTTTGTTTTTTTTTTTATCTCTCAAAACAAATTCAAAAGGCTGCATATCAGATGGGCGAACAGTACACCCCAAGCCTCAGAAAAAATCATCATGTAGGGCAAATGAAAGAATCCCCACTTGGGCGAACAGTGACATAGGTCTGGGAAACAGCTAGTTATTTTTTACTTCCGATAAATAAGGGTTGGGTGGAAGAGATTGCCATAGGCAATATCCCCGCCCTCTAGTTAGGACATGTGTGTATATTTATTTATCTTTTTTAACCATTGTTTATTTTTAAAATTTTTTCCATTTTTTAATTTTTATAATAATTATTTGTACTGTTAACTGTATGTCTTTTCTATCTAATATGTAGACCTTGAGAGGATCGGCACGAACGACCATATTAGTAATTGGGTTAAAGTGCCTAAACGAAAAAAAAGTATTTAATAATAATAATAAATTTCCCAATATATAGTAATCGAAAGCATTTTATTACTCTATATGTAAAATACCAAACTAAAATAAAACTATTTAATTATCTGTTATAATTATTATTCTTGCAGTGTTATTATTATATGTCATATTCCTAATTAATGCAAATTTATGTATATGTAAATAGGTAGATATGTAAACCATATATCATTTTACTTACATAGTATGTACAAATTTGTACATAATAAGCATATTAAAATTTTTTAATTTCTTCTATGCATATGCACATATTGCACATTTTCCCTACACCTACAGTTCACATCTATCTATGATTTTTTTATGCACAATAATTATTTTACATTGTACATCATATTATGTACAATTGTACATACATAAAAACAGTACAGTGTAACATTGTCCATTTAACCATTTAGCAGTATACTAGATGCAAGCTGCAAGCAATGCACAGCAGTGGTCATTGCATGTAATATCCAACCGAGTGCCATAATAATATACAGGGTGTCTGTAGCTCGCCAAGTTGGTATGCTTTTTTTAATAGGCCCCTTCATTTTTTTTCTATTTTTGAATTTATTTTACATCTGATAGATAAATGAAAGGGTTTATTTTCAAATACCTGATAAACGACTTACCGTTGAGGTTTCTGAATCGTTTTAAAAATCTATCTTGGTTCGCACTTTAATACCAAAAGAAGACTCTGTGCCAAATTGGCAGTGACAATAGCTGTTTCGGAGTTCTGTCGATAATGCACCGCAAAAAAAAAGAAGAATGAATGTGTAAATGGGTTTATGTATGTCGGTATACAAACTATATTTACCGTTTTATAAGCACTGTAGTTTCTGAGAGGCGTTCCCCAAAAAGACCGTTTCGCTTGATTAGATGACTTTTTAATAATTGTTTTCCCAACAACAACAACCACAAAAAATTTTTTTGGTTTTTGAGAAATTTTTCCCTTCAGAAAATTTTTAATATTGTTTTTGTTTTCGAGCCTAATTCCTAGTTGACTTTTTGTTTTTCTGTTTATTTTTTTTTTTTTAATTACAATTTGAATAATTATTTCTAATAAGAGTTTCTAATTAATTAATTACTAATTTAAAACGCCAGCAGTGTCACCCTGTATACTCTAAAGTTTCCACGTAGGTACCTCGTCTCTACCATTCTGAAGTTCACGGACAAACTCACACGTACATGTATGTTGTACATAGTATACAGGGTCCAACATTCATCATGGACCATTTTGAAATGCATACATTTTCACAACTGAAGCATAGCGTGTAGAATTAAGAAGTGAATAGTGAGTGCCACAATGACTGACATTCTATTTTCTAGCATCCCACCAAAAAAAAAAAATCGTTATTAAGCTTCAGTTTAAAAAATATAGTACTGGTGAAATGCACTGGTAGTCAAGTGGTTAACGTGCTAGTCTGGTAAACCAGGTAGCGTAGAGATCCGTTGGTTCGAATCCCACCCAGTGAATGAATTTTTCCTCATTAATTTGAGTCTGTGACCACATAATAATAAGACTTTGAGGGTTGGGTGGTAGAAAATCCGTTGGTTCAAATCCCACCGATTGCATGAATTTTTCCTCATTAATTTGAGTTTGTGGCCACATAATAAAAAGACTCCGAGGGTTAGGTGGTAGAAAATGCTGTGAGCATTAACCTCGCCTGGTGATTACCTTTCACTAAAGAGTGTTATTATTATTATTAAAAAATATAGACATATATAAAAAATATAGACAAAAATATAAAAAATGGTGTACCTGTATGATCAATGGCGATTGGCGAACCCTGTATATACAACTTAGTAAATTATGTATGTGCTATACAATGTAATGGTCATTCATACATAACTAACAAAACAATAAAATTATAACTCCTAGTGTGTTCCTAATAATTATTATCATTGGTACTCATCGTAGTCGAGTGGTGTAGCCCAGTAGACTTGCACGCACGGGGACCTGGGTTCGATCCCCAGCAGGGCAGATTGGCGGCGTGTGCCGGTTCTGGCTAAACGGCGCGGCGGCGCGAGATATGAAACTTTTTACTTTCCTTATCCTATAATAAGGAAAGTATTGTATTCGTCGAAATTTTGACCTACCCATTTTTTCACATTTCTGGACGAATCATAGCTTCAGAATACCAAAAAAGTTGTTTTCAGCCATTGGTCCGCCGTGCGTCTGTCTGTCCGTCCGTCTGTGAACAAGATATCTCGAGAACGGTAAGAGCTAGAAGAGACTTGAAATTTGGTATGGGAATTAATTTTATACACCAGACGAACCACGAAACCTTTGGTTGAAATCGGCCGCATTCTGCGCCCGCTGGGCTGCTAAAGGGGGCCGCAAGGGCCGTTTCTTTGAATTGGTTAAAGATGCAAAAAAATTAGAGTACAACAGTTTCTTAAAATAAAAAAATAATAAGGGTTTATCCTGATCATTTTTTGATATCTTGAACTTTTTGGAACACGGCTCTAATTTACCGGCATTTTCGAGGGTCCCCATTAGACCAACTTTTTTTTATATATTATTTATCGTTGATGGGGGTTGTGACATATCAAATCCAATGATTTTGAGGTGCTGATTACGAATTTGACATTTATTTTTAGCTTACTGTTACCTATGAGTCACCGGTGGCTTTTGTTCCTGTTCCCATTCCTAATAAGATAAGGAAAGTCGTGTGATGTTTACAACAATTTTTTCTTATAATGTTTCTAATTTTGTATATTAATTTGTAATTATTTATTTATTAATATATATTTATATACATAAATTATATAATTATATATATAAATATATTAAAAAATATATAATTTATAATTATATATTAAGTGAAAAAATTAGAAAAACCCCCAATATTGAGAAAGGCTAATATCTTCTGGATTGATGAGTATGCTGTGTATTAGCAATCTACCAAAGGTAGACAGCCGCTATTGTATATATTTTAAATATATGAACAATTTGATTCTCTTCCCTATTAATAAAGTGTAAAATAATAATAATGATAAATAAAGCTTAGATAAACCTTATCTACAATTCTACAGTAATAGTAAAGTTGCATGTAATATTTTTATGTAAAACTAGGATGCTATAAATAGTTTTCATTTTAATAATTCTAGTTTTACATAAAACTATTACATGTAATATTAATTTTGATTTCTATAGTGAACCTTCTAAGAAATAGTAAAGTTGCAACTATATTTGCTGCACAGAGAGAGATATAGAGATAGAAGTAAATTACCTACCTATTGTAATTATTAACATTTTTTACATACACTGGGATCATGTTCAGAGTTCACAAGTGTGCCTTTACTGAGCTAGGTAATCGCTCTGAGTCATGGAAAATAAGTGGATAAAAAAGAGAGATCTGTGGAACAGTAGACAAATGGGACCTTAACTGCGCAAAATACGACTTTCCATGATAATCAGATGAAAGTATATGAAAAGTTAGTACAATAACTTTTCATATTTTCTGTTGATACTGATTAAAATAGAGAGGTTATTTGATGGCATGGATATTCAGAACTATTACCTGTTGATGAGATCAAATAAGCTCGAAACAGGTGTCCAGGTATGTTCTGATATTCATGTACATCTAGTACAACTTCTCACTTTTCTGTTGATACTGATACTGATATACCCCTGGATTAACCGGGTTTTATCGTCATTTGATAATAAAATGATACATGTTATTATCAGTTAGTTATCATGAAATTTGTGTTAATCCCTTTCGTGATGTCACACAACTACTATTCTAACTCGCTTTACTAAATCTTTGCTGAACTTGGGACTTGAACCACCGGATTGCAGGTTACAAGTCCGCCGAATTATCAATCGAGCTTCACAGAGATATATGACGCGCCCGAGGTATTCATTTGGAATAGTATTATTATTATTATATATTATGCTTTATTAGAAGGACAATGTTAATAGTACAATGTTAACAGTCGAACCCCCGCGCCGACAAATATTTGTATTCAAAATTTGGTTACAGTTGTTTGTAAGGGATACCTTCCGGTGCGCTCGTGTTGACCCAGCACCTAAATGGGAAGTATTGTGTCACTTCTCGCCCATCAGAGGGGAGGCATACTACGGGATGGGCAGGATACAACACAGACCACAAGCGTCTACAGTAGCTCCTGTTTCATGGCTACGAAATAAAAGAGGCTGTGAAAAAAATAACACTAATGTCCTACCTAAAGGGTGGGGTTATTGCCTGTGGCAATCTCTTCCACCCAACCAGGGTTCAACTCAACCCAAGTGCAATGGAAGGGCCTCACCCTGGAGGAAATAGCCTCCACGCCAGTCTATTAATTCCGCCCTTAGATTTCATCAGCTGGCCAATAGGTATTTTCAAACAAGATTTTTCGTTACCAAGGCTGGCCACAGCTCCGTTACGGCACAGAGCTAATCAAAATCCTCGGCCGAAGTGTGAAGAACGCTCTGTAGAAAGAAAGAGACAGCGTGGCAGAGTGTAAGGTAACGGAAAACCTAGTTCCCATGCATTTCATGTACTTCAAGCCAGCGAAAAGTTCAACATGAATTTCAAAAATTGCAATTTTTATTGCAGAAATTGACTCTACGTTGAAAATGGAAATAATTTGACTTTTTATTTGACTTCCTAGGCCAACGGGAAGCCTATTTTCGGGATATAAAGCTTCAAAGACCGGTTAAATATGACCTCTACAGTTGTTGTCAAGGTGAAATTTCAGGGATAGTGTACACTAAGATAAACTAATCCTATTGCATAATACGGCCCCCAGTCCCTGATCATCGTTTTAATTCTGTCCCAGTAGCTCAGTGGTAAAGGCGGCACTGTGTGAATCCAGAGATTCCAGAGGTCGCGGGTTTGAAACCCAGCCGGGACAAGACAAGTTATCCTCCCAGTTGGGATTTTTACCACTTATAATAATACGTCTTGGGCTTACTGCTGGAATGATGTGACTTAGCCTAATCGGGCAGTATAAATAAGGCGATATTATTGTTATAATTAACTTTCTGACATAGACATAACTCGGAATCTTCTTCCTGATGAAATTGATGGTTACCAGTTCTCTCCAGTTATTAATCAGCTCCCCCATTATCTGTCCTTTGCATAGCGTCAATGGCACGTATAGAACACACCGGTTCTTTCAGGATTACTGAAGTCCACTGTCGGGTTTATGAGAGTTTATGTCTGTCTCGGTAGCTCAGTGGTAAAGGCGGCGGTCTGGCAATCCAGAGGTCGCGGGTTCAAAACCCAGCCTCTGGACATGACATGTTATCCTCCTATTTGCGATTTTTACCACGTAATAATACGTCTTGGGCATACTGCTGGAATAATTGGACTTTATAGTCTTAATAGTCTATTATGTCTATTAAAACTATATAGACTTAATAGACTCATGAAAGGAGCCTAGACATTGGATCTGCTCGTCCACATAATCCTCTCACCACCGTGATCAGTATCAGTATAAACAGTATAAACAGAAAAGTATATGTAGGTATCTGTCCCTATCTCAGGGACACGGAATTATTATAGTCTTAATTTGGCAGTATAAATAAGGCGATATCTATTATTATTATTATCATGGTTGACTACTTTTTTATAGAAAAATTTGCTCTTTCAAACAAAAGTATTGTTTAGAGCCTTCGAAAGGGTTTTTTTCTTTTTTTTTTTTTAACATTTTTACCCTCTAAAAAGCCCCCCCATTACAATATTTTTATCTTTGGTCCTGGAACTGTTTATAACATTACTTCAGGACCCAATTCCTGTTTCGGTAGACATTTAACGGGTGATGTAAGACATGGTTGACTACTTATGTACATTAGCTAGGTATATATATTTTAAATAACAGTTTCAGCACATTTATATATTTATTTTTTTAATGTATACATTTGAACCTTCGGTCGGTCGGCGTCTCATCGCCGATCGTCCTGTTGGCTATTCCTGCCCCAATTCCAACCCTAACTCAGACTGGGTGAGATAAATGTGGGGAGCTGATATGATTCCCAGCGAATGGAGGGTAAAACCCCCTTCTCAAATGACCTAGATGTTGAATATTTTGAGCCAGAAAAAAAAACAAATCATGACGTTGTCTTAGTATCTTGTATTCATAACCCATTCCGTACCGAGCCTTTTTAACCTGATAACCCCATGAGACCGGGCTCAATTCAATCGATTTCAGCTGTCTATCACATATGATACTCAGGTTTTCTTTGATAATTAATAATGTTTATGTACAAAGGAGTCCATGTCTATCACATGTGATACCCAAATAATGAATCCGCTAAGCATGCAAATTTTGTTATATTGTTACATTTGATAACCAGCCTCTAAGATAAGGATAACCCCGTCTATCATATCTGATAATCATCAGGACCCAGAAATCATAAGGTGTCTTACGGTGAAATCATACGGTGTCTATCATAATAATATATGATATTCTTGGTACGCAATGGGTTAACTAGTCAAATTATTATGAAATATGAATAAAATTAACATTAATATTCTACGTTTAATTATTACTAGTCAATGTATACCTCTCTGGACAAAAATTATACTTAGAATTGTAGGTAATTAAATATTAGACGGATACCTCTGAACTCTCTGAAGAGTCGATGAAATAATCAAAGTATTACACACACTTGCGCTGAAAATCATACGAATATCTTATACAAAAGCTATACATAATATGTATAATTGTATATATTATTATATTTATTATTGCCCAAAAGAAATGTACACAAAACAAAATGCAAAGATGCATGTTGGGAATCAAAAACACTCAAATTGAAATGGGCTGGTCACATCATGATACATTTGTTAAAAAAAAAGAAATGTACACAAAACAAAATGCAAAGAAGCATATTGGGAATCAAAAACACTCAAATTGAAATGGGCTGGTCACATCATGTGAGATCTGACAATGAGAAGTGGGCAATAATATCAACTGAATGGACCCCCCTACACCAGAAAAGGAACAGAGCAAAAGAGTTTAAAAGATGGCCCGATGAAATCAATAAAAAAGTTGGTCCTAACTGGTGTGGTGTAGTCTAGCGATAAACAGAACAACATGGAAACAAATCTGACAGAGTAAAAGAAGAAAAGCTATACTTTACTTTACGCGTCAGAAAGTTTGTGCCTGGCCGGGATTCGAACCCACGACCTGTGCGACCAAGAGGCTGAGGTTTGCCTTGTTCTTCCTCTCTGCTCTCTCCTTCACACCCTGTTGTCGGTATGAAATTTATGTTCAATTTCAAGTCCAAGGATAACTGCTTTCAAGATTCTCTCTCTCTCTCTCTCTCTCTCTCTCTCCTCTCTCTCTCTCTCTCTCTCTCCCTCTCTCTCTCTCTCTCTCTCTCTCTCTCTCTCTCTCTCTCTCTCTCTCTCTCCTTTCTTTCTCTCTCAGTAATCTACTAATTTGCACTATAGAAGTTTTAGGACTGAGATATTCGAATACAACATAGCTATGACATGTATTAATGTACATCTACTATGTGTTTATATACATCTTCTATGTAACATTGTAACATGTATTTATGTACATCTACTATGTAAATTAATAAGATACATATACAGGGTTTTCATAAAGTCTCACCCAGGCCTGGGTTTCTCAGAAATATAATAATATAATAATAAATAATGCTTTTTCTTTGTGTTATTATGTCACAATTTTAGTGGGTAGCGCAGAATCATAGGACTTTACCACTTTAATTTACAATATCTTGTATTATTTTTTGCCTAAGATTCTGCCACTGGTCGCTGCTTCACATTAAAGCAGCTACTCATTTTTCCTCACGAGGTATGAGTGGACCCCGAACATCCAAGTATAGAGCAGAAAAAATCCTCCCCCGCTGGGAATCGAACCCAGGTCACCATGTGTGCAATGCCTAGCGCGCTAACTCGCTCTGCCACAGTGACTACTTTCTCAGAAATATAAAAAAGGCAACAACCCGTATTCCTTTATTTTGAGGGGATTCATTTTCAGCCATTTTTTTTCCTACCCGGCTCCAGTCAGGCTGGGCTGGGCATGGACCAACTTTAAAATCTTAAATAGAATGGTATGTCGTGTGGCATATTGTTTTAAAGGTATCATTGAGAAAAGTTCATTGCAACAAACTTTAGTGAGATACGACATACCGTTCTCGAGATACAGGGTTGGACGTCCAGAGTAATATCCATATGTTTTGACCTAGGTATAACTCGTTAACCTGAAGTTTCAGAAAGATAAAATTTGTTGATATAAACTCCTTTTATGGATAAAAATAAAGGAATACGGGTTTTTGCGTTTTTTGATATTTTGAGTCGTTTCCGAGAAACCCAGGCCTGGGTGAGACTTTATGAAAGCCCTGTATATTGTATATCCTTATTGTCCATGTATGAATTGCGATAGTACATATTTGAAGGTGTAAATTACTCAGTATAGAATTGCTCAGAAGTATAGTCAAGTAGTCACCGTGGCGAGTGTATCACACTCAGCTTCGATATGTACACATACGTAAGCTAGTATATAGGCAGGTAATCCAGGTTCGATTATAACTCGTGATATATAGAATTTCTTTATTAATTCACCCAAAATTCACTTACAATACAGTTTCATAACTCGGCCCTAAATCAATGCTTGAGTATACTCCAAAGTCTCCAAACAAATCATGTATTGATGCTCTCGCCTTAAATTTATCCTCAGAAGTTATTTTATTAGCTCCGGTGGTAGTCTAAGATTAATATATTGTAAAAAATATATGAAAATTATCAATCAATCCTCTGAAGCGGCGTCACGCGGTCTGCGACTGTTGACCACCCTGTAGAAAATGTGTGATCTTTGCTTCTCGCTTGGAAGTGCTAAACAATCTGTAGCCAGGAGACTCATACCTACGGTTCATACATAATAATTACCTTGTGCCTACACTGGACACTATACTAATTCATACTGAATTCACTGAATAGTATACAGGGTGATTGAAACAGCGCAGCGATACAATGTTGTTGGGCCAACCAAACCTTCAAAAGTGGCTTTAACACCATTACACTCAGAATCGATTGCTTGTTGAATGCACCGGTTCTCGTAAGATGACCGAAGTGAAGCAACGTCCAGTAAGGTGAAGACGTCGTGATGCGAGGTGAAGACTTCGGCATTCCAGCCCGACCCAACCCAGGCTGGGTGAGGTTAATGTGAGTAGCCGGTTTGTGAATTTTCTGTGAATGGAGAGAAACACCCCCGTCGTGAAATGACCATGCAGTTGAAAGCGACGTTAAACCCATCATAGGGTGGCATCATCGTGAACGATGGTAGCCAGACAGTGGAGGAATTACTCAGCACTTCTATCACTGTCTTTACAGGGAGGCTAATAATTGAGAAATGCCCCCAGAACCAAGCCAATGTTGATCTACTCCCTGTTTATAGTTCCCCAGCCAGACTGCTGGTCTACTCCCTGTTTATAGACCCCCAGCGAGACTATCATATTATACCTAAATAAAAATTATATCTCTATATATAAAACAGAAAAAAGGACTACCTACCTACCTACCTACCTACCTATGTTTGTTTGTTTGTTTGTCCGGAGTTGTTTAGCCAAAACGGTAAGAGATAGCAAAAAATGTCTCAGAATTGACCCCCCCAAAACCATTATCGCTTTGTCCAGAAAAATTATAAAAAGTTCAAAAAGGCATTGCTGTCCAGCAGTACGGCCATGCCTTAGTAAATTTGAAATTTATTCCCGTTGCAAAGCACGGGCAAACGGCTAGTAAATCATAAAATTGTATAATATACTCGGCAAATATGTCTAACCGAATAAAAAAAATATCTATTTAAAGTTAAGTTATCATAATCATACACATTATGTGTTAATCTCAATCGTGATATCACAACTACTCAAACTCGCTTTACTTGGGACTTGAACCACCGACCTCCAGATAGTCCCCCAGGCAGACGTTAAACCCAACAAAAAAAAACACTCTCCGTTTGGAACACCCTGTATGAAGATTGGCACTCAGCTATCTTTACGGTATTTGCTCTTTAGTTTTTTTTTTCATCTGGCTTTTCCTCTGATACACCCACGGCCAGTCCTCAGCTGGAACAAAGAAAATTCTCTCTCTTATTCTTTCTCTCGTAATCTATTAGTATTTCTTTAGCTCTCTCTCTCTCTATCTATCGATTTATCTATTTCTCTGTCTTTATCTCTCTGTCGATTTATCTCTCTCTCTCTCTCTCTCTCTCTTTCTCTCTCTCCCTCCCTCCCTCCCTCCCTTCTACCCTTCTAACTCCCACCCTCTTTCTCCCTTTATCTATTTTTTTTCTCTTTCTCTCTATCTCTCTCTTTCTCTCTCTTTCTCTCTCTTTCTCTCTCTCTCTCTCTCTCTCTCTCTCTCTCTCTCTCTCTCTCTCTATATCTCTCTCTCTCTCTCTCTCTCTCTCACACACACACACACACACGTGGCTACACAATAATATAGGTATTATGACACATACCTCAAGACAGTGTGCAGTATTGGCTATGGCTAAAGTGATTAGCCTAGCCCATATCTTGATAATAATAACTATTATTGAGAAGTTGTAACCTGG
Source organism: Bactericera cockerelli (assembly GCA_024516035.1). Lineage (NCBI taxonomy): Eukaryota > Metazoa > Arthropoda > Insecta > Hemiptera > Triozidae > Bactericera > Bactericera cockerelli. The sequence goes on from CM044966.1 coordinate 14,062,649, forward strand.
AGATCGGTGGTTGAAGGCTCGTTTTCAGCGTAGATTTAGTTAAGCGAAATTGAGTAGCAAAAACGTCCACAGATATGAAAAAAATTGAAATCGGAGCAAAAAAATATTATTATTTTTTACAAAAAAAAAATAATGCTTTCGATTTCTAATATTAGAAATAATACATGAAATAATTTGATTACATGTAAGAAGAAATGATAAACATGAATAGAAAACAAAAAAAAATCGGAGCAAAAAAATATATTTTTTTTTTACAAAAACGAACACAATATAAATAAATCAATAATTAATCATCTTTCTCTTCTGTTCCAGGATCTGCCCTCTGCTTCCTGGAATGTTAGCTGACCATCCTCTGAACGTCCTTTGCGTACAGCCGTCCATTGGTAAGTCCTGTGACCCGCGAGCCGGCTAGTCCAAGGGCTGTGGGTTCGATTCCTGCTTGAGAGATATTTTTTTTGTGTCTCGGGTCTCCGTTTTTGTGTATGTAAGAATTTGTATGTATGCATCTGTGTGATGTGTGTTTTATTTTTAAGTGTTATTTTATTTATATTTTTTTTTCACTTTTCTTATTAATAATTATAGGTTCAAATAATCTCCAAAGAATATATTTGTTTCACAACTACATAAATATGAAGAAAAAAAAATGTAACTATTTATAATAAAAATTTCCCTCCAAGTCTGAGGAACGAGGCACTGTGCCCATCACAGCTGCTGCATTTCCTCTCTGGAATCACAGAGAAATCCTCTGTTTCAAAAAGGAGGGTTGACCTTTTATTTTATTTTTTTTTCGTCATAAATTAAAAAAAAAAAAAAAAAATTATAATTTAAAATGAATACAATAATTATTGTATTCATTTTAAATCAAGGATTGATTTTATTTTTGAAATATTGAAACAATAAATTTTCATTTAATTTTTCATAGAGGAATTGGCGCGAACGACTTGAAAGTAATTTTGAGCAGCAAGTATACATAGAGTCGGCAAACATGCCACTAAACGTCACACCTCGCACACCTGATGTAGTTCTAGTCATAAAATAGCGATTAAATGTTCATAGCTCCCGAATTAAACCACTTCCTAATAGACTACTCGAGGTACAAGTTTAACCACCCATTATAAATACCGAAATCTTGATTACTCTACCTACATAATAATAACTAGTGGTTCTGTGAACTGTGAACCTCACACAGATTCAACTATCGCATTGTTCAATCAAGCATGAGGACATCGAGACCTTTCATTCAATACCCCACTCGATGGCTTTAATTTAACAACAAAATTATTACTTAAAAAAAAACATTATTATTATTTAAATATTCTCTGTTCAGACCACTCAAACCCGTTTATCAATGGGATACATTCAAATGTATCCTATTTGAATACAAGTGTTAAATAGAATCATTTGAGCAACAGTCCGTGTCATTATTATTCAACTAATTTAAGGATATATGGACATATTTACAAATACAAAATTTAAAGTTATCATATTTGTGTTAATCACTTTCGTGAATACCAACTACTTCAAAATAGCTTTAACTAATAAATGTACGCTGAAACCGGGACTTTGAAGAACCGACCTCCAGGTTACAAGTCCCGCCGCCTTAATAATTATTATAACAAAGAAAAAATGGAAACATATAATATACAATAAAAAATGAAAAAGAATGGAAAAAATACATAGTAAACATGTCTAACTAAAGGCCGGGTTTTTGCTATGCAGTCTCTTCAACCAACCATTTATCATGGGTTTTATCTAAAATTATTCATTTCAGATCTAATATTGTGCCATACTAATCATACTTGGCCAAGTATTTGCACTAATGTCTTAAGGATTGTAAAGTATTAAATAGTACTCATTGTATTGTATAGCGCATCATAGGTTGGCGTCATCGTGAAAACGATGGATGCCAGACAGTGGAGGAATGACGCGAAACTTCTACCCTGTCTTTTACAAGGAGGCTATAATTGAGAATGGGCCCAGAACCAAACTCAATGCTGATCTACTTCCTGTTTATAGTCCCTCAGCCAGACTGTTGGTCTACTCGTGTTTATAGTCCCAGCGAGGACTATCTATATTATACCTAAATAAAAAATTAATATAAATCATAAAATTGTATAATACACTCTGCAAATATGTCTACCGAATAAAAATAATATTTCTTTTAAAGTTAAGTTATCATAATCATACACATTATGTGTTAATCTCAATCGTGATATCACAACTACTCAAACTCGCTTTACTAAATTTTTGCTCAACTTGGGACTTGAACCACCGACCTCCAGATTACAAGTCCGCCGCCTTATCGATTACTCTAGAGATGTCTGTAAAAAGTAAAAAAAAAGGATAAATATCTATGTAGTTAATAGGTACATATTTATTAAATTAATGCGACCTAGTTATGTCATTTCATATCTCGAAAATATCCGATAACGTTATTCATAATTTTGTCTCAGATGATAAAATAAAATTCGGGCAAAAATTATCCAATATACCTGCTTACATCAAAATAATCGAAATATGAATTATTACAATAATGTAATGTAAAATTTATTTACAAAAATGAACATTACAGTAGGCGAAATCACATAAAAATTTATAAATTATGTTTCGTAATTTAAATAAGACATGCATAAATAAGACTACCATATAAAACATATTCGAAAAGAATCGGTTGAGAACTTTTGTAAATGCAAGTGATTTAGTAAAAAAAAATCTGATTCTAGCGAGAATAAAAGTGGAAAATTTTGATTACCATTCACGAGGAAGTATTGTGTCCATAATTGACAGTGTATGTTTAATTGATATCAAGAAAAGATAAAAAGGTTAATTGTTGTTTTATTTTTAAACACCAGCGCAGTTAGCACGCCATCCTGCACGTGGTAGGTTGGGTTATTTTATATCTGACGGACCAAAGTTAGATGATTTTCGATGTAATTATCAATAATTTTTTTGTACGACCGACCTCAGTAGCTTGATCGATAAGGCAGTGGACTAGAAACCTGGAGGTCGGTGGTTCAAGTCCCGGTTTCAGCGTAGATTTAGTAAAGCGAGTTGGAGTAGTTGTATATCACGAAAGTGATGAACACAAATATAATAACTTCATTTTTTTGTACGAGTGATTGAAAAAAAAGTTATCATAGGTATTTGTGTTGATCACCTACGTGATATCACAACTACTCAAAATCGCTTTTACCAAATCTACGCTGAAACCGTGACTTGAACCACGAACTCCAGGTTACAAGTCCATCGCCTTATCGTTCAAGCTTCTGAGGTCGGGGTGATTGTTTTCAATTATCAAATACATTTCCGATGCATCGTTGAGCAGGCCAGTTTTATTTAGTTGATGCCAGGCTAGCTTGCAGTTTCCTAAGGATTTAATGGTTTATAAAGCCAGTTTTATTTAGTTGATGCCAGGATGCTTGCAGTTTTCCCAAGGTTTGATGGTTTTAATAAAGAAAAGTCCAAAGTCCTCATGATGGTTGATCGCACATAGAGGTATTGTGGTTCAGGACGAACCAACTTTGAAATAAAGTTAGGGTGGAGACCATCACTCACCCCTCCAGCTGTAGCCAAGCTGGCTACAACATCACAACATCATTTAGTAGATGTTTCATCTCTATTTTTTTCGGTTCTATCAAAAGAGTGGTTCCACTAAACAGTGGAAATTTGAAAATTATTTTTGTTCCTAAAATAAAAAATAAAAGTGATTGGAATAGTTCTAAAGTTCGAAATTTATTTTGTATTTTTTTTTTTTTGAAATCTCTTGAGAAAGAGACAAGGGTATGTTGAAAAGATTGCCATAGGCAATAACCACGCCCTATAGTTTGGACTTGATATATTTTGTTATTTTTTCTTTTAATATTATAAATTTGTCAACTTTTTATATTTAATTTACCATTATTTTTTTATAATATAGTTCTAAACTAATTAAGAGTTTCTAAAAAAATAAATACTCGGAACAATCTCGTTCCAACCCTCATTCATACGAGATGAAGGGCTATCAACTATCCGTGTACATAGGTATGCGACCCGCACGACCTTGGGTCTGGCCCTGACCTCAGCTCCAGAGTTCTACGTAAGCTATATTACGCCTTCAAAGAATCTATAATACCCCTGCAAGGGAAACCACCCCTTTCTCTTTCTCTTTCCATCTTCTCTCTTCTCTTCTCTTTCTCTCTTCTCTTCTCTCTCCTCCCTCTTCCTCTCTCTCTTCTCTTTCTCTTTCTCTCTCTCTGTCTCTTCTCTTCTCTCTCTCTCTCTCTCTCTCTCTCCTCTCTCTCTCTCTCTCTCTCTCTCTCTTCTCTCTCTCCCTCCCTTTCTCTCCTCTTCTTCTCCCCGTTCAGTGTCTTTCGGACTTATCTTTCAAAGGACTTATAGTCATCAATTTTGAGAGTTCCTGATTTTATTCTGAATTTTAAGAAATATTTTTTTTTTTTTTTTAAGTGGGGTTTAACGTCGCTTTCAACTGCCATGGTCAGATCAACGACGGGGTTTTACCCTCCATTCGCAGAAACTCCAAACCTTTTCTACTCACATTGACCTCACCCAGCCTGAGTGGGGCCGGGAAAAGCCAGCGTCACGAGAATTAGAATTTGAATGGTCACCCATCCAAGTCTTAACCTCGCTGGATGTCGCTTAACTTCGGTGTTCTGAAGGGAACCGGTGTATTCAACATGCCATCGACGCTGGCTTAAGAAATATTTTCTCAAGTGAATTTTGTATACAACACTACACTGTCTCTCCCGGTATCTCAGTGGTCAAGGCTTTTGTCTCTTCATCCAGAGGTCGCGGGTTCGAAACCCAGCCGGGACATGACAAGTTATCCTCCCATTTCCGTCCCATATTTCCTTCTCATTCTCTATGTTATTAGTAATTATCCTAGGTGACTGATAAGTCACCGTTTTTTTTCTCACTTTGTTCAGTTTTCACTCTCATGCCTATCTCTCCATATTTATTTGTCTCCCCTCCTTCTTCATGCATCTCCCTCCCTTTGCATCCCTTCTCTCCCCTCCAGTTCGATTTATCCCTCACTCTTATCCCTCTAATTCTCTCTCATCCCTCTCCCTCCTCTTTCCTCCCGTACGATTTTTAACTCTCCCTCTCTCTCTCTGCATGCCTTTTCGTCCCTCCCGTTCCATTTATCCCTCTTCCTCCCTCCCTCCCTCTGCATCCTTCCTCTCTCCTCTCGTTGGATTAATACCTCTCTCGCATCCCCTCTCCCTGCTCTTCCCTCCCGTTCGATTTGTACCTCTCTCCCTCTCCCTCCCTCTCTCTACATGCCTCCTCTTAGCTCCTGTTCGATTTTATCCCTCTCTCTCATCCCTCTCCTTCCTCTTCCCTCCCTCCTCTTCCCTCCCGGCCGCTTGATCCCTCTCCCTCTATCTCTCTACTCCTCTTTAATAGCTCCCGTTCGATTTATCCCTCTCTCTGCATCCCTTCTCTTCCCTCCCGGCCGATTTATCCCTCTCCCTCCCTCTCTCCTCCAGTTCGATTTCTCCCCCCTCTCTCCCTTCCCCCTCGTTTCGAATGACGTCACTACGTGTTGCTTTCGATAGCATTCGGGACAGCTTCATGTAGTCTTCCGTACTCCCACGTGTTCAGTGTGAACTTTTTCCCTTGCCTGTTGTCTTTTCCCCCCTCCTCTCCCCCCCGCCTTCTCCCTTGTGTGGTATCAATAGATTTCGACGACCGAAAGTTTTCCACCCGACCTCAGTAGCTTGATCGATAATGAGGCTGGCTGAGGTTAATCTGCTTCTTTTACTTTGTCGTTAATCCCGCTGAAGCGGGGTCGACATTTCTTACCAGTTGTCTGCAGGTGGTCCGGTCAAGAAGGATAAAAGCCCCGTCCTGATTTAGATTCGTTGGTGTTAGGAAAGGCATCCAGGCTTTAAAAAAATGTACCACAACCATTCATTCAACCTCAACCATGAGGTTGGACAATGACGACCCCAAGTAGGTTTGGGAAAAGGCTAAGTAATGGAAGACTGAAGAGTAGCTTGATCGATAAGGCGGCGGACTTGTAACCTTTAGTGGAAGGTAACCACCAGGCGATGTATCTTGTAGATAACTTGTTGGTACAAGTGTTAATCTTGTATCTTGTAGATATCTTATCTTGTAGGTATATTATTTTGTATCTTGTTGGTATCTTATCTTGTAAATCTTGTATCTTGTAGGTATCTTATCTAGTAAATCTTGTATCTTGTAGATATCTTATATTGTATCTTGTAGATATCTATCTTATCTTGTATCTTGTAGGTATCTTATCTTGTAGTATTAGATCTTATATATTTGCATATTGTAAATATCTTATATTGTATCTGGTAGGTATCTTATCTTGTAAAACCTGTATCTTGTAGGTATCTTATCTTGTAAATGTTGTATCTTGTAGATATCTCAGATTGTATCTTGTAGGTATCTTATCTTGTAAATCTTGTATCTTGTAGATATTTTATATTGTATCTTGTAGTTATCTGATCTTGTATCTTGTAAGTAAATCACATCAGAAACCCATTCCAAAATGTCCCGCAGATGTATGTTCAGCGAAGACTTTTTTTTCGCGAAGCAAATTTTGAAGCAGCAATTCGTCGCTTAATTTTACACCTCGCTGCTTTTCTATTAACATCAGCAGAAACATACCTAAGGGCGAGTCAGCGCCTAGGATTGAATTGCAGACTGGAAGAAAACGAGAGAAAATCAGCAGTATGTTTCCTTATACTGGGTAGTTCAAAGATTAACATCAGCAGAAATATACCTGAGAACGAGTCAGCGCCTAGGATTGAATTGCAGACTGGAAGGTAACGAAAGAAAATCAGCAGTATGTTTCCTTATACTGATGGGTAGTTCAAAGATTAACATCAGCAGAAATATACCTGAGGGCGAGTCAGCGCCTAGGATTGAATTGCAGACTAAAAGGAAACGAGAGAAAATCAGCAGTATGTTTCCTTATACTCGGTAGTCCAAAGATACAGTCGACCTCAATAGCTTGATCGATAAGGCGGCGGACTTGTAACATGGAGGTCGGTGGTTCAAGTCCCAGGTTCAGCAAAGATTTATTGAAGCCAGTTTGAGTAGTTGTGACATCACAAAATATATTAACACTAATATAATAACTCGTTTATTAACTTTGTACTGTAGAGGTCAGTAACCCCGGTATTAAGTAATGATGATAATAAACTCTTTGGTCTGATTTAATTATTTTCGTTTCGTCTAGTCAGCTTTTTTTTTCTAATTTTTTTTTTTTTTTTAAATATAATTATGTGAAGTAAATGTAGGTTGTAAATAAATTATTCTACAGAGGGTCTGTCTAACAGTGTCTCGCACTATTGTTTAAGTAGTCTTTCTGAATTTAATCCCTATACCATCATTAACCTCAACTACTATCAACATTTTTTTAAGAAGATGTGTGTTTCACAGCCTTTTTTATTTCCTAGCCATGAAACAGGAGCTACTGTAGACGCTTGTGGTCCGTGTTGTAGCCTGCCCATCCCGTAGTATGCCTCCCCTCTGATGGGCGAGAAGTGACACAATACTTCCCATTTAGGTGCTGGGTCAACACGAGCGCACCGGAAGGTATCCCTTACAAACAACTGTAACCAAATTATGAATACAATTTTTTGTCGGCGCGGGGGTTCGAACCCGGGACCTTCCGTATGGGAAGCGAGTGCCTAACCACTGAGCTAATCGCGCGCTCTATTTAGTCGTTCTGAATTTAGTCCCTATACCACCATACCTACCCAAATTAATCTCACCTAGTCTGAGTTGGGCCTGGAATAGTATAACTAGGGTTCGAAAGTATGTTCACCTCGCTGGACGTAGCTTATCTTCAGTGATCTTGGAAGAATAGATACGTGATCCACCCCAGATCTTTGGGTTGGATCCCACCTTGGATTTTTCCACTGAGTATGTGACCACGTATAGTTACAACCAACCTCAGTAGCTTGATCGATAAGGCGGGGGACTTGTAACCTGAAGGTCGGTGGTTCAAGTCCTGGCTTCAGCATAGATTTAGTAAAGCGATATTGAGTATTTGTGATATCGCGAAAGTGATAAACACAAATATGATAACGTATAGTTATAACGTTATTGGGGGGATGGGCCATTCGGCATGTCCATATACTCGTATCTTTCTTTTTTTTTAATTTTCACTTCCAATAAATGTCTAATACATATTAAAAACTATTGTGTTCGTTTTTGTAAGAAAAAAACATTTTTTTTGTTCCGATTTTTTTCTATGTAAAGCCTTTTATATATTTTCATTTTTGACGAGATTATAATTTTCTCTTCATCAAGCTTTTTCTTTCTTTGTAATTACACGGTTTTCATGAAGATTTTTTTTTTCTCTCTCTGTCGATTTTTTCGTGTTCTTAATTTTCTTCTTTGTTGTTCAAAATAAAAGACTTCATTGGGACTGCCGGGGTTTTATTTATTTCTAAACTCCTAACCACAATATCAACCTATACAGGGTGGGGCAAAAGTCTGGAAACCCCTGAATAACTTTCGAATGGCTTCTCCGGTAAAATTAAAATTTTGTAAGGTAAACCGGGCTAATAAGACCTTCTTTTAGAGTGGGGTTGATTTTTGTTACCGGCCCCCATCTCGGGGCCAGGGGGGCCAACTTCATTTTTTTAAATACGAACCCCCACTTTGCGATACATTTTTAGATAGGTCTTCAAATAAGAAATACATTGGTGCAAATTTTATTTTTTTAATATTAACTGTTTGCAAATGGCGTCCAACTTTGTGTGTGCAATAAAGTCTGGAAACCCCTGAATATCTTTCGAAAGGGCTTTCTCAGTAAATTTAAAATTGTGTACGGTAATCCTTGGTAATTAGACCTTTCATTAGAATGGGACCAATTTTTTTTACCGGCCCCCATGTCGGGGCCAGGGAGGCCAACTTCATTTTTTTTAATACGAAACCCCACCTTGCGATACATTTTTTGAAAGGTCTAATTACCCCGACTTACTGTGTACAGTTTTAAATTTACTGAGAAAGCCTTTTCAAAAGATATTCAGGGGTTTCCAGACTTTATTGCATACACAAAGTTGGACGCCATTTGCAAACAGTTAATATTAAAAAAATAAAATTTGCACCAATGTATTTCTTATTTAAAGACCTTTCCAAAAATGTATCGCAAAGTGGGGGTTCGTATTTAAAAAAATGAAGTTGGCCCCCCTGGCCCCGAGATGGGGGCCGGTAACAAAAATCAACCCCACTCTAAAAGAAGGTCTTATTAGCCCGGTTTACCTTACAAAATTTTAATTTTACCGAAGAAGCCATTCGAAAGTTATTCAGGGGTTTCCAGACTTTTGCCCCACCCTGTATAAACACGACTACATTGGCTGTATGACAAATTCCCATGATAAGTTATTATTTTTTTTACCAATGTTATTTTTTTTTTTTTTTTTTTTTTTTTATCTAGTCACTAAATGTTTTATATGTTTTAATTAATCTATGTTTTTTTCATTGTATAGTAACATGTATTTATGTTTGATTTTACACTGGGCTTGACCCGTAAATATACAATTACAATTACAATAAGGAGAATAACCAATGCCAAAAAAAAACTTAATCTAAGTGTACATTATCCCTTAACACTGGTGGAAATTTCAACCAATCACAGCGCACTCTATTAGCCTGAGCTGTCGACCTCAGTAGCTTAATCGATAAGGCGGCGGACTTGTAACCTGGAGGTCGGTGGTTCAAGTCCCGGGTTCAGCGAAGATTAGGACGGGGGTTTTACCCTCCATTCGCTGGGAATCGTACCAGCTACGCACATCAACCTCACCCAGCCTGGGTAGGGCCGGAAATTAATCTAACCTAGATTAATCTAATCCTGTTTCATAATTCAGCTATAACACATTCAAATTTCAGCTCAAATCTTGCCCGAAACAAAACAATACATCTATAATGTACTTGATCCGTGCACAATTCGAACAAATCTCATCACTTTTGTTCGGCTGACGAAGATCTAAAATTAAATCTCTTCATTTTTCATTAAAAATAGATTGGTTATAAATAAAGTTTTTATTTTCAACTCTCCCCGAAAAAAGTGGCGGTGAGAAACTATTGCAATGTAAGTTGAAGTTTCGTGTCGGGTCGGATGGTGCGATATTTTTTAAAATAATAATTTTAGGGCCGAAAAAGATTCCGACAAGTATAGACCGTCCCTCAAGTCGGGCCATT
>CM044966.1:14080333-14337833 GCA_024516035.1 Bactericera cockerelli
TAGTTAAGAGAAAAGAGAGAGAGAGGAATACTTTCTGGGACGCAGGTTCGAATCCCGGCGAGTTCCAAGTTTTTCGGAGTCCTATATTTACTGTTGTGTTACTCGAGAGGAAAGATGAGTACCTGAAATGAGCAGAAAGATTTTTTCCTCCTGACTGGAGTCTTCGTTGGAATTAAAAAAAAAATCTGGTGTGACACCGCACGTCTTTTTTTTATTTTTTTTTATTTTTTTATTTACACTTTATTAGATAATAGGACATATACAATACAAATAATTACAAACGAAAATACAAAATACAATATAAAAAAAATAAAATAATAATAATAAATAAAGAAAAAATAAATAAATATATACATAATATATGTCCTAACTAAAGGGCGGGGTTATTGTCTTAGGCAATCTCTTCCTGATTATCGTTAACGGTAACTCAACAGTAAGAGTTAGCTTAAAATCGATGTCAAATTCGGATATCAGCACTTCAAAAGCATTGGATTTGATATGTCACAAGACCCATCTAGAATGAATAATGAAAAAGTTAGCCTGACCGGAACACTCAAAAATACCGGTAAATTTGGGCCGGGTTCCAAAAAGTTCAAGATATCGAAAAATTGATCTGAGTAAATCTGTATTATTTTTTCATTCTAAGAAAATGATGTTCGCTAACTTTTTTTGTATCTTTAACCAATTCAAAGAAACGGCCCTTGCGGCCGATTTCAACCAAATGTTTCTTGGTTCGTTTGGTATAATATAAAATAAACTTTCTTACCAAATTTCAAGTTTCTAGCTCTTACCGTTCTCGAGATGTCGTGTTCACTCACAGACCGACACACACACATAGACGGACACACGGACCAATGCTTTAAAAACAACTTTTTTGGTATCCTGAGGATATGATGACTCGTCCAGAAATGTGAAAAACTGGGTAGGTCAAATTTTCGACGAATACAAGACTTACCTTATAGGAGAAGGAAGGTAAACAGATTTTTACACCTCACTTATTTATTACACCTCCATTATTTGCCATACATGCACATTTGCACATCTTGCGTCACAACATGTCATTTAGAGCCTGCATTTATGTACTTCTCTCCCTCCCTCCCTATTTTTGTCTCTCTTCTTTTCTTCCTTCCTTCCTTTTTATTTATATTCTTTGCTCATGCTTTTCTCGTCCATTTCTATCTCTCTCTCCCTCCCTCCCTCCTTCCCCCTCCTTCTCTCTCTCTTTCTTCCTTTTTATTTATATTTCTTCCTCATCCATTTCTTCGATAATATTATTTCTGTAGGTACATACGTCCTCTTCCTCACTCCCTTCTTGTCTCTCTGTCTCTCTCTCTCTCTCTCTCTCTCTCTCTCTCTCTCTCTCTCTCTCTCTCTACTTCCCTCTATATCTTTCTTTCTCTCCCTCTCTCTCTATCTTTGTTTCTTTCTCTCTCTCTCTCTTTCTCTTTATTTTTTTAACCGACCTCAGTAGCTTGATCGAAAATCGGCGGACTTGTAACCTGGAGGTCGGTGATTCAAGTCCTGGTTTTCAGCTTAGATTTTTTATTACAGCGAGTTTGAGTTAATGTGATATCACCTAGTTGGCACAAATATGATAATTTTTAGTAAAAAAGAACACTCTTTCTCCTTATTTATTTATATTTCTTCGCCTATTCCTTCAATAATATTGTTTGTAACATAAGTCATCCCTCCCTCTCTATATACGCATTTCTCTCTCTTCCTTTCTCTATAACCTCTATATCTCTTCGTCTCTCTCCTTTTTTCCCTATTTATATTTCTTCTTCTTCATTCTTTCTTCCTCCTTATAGCCGAGTTAATAAATGACTTCAAAGGTTGTGTAGAGTGCGTGGGAGGTGACACAGCCAATCCCTTCGGAGTAAACGTACTAAAAGTCTTGAAGTCCAAGATGAGAGGAAAATTAGTTGGGGGGTAAAGTGTTTCAGAGGAGGTGAAAAGAGGTCCCATTTTCGGATTTTATCTTATATCTCAAGAACACTAATTTTTGTAAAAGCTTTGTATGTAGTACAATTGAAGCAAATTAAATTTGGAACAATTTTGATTCCATGTTACTTTGAAAGAATCCTTGCGTTTTTGAGATATATTTTTTCCTAAGAAAACAACTATTCTTTAAAAGTGTCTCTTTTCCTTTATTCCAGCAGTCTAATTTCTATTCTTTTTTTATTCCGCCCTAGGGACTCCAATAATGATTTTTTAAACTTTTATATTGACGTGTGATCTATACAAGGAGGGGTTGTTCTCATATTTTTTTTTCGCTATCTTCAAGTTATCGCCAAAGTCCACCAGTCGCCAATCGAAATTCCGCCACAGGTGGCGCCACCAATTTTCTCGTATTTGAGGTTTTTTTTTATATTTTTATATATTTTTTTTTTAACTAAAATTATGGTTTAGGGGGGGTCAACTCTCATACAATTTTTTACATCTTCAATTGCTCAGTCATAAACTTCAAAAAAAGCTCAGTCATAAACTTCAAAAACCGCTAAAATCCATCAAGTGCGCTACTAATTCAGTCTTACCTCGTCAGTATAAACAAGGTATATTCTATTCTATTCTACTAATGTTTAGTCTAACGGACGTTCCCTTGAATCACCTAGCTGTTCTCGAGTGCCCTCTCTACACGTTCCCCCTTCCCTCTTCCCTCCTCCCTCCTCGGCCTTGTGAAAGAGAAGACAGCAGAGGGGGAAAGCACCTTGAGGGGGGGATAATAATAATAATATCGCCTTATTTATACTGCCCGATAAAGACTATTAAAGTCCCATTATTCCAGCAGTAAGCCCAAGACATATTATTATGTGTTAAAATTCCCAAATGGGAGGATAACTTGTCATGTCCCGGCTGGGTTTCGAACCCACGACCTCTGGGATGTTTGGATTCACAGAGTGCCGCCTTTACCACTGATACTTAAATGCGTAAAGGATAATATTCTTAAAGGCGTAATAGTGGATTGAGAGTACGAGAGAAGGAGGGGACGTACTTTTTTAGGGGGGGGGTTGAAAAAGAAGGGGAGGAGAGAGAGAGATAGAGAGGAGAGAGTGAGAAGAGATTTGGAAGGGACTAATAATCTTGGCACGCGATTTACTATGTCTGGTGAGAGAACGAGAGAGAGAGAGAGAGTGAGAGAGAGAGAGAAACGGTGGAGTGTGTGTGTGAGAGAGAGAGAGAGAGAGAGAGAGAGAGAAACGGTGGAGTGTGTGTGTGAGAGAGAGAGAGAGAAAAACGGTGGAGTGTGTGTGTGTGAGAGAGAGAAAGAGAGAGAGAGAAAAAAACTGTAGAGTATGTGTGTAAGAGAGAGAGAGAGAGAGAGAGAAAGTGTGTGAGAGAGAGAGAAACGGTGGAGTGTGTGTGTGTGTGTGTGAGAGAGAGAGAGAGAGAGATAGATAGATAGATAAATAGATGATGTAATTTACAAATACCAGTGGCGGCTTGAAAGGGAATGAATAAAAATTTACTTCACTTCTCTGTGTTCACCAGACTCCAGAGGTTGTGAGATCCTATCCCCGGTTTGCATAGGAATCACATATAAAATATAAATTCCTACTATTTTAAGCCTGCCACACAAACTCATGCACGCTTGTCAAACATGCTTGATTGTTTGTAGCAGGAAAAGATCACGAGCATAAGCTTGTTTATACCATTGTTGGTTTAAAAAAACCCGACCCAACAATACCCACCGGAGGGGGGTTTTTTTAAACCTAAAATAACCCAGAGTTTTTGGTTTTTTTTTTAAATTCTTTATATAACCACTAAAAAGCTAAAAACATTTTTTTTTTTTGGCCCCTATAAATTTCAATTCCCCCAAATATTTTGCCTCTTCTCCACTGAAGGGCGAACTCTGGGCTGTGAGCCAAGAGCTGGCGACCGCTGGGGAGAGACACCAGCAGAAGATACGCTGAGCACTGAGTAACACGAGGCTGAGACGCGAGGGATTTCTAGAACCAGGGTTGATTAACATGGTGTAACACAATATAATGTAAAACACTAAAACAGTCTTCTTCTTCTTTTACTCTGAAAAAAAAAATGGAAAAATACATAGTAACATATATGTCCTAACTAAAGGGCGGGGTTATTGCCTATGGCAGTCTCTTCCACCCAACCCTTTATCATGGGTTTATCTAAAATTATTCATTTCAGATCTAATTATATACCATACTAATCATACTATATGGCATGTATTATTGTATTATGCACTAAAGACTAAAGAATATGCCATACTAATCATACTATGGCATGTATTATGGACTATCTGTATTGTAAATTTATTAATGTAGCACATTGTATTATTCCTAAGTAAAAATTATATAAATTATAAAATTGTATAATATCTCCTTCTTCTTCTTCTTCTACTCTGTCTTATTCCGCTTGAGCAGGGTCGACGTTGTTCAACCTCATGGTTGAAGTTGGTTGGCTTTGGCACATTTGTACGGCTGGATGTCCTTCCTAACGCCAACGATTCTATTTGATTTAACGTCCTGGGCCGGAAATGACAACCTCACATGTACGGAGGGAACAGAATTTTCTGTGTGAAAAATCTGCTCCGACCGGGGTTCGAACTGAGGATCCCTGGACTACTGTAGTAGTCCAGAGTATACGAGTATAATGTAACACAATTCAGTCGAACCTCGATATAAAAAAACGGATTTTTTCTTCATATGTATATCCAGGTTTTTCTTATTAAGAGGATATGTACTCCATAGAAAGCGTAATTGGGTTGTGTGGAAGAGATTGCCATGGGCAATAATTTAGTTAGAACATTTAGTTGAACGTATAATAAGACAACCATTAGACAAGCTACTTTGTAAATTCATGTTTCTTGGAAAATGAATACCACCTTGGTGGACATAGTTTAAAAAAATCCTCCCGTTATCCCCAACCGTGAATTTTTGGCAACTGTGAAATTTTTCGTAAAACAAATACCTACGGCAAAAAGTGCCAATCATAACATACGATATTGATATTTCTCATAGCTCTGAAACGGTAGATTAATAGTTAACTGTTGATTGCATCTTATCGATTTTGAATTGGCACATTAAAAAGTTCTGCATTGATTTCATGTTCAGTTTTAAATGTTGAATATTGCATTAATATGGAAATGGAATTATTAGACTCTGAAAAACAAAATATTGATGTTAATCAATATTTAAGTTTCCTCTCCTATAATCAGTTGTTTACAATGGTTATTTTTCGCGCATAGAAAAATATACCTTTCATTTGTCTAAAAACAGAATATTGCGAATTTTGTTAATATTTTTATTGGCTCTGTGAAACCCAAGTTCTATCTGTTTCTAAACCAATTATGTGACATATTTTCTTTTTTTCCCTGGTAATGCTGACACTAGTTGTTCCTTAAAGAAGTAGCTACTCAATTTTCCTCACTAGGTGTGCGTAAACAACGGATATCCGATTGACTTACGACTTACTTAACTTGAATCACTAAGCGGAATTTACTGTCGTAGCAAAAGATTTGATTCGGTTTCGCGCCAAAATCCGACATCAAATGACGGATCAGAAAATTCCTGTCCTGTTGGGGATTGAACCCAGGACTCTCTGTGTGCAATACCAGTGCGCTACATCACACGGGCACAGGGAGTACTGAATTCTATCTTATCTCATCTCCTTCTTCTGTGTCTATCCCATCTTCTGTGGCCAAGCCGGCGTCGACCCTCTTCCATCCCATAGAAGAGTTCCTCTGCGTCCAATCTCGGCCCTCCTCTTCCATCCCACATAGCCTCTGCTTCGAATCTCCTCCCTCCTCTTCCATCCCACATACCCTCTGCGTCCAATCTCCTCCCTCCTCTTCCAACCCACACACCCTCTGTGTCCAATCTCCTCCCTCCTCTTCCATCCCACTCACCCTCTGCGCCCAATCTCCTCCCTCTTCTTCCATCCCACATACCCTCTGCATCCAATCTCCTCCCTCTTCTTCCATCCCACATACCCTCTGTGTCCAATCTCCTCCCTCCTCTTCCACCCCACGTACCCTATGCGTCTAATCTCGGCCCTCCTCTTCCATCCCACATACCCTCTGCGTCCAATATCCTCTCTCCTCTTCCATTCCACAAAGCCTCTGGGTTGGAGGGAGGAGATTCTCCCTCCAACGTTCCTCTATCTCATCCCATCAGCGTTCATCGTCCATCAACATTTCCATCGCCACCTTCTCCTCTGACTCCATCAGTTCAACTCCTTCGTCCGATTTTCTTCCTCTAGTATTGCACTTAGATCTTCCCCTCCCAACTTCTATCCAATCTCCCCTCTCCTTTCCGATTCCTCACATTGCCTCTCCCATCTGAATATCCGCCCCTCTTTCCCGTTTTTCCCTCATCTCTATTACACCCCTCCCCTCACCGTTTCATCACATTGCCCCTCTCGTCTCTTCTTGCCCCTCCTTCTTCACACCCCCTCCCTTTCTCCATCACCCTACCCCACCCCGTTCCTTCCTGTCCCTCCCTCTTCATAAGCCCTCACATCTACATTACACCCGAGCTCTCTCTCTCTCTCTCTCTCCCTCTCTCTCTCTCTCCCTCTCTCTCTCTTTCTCTGTTTCTGTCTCTCTCACTCACTCACTCACTCTCTCTCTCTCTCTCTCTCTCTCTCTCTCTCTCTCTCTCTCTCTCTCTCACTCTCACACACACTCCCTCCTCCCTATCTCCCTCTTCATGCCATCTTCAATCGCAATTCGTTCTCTTTTTGCGTTCTCCGGCTAGAGGTAGGTATATCATGTTGAAAATTCTACGCTACTCTACGTAAATCAGGGGTGGGCAACCTTTTTCAAGGGCGGTCATTTATCAAGGGCTTTATCTTTCATTTTACAAAACAGAAAAATGGAAAGTTCCAAAGGAAAGTAATACTGTGGTAGCACTGGTAGTTCATTCGGCCATGTCTCGCCAAGCGGGTCAGTAGAGTCACTGCACTTAATTACCTCAATTGGACACGGAGGGAGCCCAGAACAATGGTTCTGGGCGTCCAAAGGGTTCACCCATATCAATCCTTCCACCACCATGACATCACACATGGACTTGGAAAGTAATTACCTCAATGGCTCGCGTGCCACAGCTTGCCCTGTCCTGATCTAGGCCCTCCTGCCCCCCTCGTCCAAAACTCCGCCAGGCGAGAAATTTCGCCGCGACCGAAATTCCGACTCCGGTCGTATGGTCGCCTCGCTCAGTTCGACTGACGAGTCCCGAGTGCGGTGGAAACCGCGCGCACCGCGCTACTTGCAAAATAATTTCTGAAAATATAATTTTAAAAATAGTACCCCAACATCAGTTTATTTTTGGCCTTTTTTAAAAATAAACCAAAAACGCCCGTCTTTTTCTCTGTGTGTGCATGTTCTTTTTTTTTAATCTCTAATTATTCGGAGTGGATTTTTCCCGCCGAAATTTTTTTATGTACCCCCCCCCCCACCCCCTTTGTCGTGACCGCGTGAGAAATCTTAAATTAAAAATCTATTTTTGGGTATTTTTAATTTTAGCCACAACAAGTGGTTGTTGGCTATTAATATTTTTCACTTTCTATTATTTTGCTTGTTTACGATTGGAGTTAATTTGTTGCGTTTGTCGATGCACATTAGGCCTTCGACACGTCTTGTCAGGTCACAGCTAGGTCAGGGGGTGGTTTTCAGGGGTTGATTTTTGGGAAGTTTTTTTTTTAGTTATATCTATTGACCCATTCAGGAGATTTTGTAACACACTAAAATCAAATGTAAATGACAAGGGGTGGGTTGAATCAGGGGTTGGTATTCAGGGATCGATTTAGGCTAATTTTTTTGGTTCAGTAATATTGTAAATGAGAAATCTTAATATATAAATGTCAAAGACACTCACTGACCACTGACCACTGACTGATCATCGCTCTACAGCCCAAACCGTAAGTCCTAGGAAGCTGAAATTTGGTAGGTAGCTTTGTCTTATAGTCTAGATGTGCAATAAGACGGGATTTTTCGAAACTCCCACTACAACACCTGCCATTGACGAAAAAGGATTTTTTGCTTTCACGGCCATGCCTCGGCCCGCAAAGCGGGCGACAGCCCGCTAGTGAATCAATAAAATGAAAGTTTACAGAGGAAACTCAATAAGAATTAATCATAAAAAATAGCTAGTATGTAATAGTCATATTATGAACTTTTATTTTTGAACAAATACTTCAAATTTAAATTACCTAAATAAATTACCTTATGAACTGTTTCGGTTTTAAAGAAAATTTCAGGTATAAACGAACTTTTAAACATATTTATGAACATTTCAAAAATACCTCGTAAAATTTGTTAAATTTGATGTATAAATTGGTTGAAATTTAAGACATTGTTGCACAAAATATTTTTTCGGACGAATGAATGTCTACTAAACACGTGAAGAAATTGAACATTGAAATATCTCAATTTTTAACTGCTTTAGAACTGATGAACTCTTCAGCATAGTAAATGAACTAATTATTGAACATTTTTCACCCAACGGCATCGCATTGAGTTCTAAGGGTTTGCGTCGAAAAGTGAGTATGTAATTTATTATATGTAATTGCCATCATTGGCCCTTCTTTTGTTTTCAAACACCTAAAAAGGAAATGGATGTTTGGTGTTTTTTCTAATCAAATAGGTGTTGATGTCATTACTGATGAAATACTTACTCCCCTATAAGGAAAAATACATCATTTGAACTTTTGCTGTAAAAAAACTTAAAAAATGAATATTTGGCGTTTTTTACCAATCAAATAGGTGTTACTGATAAAAAACATTACCGCGAAAAACACACCTTTTGCGTTATTGCTGTAAAACATCTTGAAAAAATCTGGTGTTTCCCTAATCAAATAGGTGTTACTGATGAAACACTTGAAAACCAGTAATTTAAAAAAAAAAAAAAGTTTGGTGTTTTTTCCAATCAAATAGGTGTTACTCATGAAACCACCTTACTGGGAAAACACCTAAATTAAAAGTAGGCTATTTACGATCTCTTTTTGCCAATCAATTAATTCCATGAATTTATTATATTAAATTATTACAAAATTTTAAATTGTAGAATGGTAACCTTTCTCAAAGGCAAAAAAAACTGTCTTGAGAAGAATAGTAATTGATAGTTGATAGATGAATGATTTGGGTTGGGTGGAAGAGATCGCCACAGGCAATAACCCCGCCCTTTAGTTAGAACATTCGTATTATTTTCTTCTTTGTTATTTATTTATTTTTCAAACTATTTTATCATTTATTTATGTGTTCTTAATTTTCTACGGTGAATATTGTACATTACTTTATCCTAATAAAGATTTATTGAATGATTATAATAATAATATGTATGTATGTATGTACGAATTTCTTTGTGGTAAAGCACAAGGCCTCTTCACAATTTTTGTGGGTAGCGCAGCATTACTAAGAGCCTCCTTTACATTTCGAATTATTCTATTACATTAATTTCTTTTTACTCTGGTAATGCCGCCACTGGTCGTTACTCATACAAGTAACTACTCATTTTTCCTCACGAGGTATGAGTGGACCCCGAACATCCAAGTACAGAGCAGAAAAAATCCTCCCCCGCTGGGAATCGAACCCAGGTCACCATGTGTGCAATGCCTAGCGCGCTAACTCGCTCTGCCACAGTGATCCAATGAACCCTTTGCTTCAATAGGTCGTAACAGACGACCACTTACCTGCAACATAAGGAAATACATTTCAACAATTAGAAAACACACAAAATAATAATAATATCGCCTTATTTATACTGCCCGATTAGGACTATTAAGTCCCATTATTCCCGTAGTAAGCCCAAGACATATATTATTATGTGGTAAAAATCCCAAATGGGAGGATAACTTGTCATGTGAGAAATCGAACCCACGACCTCTGGAATCTATGGATTCACAGAGTGCCGCCTTTACCACTGAGCTACGGGGAATGATTGTGACTGTGAGCTGTAAGACAGGGCCCAGATGATACCATCTGTGTCAGGGGCCTCTGAATCATCACCAGGCTCGGGGATTCCAAGCAAAACCACAGGACATGACAATGAAATCATTGCGGTGGCCCAATCATATCGCCATGTGGCACTCCGCCCTGGCCTCGTATAGAGAATCAAGACTCTCTTCCAGATTTGTTCCACTTGTCTGAAGAAAATCGAATGAGTTTACCATCACATACAAGCAACAACTCGTACAGTCAGACCTGGATTAAAAAAAAAGTTTAACTTTTAGTCACTAAAGTTAAGTGCAACGTCCATCGAGGTAAGGATTCTGGTATGGGTGACCATTCAAAATCAAATCCTCGTGATGCTGGCTATTCCCAGGCTGGTTGAGGTTGATTTGAGTAGCTGGTTTGCTAGTTTCCAGCAAATAGAGGGTAAAACCCCCGTCGTGATATGACCATGCGGTTAAAAGCGAAGTTTAACCTAAAAATACCTAGATGTGATGGAACTCAAGGGGCCGTATTACTTCCAAGAATTTTCTAATATTAGAAATCGGTAGTTATTTTTTTTTTTTTTTTTTTCTCTCTCATATCCTTACATTTTTTACTATCTCATTCTTACGTCTTGATCCATGTTTCTACTATAAAGAGGTTTTTTTCTCCTTTAAGGCCTGGAAATTGTTCTCTTTATCTCTTATCGAGGTTTCTCTTGTCTCCAGGTTTGACTGTATTCTAAAGACTTAATTGTACTTCATTTTGGCGAAAAAGAAACTCATGATGATCTTTACGGTCAGAATCAGATAGGCATAGATTCATGGACAGATGCTGGACACTGAGATTCAATCACCCAGATTATAGGCATGAAGCAGGAGTAATGAATGGGTAAGATAGAGAGATGTAAGTCGAAAAGAGAAAGAGAGAGAGGTATACAGACAGACAGATCGTAGGCCAAAAGACCAAAAAGGGTAGGATAAAGAAAAAGACGAGGAGTGACCGATGAAAGATCAGAAACTGACATAATGTGAGGCAGAATCAAGAATAATGAAAGAAAAAAATTGAGAGATGAAAGAGAGAGAGGATAGAAACAAACGAAAGAGAAAGGATCAGATTAAAAGGAAGTTCAATGACTCATCATTATCCAGAGTCAAAGCGAAAGAAGAAGATGGAAAAGAAGAAGAAGATGAAAAGAACAAGAATGAGAAGATTTAAAAGAAGAAGAAGAAAACCAACACACTCTTTTTCTTTGATAATAATCATATTGCTAGTTATAACATTAAGAATTCAATATATGTTCTTGTGAAAGAAATATTTCAATAGATTCCCGTAAAATGATTGGATGTAAATTTAACAGGGGTTTACCACCCTCTTTCTCTATTCCCCCCCTCCCTCTTGCACATTTAAACACACTTCGTTAAAACACATGCACATGTTAGCTGGATGAAGAGTAAATCAGAGGAGGAACTAGCATCTTAACTAATAATCGAACTAGGAACAAGATTAGAGAAGAGTAGTAAAAAATAAGCCAAATGTAATGATGAAGAAAAACAAATCAGATGAAGAGTAAGAACAAGATGAAGAGAAGGGATATGAAGATAGAACAAGATAGAAAAGAGTAAAAACAAGATGAAGAGGAGGAGGGAAGATGAGAAGAAGAAAGAAGATAGGTAATGATAAGATGAAGAAGAAACAAGATGAAGAGAGAAGAGTAAGAAGAACAATAAAGAAGAAGGAAGGGGAAGGTAATGATGAAGAAGAAACAAGATTAGAAAGAGTAAGAACAAGATGAAGAGGAGGAGGGAATGATGAAGAAGAAACAAGATTAGAAGAAGAGTAAAAACAAGATGAAGAGGAGAGAGGAAATGATGAAGAAGAAACAAGATTAGAAGAGTAAAACAAGATGAAGAGGAGGAGAATGATGAAGAAGAAACAGATAGAAGTAAGAACAAGATGAAGAGGAGGAGGGAATGATGAAGAAGAAACAAGATTAGAAGGAGTAAGAACAAGATGAAGAGGAGGAGGGAATGATGAAGAAGAAACAAGATTAGAAGAAGAGTAAGAACAAGATGAAGAGGAGGAGGGAATGATGAAGAAGAAACAAGATTAGAAGAGTAAGAACAAGATGAAGAGGAGGAGGGAATGATGAAGAAGAAACAAGATTAGAAGAGTAAGAACAAGATGAAGAGGAGGAGGGAATGATGAAGAAGAAACAAGATTAGAAGATAAAACAAGATGAAGAGGAGGAGGGAATGATGAAAGAAGAAAACAAGATTAGAAGAAAGTAAGAACAAGATGAAGAGGAGGAGGGAATGATGAAGAAGAAACAAGAGTAGAAGAGTAAGAACAAGATGAAGAGGAGGAGTAGGTACTGCCTCTACCCCAGGGTCCAGGGTATAGGCCTCCGTTGTGTCCGCAAAAGACACCACGCAACATATAACCGCAATTTTGGACGGTATATTGTGAGGTTCTCTTGACGATCACAGGCGTGCGCCGCACCGTTAAACTTCTGTGGAGTTATGTCGTATTATTTTGAAACCCATAGGAATTATTACACCGTAAAAACATATCGTAAAACAAAGAAACATAGTCCATACTCTTAATCAACAACAACAACAATTGCAAAAACAACAACAACATAAACAGAAACAAACAGCAAAAATCTCGAACGTGTTTGAGCTCAAAGCACCCCTTCCCTTATATGTAGACCCATAAGTCTCCAGAATATCTAATAATAACTCCCAGTGTCCTGATGGCAAAAGTAAAGAAGTCTCTCTGTTTACCCGGGTGTCTCCTCATTAGTCCTCAAAACCCCCTTTTATTTTTATGAGACTCTTTATTAGTAGAACATACAAAGAAATAATGGTAAATTTTAAAATACAAAATTGACAAAATAAATATAAACAGGAAAAAAATAAACAAAATGTATACATAAGTCCTCACTGAAGGGCGGGGTTATTGCCTATGACAATCTCTTCCACCCAACCCTTCCTCATTTTCAGATGCAGAAGAAGGTCCTAATGGCTGAAGCAAAAGTGTTGCCCCGGGATACCAACGGGGTGATAGGGTAACCCTGTGGCATGCTGCTAGTCTTTCCAGCGTCGCGTCGGCTGAGTTGCCAACACTATTACTCACAATCACAAGAATCACAACAGCAAAACTAACAACATCGTCATCATCAGTATGAAATAAAAAAAAATTGAAACAAAGGTGTTCGTTGTCATCGAAAGCATGGCACACGTCAGGGAAAACCTAACCAAGAGTCATTATAGGGCACATAAATAATAACAAATGACCCAAATCCTTGAGGGTAAAAAAGAGACTCTCTGGTTCTAGATTTTCGGAAAGTTCAACCTAAAAGGGTCGAACTAAATTTTGAATGACAACATCAAAATAATACAGATAAAAAAAAAAAACAAAAGATATCTTTGGGACTTCAAAATTACGGAATTTATTAATATCAAGCAAAACGCTAGTTTTGCAACGCCAAGAAAAACAAAACGAGCGTGCTATACTTGCGTTAAATCTAGTTCGTATGTATTTTCTTTTATAATTTAAGCATAACGATAATAACACTATTTAGTTAAAGGTAACCATTAGGCGAGATTAATACTCAAAGTATTTTCTACCACTACCACCTATTCTTCAGTTGTTTCCTTATGTGGCCACAAAATCAAATAAATGAGGAAGAAATCCGAACATTCGGTGAAATATCCATGTGCTAGATTGTTTACATTTCAAGTCTAGCCCCGCACCCGTAACCTCATAGCCTACGAATGATTGGTATACGTTATGTAGATGCACAATATTTAAACGGGTGTTTTTGGTTGTTGAGAGAGATTAGACCTTTTTGGGGGAATCCCATAGGTTCTCTAGACAGGGGTCAAAGACCTTATAATAATAGTTATCACAAACATGAGAATAATGACAGTAATATTGACTTGAGGAAATATGAAGGACAGAAAGAGAGAAAGACAGAGAGAGAGAGACCTTTACAAAGAACTGCACAGACCAAAGGGGCCACGACCTATTATTAACATCTTGAAACAAAAAGAAAGACACAAAAATAATGAACCCATCCGAGGGGAGACCTTTAATTAATGACCCGAACTGGGGTTTGAACCCGTGCACCCCCCGGCCGGGTTAGCTGACACGCGACACAAATGGAACACCTGTGAGGGGGTGGGGGAGAGGGTCTGAGGGATCAGACGGGGGGGTGACAAGAGATTTCGGACTCCGCCGGGATTATAGCGATGAGATTCCGACGTTAGTTCCGGGTCCCGAAACGTTCATCTTTCTTTTACTATGTTCATAATCTAAAGTGAGTCAAAGAATCTGAGGGGCAAGGACTCTGAAGTTTTACAGCCGTCTGTCCCGGTAGTGGTAGCTCAGTGGTAAAGGCGGCACTCTGTGAATCCAGAGATCCAGAGGTCGTGGGTTCGAAACCCAGCCGGACATGACAAGTTATCCTCCCAATTGGATTTTTACCACATAATAATATGTCTTGGCTTACTGCTAGAATAATGATACTTAATAGTCCTAATCGGGCAGTTTAAATAAGGCGATAATATTATTATTTTGTGTGTTTTCTAATTGTTGAAATGAATTTCCTTATGTTGCAGGTAAGTGTCGTCCGTTACAACCTATTGAAGCAAAGGGTTCATTAATCGTAAGTATTTTTTATCAAACACTTCGGCCGAGGTGTGAAAACATAGTTCCCATGCATTTCATGTATAATAATTATGTACTACATATTTAGATCGGTGGTGCCGAAACGATGTACGGCAATGCCTCATTGTAGTAGTTACGTCAAGAAAAATAAATATAGGCCATGCCTCTGGTCGGAAGTTGGGTGTGGCCACTTGGATGGATGCTTCTAAATTTGTTTTGGATTTCGTCCGAATTCCTGCTATAGAACTTCTACAAATCCATCAATGTTCACAAATTCAAATTGGATTTGTACTTAATAATGATGCTAAATTTAATATTTTATATTTATCCACATTTTCAATAAAGATGCTAATCATTATATTTTATTGGACACGTAATAATAATAATAATTATATTTTATATTTATACCCATCTTCAATAAAGATAACTTAATTTTTTTATTCCTCGTGGAATGCAATAGTTCTAAATTATGGACACAGCACATAGGAGTTTCTTTTCTTTTTTTCATTTAGAAAAGTCCTTCAGAAAAAAATGTAATAATGTAATCTTCTAGACAGAACAAGACACAGAAGAATTCTGCATGTAATGATAAAATTCAGTGCGATTTTTCAATGCTGTTGCATATTGCACATTCATTCTCTTTCTCTCTCCTTTTCTCCCCCCCCCCGCCCCCCCCCCCCAAAACCACATGGTGTACGGCTAGGGACAGATGGTGAGTGCATTTATGTATGTTCGGACCCCCTAACACTCACGACAACCGGGGCCTCAGTCCTGAAAGCATTTCAAGTCCCTGAAGACAGCAAATGGGGAGTGAGAAAGGGGGACTTGATACTGGCCTCAGTAGCTCGATCGACGTCGGTGGTTCAAGTCACGGTTTCAGCTTGGATTTTGTAAACCGAGTTTGACTAGTTGTGATATCACGAAAGTTTGTTAAAAACACGGATTTATTGAGTGGAACTGGTTATTGTTAGCACTGTGCTTGCCTAAAATCACAGCTCTAATTTCTAGAGTAGTCTAGACCCTAGAGTGCACTTGTGTCGTCAAGTGGTTAAGGGCTAGTCTGGTAATTCAGGTAGCGAGAGATCTGTTGGTTCGAATCTCACCCAGTACAGTGGGCGAGAAGTGCGTCGGTTAGACAGTGAAGGAATGACTCAGCACTTCTACCAGGAGGATAATAATTGAAAAAAGGGCCCCCAGAACGAAGCCAATGCTGGTCTACTCCCTCTTTATAGTCCCCCTGCCAGACTGCTGGTCTACTCCCTGTTTATAGTCCCCCAGCCAGACTACTGGTTTACTCCCAGTCAGATATATATCAAATACATAACATGTTGCTTGTCACCTTGCGTGTGTGTGTCTAGACTCTAGAGTGGAGAGAGCTCTCTGGAACGGGCCCCAGGTCTGAGATTTCTCCATGTGCAACAGTTCAGCTCGTATGCAACATAAAACACTCATCAGACGGCCTTACGTCTTACCCCCTTGCTTGTCACCTTGTGGGGGGGGGGGGGTGATGGTAAAACGGAAGGAGCAACGAAGAGGGGATGAGAGAGAGAAAAGGTGGGTTCCCTCTGAGAGAGAGATAGGGTGTGTACCTTCAAGAGAGAGAGCGTAATAAAAAGGGTGAGTACCTTGAGAGAGAGAGAGAGAAAAGGGGGGTTCCATTTGAGAGAGAGAGAGATAAAAAAGAAATAGCAGACATCATGCAATAATAAATGCATATGCGATAGTAAATATCTCTCGCTCTCTCTCCCTCCCTCCCCCCCAAACATATGTAAGTGCAATAATTGTCATCTGTCCCGAGAATGTCTTGCAGCTTACGGAACGCATTATTCTACACAAGGTGGTTATATACCATGTGGAATTGGGGGGGGGGGGGGGGGGTAACTCACAGAGAGAGAGATTGTGAGAGATAGAGAAGGTGAGAGAGAGAAAGAGATAACTGAATTATGAATTCAAAAAGGGGAGGAGGATTCATGAAGAGTTCCTCAAATTAGTTCCTGTTGCGGAGAATCTGGCTATTGGAAACGTCAACATGCAGTGCAATAAAGCTGTGTTCCCTGTGTTGCCAAATGCAGAGAAACTTTGTTTTTAATTTGGGTTCAATATCACTGTGATGAGAGGATTATATGGCCGCCCTGATTCAATGTCTAGGCTCCTTTCATGTCCATTGATTCTATTTGGTTTTAACGTCCTGATTTGAGATAGTCAGGACGGGGATTTTACCCTCAACCCTCAATTCGCTGGGAATCGTACCAGCTACCCATATTAACCTCACCCGGCCTGGATAGGGCCGTTTCTCCCTCTTTAACGTCCCCCAGACAGATACGTGCGGGTTACTGTCTTTTGGCCCGACATAACTGGTATCTGTTTTATTAACCTCACCTCAAAATCCCTTCACATGGACGTGCATTGAGATACCTCGCCATGTTCAATCTGCTGAAGCTATCCAAGGTCCTAATGCACCGGAGAGATGTAACACATGGCCTCATCTCATCATCTCCGCCATCATTATCATCATTGATACTCAGAATCAGGCGCGGCCGGTGCTAAGGAGCTGCGGAACTGCAGCACCCCCAGATGAATAAGAAAAAGAGACCCCCAGACGAATAAGAAAAAGAGAGGATTTTCTCAAGTCCTAGCTCGCACACAATGAAAATTATCATACATTTCTAGAAGAATTTCCTTGGCAGTGCAAAGAAGCAATGCAAGCTGCATTCTGGGGACTTTTCCATCAGGAAATCCCCTTCAAATGATCGATGATTAAGAATTTGATAGATGTATTCTAGAAAAATTAATGCATAATTATTATAACTAGCATGGTAAAAAAATCTATAACTCTTGAGATACTGAAAGAGCGACTCTATAAATCCCCATTAAGTCCGGTTTATGTTGCAGCACCACCAAAATATTTTTACACCGCCCGCGCCTGCTCAGGATTGCTATTTATTTATTTATTTATTTATTTTTTATTTATTTATAAACTCTTTATTAGTAGGAAGAACATATATATACAATATACAGACAAATAATGGTAAATATAAAAATAGACAGTAATAATAATATAAACAAGGAAATAAAAACAAAACAAAAAAAATAAAATATATACATATGTCCTAACTAAAGGGCGGGGTTATTGCCTATGGCAATCTCTTCCACCCAACCCTTATTATTATTATTACTACTACTATTGCCATCAGAGAGATCATCGGATATCCGGAGAGGTAAATAAATACTCTTCTCCTCAAGAAATCTCTCTTCCTCCTCACCTCCCCCTCCTCCCCTCCCCCCTCCTTTCCTACATGTATATGATTATTGCAGCGTGGAAGAAATCCCTCTGGAATCATCTTCAAAGAGGTGGATGATCTCTCCACATGTGTGTTTTTCTCTCTGTCTCTTTTTTTCTCTCTCAAAAACGAGCACATTGCACACTTCTTCTACATACACCACATACACTATTTCTTTCTGTGTCTTTTTCTTCTATCTCTTTACTTCTTTCTGTATCTTGTCCATCATCCACTTCTATCTCTAAATTTCCTTTTGTGACTTGTCATCATTTTATGTTCTTCTGTCTCTTTTCCATCATTTTCTTCCATCTCTTTATTTCTTTCTGTGTCCTTTTCATCAATTACTTTTGATCTATTTTTTTCGTTCTGTGTCTTTTCCATCATTTTCTTCTATCACTTTATTTCTTACTGTGTGTTTTCCATCATTTCCTAGTACCTCTTTATTTATTTCGGTTTCTTTTTCATAATTTTCTTCTAGCTCTTTATTTCTTTCTGTGTCTTTTCCATCATTATTTTCCTTTTCTTTTAGCTTGATCTTTGTGAGGTCCATCTTCTTCCTTGAGGCTGTATTATTTATTTATTTTCGTCTTTTCCATTGTTTTCTAGTACCTCTTCATTTTTTTTCGGTTTCTTTTCCATTTTTTTCTTCTATCTCTTTATTTCTTTCTGTGTCTTTCCCATCATTTTTTTCCTTTTCTTTTCCTTTAGCTTGGTCTACGTGAGGTTCATTTTGCTCTAATTTTCCTCCTTTACAATATTTTCTTCTATTTCTTTTTTTCTCTTTATTTCTTTCTGTGTCTTTCTCATCATTTTCTTCTGATCTCTTCTTTCTTTGTCTTTCCTATCTTTCTTTTTCTTTAACTTTATCTACGTGAGGTTCATCTTGCTCTTATCTTTTTTCTCTGTATTTCCTTTATTTGTCTTTTTCATTATTTTCTTCTATCTCTTTATTTCTTTCTGGGTCTTTCTCATCTTACTTTTCCTTTACCTTTAGCTTGATCTACGTGAGGTTCATTTTGTTCTATTCTTCCTCTTTGAGGCTTCATCCTTTATTTCTTTTTGTCTTTTCCATTTTTTTCTAGTACCTCTTCATTTATTTCGGTTTCTTTTCCATTATTTTCTTCCAGGTCTTTATTTTTCTTTATTTCTTTTTTTGTTTTTCCCATCATTATTTTCCTTTTCCTTTCCTTCAGCTTGACCTACGTGAGGTTCATTTTGTTCTAATCTTCCTCCTTGAGGCTTAATTATTTATTTATTTTCGTCTTTTCCATTGTTTTCTAGTACCTCTTCAGTTATTTCGGTTTCTTTTCCATTATTTTCTTCTAGGTCTTTATTACTTCCGAGAAATTTCTAATATTAGAAATCGGAAGTATTGTGTTCGTTTTTGTAAAAAAAAATATTTTTTTGCTCCGATTTCAATTTTTTTCATATTTCTGGACGTTTCATAACCTCCTGAGCAAATTTGGTTTTGTGTCCGTCTGTCGGTCTGTCGGTCTGTCTGTCTGTCTGTCTGTCTGTCTGTTAAAACGATTCCTTGTAACGCGCAAATCTCGGAAACTACTCGACCGATTTTGATGAAATTTTGTACACATCTAGGAGACATTCAGTAGATGGTCCCATTTTAAATTCATCGAATTCGTACTAGCGGCTCTGGGTGAAAGAGACCATGCGCCTGACCACTAACTTTTTACTTAAATGCTTATATCTCGTGAACGGTACACCCGATTTTGATGAAATTTTGTATGTATATGCACATTAATGTTCTACACAGGCTTTTTATATTTACTTTTTAATTAATTATAATTTGACTCTGATATTTAAGAAAATCCGAAATTTTGGACAATAAAGTCAAAAAATAAGAACCACGACTTGCCGATACAGAATTTTTTGTAGAATCTAGAATGTATAAAAAACGGTTTTCTACCATATAAAACAAATTTGAAGAAAATCGGTTCAGCAGTTTTGGAGATACAAGTAATTTAGTATAAATACTCAAAATTCGCACGTGTACACAATGTGAAACAATCACGAGGAAGTATTGTGTCCATAATTGGCAGTGTTTTTTTCTTTATTTCTTTCTTTGTCTTTCCCATCTTTCTTTTTCTTTAGCTTTATCTACGTGAGGTTCATCTTGCTCTAATCTTTTTTCTCTTTATTTCCTCTCTTTGTCTTTTCCATTATTTTCTTCTATCTCTTTATTTCTTTCTTTGTCTTTCCCATCTTTCTTTTCCTTCTCTTTTCCTGTAGCTGGATCCACGTGAAGTTCTTCTTCCTGCTTGAGGCTTCATACATAACGTGCACGCATCTCCTCAGGATCCCAGATGTGATTCAAGAAATCAACATCATTACGAGAACAGGGGGGCTGTTAACCTGTTCAAGTTGCCGCACATTTCCTCAGTTCCTCGATCCAAAAATGTGGACTCGTTATCTGGAAGTCGGTGATTCGAGTCCCAAACCAAGCAAATTTCCAGGAAAGCGAATTTGAGTTGTTGTAATATCATGATTGTGATTAACACAAATTAATATGAAGTGGATTTGTAACTGGAGGTTGGTGGTTCAAGTCCCAAGTTAAACAAATGTTCAGTGAAGTGAGCTTGAGTTTTTGTAATATCATGATTGTGATTTTTTTTAAACAAGATTCGTGCTTTATTTGTACATCATTTCATTACATTTTTTTGTTCTACATACATTAACACAAATATGATGAGGATTTGTAATTGGGGGTCGGTGGTTCAATTCCCAACTTAAGCAAATATTTAGTGAAGCGAATTTGAGTGGTTGTAATATCACGATTGTGATTAACACAAATATGTTAACATCTAGCTTCCTCCTAGGTTGACTCCTAGAGAACTTTTCAATGATAGACTTTTCAGTAATAGACTTGGGAGACTTTTCAGCAGGTAATACCTCGGCAGTAAAAACAAGGTGTCTTCTAAAATATAATGCTTTCCATCGACATTATGCCCGGTCAAACTGCATTAAAAATGCACGCTTGGTACGCATTCAGAGACAAAAATTTGTATTCATAATTTGGTTACAATTCTTTGTAAGGGATACCTTCCGGTGCGCTCGTGTTGACCCAGCACCTAAATGGGAAGTACTGTGTCACTTCTCGCCCATCAGAGGGGAGGCATACTACGGGATGGGTAGGCTACAACACAGACCGCAAGCGTCTACAGTAGCTCCTGTTTCATGGCTACGAAATAAAAACGGCTATGAAACACTCATCTTTTCAAAAAAAAAAAAATATTCTGTCTACTAAAATCCACACATTTATTTTCAACTTTCATTTTGTCATCTGAAAATTCATTTATTTTCTACACTTGAACTCTCGCCCTAGACAAACATTTTTATTGCCAGCGTCGATGGCGCGTTGAATGCACCGGTTCTCGTACGATCACCGAAGTTGAGCAACGTCCAGCAAAGTGAAGACTTCGTGATGCTGGCTCAACTATTTTTGTTGAGCCGGAAGTTTCACATTTTTCTATTCACAACAACCTCTACTAACCGTGAGGTTAATGTGCGTATTAGCTGGTTTCTGAGTTTCCTGCGAATATCGGTGAACACTCCCGTCGTGATGTAACCAATGACCATGCAGTGAATTAGTGAACCAAAATTAAATAAAAAAAATATAGTTCGCTAGTGTCCGCCCGATTATTACGAGTACAATAAAAAGGTATCTCCTTCCTGTGAGGAGCCTGCAAAGGGCTAATTCGCTCCCTTCGATATTTATGTTGGGATTTTATGTTGATTGCAGGAGAGGGGAAGGGGAGAAGTTTAATGTCTTTAGTAGACTCGTGCCAGAGTCCTCTCTCTCTCTCTTTTTCTCTCTACTTCTCTCTCTCTCTCTTTTTTCTCTCTCTCTCATTCTCTTACTCTCTCTCTCCTCTCTCTCTCTCTCTCCTCTCTCTCTTCTCTCTCCTCTCTCTCCTCTCTCTCTCTCTCTCCTCTCTCTCCTCTCTCTCTCTCCTCTCTCTCCTCTCTCTCTCTCCTCTCTCTCTCTCTCTCTCCCCCTATTCTCTTTATTTCTTTCTCTCTCTCTCCTTCAACCCCCTTTTTACCTACCTTTTTCTTTTCTCATTCCATGAATCTCTATTCATAATGAGGTTACAGTTGTTTGTTTGCACCTAAATGGGAAGTATAGTGTCTCTTCTCGCCCATCAGAGGGGAGGCATACTACCGGAAGGACAGACCACAAGCGCCTAATTGCCCAGGGCACTCTTTTCCACCCAACCCTAGATGAGGGTGTTGAACGGCCAAGCGCATAACGCATTAACTTTTTCAAGGCCTGTTTACACGATAACGTAAACCATAAACCATAAGTATGACGTCTCTAGGCAGAGAAAAAAGGAGAGAGAGAAAAAGAGAGGTAGAGAGTGAGGCGAGCGAGAAGTGTCGTGTTTGCAGGCGACTATTAGCACAAGAGAGAGAAAAAGGAAGAGAAAGAGAGAGGGAGAGAAAGAGAGAGAGGGAGAGAAAGAGAGAGGGAGAGAAAGAGAGAGAGAGAGAGAGAGAGAGAGAGAGAGAGAAGGGTCACGCAACATGCGAATATTAGTGCAATAATGTGACGTCAGAAAGGGTCAGGGTGAGAGAGATAGATAGGGAGGTAAAGGGTATGAGTGAGAGAGATAGAGATAGAGAGAGAGAGATAGAGAGAGAGAGAGAGAGAGAGAGAGATAGAGAGAGGAGAGAAAAAAAGTTAAAGGTAAGAGAGAGAGAGAATGAGAAGTTAGTTGATTTTTTTTACGAAAAAGCAAATTCGCCAACTTCAAATGACAAGATACGATAAAAAATGGTTTTATTTATGCATACACGTTAAATTTGTACGTAAAATAAACAACATATCGCCAATCTAGTTTCTAGTACAACTTCTCACTTTTCTGTTTATACTGCTGACTGATTATACTGATATGGAGCATATGTTGAAAGTATTACGGCAATACTGGCGGAATAATCAAACAGAATAATGTTTCTTAAGCTGACTGTCCCTCAACTCGGTCACCCTCCATTCGCAGGAAACTCACAAACTGCTACCCACATCAATCTCACCAGCCTGGGTTGGGCCGGAATGACAACATCACGAATCCACACAAACTTTGCTACCCACATTAACCTCACCAGCTAGGTTGAGCCAGAATGGCAACATCACGAACCTGACCTTGCTGACGTTGCTTAACTTCAGTGATCCTAATACGGAACCGGTCATTCAACGCACCTTCAAACGCTGACAAATAGTTTTTAAATACCAATTTCTAGATAAAATATTAAACAGGACACTTCTCCCCATCAGAAGGGAGGCATACTACAGGATGGGCAGGCTACAACACAGACCACAAGCGTCTACAGTACCTTAGCTTCTGTTTTTAATGGCTACGATAAAAAAGTTGTGAAGCTTATCTTGAATTGATCCCTGTTTTATAATTCGGCCCCACAAGTCGCGTGACGCAGGAGGAGGCCTGGGTCCCCGTAGGTAAAGTCTCAGGGCCCTGATACCCATGGCATTTCTCAACGTCATGTTGTGTAGATGCTTGAGAGTCTTCTGGAGAATTGCCAATCTCGGCCCCTTCCTTCTGATGGGGGGCTCTCTCTCTCTCTCTCTCTCTCGCTCTCGCTCTCTCTCTCTCTCTCTCTCTCTCTCGCTCTCTCTCTCTCTCTCTCTCTCTCTCTCTCTCTCTCTCTCTCTCTCTCCTCCTCCTCGCTCCTCTCTCTAATTGTTTATTTTCTTCTACCTCTTCCTTTGGCCTCCCCCCCCCCCTTTCCTCCTTCCCGCCCTTTCTTTTCTCTCTCCTGATGGGGCGCTCTCTCTCTCTCTATGATTCTCCGTCCTCCTCCTCCTCCTCCTCCTCTTCTCATTGTTCATTTTCTTCTTCTCCCTCTTTCTTTGGCCTCCCCCTCCACCTTTCCTCCTTCCCCACCCTTTCTTCTCTCTCTTCTGATGGGGCGCTCTCTCTCTCTCTCTCTCTCTCTCTCTCTCTGTCTGTGTCTCTCTCTCTCTCTCTCTGTGTCTATTTCTCTCTAACTCTCCCTGCTCTTTCCCTTCTAATTGTTTATTTTCTTATTCGTCCTCCTTTGTCCTCTCTTCTCCCACCTTTCTTACTCTTCTTCTCTCTCTCTCTCTCTCCCTCTTTTTTTTATCTCCCTCTCTCTATTTCTTTCTTTCTCTCTCCTTCTTCTCTTTCTTCTAATGCGACCCTCTTTCTCCTCCTCCTCCTCCTCCTCTTGTTATTGTACGTTTTCTTCTCACACCTCCTCCCTCTTCCCCCCGTTCCTTTCCCCATCCATCCCATCCACTCTCCCTTTCTCCTTTCTATCCATCTTCTTCTCTGTCTAGCAGCTTGGGGAGCTCCCAGTGTCTACACGAACTCTACATACATACATAATTATACTATACATAAAATCATACATACATACAAAAAATACATACATACAAAAAAAAATTATACTACATAAAATCATATATAAGTTCATTTTTATCGAATCTAATACCAAGTTTTTCTATACCATTTTTTTTTTTTTTTTTTTTTTTTTTACCCACTAGTCCTGAAAATGCATCAGTTACCTTTACCTTTATTTACCACCTGATTTTATCAATGTAATTTTTATATATTTTAACTTTTTTCTTGATAT
The DNA here is from genome assembly GCA_024516035.1 of Bactericera cockerelli. Taxonomy (NCBI): domain Eukaryota; kingdom Metazoa; phylum Arthropoda; class Insecta; order Hemiptera; family Triozidae; genus Bactericera; species Bactericera cockerelli. Next base: position 14,104,808 of record CM044966.1, read on the forward strand.
ATCATGTACCTTGGAGCTAGAACACATACAAAAATGTATATTAAATACTGAAATATAAATCAAAATGATGGGAGTATGGGACGCTATATGTTTTTTTCTTTTCAAGTACTGTCTACAGTGTCTACACACACCAAATTGAAAAATCATTTTGGCATGCAATAACTGACAAAGGGTATTTCTGTGGTGAATATTAAATTTTACAGGAATAATGGTGGCTTCTCTAGTTTTTCATTGTATAGAATCATAGCTAATGCGATGGGGGATTTGACATTCAGTTTTGGTGGTTCAAAAAGAAGGGCAGGGTTTGGTCTTAGTCTATGATTTGGGATTTTGAATTTAATTTCTCCTAAAAGGTATGGACTTTGAATTTTGTTCGTTAGAATATTTGTTAGAAGCTTGATTTGTGCTGATCTGAATCGTTGTTCAATGGATTCTATTGGTAGATTTTCTATCAATAAGGAGTACTCAATGTATTGAGGGTAGAGAGGGTAGAATCCATTGAATTTTTTAAACAAATACCGCACAAATCGAGCTTGAACTTTTTCTAGAAGTTTCATATATTATGTTCTTTGGTTGTTGGACACCAAAGAGGTGAACAATATTCTATTGTGGAACGTATTAGGGATTTATAAAGTGTGGTGATGGCATCTATGTCTTGAATGTCTTGACAGTGGCGGATTACCATACCAAGTTTTTTTAGGGCTTTTTTAGCTGTTTCTTCTACTTGAGTTTCCCAAGATAGATTTGTTTTAAAGTATATTCCTAAATCTTTGTATGTATTGATTTCTTCTACTGATTTTATATGTTTTGCACACAAAAAACTGTTTGCTACGTGTTGCAAAAAAACCGCTTGCTTTATAGGTATTTTGCAACAAAACTGGTTGCTACTTTTTTAAGAGGAAAAAAAAAAACTGCTTCCTATATTTTGCAAAAAAAAACTGTTTGCTACATTTTGAGAAGAAAAAAAATTGGATTACTTCAGGGCATAAACGTCTTTCACGAGCGCACGAATAGCTCAGTGGTTAAGCATTCGCTTGCCATTCGGAAGGTCCGAGTTCGAACCCCCGCGCCGACAAAAAATTGTATTCAAAATTTGGTTACAGTTGCTTGTAAAGGATACCTTCCGGAAGTATTGTGTCACTTCTCGCCCATTAGAAGGAAAACATACTACGGGATGGACAGGCTACAACACAGACCACAAGCGTCTATAGTAGCTCCTGTTTCATGGCTACGAAATAAAAATAAAAATGTGTGTAGTACGTTTCTTCTGGAAAATATTAGCCAATCTGGCCCTCTCAAATTTTCTGCATCAAGTGAACATTGAATAACATTCTCGAATGACCTCAATACTTCAGACGTTTAGCAAAAAAAGAAAGAAAGAAAAAAAAAACATTCTCCATATTGGTGACGTCACAACGTCAGTCACGGTCGTCACAAGAAATTAGCATCCGATATCTGATGAACTGTTGACCAAAACCTATCAGGCCGGACGCATCTCAGGTTGACCTAATTTGACCTGCCTTGCAGTGTCGAACATATCTCTCTCTCTTCCATGTCTACGGAGTTAAAACCCTCATTGATTCATAAATAATAATAATATCGCCTTATTTATACTGCCCGATTAGGACTATCAAGTCCTTATTTCAGCAGTAAGCCCAAGACGTATTATTATTTGGTAAAAATCCCAAATGGGAGGATAACTTGTCATGTTCCGGCTGGGTTTCGAACCCGCGACTTCTGGAATCTCTGGATTCACAGAGTGTCGCCTTTACCGCTGATGCGATGCGATGTAGAGGAATGACTCAACACTTCCACCAGACAGTAGAGGAATGACTCAACACTTCCACCATTGTCTTTACAAGGAGGCTAATAAATGACAAAGGCCTCCAGAACCAAGCCAATGGTGGTCTACTCCCTATTTATAGTCCCCCAGCCAGACTGCTGGTCTCCTCCCTGTTTATAGTCCCCCAGCCAGACTGCTGGTCTACTCCATGTTTATAGTCCCCCAGCCAGACTGCAGGTCTACTTCCTGTTTATAGTCCCCCCAGCCAGACTGCTGGTCTACTCTGTTTATAGTCCCCCAGCCAGACTTCTTATATTATTATAATCTTACTGTAAATAAAACTTGATCGAATTTGTATAATAATAATAAAGAAAAGACTCTTGGTTCGACACTGTTTTTGGGATTTCCTTCTTGAGAGGTCTCCGGGGTCAACTTCCGACCCATTGGTTTTCGGGGTCTAATAATAGCGGGGTCCCGGCACATCTCTGCTGTGTGTCCACGAGGTAAACAAAACCTAACACAGATAGATTACAAAGCCAGGGAGATAATACAGATATACCGTGTGTTCATAAAGTCCAGAGGGAGATAATACAGATATATAAAGTCGAGAGGTAGATAATACAGATATACCGTGTGTTCATAAAGTCCAGAGAGAGATAATACAGATACACCGTGTGTTCATAAAGTCCAGAGGGAGATAACACAGATAGATTACAAAGCCAGGGAGATAATGCAGATATACCGTGTGTTCATAAAGTCCAGAGAGAGATAATACAGATATACCGTGTGTTCATAAAGTCCAGAGAGAGATAATACAGATATACCGGTGTTTCATAAAGTCCAGAGAGAGATAATACAGATATACCGTGTGTTCATAAAGTCCAGAGAGAGATAATACAGATGTACAAGGAGTCTAAGGTTGTTTTATTTAGAACGTATTTGCATTTTTATTTTATTTTATGGTAAGTCTACCCCGGAACCTCTTTCGCATTACTTCAGGCACTTTACCTTTACATCCATGCCATTCGGGAAACGGAAAAAACTCTGTTAGAATTTTCCGATCCGGCCGGGATTTGAACACGCAACCTTATAAAAAAAACTAGACCACATGACTACCAATGATTAACCACATAATCAATAATATAATCACCAGTACCAACACCTTAACCACCATGATATTCATCAGAGGAGTGTCTTTGCTATTATCATTTTATCGCAATTTCCGGGTTCAAAATTTCAAAAGATAACAACGATTTCATAATAAACTGTAAAATAATAATAACGATGTCATTATTAAATTCTCCCAAGAAATGAATTTCGAGCCTTTGTTTGTTCTAGAGATATGCGAGAAATTTCAGGGTGATTGAACTCGGAATTTCGGAATTTTCAGACTTCCTTTAATTCCGAGCCCTGATTAACTTTGATTCTATTCCTTGGAAATCATCAAGATGAGGAAAAGTCTTTCGAAAATATTCGGAAGTCATATCAGAACGTTTGTTTTGCCCTCTGTTTCACTGGAAACTCATAAACCAGCTACTCCAATTAACCTCACCCAGCCTGAGTGAGGCATAGCCAGCATCACGAGGGATCGAATATATGAATGGTCACCCATCCAAGTCCTGGCCTCGACGTTGATTAACTTCAGTGACGGAAAGAGCAGTGAGGTGGATGTCATGTGTCATCGACGCTGTCTGGTAGTCGAGTGCACATTCAATTCGCCAGATCTCATAAGATCGCTACGGTTAAGCAACACCGAGCGAGGTGAAGATATGTGACCCCCATGTTCGATTTCTTATTGTGATGCGCGGTATAGCTACAGTTTTGATTATTTGTGATAGGAAAGTGTTTAGATATTCATGATCATGATGCATATTTTCTTCTTACTTCAGCTGAATAAGGGTTGGGTGGAAGAGATTGCCATAGGCAATAATCCCGCCCTCTAGTTAGGACATATGTTTTTATTTATTTTTCTTATCTTTTTCATTTTTATTGTATATAAAAATGAAAAAATCTAGACTTAGCTCCACAGAAGTATTACAAAAACGTCTATTAATTCTGCCCTAAGTTATCTTCCCAAGGGCGTGCGCCCCCTATGTCCCCCCCACCGCCCCAAGGAACAGGGAGGAGAGGAAGGCCCAAGACGGGGTAGACAGATGGGCGCCACACTCCTGACTCATGGGGGGGGACCCTGCTAACAGCTGGGCCCACTGAGAAGTCAGCGCAGTTGTTATTACATCATCATACCGTGTGGGCACCCAATGTGCAGAAAATGTGGAAATACTGTGTCGCCCAACATAGTGGTTCCTTAGAATTTTTTTTCATTTATTTATATTTTAGCATTCAATATACATTTTTGTATGTGTGCTAGGTACAAGGTACTTAATATCTATTAATTTATTATATTAGGTATATCATTTAAATATAGTAATAGTAGTAGTAATTATCGGGTGTACCGATTCATTTATTTACGAGCAGAGCCCATTATACATTAAAACACGATACAAAAAAAAAAATATTAAAATGTTAATGTTAAATTAAATCTTAAAAAATGAGATGAAAAATATCTAAATTTATAATTACTAACAGTTAATGAAAAAAAACTAGTTGTTCTGAATTCTCATCATACGGTTGAGAGGAGAAAAGAAAGTATAGTTGGTAGCACACTGTTTAACATAAAAAGTTTTAGAACCTCTGAGTCGACGACGGCAATCAAGTTGAACCAACTCAAGAAGCTTGGTGCAATCCACACTGCCTTCAATCAATTTGTTGAAAAAGTTCAGATCAGCGGTAACCCGACGATCTCGAAGAGAGGGTAGTTTTAGGTCAACATCAGGATACCTAAACTTGAAATGAAAAAGGAATCTCTTCTGGACTCTCTCAAGCACGTTAACATGCACCTCATAGTGAGGAGACCAGGAGACCAAACAATACTGCCATATTCAAGGATAGAACGAATAAGAGCCTTGTATAATATGGCAAAAGCTTCTGAAGAGAGTCCCTTGGAATTACGAACAACATAACCAAGTAGCCGGTGACAACGCATGGACAAATTGGCAATATGATACGCAAATGAAAGTTTGCTATCACATAAGATATACATAGAATACTGGACTGACCTCATTTTTATTATTATAGTATGCTTTATTAGGTAAGACAAAAATATATACAGTAAAACACAATGAAATTATAAAGAAAAAATAAATAGATTGAGCAAAGAAACAAGAACAAAAAAGAGAATGAACTTAATGACCTACCTGAAGAGCGGGGTTATTGTCTGTGGCAATCTTTTCCACCCAACCCTTGACCTCAGGAGCTTGATCGATAAGGCGACAGACTTGTAACTTGAAAGTTGTCCCTTAGAATTCTGGGCCGACCAAAGTATAACTTGATGGATAAAATGGTGGACTTGTAATCTGGCAGTAGTTGGTTTCAGTCCTAGTGTTACAGCAAGTTTAAGTAATTTTATTGTCACATCACGATTGTGTTAACCACAATTATATGGTGATATTTTAGCTACTTAAAGATGTTCTAAGCAAAATAATAGAATATATGAAGTGGGTTCAAAGCAACGTTAAATACAAATTAAAAAAAAAGCTATTTATTTTCTTGTTCACCCAGTACATACATAGGTACACAGGCATTACTTACTGAAAACATATGTAAAGGTACATTTTCTGCACTTGAAATCTCCTGTTATTATTGTGTTTTAATTTCAGCTGTAGGTACTTTTCAATATGTCACATTTGTCACATGCTCATTGCATATGTCTTGAGACCTGAGGGTCTTATTGAATAATAGTGTGTGCATGTCCAAGGGTTGTGTAATATTGCATGTGTCTTGAGGGTTTTAATAGTGCAGATGTGTCAAGGGTTAGATATATGTTGTGTTGCATATTTTTCCAAGGTTTGTGAATTATAACTAGAAGTTGAAGTAATTCTGGCTCTTCTCTCCCCTAAAAGTTAGCATCAGTTTAGGTGATGTAATTTTTATAATTATAAAATATATATATAAAAAAATATGATTTTTTTTTTTTAATAAAATCAATCAAAATCGTTTCTCCTCTCTCCCTCTCTCTCTCTCTCTCTCTCTCCCTCTCCCTCTCCCTCTCCCTCTCCCTCTCCCTCTCCCTCACTTCTCTCTCTCTCTCTGTCTGTCTCTGTCTGTCTCTCTCTCTCTCTCTCTCTCTCTCTCTCTCTCTCTCTCTCTCTCTCTCTCTCTCTCTCTCTCTCTCTCTCTCTCTCCCTCTCTCCCTCTCTCCCTCTCTCCCTCTCTCCATCTCTCCCTCTCTATTTCTCTCTCTATTTCTCTCTCTCTCTCACACACACAAACACACACAAACCCCTCTTAAGAACTCTAGAGCAGAAGCAACGGGTCTTACCACACATGTGTAAGAAAATCCTCCTCGCTATCCCTCCCCCCCGCACTGCTATCTATCAAAAATATTGTACAATGTATGTATCCACAGGAGAAGTGTTAACCTAATGTGCGTATAGTTGTATACAGGGTGTCTCATCCCATCCACCACTATCTCGAGAACTTCTCTACAATGTACAATTGTACATATGCACAGAAGAAGTGTTAACGTAATGTGTGTATACAGGATTTCTCATGCCACCCCCACTATCTCGAGAACTTCTCTACAATGTACAATTGTACATATGCACAGAAGTAGTGTTAACCTAATGTGTGTATACAGGATGTCTCATCCCATCCCCCACTATCTCGAGAACTTCTCTACAATGTGCATATGCACAGGAGAAGTGTTAACGTAATGTGTGTATACAGGATGTCTCATTCCACCCCCAGTATCTCGAGAACTTCTCTACAATGTACATATGCACAGAAGAAGTTTTAACCTAATGTGTGTATACAGGATGTCTCATCCCACCCCCAGTATCTCGAGAACTTCTCTACAATGTACATATGCATAGGAGAAGTGTTAACCTAATGTGTGTATACAGGATGTCTCATCCCACCCCCAGTATCTCGAGAACTTCTCTACAATGTACATATGCACAGGAGAAGTGTTAACCTAATGTGTGTATACAGGATGTCTCATCCCACCCCCAGTATCTCGAGAACTTCTCTACAATGTACATATGCACAGAATTGTTAATGTAATGTTTGTATACAGGATGCCTCATTCCACCCCCACAGTATCTCCAAAACCACTAAAGAATTAGACAATCGGTGAAATACAGGTTGCCTCATTTTAGGGCCAAAACTTTTGGCTGGGCGGTGAGATTCTTTATTGCAGCTTAAACCAGCTCAAGAATCTTAATTGGAATAATCTATCAAAAATGTGTTCCGTTGTTAATAAAAAGTGGAATTCATTGCAATAAATTTCATCTCTGTACGACTTACCGTTCTTGAGATACAGGGTCTCCCGTCCTCCCTAATGTACATACTTCCTGACCTGTATGTATATCTCGTGAACAGTAGATTGCAGAAAGATTAAATGGCTGGCCTTCCGGCTGGCTGGCGAAACCAATTAGAACCTCACATTAAAAAAAAACTGTTCGAGTGAGAAAATAACTTTTTTAAGGATTTTTTGGAACTGGAATTTTTTCATACTTTATACGCACCCTGTATATTTGTACATACATAATTACATATATACCGTAATTAGCTCAGTATATAGATTACATATATTATGTATACTGCTACCGAATCGATCCCCAGGGGTTTTCGGTGTTGGATGATTCTTGGCTTAAATCTTAGGTAGGGGTAGGCAGGGACCCAGGGATCCCCTGTGTTCAGTATCTCCTTGATCTTCTGATTCCTCTGGCAGCGTTCCAGAAAACATAATTAATTAATTATTTTTTTAAAATTTAATTGTATATTTTTCTTTTTTTAATTACGAAATTTTAACTGATTTTTTTCGTGTAATATTATTTTAAAAAATACATAAATTAAAAAAAAATCAATACCTAAAGAATACTCAATAATGGTCGTATATTTTTGAGAATCAATCAATTCCGTTTGTATTTAATTATATTATTATTTATTTATTTTTGCTACAGTTCGAAAAAATCAAAGAAATATTCGAATTTCTTTAAATACTTTTTCATTAAGTTGAACTATGTTTTTCATTTAATAAATCACATTTAAATCGACTATTTGCTTATTAAATTAAAAATTTCACTATACCTAAATATAATTTACATAACTTTATACACACGGTCCGTCATAATTAGTTGTCTTTAAACTTCGTACATTCTCGAATTGCTGGCTTAAGTAATTATTTTATATCATTTATTGTTATTTTTTTAATCGCAGGCTAGCAGCAGAGGACAACTTTTTCATCAAATTGTGTAATGGTGAAGTAGACAGTCCCAAGCTATTGGGACTTGTCACACTTGATTGTCATCGCCGTTTGAGAGGTAAAAAAACATTTTATGTCAACAATTGCGCAACCAATTACACCTACTATGCCCCTCTCAACCGAATGATGAGACATGCAAATGATATTTGATCATATTTTGCTGCTTTTTCTTCATGTTTTACATTTTTTATATTTAAATTTTCAACCGATTTAGATTAAATTGTTCACCATTCTTCTTTTAGAATTTAATGTTTTTATGACATGTTTATAATTTGTATAAAGGTATTGTACCGTTAATAAATGTACCCGTATACCGGGCATTATTATTATTATTATTAATTTTCAATATTTCGATTATCAAAATTTGACAGTCAGTAAATACTGCCTGGAGTAACTATTTTTTTGTTTCTAATTAGGCGCTTTAACTCTGTGTTGCAACAGGTCGCTATTGCTGTGCAGTGTTAGTGGTTTTTTTTAAATCTAATATTTTAATTTTTATCCACCCAAAAAAACAATACCTACATTTTAATTAATAATGTAAGACTCCAAAAATAATTCTTCTGTATTTGTGGAGTAATGAATTTTCAAAGTAACTAAAATACAACCCAGAATAAACTATACTTAACTGTATTAACCTTACCTCAACTGTTAATATACCATTATTTGTTATTAATGTATCTCAAGTTCTAGAGAGGTTCCTCCTAAAAAAAAAAAAATATTATTTTAAAAAATTACAATTTTTAGCTAGTAAATATTATAATAATAACTCTTATTAACCAAACAATGAATAAATCAAAACTATGTTTCAGCTTACAACCACAAAACAGATCACAATTTTAGGTCAATATTTACCAGTTTTTTATGAACCGCTTTATCCCAAATTAACCTAAAGTGTCATTTTTTATACCACAGTGTTTTCATTGACCAATTAACCCATTAACTGCCTATTCAACCCGAGAAAGCATTACCAGTGTGGCCAGAAATATTTCTCTCAATGACGTCATCAAATTAACCCATTGTGGCTCTCATCAGAGTGCCCCACCTCCATAGTTCAAGGATCTTCACTTCTTCGCCTGTGGGACTTAATAGGGGTTAAAATTCTATCCACAGGGACCAAGGTAACTTCTATAACTCTTATTTTCATGTACATTTCTATTTTTTTTTTTAAGATAAAATATAGTTACTTTTATTAGCATCTATATCTATAAAACTCAACTCTTAGGGATTGCCTGTTTACAATACCACAGCTCAAAGGGTAACAGAGTTATATTGAAATTTTCATGAGAGTTGACCCCCCCCCTAAACCACCGTCAAACTACCTGGAAAATTGTCAAAATATCTATTACCATTTTCAAGATACCGGGTTTTTAGTCCAAGAATGATTCAATAACCGTAGCGAAGCACGGGTGAAACAGCTAGTCAGTTATATAAAAGAATACAGTCAAATCTGGATATAAGAGAAACCTGGATATAAGAGAAACCTGGATATAAGTGAAACCTTGATATTCCAGGTCCAATTTACCTCTCTGTAAGGGAAAATAATAATAATATCGCCCTATTTTTTATACTGTTCGATTAGGACTATTGAGTCCCATTACTTCAGCAGTAAGCCCAAGACGTATTATATTATGTGGTCAAAATCCCAAATGGGAGTGTAACTTGTAATGTCCCGACTGGGTTTTGAACCCGCGACCTCTGAATTACCAGAGACGCCTTGACCACTGAGCTATCGGGACAGACGAAACTAACCTCTTTATAAGAGAAACCTGGATATGCTGGATACGAGAGATTTTTTTTCCTTCTATCTAGGTTCGACTATAATTATTACTATTCCTTTTTTTCAAACCTACTGGGGTTGCCATTGTTCTACCTCGTCCTTATGGTTGAGGTTGGTTGGTTTTGGTACTCCTAATTCTTCCACATTTCACGGTACTCCTAATTCTTCCACATTTCACGGTACTCCTAATTCTTCCACATTTCACGGTACTCCTAATTCTTCCACATTTCACGGTACTCCTAATTCTTCCACATTTCACGGTACTCCTAATTCTTCCACATTTCAGGCACTCTGTTCTTGCACTATTAACGGTTATCATAATTATTGCTTTCACAATTCTCACAGGACTCAATTCTCCAACTAGTTACGTCTTACGTCAACTCTGATTCTGTATACGATTATTTAAATTATATCATTAATTATATATTTGTTCTTAATCACAATTCTCAAAATTGAACCTAATGGACTCGAACCCACGACTTCCAGGTTACAAGTCCGCCGCCTTATCGATCAAGCTACTGAGGTCGGTAATACTTGATTATAATTATAATCATTATCAGTTTACAGTTATCATATCTGTGTGAATCTCGTGATATCACAATTACTCAAAATTCGCTTTACTAAATCTTTGCTCAACTTGGGACTGGAACCACCGACCTCCAGGTCACAAGTCCGCCGCCTTATCGATCAAGCTACTGAGGTTGGTACTTGAGTATAACCATTACACACCACGCGATTATTATTATTATATCAACATCATATAATTACTGTTTTCCATGCCCAAGACATTTTAATTTATTGAATGAAAACTGCCTGATGACGTCATCCGCGAGCATGTAAATTTACATACGATCTCGGTAATGTATACAGTAGTTGTACATGATATATTTTTATATACCTATCATTAAAATTCACATAAAGTTACCGATATAATCTCCCCCAAGTACAAATAGTCCAGGAAAATTGGACTTTATTTCGAAAAAAAAAGAAGAAAAAAAATTGACAGGAATTCTTTACCAAAATCAGCTTTATATCCCGCTGCATGATATATATGTCCAATTTTCCAAGTACAATTAGTCCAAGAGAATTGGACTTTTATTTCGAGAAGAAAAAAAATTGACAGGTATTTTTTACCAAAATCAGCATTATCTCCTCTATTGATTACGAATTTGGACATTGCTTTTTTTCCTCAATAATTTGATTTTGTGACTACATAATAATAATAATAATAATAAGACTCTGAGGTTTAGGTAGTAGAAAATGCTTTGAGCATTAACATCGCCTGGTTTTTACCTTCCACTATAGAGTGTCCCTATTTTTTGCCAATTGCCCTGAACTAGAACTGGAAAACCGCATACGGTATAATGTCAGTGTGGAAAAACTTCTTTTTCCCGTGAACAAATGTATCCATCTAAATATGTATGTATTCAACAATGTACTCTATGTATAGCTGTCTATGTATTTTCATTTATGTATAGCTATCTACACTTCCCAGCAGAATTAACCGAACACTTGTTGTTTTTGCATTTGACTCCATGTATTTCCTGATGGACTAAATTTGGCATAACTTTTTTTTGTGATTCAAATTTTCTAGGTATTTTTCTTTTGATAGAAAAGTAACAGTATGGAGATTAATATTAAACAGAAGAAAAAAAAAACATTTTTAACTAATTCGGTCATTTTTTTTTTTAATTTCATTTAATAAAACTTATGTACCTGAAAATTTAAGGTACCTGAAAAGTTAAACATGTGTCTTCTGTTCAGTATTAATGCACATACTGTTCGTTTTCTATCAAAGCAATAATAGCTCGAAAATTTCAACTACAAATTTAACATAGAGCTCAGTTCTATGTTAAATTAGATAGCTCAGTGGTAAAGGCGGCAGCACTCTGTGAATCCAGAGATTCCAGAGGTCGTGGGTTCGAAACCCAGCCGGGACATGACAAGTTATCCTCCCATTTGGGATTTTTACCACATAATAATATGTCTTGGGCTTACTGCTGGAATAATGGGACGTTAGTAGTCCTAATCGGGCAGTATAGATAAGACGATATTATTATTATTAAGTGACCGGTTAATTCTGCCGGTGAGTATATGTATTTTCATAATTTATGTGTATGGAAATGCTACATAATATACGACGAGCTTTCTAGCGGAGAATATTCTGGACGGTGAAAAACTTTCAATGCCAAGCAATCGCAGGCAACAACAACAACAACAACAACAATAACAAGCAACAACAACAACAACAATACAAAAACAAAAATACCAATAACAACACCAACAACACAACAACACAACAATACAACACAACAACAACAACAATAACAACAACAAAACAACAACAACAATAACAACAACAACAACAACAACAACAACAACAAACAACAAATAACAACAATAACAACAACACAAACAACACCAACAACAACAATAACAACAACAACAACAACAACAACAACAACAACAACAACAACAACAACAACAACAACAACAACAACAACAACAACAACAACAACAACAACAACAACAACAACAACAACAACAACAACAACAACAACAACAACAACAACAACAACAACAAACAACAACAACAACAACAACAACAACAACAACAACAACAAACAACAATAACAACAACAACAACAACAACCAACAACAACAACAACAACAATAACAACAAACAACAATAACAACAACAACAACAACAACAACAATAACAACAACAACAACAACAACAACAACAACAACAACAACAACAACAACAACAACAACAATAACAACAACAACCAACACAACAACAACAACAACAACAACAAACAACAACAACAACAACAACAACAACAACAACAACAACAAACAACAACAATACACAACAACAACAACAACAACAACAACAACAACAACAAACAACATCCACAGCAACAACAATACCATCAAAACGTAACATTAAAATCATCACGAGAATAACAATAATAAATCAGCCCCATTGTTTTTTTTACCAGATTAAAAAACATGATACATAAAACAAAGGAAAATGAGAAAGGTATTTATGAACCGCACTCACAGTAGCTGAATCCATAAGACGGTGGAATCGTAGCTCGGAGGTCGCTGGTTCGAGTCCCAGCTAGTACGATATTTTTTAGTGAAGCGAGTTAGAGTGATTGTGACATCACGATTTTGATTGACACAAATATGTTAATTTATATTAATAATAAAAAGTTAGCCTCCGTGGCGTAACGGTTGTGACACCTGCCCGTAGTCCAGAGATCACGAGTTCTTTCCCCGCCCCGATTGGAGCAGACTTTTCGAAGGAAATTCTGCTCCCTCCAAACACGTCAGACTGGCATTTCCGGCCCTACCCAGGCTGGGTGAGGTTAATGTGGGAAGCTGGTACGATTCCCAGCGAATGGAGGGTAACACCCCCGTCCAGGATCAGGACGTTAAAACTAAATAGAATCGTTGGCGTTAGGAAGGGCTTCCAGCCATGAAAAAACGTGCTCCACCTTAACAACCTCAATCGTGAGGGTTGAACAATGCCGACCCATTAACAACATAAACTAAAATGGGATAAGGGCAAGGGAGATATATAATAATAATAATAACACTCTTTAGTAGAAGGCAAACACCAGGCGAGCTTAATGCTCAAAACATTTTCTACCACTAAACCCTCAGAGTCTTATTATTATGTGGTCACAAACTCAAATAAATGAGGAAAAATTCATGCACTCGTTGTGGGACTCGAACCAACGGATCCCTACGCTACCTGGATTACCAGACCAGCGCGTTAACCACTTGTCTACCAGTGCAGTTTAAATTTAATACAATTATTTTGTATAATGTTTGTAGGGTACACTTCCAGTACACTCGTGTTGAGTGAGAAGTGAGTAAGTGACACACTACTTCCCATTTAGGTGCTGGGTCAACACGAGCACATCGGAAGATATCCCTTACAAACAACTGAAACCAAATTTTGAATACAAAGTTCTGTCGGCTCTGGGATTTGAACCCGGGACCCTCCGCATGGCAATCGAGTACCTTACCTCTGAGCTATTGTTAGATCGCATATCTGGTTGTATGGCAAATTCCAAGTAGGAATAACCAATTAACCAATGCCAAAAGTGTCAATTGGTTAACGCGCTAGTCTGGTAATCCAGTTAGCGTATAAGTATAAGTAGTGCTGTATTTAGTTAGACTGTCAGCGCAAGACAGGTAGTCCCATTATGCCACCAGTTTAACAAAGCACCTCTTTATTAATTTGAGTATAGATACAATATAAAGCGTAGGAATCCGTTGGTTCGAATCCCACCCAGTGCATGAATTTTTCCTCATTTATTTGAGTTTGAGACCACAAAATAATAAAACTCTGAGGGTTAGGTGGTAGAAAACGCTTTAAGAATTAACCTCGCCTAGTGGTTACCTTCCACTCATCATCATAGGGTGGCGTCATCGTGAACGATGGTAGCAAGACAGTGGAGGAATGATTCAGCACTTTTACCACTGTCTTTACAAGGAGACTAATAATTGACAAGGGCCCCCAGAACCAAGCCAATGCTGGTCTACTCCCTGTTTATAGTCCTCCAGCCAGACTGTTATGCCTGATTCAAATCATTTCTATCACTGTCTTTACAAGAAGAAAATAATAAGACCCTGAGGGTTAGTCCAATTAGGACTGACCATTACAACAAAAAAAGATAGTATTTCTATTTTTGAAAGGAAAATGCTATTGTTAGAATCGCAGAACTTATTATTAGTTCTCTCAGACTTTGCTATCAGCCCCTAATCCTTATCAGTGGGGTTATCACAGGAGGTGAAGGACCTCTGGGTCATGTGATGACTTCTGTGGTCAAATCTCCTCTGCCTTTGATCCCCAAGTCCTGGGTTCGAATATCAAATTTGAAAATTTGCTGAATTTTTTAATAATAATAATAATAATACCGTGTCCGTTACCCGATGTAATGTTTTGAACGGTTCCGGGAAACATAATTATGTTTAGGGGAAGAGGTGTCATCTCAGTACTCACACTGTTCACTAGGGTAAAATCTAGTGTTCGTCTACAGATTTTACCACCTCTCCTTTAAAAAAAAAAAAAAAAAAAAAAAAAAAATCCGTGTCCGTGAGGTAGGTATTGTTACCTAAGTCACGGTGGTGAGAGGATTATATGGACGCCCAGATTCAATGTCTAGACTCCTTTCATGTCCATATTTTTTAAATACCTACGAAAAATACTATTCTTGTCAATAAAGAGATATTATTATTATTATAAAAATATGGTTCTGAGCGTCCAAAGGGTTCATCCATATCAATCCTTTCGAAACCATGACATCACACATCATGGACACTAAGTAAGGGTTCGAATCGCGTCTGAGGCAAAAAAAATTGGATATTTCTTTCTTCTTTTTGTTATGCTGTTTTTTTTTAACAAGGGTAATTTCACCTTTACATTCATGCCATTTCGGAAACTCGGTAAGAATCGCTCCGACCGGGATTCGAACTCGCAACCTCTGGGTCAGTGACCAATGCTCTGAGCCAAGGATGTCGGCAAATTTGTTATGCCTAATTCAAAACACTTCTTTCTTAGGTTTAGGGGATGTACTTTTTATATAAATAAATGAATTTTGTTTTATTGAATAACCTACTGACGTTTGAATATTATTTTTATTGAACTCTTTATTGAAAGAACATATATGTATATGTATAAACAGGTAATGATGAAAATTAAAATACAAATATTAGAACAATATAAACAAGAAAATACAATACTTTCCTTATTATAGGATAAGGAAAGTAAAAAAGCTAAACATGAATTATGCCCTATGGCAATCTCTTCCACCCAACCCAACAGATCAACCTCAAAGTACTCCTACCTCTCTATAAACAATTACACATGCCATGTAGTTTAGTTTTTGGCATGCTTGCAGTTTTCTTTAGGGTTGGGCCCATATTTGCCGGGAAAACCCCAAGAACGGAAAGTCTTTTTTCTTAAAATAGTTCAAATTGGCATACAGAATGAAAATAAATCAATTACCCTATTGCAGTCAAATATAATATATTAAAAAATACAGTCATGTTGTATAGAAATGCAGAATGAAATACTTAACTATGTACTAAGTTATCATATTTGTGTTAGTCACTTTCGCGATATAAGGTCTCTTGCGTCCGGTTTGATTGCGGAAACAGCTTCTTCTGTTATATTTGCTACACAGTTATTCACCAAAATAAATTCCATTTGCAAGTGACCCATTGAGACAGATCCCTTGTACAGATTAACACAAGTATTGTAATCTAGCCGCAGGATCATTCTGCGAGTAGGAGAGGTTATAGCCCGGCAAAATATTAGGCATATCTATGGTGTACGTGAATTTCAATAGTAAACCATTTTAAGGTATAATAAGAATGCTAACTAGATACAACAACAACAACAACTTTTTCTTCTTTTACTCTATCTTATCCCGCTGAAAGCAGGGTCGACGTTGTTCAACCTCATGGTTGAGCTTGGTTGGTTTTGGCACATTTTTACGGCTGGATGCCTTTTCTAACGCAAACGATCTATTATTTTGATTTAACTTCCTGGATTAGGACGGAGGTTTTACCCTCCATTCGCTGGAAATCGTACCAACTACGCACATTAACCCAGCCTGGGTAGGGCCGGAAATGCCAGCCTCACATATACGGAGGGAACAGAATTTTCTGTGCGAAAAGTCTGCTCCGACCGCGCGGGGATTGAACTCAGGATCTCTGGACTACGGGCAGTGCTCACAACCGTTACGCCACGGAGGCTGGCAATAACCACACCACCAACAACAACAACAAAAAGAAATCATTGATGACAAGCCTAAAGGTAGGATCACACTATATGGCACAGATGCCATTTTCTATGGCGAGAAAAAAAAAACGAATGGCACATATAATATATGGCACTCACACAATGCCATATAATGTGGCAATAAACTCAATGGCATTGTATGTCTTCCCCCTTGCCATAGACAAGCCTGCCAGTCGTCACCATATCATATTGTAGACCATGTGAGTGATAAAGCACTCACACGAATGCCATAGATCCTGCCATAACGTCTATGGCACCATAGAAAAAAACATGTCGCCATAGACCCAAATAGTTCTATGGTCATGTAAACAAAGACCGATCACACGCTATGGCAAGGGAGATTGCCATATTATATGTCGCTCTGCCATATCGTGTGATCCTACCTTAACTATCCTATAGTGACAAACCTGTGAGTTTTAGTAAGGCTAAGAGCCCCGGGCTACTAGAGTATATCCTTCAGAATCCTGAATCCTTGTCTCCTTGCATGTAAATGACAGAATGTGACTCAAGATATTAGTGCCTGCAGGCTTGGTTTCGGACGCAATGTCATTTGCTAATACCTAAAATCCTTCATCACTTGATGTCCGCCACATTTTCTTTCCAATGATGTAATTTTGTTTCTTCTATACCACTATTAGTTTCTTCTTCAACCTCTTTACTGAGAATAATAATAATAATATCGCCTTATTTATACTGCCCGATTAGGACTATTAAGTCCGATTATTCCAGCAGTAAGCCCAAGGCGTATTATTATGTGGTAAAAATCCCAAATGGGAGGATAATTTGTCATGTTCCGGCTGGGTTTCGAACCCGTGACCTCTGGAATCTCTGGATTCACAGAGTGCCGCCTTTACCTCTGAGCTACCGGTACAGAGCAATCAGAAGGCTGAAGAAGCAATCAAGGTTGAGGTCCTTCTCTAATATAATCTCTAATGATAATATAATCTCTTTAGTGGAAGGTAACCACCAGGCGAGCTTAATGCTTAAAGCATTTTCTACCACCTAAGCCTCAGAGTCATATTATTTTGTGGTCACAAACTCAAAATTATGAGGAAGAATTCATGCATTGGGTGGAATTCGAACCAACGGATCCTTGCGCTACCTGGATTACCAGACTAGCGCCTTAGCCACTTGACTACCAGACACTTTATTTTTTCAGTCACCGTGGCAGAGTGAGTTAGCGCGCTAGGCATTGCACGCATGGTGACTTGGGTTCGATCCCCAGCGGGGCAGGAATATTTCTGCACTTTGCTTAGATGTTCGGGTTCCACTCATACCTCGTGAGAAAAAATGAGTAGTTACTTGTATGAGTAACGACCAGTGGTGGCATTACCAGAGTAAAAAGAAATTAACGTAATAGATTAATTCGATATGTGAAGGAGGCTCTTAGTAATGCTGCGCTACCCACAAAAATTGTGAAGAGGCCTTGTGCTTCACCACAAATAAAATCATACAAACTCTTTTTTTTCTGAGGAGAAGACAGAAGAAGCATTTATCAAGGTCCTCCTCCAATGACGTCCTTCTCTGGAGAATGCCCAAGGCATTAACTTTGTCCCGGTTTGCAATGACCACCCTGTATATATTGACTTTTTGACCATCTGGTATATCTGCCACAGAGCTTTATCTGGCCATCTCTGCTCAGGATTAAAGTCCGCGTGTATCCTACTTCTCATTTTCTTTTTATACTCAAAAGGATCTCTTTCTCTCTCTCTCTATCTCTATCCCTCTCTCTTTATTTCTCTCTTTCTCCCTCTCTCTCCCCCCTTCTGTCTCCCTCTCTCTTTCTCTCTCTCTCTGTCTCTCTTTCTTTCTTTGTATATAAAATAACTCCTTATAATTTTATATTAGCTTAGGAGATGTTATATTTGTAAATTTAAAATTGTTATAAATAAAAATAAATCAAATAAAAAATCCCTCTCTCTTTCTCTCTCTCTCTCTATATATATATCCCCCCTCTCTCTCTCCCTCTATCTCTCTCTCTCTCTCTCTCTTTCTCTCTCTCTCTCTCTCTCTCTCTCTCACACACACACACACACACACTCTCTTTCCCATAATTCCAGGAAAGATGAAGACTCAGCTCAGATGTTCCTGCCACATTAGCCACACGTGGAGTATTTATAATTTGAAGCAAGAATTAAAGAAAATATACATAGAGTATAAGGTATAGATATAAGATCAAGAGTGGGGATGGATATAAGAATGTAGGTATAGATATGAGATATAAACTGAAAGAAAGATAGAGAGAACATAAAAGCAAAAGATTGTATGATAGACAGATGAAGAAGATAGAAAGAGTTGGGTGGTAGAGATTGCGATAGGCAATGACCCCGCCCTTTGGTTAGGACATATGTTTATATATATTTATCTATCCTTTTTTTCTTTTTATTGTATTTATTGCACTGGGTGGAATTCGAACCAACTGCGCTACCTGGATTACTAGACTAGCGCGTTAACCACTTGACCACCAGTGCACGTTACCGAAAGACAGAGAGATAATGCAAAGGTTTTTTTAAAGTTATCATATTTGTGTTAATCACTTTCGTGATATCACAACTACTCAAACTGACTTTACTAAATCTACGCTGTACCCGGGACTTGAACCACCGACCTCCAGGTTACAAGTCCACCGCCTTATCGATCAAGCTACTGAGGTCGGTTGAGATAATGCAAAGGATAGAAGTATAAGAAGTGCTTTATTTAGACTAATAATAATAATTCCGTGTCCGTGAGATAGGTATTGATACCTAAATCACGGTGGTGAGAGGATTATAATTATGGACGCCCAGATCCAATGTCTAGGCTCCTTTCATGTCCATTGATTCTATTTGGTTTTAAACGTCCTGACTTGAGGTAGACAGGACGGGGGTTTTACCCTCCATTCGCGGGAAATCGTACCAGCTACCCACATTAACCTCACCCAGCCTGGGTAGGTCCGGAATTTTCAGCCTCACATGTTCGGAGGGAACAGAATTTTCTGTGCGAAAAGTCTGCTCCAACCGGGAATCGAACTCAGGATCTCTGGACTACGGGCAGTAGTCACAACCGTTACGCCACGGAGGCTGGCTTTAGACTGTCAGCGCAAGACAGATAGTGCCATTATGAAAACAGTTTACAGATATAGGAACAGAAGAGATATAGGAAGAGAAATTCCTGGAATCAGAAACTGCACCCACTCACTGGTGATGCAGTTCCTGGAAAACTTATCCAGGTATCATGTCTTCCTTCATTGATGAAACTTTACTCTCTCGGGTATATTAATTAATAATTAAATAATGAACAACTGAAACAGAATTAACAAGATTTGATACTAGATACTAAGGGGAGAGGAAGGAGTGCAGGAGATAATTTTTCCTTTCCTTATTCCTCACTTATGTCTTCTTCTCTCTCTTTCTTCCCTCTCATTTTGTGTGAAACATTTTTTATGTTTTTTTTTTTTTTTAAACTGATTGTTACGCTGTGATTTTTAGCAACCAACCCACCGTATGGTGGGCAGCATGAATATTTGTATTAAAATAAATATTATTCTTCTTCATAAAAATTGAACTTAAGAAAAGTTGTATATTAATAGTACATCTTTATTTATTTATATATTTACACTTTATTGATAGGACATATTATATACAATACAAATAATTACAATTTAAAATACAATATAATAGAAGAAAAAAAAAAAAAAGAAAAAAAAAATATATACATAATATATGTCCTAACTAAAGGGCGGGGTTACTTCCTTAGGCAATATCTTCCACCCAACCCTTATGTAACAATACAACATCTAACCCCCGCCCCCTCCTTGTGCCCTCAGGTTGTACGCGGTAGTCGCGTCCCGGCGTCTGCTGCTCCAGTCAGGTCCCCGCGAGCCGCCAGAATTGCCGCCCCCGCGCCGCCCCCTCCTACCAGTCGCCCCGCCCCTCAACCCCCAGCCGCCCACAACATGGGCCGCAAGAAGATCCAGATATCGCGGATCACGGACGAGCGAAACCGACAGGTGAGACACGAAGTGTTCCGAACGAAACCGACAGGTGAGACACGAAGTGTTACGAACAAAACCGACAGGTGAGACACGAAGTGCTACGATTTCTTCCGAACGGAACCGAGAGGTGAGACACGAAGTTTTATGATTTCTGCCGAACGGAACCGAGAGGTTAGAACGAAGTGATACGAACGAAAGGACAGGTGAGACACGAAGTTTTACGATTTCATCTTCCGAACGGAACCGAGAGGTGAGACACAAGTTTTACGATTTCTTCCGAACGGAACCGAGAGGTTAGAACGAGCAGTGACGAATATTCTCATTCTCTCCTCACTTATTCTCATTCTCACCTCACTTATTCTCATTCCACCTCACTAATTCTCATTCTTACCTCACTTATTCTCATTCTCACCTCACTCTTATTCTCATTCCATCACACTTTCATCTCACCTCACCTTATTCTCATTCTCACCTCACTCTTACTCTCATTCCCACCTCACTCGTATTCCATTCCACCTCACTCTTATTCTCATTCCCACCTCACTTATTCTCATTCCCACCTCACTCTTATTCTCATTCCCACACCATCCACTCACATTCTCATTCCACCTCATCTTATCCATTCACCACCAGGTCACCTTCAACAAGCGCAAGTTCGGCGTGATGAAGAAAGCGTACGAGCTGAGCGTCCTGTGTGACTGCGAGATAGCGCTCATCATCTTCTCCTCGAGCCACAAGCTGTACCAGTACTCTCACTTATTCTCATTCTCACCTCACTTATTCTCATTCTCATCACTCTTATTCTCATTCTCATCACTCTCATTCTCATCACTCTCATTCTCATCACTCTTATTCTCATTCTCATTATCATCACTCTTATTCTCATTCTCATCACTCTTATTCTCATTCTCATCACTCTTATTCTCATTCTCACCTCACTTATTCTCATTCTCATCACTCTTATTCTCATTCTCATCACTCTTATTCTCATTCTCATCACTCTCATTCTCATCACTCTTATTCTCATTCTCATCACTATTATTCTCATTCTCATCACTCTTATTCTCATTCTCATCACTCTCATTCTCATCACTCTTATTCTCATTCTCATCACTCTTATTCTCATTCTCATCACTCTTATTCTCATTCTCATCACTCTTATTCTCATTCTCATCACTCTCATTCTCATCACTCTTATTCTCATTCTCATCACTCTCATTCTCATCACTCTTATTATCATTCTCACCTCACTTATTCTCATTCCCACCTCACTTATTCTCATTCCCACCTCACTCTTATTCTCATTCACCACCAGGTCACCTTCAACAAGCGCAAGTTCGGCGTGATGAAGAAAGCGTACGAGCTGAGCGTCCTGTGTGACTGCGAGATAGCGCTCATCATCTTCTCCTCGAGCCACAAGCTGTACCAGTACTCTCACTTATTCTCATTCCCACCTCACTTATTCTCATTCTCACCTCACTTATTCTCATTCTCATCTCACTTATTCTCATTCTCATCTCACTTATTCTCATTCCCACCTCACTTATTCTCATTCCCACCTCACTTATTCTCATTCCCACCTCACTCTTATTCTCATTCCCACCTCACTCGTATTCTCATTCCCACCTCACTCGTATTCTCATTCCCACCTCACTCGTATTCTCATTCCCACCTCACTCTTATTCTCATTCCCACCCCACTCTTATTCTCATTCTCACCTCACTTATTCTCATTCCCACCTCACTCTTATTCTCATTCACCACCAGGTCACCTTCAACAAGCGCAAGTTCGGCGTGATGAAGAAAGCGTACGAGCTGAGCGTCCTGTGTGACTGCGAGATAGCGCTCATCATCTTCTCCTCGAGCCACAAGCTGTACCAGTACTCTCACTTATTCTCATTCCCACCTCACTCTTATTCTCATTCACCACCAGGTCACCTTCAACAAGCGCAAGTTCGGCGTGATGAAGAAAGCGTACGAGCTGAGCGTCCTGTGTGACTGCGAGATAGCGCTCATCATCTTCTCCTCGAGCAACAAGCTGTACCAGTACGCGAGCACGGACATGGACAAGGTTCTGCTCAAGTACACCGAGTACAACGAGCCCCACGAGTCACTCACGAACCGGAACATCATCGAGGTGAGGCGGTGGAAACACTTTTGTGCAACGGGGCCCCCCTTTTTTTTTTTTTTTTTTTTTTACTTCTGATAATTTTCTTATACATGTAAAAAATCGTAAGTAGCTATTGTGTTCGTATTTGAACTTTTAATTTTTCCGCTTAGTATGAGATAATGAAGTAATGTTTGATAGTGTACCTACTGCTCAAGTACACCGAGTACAACGAGCCCCACGAGTCACTCACAAACCGGAACATCATCGAGGTGAGGCGGAAACTCTTTCGTGCAACGGGGCCCCGATTTTTTTTATTACTTTTTTTGTACATATTAAAATATGCTTTTAAAATATAATGAGGTATTATTGTATTCTGTTCCAATACAAGGAGCCCTATATATGTCATTCACCAACCATTATACTATCGAGGTGAGGTGGAAACACCTTCGTGCAACGGGGCCCCGATTTCTTTTTATACTTTTTTTGTACATATTAAAATAGGTATACTTTTTTTGTTGTTGTACATATCATTATTGTATTCTGTTCTAATACAACGAGTCCCACGAGTCACTCACAAACTGGAACATCATCGAGGTGAGGCGGTGGAAACACTTTCGTGCAACGGGGCCCCGATTTTTATGTATATTTTTTTTATACTTTTTTTCTATTAAGCGCTTTAACACTGTAGACAGGTCGTTCACGCCGTTTTTACTTTTTGTGTACATATTAAAATATACTTTTTTTTATTACTTTTTTATTTATTTACACTTTATTAGATAAAATAGGACATATACAATACAAATAATTACAAACGAAAATACAAAATACAATATAACAAAACAAAAAAATAATAATAAATAAAGAAAAAATAAATAAATGTATACATAATATATGTCCTAACTAAAGGGCGGGGTTATTGCCTTAGGCATTTGTATTTGTACAAATGCCTAAGGCAATAACCCCGCCCTTTAGTTAGGACAATTTGTACTTATTAAAATATACTTTTTTGTACATATTATCATTATTGTATTCTGTTCTAATACAACGAGCACCATGAGTGACTCACAAACCGGAACATCATCGAGGTGAGGTGGAAACACTTTCGTGCAACGCGGCCCCGATTTTTTTTTTTTTGTACATATTAAAATATGCTTTTAAAATATAATGAGGTATTAGTGTATTCTTTTCTAATACAACGAGGCCTATATACTCGTATGTCATTCGCCAATATTATACTATCGAGGTGAGGTGGAAACACTTTCGTGCAATGGGGCCCACCTTTTGTTTTTTGTTTTTTTACCCCTTAGTTAGGATATTAGTATTATTTTCTTCTTTGTTATTTATTTATTTTTCAAACTATTTTATCATTTATTTATTACTTCCGATAAATTTCTAATATTAGAAATCGGAAGTATTGTGTTTGTTTTGATGCGCCGATATTTTGTTTTTTGCGTTTTTTGATATTTTGAGTCGTTTCTGAGAAATCCAGGCCTGGGTGAGACTTTATGGAGGCCCTGTATATATTTTTGAACACATTCTGTTCCAAGGCGCTGAACAAGAAGGAGCACAAGAACGGAGGCCCGTGCTCCCCGGACTCGGGCGACAACGACTCCGAGTACCAGCTGACGCCCCGCACCGAGGCCAAGTACTCCAAGATAGACGAGGACTTCCACAACCTGATGATGGCACGCGGCGCCCACCACCCGAGCCTGCCGCCCGCCGCCCCGCCCACCCCCCGCACCAACCCAGGTGAGGGGCGTATTGTAAAAAAATTGTTTGATGTTGTAAAAAAAAAATAATAATAAAAAGATGAATGTTTGATTTTTTTTTTTTTACAACATCAAAGCATAGGTGAGAGGCGTAGCATATACTAGTGCACTGGTGAGGGGCGTAGTGAGGGGTGTAGCATAGGTGAGGGGCGTAGTGAGAGGTGTAGCATAGGTGAGGGGTGTTGCATAGGTGAGGGGTGTAGCATAGGTGAGGGGCGTAGTGAGAGGTGTAGCATAGGTGAGGGGCGTAGTGAGAGGTGTAGCATAGGTGAGGGGCGTAGTGAGAGGCGTAGCATATACTAGTGCACTGGTGAGGGGCGTAGTGAGGGGTGTAGCATAGGTGAGGGGCGTAGTGAGGGGTGTAGCATAGGTGAGGGGCGTAGTGAGGGGGTGTAGCATAGGTGAGGGGCGTAGTGAGGGGTGTAGCATAGGTGAGGGGCGTAGTGAGGGGTGTAGCATAGGTGAGGGGCGTAGTGAGGGGTGTAGCATAGGTGAGGGGCGTAGTGAGAGGTGTAGCATAGGTGAGGGGTGTTGCATAGGTGAGGGTGTGAGCATAGGTGAGGGGTGTCGCATAGTGAGGGGTGTAGCATAGGTGAGGGGTGTTGCATAGGTGAGGGGTAGCATAGTGAGGGGTGTTGCATAGGTGTATGGGGCGTAGTGAGAGGTGAGCATAGTGAGGGGCTAGTGAGGGCATAGGTGAGGGGTAGTAGTGGAGGTGTAGCATATGAGGGGTGTAGCATAGGGTGAGGGGTGTAGCATAGGTGAGGGGTTTGCATAGGTGAGAGGGTGTAGCATAGGTGAGGGGGCGTAGGTGAGGGTTTAGCATAGGTGAGGGGTGTTGCATAGTGAGGGGTTTGCATATGGGGGTTAGCATAGGTGAGGGGCGTAGTGGAGGGTGTAGCATAGGTGAGGGCGGGGGTGTTGCATAGGTGAGGGGGTAGCATAGGTGAGGGGTTGCTAGTGAGGTGAGCTAGGTGAGGTGTAGCATAGGTGAGGGGCGTAGCATGGAGGGTGTGGTTAGCATAGGTGAGGGGCGTATGAGTTAGATAGGTGAGGGGTGTTCAAGGTGAGGGGTGTAGCATAGGTGAGGGGTGTAGCATAGGTGAGGGTTAGGGCGTAGCATAGGTGAGGGGCGTAGTGAGAGGTGTAGCATAGGTGAGGGGTGTTGCATAGGTGAGGGGCGTAGCATAGATGAGGGGTGTTGCATAGGTGAGGGGCGTAGTGAGAGGTGTAGCATAGGTGAGGGGTGTTGCATAGGTGAGGGGCGTAGCATAGGTGAGGGGCGTAGTGAGAGGTGTAGCATAGGTGAGGGGTGTTGCATAGGTGAGGGGCGTAGTGAGAGGTGTAGCATAGGTGAGGGGTGTTGCATAGGTGAGGGGCGTAGCATAGATGAGGGGTGTTGCATAGGTGAGGGCGTAGTGAGAGGTGTAGCATAGGTGAGGGGTGTTGCATAGGTGAGGGGCGTAGCATAGGTGAGGGGCGTAGTGAGAGGTGTAGCATAGGTGAGGGGTGTTGCATAGGTGAGGGGCGTAGCATAGATGAGGGGTGTAGCAAAGGTGAGGGGCGTAGTAGAGGTGAGGTGGCGTAGTGAGGGGTGTAGCATAGGTGAGGGGCGTAGTGAGAGGTGTAGCATAAGTGAGGGGTGTTGCATAGGTGAGGGGCGTAGTGAGAGGTGTAGCATAGGTGAGGGGTGTTGCATAGGTGAGGGGTGTAGCATAGGTGAGGGGCGTAGTGAGAGGTGTAGCATAGGTGAGGGGTGTTGCATAGGTGAGGGGCGTAGCATAGATGAGGGTGTAGCATAGGTGAGGGGCGTAGTGAGAGGTGTAGCATAGGTGAGGGGTGTTGCATAGGTGAGGGGCGTAGCATAGGTGAGGGGCGTAGTGAGAGGTGTAGCATAGGTGAGGGGTGTAGCATAGGTAAGGGGTGTTGCATAGGTGAGGGGCGTAGCATAGGTGAGGGGCGTAGTGAGAGGTGTAGCATAGGTGAGGGGTGTAGCATAGGTGAGGGGCGTAGCATATGGTGAGGGGGTAGTGAGAGGTGTAGCATAGGTGAGGGGTGTTGCATAGGTGAGGGGCGTAGCATAGATGAGGGGTGTTGCATAGGTGAGGGGCGTAGTGAGAGGTGTAGCATAGGTGAGGGGTGTTGCATAGGTGAGGGGCGTAGCATAGGTGAGGGGCGTAGTGAGAGGTGTAGCATAGGTGAGGGGTGTTGCATAGGTGAGGGGCGTAGTGAGAGGTGTAGCATAGGTGAGGGGTGTTGCATAGGTGAGGGGCGTAGCATAGATGAGGGGTGTTGCATAGGTGAGGGGCGTAGTGAGAGGTGTAGCATAGGTGAGGGGTGTTGCATAGGTGAGGGGCGTAGCATAGGTGAGGGGCGTAGTGAGAGGTGTAGCATAGGTGAGGGGTGTTGCATAGGTTGAGGGGCGTAGCATAGATGAGGGGTGTAGCAAAGGTGAGGGGCGTAGTAGAGGTGAGGTGCGTAGTGAGGGGTGTAGCATAGGTGAGGGGCGTAGCATAGGTGAGGGCGTAGTGAGAGTTGTAGCATAGGTGAGGGGTGTTGCATAGGTGAGGGGCGTAGCATAGATGAGGGGTGTAGCATAGGTGAGGGGCGTAGTAGAGGTGAGGTGCGTAGTGAGGGGTGTAGCATAGGTGAGGGGCGTAGTGAGAGGTGTAGCATAAGTGAGGGGCGTAGCATAGATGAGGGGTGTAGCATAGGTGAGGGGCTTAGTGAGAGGTGTTGCATAGGTGAGGGGCGTAGCATAGATGAGGGGTGTAGCATAGGTGAGGGGCGTAGTGAGAGGTGTAGCATAGATGAGGTGTGTAGCATAGGTGAGGTGCGTAGTGAGGGGTGTAGCATAGGTGAGGGGCGTAGTGAGAGGTGTAGCATAGGTGAGGGGTGTAGCATAGGTGAGGGGCGTAGTGAGAGGTGTAGCATAGGTGAGGGGTGTTGCATAGGTGAGGGGCGTAGCATAGATGAGGGGTGTAGCATAGGTGAGGGGCGTAGCATAGGTGAGGGGTGTAGTGAGGGGCGTAGCCTAGGTGAGGGGCGTAGTGAGGGCCGTAGTGAGGGGCGTAGCATATACTAGTGCACTGGTGAGGGGCGTAGTATATACTAGTGCACTGGTGAGGGGCGTAGCATAGTGAGGCGTGTAGCATAGGTGAGGGGCGTAGTGAGGAGCGTAGCATAGGTGAGGGGCGTAGTGAGGGGCCTAGCATAGGTGAGGGGCGTAGTGAAGGGTGTAGCATAGGTGAGGGGCGTAGTGGGGGTTGTAGCATAGGTGAGGGGTGTAGTGAGGGGCGTAGCATAGGTGAGGGGTGTAGTGAGGGGTGTAGCATAGGTGAGGGGCGTAGCATAGGTGAGGGGCGTAGCATAGGTGAAGGGCGCCGACAGCCTGCTTGGTGTAACGCTTGTGACTGGAATAATAATATGGAATAATAATATTGCCTTATTTATACTGCCCGATTAGGACTTTAAACAGGGAGTAGACCAGCAGTCTGGCTGCGGGACTATAAACAGGGAGGAGACCAGCAGTCTGGCTGGGGGACTATAAACAGGGAGTAGACCAGCATTGGCTTGGTTCTGGGGTCCCTTGTCAATTATTAGCCTCCGTGTAAAGACAGTGGTAGAAGTGCTGAGTCATTCTACCACTGTCTGGCTACTATCGTTCACGATGACGCCACCCTATGATGATGATTAGGACTTATGAGTCCCATTATTCCAGTACTAAGCTCAAGACGTATTATTATGTGTTCAAATGGGAGGATAACTTGTCATGTCCCAAATGAGAGGATAACTTGTCATGTCCCAAATGAGAGGATAACTTGTCATTTCCTTGGTGGGTTTCGAAATCGTGACCACCGACCTCCAGGTTACATGTCCGATCAATCGAGCTACTGAGGTCGGAACACTTTACTTTGTATAGTACGTATATTGTCAGCAATTGCTTACTCTATTTTCACAGACATAGACAGCAAATTACAATATTTTACTATGGGTGTTTATAATTCTCCAAATATTTGGGTTAACTTCTCAAACCCGGTATTTCTAGGTACAATTTCTATTTTGGCTTGTTGTGTTTGACGGTTACTTTAGTCATGATTAATGTTTTTCTAATTATATGACATGTGTCGAGAGTTGCCAATTGTTGTAGTCTAGGTGTGAGGTGGCTCATTCCCATTTCTTCTAGTTGGTTGGTGGTTGCACTCAGAATTATTATTATTATTTTCCCAGGCTCAGTGCAGAACTACAGCCTGAACGTATCGTACGACACAGGCAGTCTCCTGCAGACCTCTCCCCACATGGGCCAGTCCTGCAGTGTCAGTCCCCGCCCCTCCAGCAGTGATGTGGACTCTGGTAAGTGAACCCGGGATTCTGAATTAGAAAGCTAGCTAGTCTACTGCAGCAGTGATGTAGTGAACCCGGGACTCTGGATTAGAAAGCTAGCTAGTCTACTGCAGCAGTGATGTAGTGAACCCGGGACTCTGGAGTAGAAAGCTAGCTAGTCTACTGCAGCAGTGATGTAGTGAACCCGGGACTCTGGAGTAGAAAGCTAGCTAGTCTACTGCAGCAGTGATGTAGTGAACCCGGGACTCTGGAGTAGAAAGCTAGCTAGTCTACTGCAGCAGTGATGTAGTGAACCCGGGACTCTGGAGTAGAAAGCTAGCTAGTCTACTGCAGCAGTGATGTAGTGAACCCGGGACTCTGGAGTAGAAAGCTAGCTAGTCTACTGCAGCAGTGATGTAGTGAACCCGGGACTCTGGAGTAGAAAGCTAGCTAGTCTACTGCAGCAGTGATGTAGTGAACCCGGGACTCTGGATTAGAAAGCTAGCTAGTCTACTGCAGCAGTGATGTAGTGAACCCGGGACTCTGGAGTAGAAAGCTAGCTAGTCTACTGCAGCAGTGATGTAGTGAACCCGGGACTCTGGATTAGAAAGCTAGCTAGTCTACTGCAGCAGTGATGTAGTGAACCCGGGACTCTGGAGTAGAAAGCTAGCTAGTCTACTGCAGCAGTGATGTGGACCCTGGTCAGTGAACCCGGATTAGAAAACTAGTACTGTTGTGTAGTAGTTGCCCCTCCCATAGTATGTCTCCCCTCTGGCGTGACACCCATTTAGGCACTGCGTCAACACGAGCACACCGGATGGTGCCCTCTGAAAAAAAAAACCTCAACCAAATTATGAGTACAATTTACTGTCGGGTCTGGGATTCGAACCCGGCACTTTGCAGAAACTTTCTTTTTTTGGGCTTAACGTCTTTTTCAAGCGCAGCATCATATTACGACGGGTGTTTTACCCTCTATTCGCTGTAAAATCACAAAACCAGCTACTCAAATTAATCTCACTTAGCCTGAGTGAGGACGGGAATAGCTTGTCAGCAACACGAGAATTCGAATGGTCACCTATCCAATTCCCAAACTCTCGCTTGATGTTTCTTAACTTCAGTGACAACACGAGAACTGGTGTATTCATAGTGCTATCAACGCGGGCGCTGTCTAAATAAACCACTGAGATCATATAACATAGAGGGAACCTTACCTATCTCGAATTGAACAAATTTATGCGTCCAACTTTGAACAGCTGATGGTCCCTCTTTCAACAAATCCCGGCTTCTGATTGGTTCAATTTATTTGAATTTTTTGTTTACCTCATGCAGTGGCGGATATCTAAACATTATTAATTTTCACGTCAGATACCAAATCTTATATTGCTACATAATAAGTAGAAAATAAGGAAAGTAAAAGAGAAAGCAAAGACAAAAATAACTAATATCTTAATATATAAATGTCAAAGTCACTCACTGACCACTGACCACTGACTGATCATCGCTCTACAGCCCAAACCGTAAGTCCTAGGAAGCTGAAATTTGGTGGGTAGCTTTGTCTTATAGTCTAGATGTGCAATAAGACGGGATTTTTCGAAATTCCCACTACAACACCTGCCATTGGCGAAAAAGGATTTTTTGCTTTCACGGCCATGCCTCGGCCCGCAAAGCGGGCGACAGCCCGCAAAGCGGGCGACAGCCCGCTTGTGTAAGTATGAAAAAAGAAAAAAATATTATTTTAGAAGAATTAGGTAGTTTAGGTGCCCACTCTTTCGCGAGATAAAAATAATTACTACAACTCCGGCACCGATTTTGAAATCAGCTGATGGTCCCTCTTGGACGCAAATCTTGATACATCGGGTTCCCTCTATGTTATAATTATGATCTCAGTTAAATAAATATACATCTCCCCCCTCCACAGTGTATCCCCCGGGCGGCATGCTCGAGATGTCCAACGGGTACCCGCACTCCTCGTCCCCCGGCATGGGCGGGCCCGACAGTCCCGGCCCCACCCCTCCCCACACCACCACCCCTGATCTGACCCTGGTCAAGTCGGGAGGACCCCTCACCCCGTCTAGTCGCGACCACTCACCTCCCGGCCTGTCAGGGGCGGCGGGTCTACTGGGCGCCCATGGGCGGCCCAGTCTCAGGGTGCTCATACCTGGTGCCCACGACGAGGTAAGATTAGTATTATTACATGGTAATGGTATTTAAAAAAAAAATATGGTATCAATATCACATTTTATTTATATTTACAAGGCAATTAAAATCACAGGTGATAGACTTGATCCATCCCACTTGCATGAGGCAATGTACCTAACATGCAGGTAGCATTACCTCGTTGGATCGCCAGAGAAATCCTCTGAAAGAGGAAAGCCTTGGCGGCCCTATTGCCAGTGAGACGGACCAAGCCATCACCAACAGTATTAAAAAAGGTCTTCATCTCCTTGCTCCAGGGGCCCATTGTCTCACATGCCAGGGGAACAAAGATGTAATTTGCCTCGATGATGAAACTGTTTTAAATAAAAATATCACTTCGGTTTCTAATATTAGAAATCGGAAGTATTGTTTCGTTTTTGTAAATAAAAAATATTATAATTTTTTGCTCCGATTTCAATTTTTTCATATTTTTTCCATTTATTTATTTTTCTTAATATACAAAGATTAGTCAGTTATAAATTTTTAATCTTAAAACAGTAGAATCTTTCTAACTTGAAATCGCAGTAAATCGAAAATCCCGTTAACTCGAAAGAATTCTTCGGCCTTGTCAAACTTTGCTCCGACTCCCACTCAATGCATGAATTTCTGCTCATTTTTTTTTTTTTTTTGGTATATGACCACATAATAATAAGACTCTTGAGTGTTGAGTGGTAAAAAATGGTATAAGCATTAACTTCGCCTGGTGGTTGAATTCCACCAAATAGTATTACATATTATGATGTTTTGAAATGGTAAGTGGGCGGATTTTCAAGCGAGTCAGTGTATATCTTCTTATTCTTCTTCTTTTACTCTGTCTTATCCCGCGCAGGGTCGACGTTGTTCAACCTCATGGTTGAGGTTGGTTGGTTTAGCACATTTTTACGGCTGGATGCCCTTCCTAACGCCAACGATTCTACTTGATTTAACGTCCTGAATTAGAACGGCGGTTACACCCTCCATTCGCTGGGAATCGTACCAGCTACCCACATTAACCTCACCCAGCCTGGGTGGGGCCGGAATTGTATATATTTACAAGAATATGCTTGTCCTAAGCATGGTGGATGTCTGCTGTGTTCTCATGGTCCAATACATCCTCCACAGAATCATCATCATCATGTTTATCAAAACTGTCTCCTACATCATTGGGTGAGTTAACTTTATCAGGAATATCAACATGTGCTTTAAAGTTATCACCTGTACTCTCATGAGTATCAAACTTATCTTCAATATCAACATGAGTATCAATCTTATCTCCTGTACTGTCATGACTATCAAATTTATCTCCAATATCATTGTGTGTATCAACTTTATCTCCAATATCAACATGAGTATCGATCTTATCTCCTATACTCTCATGTGTATCAAACTTATCTCCAATATAATTGTGTGTATCAACTTTATCTCCAATATCAATATGAGTATCAATCTTATCTCCTGTATTGTCATGAGTATCATCAAAATTATCTCCAATATCAATGTGTGTATCAACTTTATGTGGAATATCAACATGAGTATCAATACTATCAATCTTATGTCCAATATCAAAATGAGTATCAACTTTATCTCCAATGTCATCAATTTTGTTTCCAATATGAATCGTACTGGGGTCGATGTCAACATGGCTGGTGCTTGGGTCTATATGATGGTTATGAGGATAGTATGTATCCAGCCCATGGAACGAGTGTGGGTAGTGTCCGTGTGCTGTGTGGACGCTGTCTGTGATGTCATGGTGTGGATAGTAGATACCGTCATCATCATCATCATCATCATCATCCTCATCATCATAGTGGTGATAGCTGTGGTAGCTGGGATAGTCATACTGGAAGTATGTGCCTGGATACTCCGTGTAGTACCTGTGGAATGTTTATTTTATTTATTTATTTACACTTTATTAATAGGAAATATTATATACAACACAAATAATTACAAAATAAAATACAATATAATAGAAGAAAAAATAATAATAATAGATATATACATAATATATGTCCTAACTAAAGGGCGGGGTTATTGCCTTTGGCAATCTCTTCCACCCAACCCTTTTTTAATAATAATGTTAATTATTATTAATTTAAACACTCATAAAAGGTTCTGCTACGGAAGAGGCGAGCCAGAGAAATAGAAGCAAGTACGAAAACATCATGATGCAAAATTTCCTTTTTGTTCCCCTGGCCTTCGAAACCCTCGGCCCGTGGGGAGAATCGGTACAATTTCTTGTCAAAGAGGTGGGACGACGATTATAACAGGCCACATCAAGTCAGCATTTTATTTAACCTATAAACCATACTGACCACTGACTATAACAGACCTGTCCTAACATCAGTCATTGTCCATTTGTTGAGCCGAAAGGATAAACTAAATGGATGTAGATGTTGTACAAAAAAAAAAAAAAAAAACAGAGACTCGCTATGGCCGTACAAAGAGGCAATGCGGCGGCCCTACTTGGCACATTTCCTGTCAACCAAGGGCTTTATGAGGCTTTTGTACTGTGATTTATTTATTTTATTATTATGGCATAAATAACCAAGATTTGTTCATATCTATATAGCACAACCAACATCAAAAATAAACAATATTTTTTAGACATTGGCTACATTATAAAATTAAATTCCAAATTTCCGTAATATATGAGCTGTCCCCAAAACAGCACAGGTTTGTTATTATTATTATTATTCTCATTGTTACCTGTGGTAGTAGGTAGAGTAGTAGCTGTTGGGGAAGTAGCGCTCATAGCAGGGACCCACCGAGGAGACGCAATCGTCAAACCCGGCGGCGACGAGATCCCGTCGCCCGTAATGGTCGACCCGCAAGCTCCGCCCACGACAGTGCCGGTCCGTGTAGAGACGCACACAGGAGCGGGTCGACACCGACGACACATGGTCGTCGAGAACAATGGGAAGGTTGGAGCAGGAGGCGGCTCGCACGGTGAAGGCGTGGCCTCGATAGTTGGGGTCGGTGTAGAGCGTGCAGCGGTACGCGAGGAGGGCGGGGACTAGAGTGAGAAGGAGGAGGGGCGAGAGCGATTGTGGGAGGAGTCTTGAGTGGACCAGCAGCCATGGAGGGGGTGACATTTTTTTTTTTCTTTCTTTCTTTTTTTTTACCAGGCACTTTTAATATTAGATCGTTACGTTTTTAATGGTCGTTGGTTTCTTTACCGACCTCAGTAGCTTGATCGATAAGGCGGCGGACTTGTAACCTGGAGGTCGGTGGTTCAAGTCCGGGTTTCAGCGTAGATTTAGTAAAGCGAGTTTGAGTAGTTGTGATATCACGAAAGTGACTTACACGAATATGAAAACTTGGTCGTTGGTTTCTTTTTAGATATGTAATATAGTTAATAGTTATATCACTTATAAGGTAAAATGAAATAGAATTTCTTTTTCTTGATCCGATGTTCTCTTTCGACAAGAGTTCTGTTTTTATTGGAATAAGAAGAAATTTAGTTTGATGTTCCAATATACAAAAGGCTTACATATTATACAAGAAGAAATTCAGATTGATGATGTTTAATTTTTTGTTATAAATCTGTCATTGCTTTGGACACAGATGAGAATAACTAATTTTATTCTCTTTTATTCGTTGGATCAGTTTACAAGTGGGTAACTGTCAGTATCAGCATAAACAGTAGAATCAAATACTCCTTCTCTCCCTCGCATTTCTTAACCTACTTTCTTCTTAACGTGAATGATTGTCAGAGAAGCACTTTCACTAAGAAGCAATACACGTCCATCTTGTATGTCAAGTTCAAATAGTTCAAGATTTAATTGAGCAAAAATGGATCCCCAAAAAAATATGGGTTTAAACTTGTTGAAGATAACTGATAGTTTACTCAACACAAATTGGTTTTTAAATTTTAATTTTTTTTAATCGACAGTCACCCAAAGTTTTCAACTTGTTGAAGATAACTGATAATTTACTCAACACAATTTGGTTTTTAAATTTATACTTTTGTTTTTTTTTTAAAAAAACGACAAAGTTCCTTTTAGTTTTCACAATGATTTGAAATTAAATTGAAAAAATCGACGAACTCAGTCTTTTTGTTTTTCACAATGATTTGAAAAAAAAACCTTAAAATTCAATGTCCATTTTTTACTTTCCTTATCCTGTAGAAATGTTTCCTCTTCACTTGTACTACTTTGAATGAATGAATGACAAACTTAAGGAGGAAGGAGGAAGATGATACAATGTTATGGATTAGAATTAAAGGATTTGGTCAGGGTTGAATGGGTTTCAGGAATTGATTTTGCGCCACCTTATAATCACTTCGCAACAGTTGATTTGCTTGCAGGTGTTTTAAATTGGACACACCAGTGCCTAGCTCCCCGGGTCAGGCGTTTCCATTTGAAACATTGCATTTTTTTTTTTTTTTATATATCAAAAGCAATTTGAAACGAACTCGCTGTGAAAAAAAAGTACTGGGCCAGAGAAACTATTACCTCATAACAAATACCTCTTAGAAGCCAAATAAAAATGGATTAGGATGGGTTCTCTGTAAAAATATATATATATATATATATATATATGAAGAAAAAAAACAATGCTAAGTGAGTCCACTTGGATACACCACATTATCAAACTATCTACTTCATATGTCCAAATGGAAACTCTTGGCCCGGGAGCTAGAAATGGTCTGGCAGTGAAAGTGTAAGACATACTGAGCTAGAAATGGTCTGGCAGTGAAAGTGTTAAGATATACTGAGCTAGAAATGGTCTGGCAGTGAAAGTGTTAAGATAAACTGACCTAGAAATGGTCCGGCAGTGAAAGTGTTAAGATATACTGAGCTAGAAATGGTCTGGCAGTGAAAGTGTTAAGATATACTGAGCTAGAAATGGTCTGGCATTGAAAGTGTTAAGATATACTGAGCTAGAAATGGCCTGGCAGTGAAAGTGTATATACAGGGTGTAGTCAGCAATGGTGACTACACTTCTGATTTCAACCTCAATCCTTTTTTCCATGCCCTTTTTCCTTTTTTAAAAAAAAAAAACAAAGTTATAGTTGTGCCCCGGTACCGCTTTCGTATTACTGGGGTTCGAACCCGGGACCTTCCGAATGGCCAGCGAGTATACCACTAAATAATCCCGGAAGAACCTTGACTCCTCCACATTGAACAACTATGTGGTCTGACCTTCCGAAGTAATTGTTCCGTGTAAACCATCCACAAAAAAAAACCTTGTTAGGTACTTAGGTAGTAACCAGATTAATTGATCTGTGTCATTCTATCAATTGCTCAAATCGAATAATCGATCCGTATAATCTGCTAAATTGAACAAGACATCCTCTGGTTAATCTGAGTGAGACTGAATTAATTCAGTTTCTTGGGTTTCAAATATTAAAAAGAGTGTTCTTGTTGTTTTTGTTTTCGTTGTTGAGGTTGTTTTTGTTGTGGTTCTGGTATTTGTTGTTGTTATTGTTGTTCTGGTATTTGTTGTTGTTGTGTTTTTTTTGTTGTTTTTTGCGTTGCGATTGTTGTTGAAGCTTCGGGAGCTACTTCAAATTGTTCTGATGCCTCTGATGGTGTCTAACCGGATTCAGTAATCAATAGTTTGAGTGAGTTCTTTCTTTCAAGACTTTAGAGAATTGTTACCTTCAATTTTTCCCAGCTTGTCCCTACCTACAGTATTAATCTGAGTGAATTTTATTATTGTTCTATATTGCATTGCATTGTATTGTACTGTACTCTACTGTACTGTAGGCAAAGTGAAAGAAGAAGATTATATGGTATTATATTATTGTTCTGTATTGCATGGTACTGTACTGCAGGCAAAGTTAAAGAAGAAGATTGTACCGTATTGTATTGTACTGTACTGTAGGCAAAGTTAAAGAAGAAGATTGTATTATATTATATTATTGTTCTGTATTGTATGGTACTGTACTGTAGGCAAAGTTAAGGAAGATTCTTAGAAGCCAAATAAAAATGGCTTAGGATGGGTCTTTTGTATAAAAAAATATTAAAAATAAAACAAATGATTCATTATTATTATTATTGTATTGTATTGTATGGTATTGTATTGTATTGTATTGTTCTGTATTGTATTGTATGGTATTGTATTGTATTGTATTGTATTGTATTGTATTGTATTGTATTGTATTGTATTGTATGGTATTGTATTGTATTGTATTGTATTGCAGGGCAGCATCAACGTGAGCCTGGCGTCGGCCCTGTCTTCTGCCGGGACCCTCAACACCCCCGTCATAGCTCTGCAGACGCCCCTGATGCAGGGCTCCTATTCCAACCTCTTCGGTGACATCTCGGGGTCGGACCTGAGTCTGAACTGGACCTCCACCTCTCATCTGCACCATGCCACGTGAGTCTTTTTTTACTATCGATTTTTACAACAAAAAAGGAAAGTAACAAAAAAAATACACGTGAGTCTTTTTTTACTATCGATTTTTACAACAAAAAAAGGAAAGTATCAAAAAAAAATACACGTGAGTCTTTTTTTATATCAATTTTTACAACAACAAAAAGGAAAATTACAACAACAAAAAATACCATAAAAAGGTTGACCCCCCAAAGCAACCATTTCTATTCCAACCTCTTCGGTGACATCTCCGGGTCGGACCTGAGTCTGAACTGGACCTCCACCTCTCATCTGCACCATGCCACGTGAGTCTTTTTTTACTATCGATTTTTACAACAAAAAAGGAAAGTAACAAAAAAAATACACGTGAGTCTTTTTTTACTATCGATTTTTACAACAAAAAAAGGAAAGTATCAAAAAAAATACACGTGAGTCTTTTTTTATATCAATTTTTACAACAACAAAAAGGAAAATTACAACAACAAAAAAATACCATAAAAAGGTTGACCCCCCAAAGCAACCATTTCTATTCCAACCTCTTCGGTGACATCTCCGGGTCGGACCTGAGTCTGAACTGGACCTCCACCTCTCATCTGCACCATGCCACGTGAGTCTTTTTTTACTATCGATTTTTACAACAAAAAAAGGAAAGTAACAAAAAAAAATACACGTGAGTCTTTTTTTACTATCGATTTTTACAACAAAAAAAGGAAAGTATCAAAAAAAATACACGTGAGTCTTTTTTTATATCAATTTTTACAACAACAAAAAGGAAAATTACAACAACAAAAAATACCATAAAAAGGTTGACCCCCCAAAGCAACCATTTCTATTCCAACCTCTTCGGTGACATCTCCGGGTCGGACCTGAGTCTGAACTGGACCTCCACCTCTCATCTGCACCATGCCACGTGAGTCTTTTTTTACTATCGATTTTTACAACAAAAAAAGGAAAGTAACAAAAAAAAAAATACACGTGAGTCTTTTTTTACTATCGATTTTTAAACAAAAAAAGGAAAGCAACAAAAAAAATACACGTGAGTTTTTTTTTACTATCGATTTTTACAACAAAAAAAGGAAAGTAACAAAAAAAAATACACGTGAGTCTTCTTTTATATCAATTTTTACAACAAAAAAAGGAAAGTTACAACAACAAAAAATACCATAAAAAGGTTGACCCCCCAAAGCAACCATTTCTATTCCAACCTCTTCGGTGACATCTCCGGGTCGGACCTGAGTCTGAACTGGACCTCCACCTCTCATCTGCACCATGCCACGTGAGTCTTTTTTTTTTTGTCAATTTTTACAACAACAAAAAAGGAAAGTAACAACAAAAAAAAAATACACGTGAGTCTTTTTTTACTATCGATTTTTACAACAAAAAAAGGAAAGTAACAAAAAAAATACACGTGAGTCTTTTTTTTCTATCGATTTTTACAACAAAAAAAGGAAAGTAACAAAAAAAATACACGTGAGTCTTCTTTTATATCAATTTTTACAACAAAAAAAGGAAAGTTACAACAACAAAAAATACCATAAAAAGGTTGACCCCCCAAAGCAACCATTTCTATTCCAACCTCTTCGGTGACATCTCCGGGTCGGACCTGAGTCTGAACTGGACCTCCACCTCTCATCTGCACCATGCCACGTGAGTCTTTTTTTTATCAATTTTTACAACAACAAAAAAGAAAAGTAAAAAAAAAAATCTGGTCTAAACATCACACGACTTTCCTTATCCCAAAAAAGAAGTCGAATTCCGCCACTGATGACTCAACGGTAATAGATAGCTAAAAATCAAGGCCAAATTCGTAATCAGCACTTCAAAATCATTGAATTTGATATGTCACAATTCCCATCTAGGACGAATAATAAAAAGTTAGTCAAAGCGGGTCCCCCCCAAAATACCGGTAAATTGGGGCCAAGGTCCAAAAAGTTCAAGATATCAAAAAAATATGATCAGAATAGACCCCTATTATTTTTTTAATCCAAGAAAATGTTGTTCTCTAACTTTTTTTGTATCTTTATAAAATTTAAAGAAGCGGCGCTTTCGGCTAATATTTGCGGCCGCAGAATGCGTCCGATTTCAACCAAAAGTTTCGTGGTTCGTCTGGTGTATAAAATCAATTTCCATACCAAAAATCAAGGATCTAGCTCTTACCGTTTTTGAGATATCCTGTTCACACACAGACGGACGCACGGACCAATGGCTGAAAACCACTTTTTTGTCGTCCAGAAATGTGAAAAAACTGGGTAGGTCAAATTTTCGACGAATACAATACTTTCCTTATTAAAAAAAAAAAAAAACAAAACAAAAAAAATAGGTGAGTGGATTTATTTTTTTATTTGGTTTTAATTAACGTCGCTTTCAAATGCATGGGTCTTAGCCATCGATTGTGCACAGTCATACGTCATGACTACGATATCTACATCTCATTACCCTCAGAGTGCAGATTAAAGGATCTAAGAGCTACTGGTTATTATTTTTGTTCACAGAGGGTCTCTACCCCACCTCGGAGTGCAGGGGTCCCCCCCTCCCCCCTCTTCCCACCATCCGCCTCCTCCCCCTTCTTCTCAATCCCTCGTGGCTCCTCCCCCTGCCCCCTCCTCCTCTCCCGCCCCCTCGCCTCGCCCCATGCGCATCAAGGCGGAACCGATCTC
Organism: Bactericera cockerelli; assembly: GCA_024516035.1. Classification (NCBI taxonomy): domain Eukaryota; kingdom Metazoa; phylum Arthropoda; class Insecta; order Hemiptera; family Triozidae; genus Bactericera; species Bactericera cockerelli. The sequence goes on from CM044966.1 coordinate 14,144,846, forward strand.
GCCCCCTCGCAGCAGTGGAGGGGGAAGCAGTAGCAGCGCGGGAGGGGAAATCCAGTCGACCACCTCGCTGACGGCACAGCATCATATGGGCTCGGTGCATCAGATGGGGAGCTCGTCAGTCTCACATCATCTGCTGACGCCGCTGCATATCAACCGTGAGTAGTAGTGATTCATTTAGTACCTTTCTGTATTTAGGTTGGTTATATTTATAAATATTATAACTCACATTTTTTTTTTAACTACTGTCTTTGAAAACTGTGAGCTTTTATTTTGTCCGTATCTCTATTCAACACCATTTTTCGAAAAGTGATGTGAAATAATTATGTATGTACGAATTTCTTTGTGGTGAAGCACAAGGCCTCTTCACAATTTTTGTGGGTAGCGCAGCATTACTAAGAGCCTCCTTTACATTTCGAATTATTCTATTACATTAATTTCTTTTTACTCTGGTAATGCCGCCACTGGTCGTTACTCATACAAGTAACTACTCATTTTTCCTCACGAGGTATGAGTGGACCCCGAACATCCAAGTACAGAGCAGAAAAAATCCTCCCCCGCTGGGAATCGAACCCAGGTCACCATGTGTGCAATGCCTAGCGCTCTAACTCGCTCTGCCACAGTGACTACTTGATGTGAAATAATTATTTTAGTCCTAGAATTTCCCTCACAATTAATTCTTAATTTTTCAAAAAAATGGGACACCTTTTAATAAAAGTGTTTAAAATAAATAAAAAAAAAATATGAAAAAAAATTGAAATGGGAGCAGAAAAATATATTTTTTTTCACAAAAACGAATACCCAATTTCTAATATTAGAAATTTCTCGGATGTAATAAATAATACTTGTGGCTTACAGATTCGATCAGCCCCAGCCCCAGTCCCCTGTCTCATCATGGGGACTACGATGGGGGGCCCGCGAGTAAGAGGGCTCGAGACTCCTGGACCACATAGCACCCCGCTCTCTCTTCCAAGGTAAGTGTTTCACAGAGATGGCAACCAAAAGATAGAAGTTGGTTTGATACAACCAGTAATGATTCTCATAGTGTGGTTAAGTTTCACATCAACTAGTTTAGTATGCTTACAGTTTAACCAAACAGGAGCACAGTATTCAGCTGCTGAGTAAGTGTTGTCACTACACTCATCTACATTAGATTTAAGCTTGCATTTGGAAAAAATTAAAGTTATTTGTAAAGATATGGTAAACCTTCATATGTAATAATAATTCTTAACCCTCAAAATCTATGTTATTATTAAACAAGTTGGATCAAGTTTTATTTACAAATGACATAGAATATATAGGTACAATGTACATACATAGATATTAAAATGAAGAAAACAAAACTTGATCAAGGGCGGTGCTAATACCAACGGCATTCTCTTCCGTATGTTCATGTAATTGCAACAAAGTCTGGCTGGGGGACTATAAACAGGGAGCAGACCAGCATTGGCTTGGTTCTGTGGGCCCTTGTCAATTATTAGCCTCCTTGTAAAGACAGTGGTAGAAGTGCTGAGTTATTCCTCCGCTGTCGGACTACCATCGTCCACGATGACGCCACCCTATGATGATGATGATTATTTATTTATTTTCAAATAATTTTATCATTTATTAATTTTCAAACTAAATAATTCTCCAAAAAGGATACTTTTTTGTTCGTTTTATTTTTTTTATTGGACATTTCCTTGTTCAATGGTAAATGGTAAATTCCCCTACTGTCTGGCTACCATCGTTCACGATGACGCCACCCTACAATAATGATACATATTTACATATTTAAAAAGAAAAATGCAGTTCTTGCCTATGCAAATGTAAATGAGGCTAAACCTGTAAATTATAAGAATTATTATTAAAATCAATTAATCTATTGAATCAACCGACCTCAGTAGCTTGATCGATAAGGCAGCGGACTTGTAACCTGGAGGTCGGTGGTTCATGTCCCGGTTTCAGCGTAGATTTAGTAAAGCGAGTTTGAGTAGTTGTGATATCACAAAAGTGATTAACACAAATATGATAACTTTTTTTGTAATTAAATTTCCAGATGGAAGCTGCCCACTCCTACTACTCAAACGTAAACCACCACCACATCTCCAACCCTCACAACCCGTGCCATAACTCCAACTCACGAGTAGTGCCGAGTGTCCACGATTCAACTACGGAACTCTATTGGTAAACGGAAACACCCGAAGTGAGCTTCGCGAGAGCCGAATCGACTTCGTAAATTTACACGAGTGGTGGAAATTTCTCGGTGGTGTGTGCAGTTGTAATCCCTGCTGTTCACACATCTGCTTGGAGAATTTACCGGCGAAGAGGAATTCTTGGAGTTATATCAAATTCGAGCTTAAATACATTGACCAGAGTTTTTACATCTACTTTTGTGATTAAAGAAGACCAATGTATTCCATCTCAACTTTATAAAATTATTCCATCTCAACTTGGGAATACTACTGGCGCGGAGAAACTTCAAGTGAAAATTTCGAATTCAGTCATTGCAAAGTCTCTCCCGATTCATTTTTCAAAATTTATTTTCTGCCTGATAAAAAAAAAAATATTTTCCAACATAAGTGGCCGGTTAAAATCTTAATTTTTTTTTTTTTTCAAAAATCAACTCAATAACGTCATACCGTTCTAATTCCAACTTGATTTGCCAATCCAATGTCGAAGTTTTTTGTTCGTTCAGAATTATGGTGTGTTGTCTAAATTGATTGTTTTTTAATTAATATCTTCTGAAAAATCCTGAGAAAAAAGAGCTGATGTAGATCTGTCCGACTGTTTCATAATGTTTGAAGTGACAGATTTTTATTTCCATAGTCCCTACAATATCATCATTACTCGACCAAAATTCCATAAATTTCTTATAGTAATAAATCTCCAACAACTCCTCTGCAGAACTTATCCTAAATCATTCATTCGTTTGAAAGTTGTGACCTATTTTTTTTTTTTTTTTTTTTTTTTTTGTAGCAGAGAATAGGCAAATTGCTGCTACTGCTCTTTTCATTTAAGTTAACATAAATTGAAATTTTCACTGTCGTAACAAGAAAACTGACCAAAATACCCAATATTCATCAAAATAGTAAAACAAATAATATAATTTCATTTGATTCAATCAAGTACGGTAGCCCTGTTTTGGTTGGATCAAGTGTTACATTGGTAGCCCCATTATTTTTTTGTTTTAAAACGAAATTTATTTATTCCTAAAGAGAATGTCTGGATGGATTCAACTGACATTGGATTTAGGATCCTTTGTTTGACAAATCATTCAGCTCTACAGAAATTACGCAATGGAGAATTGGAACCTGACCTATTTGCAACTAAGAATGGTAGCCCCGTTTTAGCAGCAAAACAGGTACTAGTTTTTCCAAGTCTTGCATAGGTCAGAAACTTGAAGATTTTTTCCCCTCAACTTTCATCAAGCAAGGACTTAGAACGAGTTCATTTAGAACGTAACCAATCAGGAAACTTGCAATCACTTTTGGTATAATTGGAATTAGAACACATCAAATGCCCAAACTTTTATCAAGCAGAGGATTCGGAACGAGATTTTTTAAACAGTAATCAGGAAACTTGCAATCAGTTTTGCTTTGACTAGAAGACATCAAGGAAGGGATACACATTGCAAGTTTTAAGACTATAGATTTACAGTCAACTGTTATCTTTAGATTTCTTTCTAGGCACAAGGGATTTGCTTAAGAATTTCACGGTAAAATTTACGGAAGGAGATTTACTTGAATACTCATTCAGACATCAGTTAATGTCAGCTTTTAGTTTCGCGTGGGATATACAGAAGTGTTTGGAATAAAAATGTGAAGGAATGAGGGTGGATCATATTCTAATCTTTTTCCTCTTGGTTGTGTGATCAGTTATAAAATAATAGGATTTCTGCTGATATTGTTCTCCAACGAACGACTTTGTGTTTATGAGGAATATTTGTATTGAAAATGACTATGCTGTCAATTTAAACTAGCTTTCTCTTTTGGGTGAGGTAGCTGGGTTTTATGTGATGCTGGAGTTTTTTGGGCTGAAACGTGAAGGAATATAGGTAGAGTTTGTTCCATTGTTTTTGTTGTCTCATGACATTATATAAAATATGCTTGGAGAGAAGAAAGAGTATGGAAAATAACTATTCAAAATTTGGATCATAAAATAAATAATCAGATAAAAAAAGAAAGATATAGGAAAAGAGATTTATTTTTTGGTACACTAGTTGATTTCCGATTGGAGCATAAATTTTTTTGCTAAAAAATATCAGAGAACATTGTGTATTTAAATAAATAAATGGATAAAAAAAAACAGTAGTTCCTCTGTAATGGTTTTCCAGAGTTTTCCAACTAAGAGCGGTAGCCCTGCTTTAGTTTCGAAAATATCATATTTTGTGGTTTCACAATCTATTCAAATCTTTGTAGGTTGGTATTCCTTATCCTGGGAAGAAATACGAAATAAAACATCACTCTCATCTAATAAACTGCAACCTCAATGACAGAAGTTGTTTGATCTCAATATTAACTTTAAATATTATTCTCGGGTAGTGATTACAAACCAAACAAAGATCAAGATACACTGAAATGGATTTGACTCTTTAGTCCAAAGAGGTATGCCGACCTCCGTGGCTCAGTGGTTAAGAGCATTGGTTACTGACCCGGAGGTTGCGGGTTCGAATCCCGGTCGGAGCGGAAATTTCTGACCAAAATTATCCTTTTCCGAAATGACATGGATGTTAAGGTAAAGTGCCCAGAAGTAATGCGAAAGCGGTTCCGGAGCTCACTTACTTTAAAAAATAAATAAATAAAAAAAAATACAAAGAGGTAGAACTAACAAGGAGAACCCAAGATACTCTTTGACGAATTAATAAAGTAGACGAAAAATAAGCTTTAATAAATAAAATGTTATTATATTCTTATATCAATTTGGTATGCATTGTAAATAAAACTGACAAAATTTAAACTTGAAAATAATATAAAATTAACTATAGAACCAATAACTCAAGATATGTATGTATGTATGTTGGCAATTATATTTTTTCCAAGGGTACAAATTACTCTTTTATATTCATACATGATTTCTCTATGTGTCTTTTATAGCGCGATCTCTGCAAAATGATTTTCTCTATGAGTCTTTTATTTCTCTATGAGTCTTTTATAGCGCGATCTCTGCAAAATGATTTTTTACGCCAGTTTCATTAGAGAAGTATGCCTTCGTATTTCATCGGTAAGTTCAATACTTCCCTCCCCTCTTTTGTTACTTTCCTAAGCGATTCCTATTGCTTCTCTCCTTCTAGTGATTTTTTATTGTATTACAGCTTTTTTATTTCGTAGTTTTTATCAACAGGATTTTTTTCTCTTTTTTTCAATACAAAATAGTGAAATACCATAATCCGTAATGAAATACCATAAAATCTGTAATGAAATATTCAAACTGCTTTTTCCCAGTGCAAACTTGCTAATGAAATCGGTTTAATCCTGTATTCAACAGACAACATTATAAACAATTGAAGGCTATTCATTTTACAATGAAATTTTATTTGTGTAAGTGGCGATAACTCAGTTTGAGGCCAATAGTCTCGAATACTCATTTTTTGCATAACTTTCTCTGTTGAAAATAGTTTGTGTGAACTTTCAATATACTTTTAGGTATCCGTTTATAATATTTCCAATCAATATTCAATTTTTTAATTTTCTATATTATTTTTGTTCTTCGTCCATTTCATGTTCTCCTCCCTTTCTCCTTCCAATGTAAAATGGTGGATGTTCTTGTTTTCTTGAACGATAACTTGGTTTTGTTTTGACTTCAGTTGGTATAGATTTTCCAAAATGGTGAAACTTAAAAAACCAATAAATTGATCTCAAGCAAATCACAAAAAAAATATAGGTCCAAGATCTCCGTGACGTTATTTTTTTTTTTTCGAAAATCGACAAATTTAAAAGCTTTAAAAAAATGGCTTAAGGTTCAGAAAATTTGACCAGATATATTGTTAAGAATAGTTTGAACTTGTTTTTGTGTTGATTTTTTGAAACATTTACTTCGTTGAAAATTAATTCTAATTTATTAGTTTTTTATAGTAGGTATTTACCTATGGTAATTGAAGTTTAAACTCAATATGAGAGATCATTATTTAGAAAAATAAAATAAAATTTTCTCTTTTGTGGTTCAAATAATCTCCAATCAAAGAAAAATAATAGTTAGAGAATTCCGAAATTCTTTGCATTGTGAATTATCAAAAAAAAAACATAAAAACAGTTATTTAGTTAGAGTTTAAATTTTCTTGTAAAAATCAAAATTGATACTGTAATATTTTTTTATTGATGTTCTTGTGTACATAAGAAAATAATTTAGACCAATTTTTGTTGTTATAAAGGAAATGAAATTATATGATAATAATATACATGTTGACGTTTTATTAATTCATAAATAAACAAAATATATTTAAATAAGTTAAACATTTATAACAAACTGTTCATGGTGTCTTTTGAGCAAGTACTAGCTGTTGATAAAGATGTTCAAGTCACAAACAGGAAACTTGGTGAAAAATACGTCGAGTACTCCTAGTGGTCGGTTCTACGAATCTTGAAAAACACGAAACCGGGTATTGGGAACGTTAGTTCCAAAAGGATTCGTCAAAATAGCGCTAGTGCAGTAAATCGAGGGTTTTGCTCGTCAAACCGAGGTGGCGTATTTTGTATTATACGCCTAAGGTAGCAAAAAAGAAAAGCACCAAAACTTCTGTCTGTCGTTAGATTACGACAGATCTTGGTTCCTTCAATGTTGGATACCTTAGGCGTATATTACAAAAAGTACGCTACCTCGGTTTCCGTTTCCGGAATGGCATGGATGTAAAGCTAAAGTGCTCTGAAGTAATGCGAAAGCGGTTCCGGGGCCCACTTTACTCTTTCAAAGAAAAAAAAAACACAATACTTCCGATTTCTAATATTAGAAAATTCTCGGAAGTAAAAAGTTCGAAAGACACCATCAGCATATTTCTCTCTCTTGTTGTATATTCTATTTCGTTCTCAAAATTTTAAAGAAAATCAAAACTATTTTTGTTTGTATACAATTTGTTTGTATTTGTATACATTTGGTATACAAAAAGAGGTAAAACAAATTTATTGTTATTCAAAGAACTGTTCACAAGTTTCCGTAACGTAGCGAGATGACGAACATTGGTGGATGAAATCTGTATTACAAAATCTGTATTATTAAGTCGGTAATTTGGCTCTCAGCAGTACATTATTATTATTATACAACGCTTTATTAGATATAAATGGACATTATGTACATACAAATAATTATTTTAACAATGAAAAGAATAGAAAATATATAAAAACATATGTCCTAACTATAGGGCGGGGTTATTGCCTATGGCAATCTCTTCCACCTAACCCTTATATCAGGCAAGGCGAGGTCAGCCGAGCGCGCGAGTAAACTTGTGTACCTCGCCCACGCTCGGCTAGCACTAGTGTGCAAGTCTCGGGTACGTCTCGCGGTCCCTCGCCTCGGGTGGTCTCGATGCCAAGGCCCTCGGCGAGAGTGTACTGCTAGCATTAGGCGAGAGTGTACTGCTAGCATTAGGCGAGAGTGTACTGCTAGCATTAGGCGAGAGTGTTCTGCTAGCATTAGGCGAGAGTGTACTGCTAGCATTAGGCGAGAGTGTACTGCTAGCATTAGGCGAGAGTGTACTGCTAGCATTAGGCGAGAGTGTTCTGCTAGCATTAGGTGAGAGTGTTCTGCTAGCATCACATATTAAAAAAAATATATATATATTATAATTAACAGCATTCATGTTTTATTTTTAAAATATAAAATACTTCTCTCAGAGACCGTCCTTCTGGAAGGGAACCGAGGATGCAAGAAGCATCACATATTATATCCAACAGAGTGCGTCACCAAGTCACCATCGTTCTCAATATTTATAATGAAGAAAATCCAAGGCTACCGATATTTTTTTTGTTTAAAGATGAGTGTTTCACAGCCTTTTTTTATTTCGTAGCCATGAAAGAGGAGCTACTGTAGACGCTTGTGGTCTGTGTTGTAGCCTGCCTATCCCGTAGTATGCCTCCCCTCTGATGGGCGAGAAGTGACACAATACTTCCCATTTAGGTGCTGGGTCAACACGAGCGCACCGGAAGGTATCCCCTACAAACAAGAGTAACAAATTTTTGAATACAACTATTTGTCGGCGCGGGGGTTCGAACCCGGGACCTTCCGCATGGCAAGTCAGTGCTTAACCACTGAGCTATTCGTGCCCCTAAAATATTATATCCAACAGAGTGCGTCACAATCGTTCTCAATATTTGTGATCAAGTCTACCAATATTTACCATACCTAGGCTACGTTACGGAAATATATGATAGTCCTTTTTATTCTGTTATTTTTACAAAGGAAAAAAATCGTGTTAACATTGTTCAAGATTGTGGCCATATTATTTAATTTTAGGTTTGAAAATTTCGTATATTTTTTAACTGAGTTTTTTTTCTGTATTTGTTTTCATCTATTCTTTTTTTTTAGTACATAATCGTTATGTTTTTCTAACTTGCACATGTGAGACATCCTACCGATTGGTAAAAGAAATGAGATTTTTCGTTTTTCATCTTGATTGTTAAAAGTTGTGTTATATTTTCAACACAGTTTGTTATTTTCTTCAGTATATATTTTTTTCAGTTGTCACAAGTGTATTTTTTTCGGCCTTGGCTTCAATCTGACCCACTTCAATATTTTTTCTGTTATTTCTTGAAATTTATCTTGTAAATTGTAAACCTTCATTTGGGCCAACCCTGTTTCCAGTCTCGAGAAAAACTTTTTTTTTTTTTTTTCAAATTCAGTAAAGACATATTTATTCCTTTTTTTCTCGTGTTGTTTGATAAAATGTGTGTCTACACATACCTGTATATTTTTTCTTCTTTTTACTCTCAAGGTAGAAAAAACAAGTTCACAAGTATGGAAACTGCAGAATTTAAACGGGGCAAGTCCTGACTCGTGTTAATCTCAAGTTTCTAATTTGTTTTTTTGTTTTTTCGTCCTTTATTATTTTGTTATTTTTATCCAAGCCAAATCCAATAGTGCAATTTGCCAACTGTATAGACGAAGATTTTGAAATCGAGTTGAGGTCTGAGGCTACAATGCGAGAATCCATATAAATAATTATAATTTAGAAAAAAATTATGTGTCTACATAATAATTATTTAAAAATAATTTACACAAGTATTTTCATTATTTAAATTTAAATACTATTTTTTCTACAACCAACCTTAGTAGCTTGATCGATAAGGCGGCGGACTTGTGACCTGGAGGTCGGTGGTACAAGTCCCGGTTTCAGCGTAGATTTAGTAAAGCTAGTTTGAGTAGTTGTGATATCACGAAACTGATCAATACAAATTTGATAACTTGACTTTTTTTTCTACGTTTGAACTAGGCGTACAGTTTGAGTGCGTTTATGCACCCTGAATGTGCATTAAATTATTTCACCCGATACGCATTGTAGTCACGGCCTGATGGGAGCATTTCGTGAAATGACGGATTTCAAATGTTTTAGCTTCAGTTCACACATGACCTTTTTGTTTTACTTATTCACTGAAATATCTAGTTGAAATGCTATTCAAGAGATTATATATAAAATAAATACCCCCGATATATTATTTATATAAGTCGTATTTTTCTTTCTAACCAAAAAAAAAAATTCCTGGTTAGGTTTCTTCCAAATATTTTATTCCAAGATCATTCGTAAAAGAAAAATGCGTTTGGTTACTTTTAAAGATAAACAATGGACTTAACCTATAAAAGAACTGGAAGCAAGAATTTTCTACTTCCACTTTGGTTAACTTTGGTAGTGGAAATTTTTCCTCTTCCAAAAGAAAAATGACTTCCTTCCAGTTTGGTTCATTTTATTCCCGTTTGGTTAACTTTGGTTAGAAAGAAAAATACGGCAATCGTTTCATCGGAAGTAGTACTACCAATAATATTAGACAGATCAATGTCAACTTTTTACCTGTAAAGTTTTATTTTCATACATACTGTATCCATATTTTTAGTCACTTTGCTAATCAAATATACGTCGATGTTTTTACTGACCAATAGAACAGGGGACATTTTTGTGTACCTTTTTAAATGTAAATATACATGTAGGGCTGAATTAAGCATTTAATTTTAGTTAAATGATACTACTCAGATTAATGAAAAAATTATAATGACACCTCTTCACATGAGTTCAGTTTTTCAGTTTTTTTTTTTGGTCCAAGAATAGAGAGGGGAAATGGTCTTAGATAAACTTTTTTTTCAGAAGAGGAAAATTTGCATCAAACTCTATCTTACACAATCTGCGACTTAGCATCATAGAGGTATTACAAAAACGTCTATTATGTTATAAACCTTGTAGTAAAATACATCTATAAAAATTTGCTTAAAAAAAAGTCTAATAATTTTGCCACCAGTATCCATTTCTTCAATGGACGGAAAAGTCATAGAAAAGTGACACTTTATCAAAGCTTTAATTGTCAAAAGATTAAACTTTGTGGCAAATACGACATTTTGGTAATTCTAAGGTTGCAGGTTAATAGTGATCCTTATATTGAAATTCCCATGTTCTCAATCTTTTTTGTTTTTGTTTTTTTTTTTTTTTTTTTTTTTTTTTTAAGAATTTTAATAATCTTTTCAATTTTTTTTTTTTCTTCTTTCTTTTTTTTTTGGAATTTCCATGTTCTCTTCTTGTTTGCCATATATTTCTAGTACCGTTATCTTGCTTTATTATATTTTTCTCTCCAGATCTTTGTTATATTACTCTTATCCTTAGTTTTTTTTTTTCAAAATTGATGATTATATTTCTCTAAATTTTATATTTTTGGTTTCTAGTCCCCCGCGGTATCTGATATTTATAAAGATCGATCTTACTTCTGAGAAATTTCTAATATTAGAAATCGGAAGTATTTTGTTATTTTAAGTAAAATATCTCATTAACAAAAGAAAAAAAAGTAGTCAACCCTTTTTAGCCCAGGCAAATTAGTGCTAAAATGGGGTCTAGCGTCAAAAAATTGCTCAATAGCTGGAAATCGTTTTAAACCCTTAAAGGGGTCCTGAATAATGGGTATATGAGTTTGCGACAGATTTTAGGTTGTGCTTCCGAGTTTAGGGCCTAAATAGTGCAAATTTTTTGCACTTTTTTTAAAATTGCGTTTATAACTCAAAATGTATTTATTCTACAGAAAATTTTACTCAGTTCTTATCTAAGGAACATAAAATTATGCGTCTAATGACGTTTGAATCATTAAAAAAGGTTAAGCCGTTCAGCCACAATCGCTATTCAAAGATGGGTGGTTTTTTCAAACATAGCTCAAATTTTGAAAATTCTCAACTTTTAACGCCTGTAAGTCAAAAAGGACTGCACCAATTGAAAAATTTAATGGAATCGAACTTGTAGAAAATGTAATTTTAAGTAAAATACTGTTTGAAATTTGCTCACTCCAGTGCTGAGATATGATTTTTCGTCCCTAGCGCCAAATTTCAGCTAAGGCAGTGCAACGCAAGAAACTTCATCTGAACTCTAAAATTCTCATATTCTTACAACTTTTCAAGCAAAACTGAACGTAATCTATTGAATTCAGTCGAATAGGTAATTTAAAATTTTGAGAAACTTGCACTGAATTTTACCAAGATCTTCACTGACATGTTGTGATTTCAAGACAGCTGGCACACTATGGAGGATGTAACTTGTTTTATATGCGGGAACATTGTGCAAGAAGGAATATTAATAATAATATAATAATAATAATGCATTTTCTTTGTGTTGTTATGTCACAGTTTTAGTGGGTAGCGCAGAATCATAGAACTTTGCCAGTTTAATTTACAAATCTTGTATTATTTGTGTGCCTATGATTCAGCCACTGGTCGCTGCTTCATATCAAAGCAGCTACTCTTTTTTCCTCACGACTCACGAAGTATGAGTGGACCCCGAACATCCAAGTACAGAGCTACAGAGCAGAAAAAATCCCATCCCGCTGGGTATTGAACCCAGGTCACCATGCGTGCAATGCCTAGCGCGCGAACTCACTCGGCTACAGTGACTACAACATATTAAAGGCAAAGATAGAGGAATATTAAAGGAAAAGTCACTTCGAATGTTCATTGAGGACAGCAGGAGGAGAAATGATGTGCATCACACGTGGTTACAGACTCAAAGATCTGTTATACTTCACGAGAAGTGTCGCAAAGGTGTCTACACGAAGGAGTCAAACACTGTAAAGGCCGAAAAAGAAGCAAGAAACGGACGCCGTGTGACAAGAGGCCGTGAGGAAATACCAAAATTCAACTTCAAGGAGCTCTGCTTCTACTGTGGAAAAGATATGGAGGTTCTGGGTACTAACGACTTCTTAGGAGTGAACCACTTTTCATGGCCATCAATGGTATCCATGTTTATATCGGCGTTGTCATATACGAATTGAGTTAATGAATTTTTATGATGATAAGGCCATGATACGTTCCATGCTATGGGGGGTATTCAGTGCTTCACTCCTAAGAAGTCGTTAGTACCTAGAACATCCATACTGAAGGTGAAATCAATCCCACTAGTGACCAGTTTGAGCGAACTCTTCCTGTTCACGCCATGTGACTCCAGTTTGAATTGACTCCAAACTTACCCCGCGCATATCACTCGATCTCTACGCCCCTAACTGTTAGAGATAACACTTCGATATCAGATGATAGGCATATCATATGATCTTACAAAGAAAGCCAGAGATTCGGTACGATAGATTGGGAACGACGATGCCTCGTTCAGATTGTAACAACCAGTGGTCAGGGTACGTCTTCTCTCCTTCCTCGATCTACCACCTTTGATCCCCTTCTAAAGGCGTAAGTACTTGGTAGAAGTACTCAAGGTAAGATCATCCAATCTCATTTCATAGTAGTAGTTTATTTCTTCCTTTTATCTTTCCGTGTAAATTTAATACTCTTTAATACACCTACACCTTTCGTAGTAGCATTATTGAACCAGCGGCCTTTTCTTCGTTAAACCCCAGTAACTGGGAAACTTAGGTCTTTCGGCTTCAAAGCCCCAGTTACTAAATTAATTTACACCCCTCGTCCAGATATACCTTGAGCTGCATCAGGCTCCATAGATGGGCGTGAATTAAAGAACATACCACGACAAGAATCGTACTTGCCTTCAGCGGCTACGAGGTCTGATTCAGTTGCCATCTTACGCAATACCACCGCCCCCATTTCATCTCCTCTGGCAATTGCAGAACCTTTAATTTTTTGCAGCATTTCTTGTGTCTGAATTTCACGTCTATGAAGAGGAAGCTTTTTCTGTTTAACCTTAAAGCTTTCAGAGGCATCTTTTCCACAGTAGAAGCAGAGCTCCTTAAAGTTGAATTTTGGTATTTCCTCACGGCCTCTTGTCACACGGCTTCCGTTTCTTCTTTTTCGGCCTTTACAATGTTTGACTCCTTCGTGTAGACACCTTTGCGACACTTCTCGTGAAGTATAACAGATTTCTGAGTCTGTAACCACGTGTGATGCCCATCATTCCTCCTCCTGCTGGCCTCAATAAACGTTCGAAGTGACTTTTCCTTTAATATTCCTCTATCCGCTCCTTCTTGCACAATGTTCCCGCATATAAAACAAGTTACATCCTCCATAGTGTGCCTGCTGTCTTGAAATCACATGTTCAGTAAACAGATCTTAGTAAAATTCAGTGCAAGTTTCTCAATATTTTAAAAACTACCTACCTATTCGACTGAATTCAGTAGAAAACGTTCAGTTTTGCTTGAAAAGTTGTAAGAATGTGATAATTTTAGAGTTCAGACGAAGTTTTTTGCGTTGCACTGCCTTAGCGAAAATTTGGCTCTAGGAACTCTTTCGGTTTAAAATTCATATCTCAGCACTGGAGTGAGCAAATTTCAAATTTCAAACAGTATTTTACTTAAAATTACATGTTCTACAAGTTCGATTCTATTAAATTTTTCAATTGGTGCAGTCCTTTTTGACTTACAGGCGTTAAAAGTTGAGAATTTTCAAAAATTGAGCTATGTTTGAAAAAACCACCCATCTTTGAGGAGCGATTGTGGCTGAACGGCTTAACCTTTTTTAATGATTCAAGCGTCATTAGACGCATAATTTTATGTTCCTTAGATAAGAACTGAGTAAAATTTTCTGTAGAATAAATACATTTTGAGTTATAAGCGCAATTTTAAAAAAAGTAAAAAAAAATTGCACTATTTAGGCCCTAAAATCGGAAGCACAACCTAAAATCCGTCGCAAACTCATATACCCATTATTCAGGACCCCTTTAAGGGTTTAAAACGATTTCCAGCTATTGAGCAATTTTTTGACGCTAGAGCACTAATTTGCCTGGGCTATTTGAGCACAATGGGTTTTTGTTTTTTTTTTTCTCTCTCTCTCTCATATACCACAACCGAGTGCCTCTGTTAAGAATTTAAATAAAAAATGTCACATTTGTTACCGAAATAATTATTTACTTTGAAATATTTTTTATTTGAAAAAAAAAAAAACACTCTTAATAACACGGAAGATTACCGTATGAATAGAATTATTTTTGAGTAAAATTAAGCATTAATGCTCATTGTTTTTGTAGCATTTTGTTCCATAGTGCACAACAAAACACTTTTAATAATACGGAAGATTATAGTATGACTAGATGTGTTTTTGAGTAAAATTAAGCATTAATGCTCAATGTTTTCGGAACATTTCGTTCCATAGTGCACAAAGAAACACTTTTAATAAAACGGAGGATTAACGTATGAATAGATTAATGAATTATTTTTGAGTAAAATTAAGTATTAACGCTCAATGTTTTTGTAGCATTTTGTACACAACGAAGATTTTTCCACCATTAATCCTCCCAGAAAAATTCTTGTCTATTCTATTCAAACACAGAAGTATTTGATGTAACACAGAACATGGCTTCTGAATATGACCTGTCCAAGTTCTAGCCACGCTCGTTGTTGCTTAACCACAGTGTTTCAAGGAAAACAGGTGTGTTCAATAAAGAAATAATTAAAAAAAGTCTCTTTCATTGTTTTTGTAAACAACACTTTTGATTGTTTTGTTAAAATAAATAAAAATAGTAAATTATTTCACACCCTTCTACCCGTGTTGCTCAATATAAATGTTGCTTTATTTTTATTCCCTATAAATAAATGAAAATGAAACACCCTGTATATTTATCTCATATAATTCAATGTACCCCGCCCATATAAATAAGTATATATAAATTATATAATATTTCGTAAAGTATATAATTAATTATATTTGTGTATGTGAAATTTAAATTGATTGGATGTTATTTTTTAATTATAAAACAATATAAAAGGAAAAAATATTTTTGTGTCATGAAATCTGTTCCCGTGTTTTCATCTCTGATATTTTTATTTGCAGGTGGGAACAGTCGCCGAGTAGGTACCGCTCTTATTGAATTGAATTGAATTGAATTTCGTATATTTGTTTAAAGTGTATTACAAAACAGTTGCAAGCAACCTATAACATTATAACACACTAAGATATCATTATAAACAGTTTTAAAAAACACGAATAATTAATACAATCTGATACAAGATGAGATATTGAGTATATAAAATATAAAAGAAATTTAAAATAAGTCTTATGAGATAAGATAATTGTAGGTACATAAAATAATTGACTGGGGAAAAAAGAGAAGCAGATACAATTACCAAAAAAAACCATAATAATTCTAGAGCATGTTAGATACATGTAAGTACATATTAATTATTTTGAAAAAGTATATCCTGAAGTTTTAATGTAAAAATAGATAAAGGCTGAGAAAATTCAATATCTGGGTAAGTGTTGCAGATCGACATCAATCTATTCATTGGCTCAGTTTTAGACGGTAAACATTTAAAAGGTATATAATTTCTTGAACTTAATCTGGGTATTTTAAAGATTATTTTGGTTAGCAATGGGTTACTATCAATGATAGCATTAATAATTTTGTAAATAAAGCAGATGTCTTTGTATATTCTACGTATATTAAGAGGTTGTAACTTGTAGGTAGTGAGGGAGGTACTATAAGAGCTTGAGGCACCTAAAGCACGAAAGCTAATTTTTCTCAGAAAGTTTTTTTGAACTTGTTCAAGACGATTACTTTGAGAAGCTCCAATGCCACCCCAGACTTCAGAACAATATTCCAATTTTGTCCGAACCAATGCACTAAATAAAACAGTATACGTTGAGGGATTTACAAAATTCTTTGTGACCCAATAAACTAGTCCTGATGATCGTTTGCCATTACTAATGATCTTCTGGATGTGATTATCAAATTGTAATTTATTATCAAATATAACACCCAAGTCCTTATGGTAATGAGTCCTTTTAATAGGAATGCTGTTAATTACATAATTGTGATAGTAGGTGTTGTGTTTCCTACTATAGGAAACTACAACTGTTTTTTCAGCGTTACACAGCATTCCATTGTCAGTACACCATTTATTTATAGAGTTTATGTCAGATTGTAAGACTAGTGAATCGTTAGGTTCATCAATTACTCGACTAAGCTTCAGATCATCTGCAAAGATTTCATAGTGTCCGGATATAACATCTTTTATATCGTCAAAAAATAAAATGAAGAATATGGGACCCAGATTTGACCCCTGGGGGACCCCACATGGGATGTTGTGTCCAGAAGACTTTAATGATCCATATTTTACCTGAAACAACCGTCCTCGTAGGTAATCTCGAAAGAATGCCACATAAATAGGAGAGAGGCCAAATTTACTCAACTTTTTTAACAAGAGGTTATGATTCACAACATCGAAAGCTCGGCTTAAATCAAAATACGTGGTATCAACTTGTCTCCTATTTAGCACAGGGGGAGCAGCATACTCAAGAAAAGATACCAAATTTGTAGCTGTGGATCGCCCACTCAAAAAGCCATGTTGATTTGGAGAAATATGACTCTTAACATGGAATACTAAATGAGTTACCAAAATTTTCTCAAATACCTTGGAGAAATTACACAGTAAAGAAATTGGCCTGTAGTTTTTTACATTTTGAACGCAACTATTTTTCGGCACAGGAACTATAATCGAAGTTTTCCACAAAGATGGAAATTTCCCAATTTCAAGGCATTTATTAAATATTTTACACAAAATAGGCGCTAAAACAAAAATTGAACCTTTAACAATAAAAGATGGGATACAGTCAATTCCAGATACTTTAGATGATTTTAAGGACTTAGCTGCTTTTATAACATCATTTAAAGTGATAATAGGCGGTAGAACAGAGTGAACATTTTTTGGGGTGTTACAATTAAAATTACATATATGACTAGAGGCAGGACTAGAGTTATATATAGATGAAAAATGACTAGCAAATACTTCAGGTACCTGATTTGTTGGTAATACTTGACCACTATTATCAACAATATTAATTTCATTAGAATTTTTGTATTGGGTTTTTATGTACCGCCAGAAAAATTTAGGGTCACTATGCAGGTCACATTCAATTTTTCGCTTATGTTTTAACTGATCAACTTGTAATACTCTTTTGCTGAGTTTCCTATATTTAGAAAAAGATGACTTGAAATAAACATTATTACGGTCTTTCTTCAACTTATTGTGGAATTTTTCTTTTAAATTTAATAATCTAATTAAATTCTTGGAGAACCAAGGAGGATATTTAGAAGGCCTTATCTCTTTACTTGGAACAAAAGTATCGATGGCATTTTTTACAGCATCGGTCAAGTCATTTACTAAAACATCAATATTTTCAGAGTCTACAAAGTGATAACCAGATAGGTAGTTATACAATCCCAAATAATCGCCCTTAGAGAATATTTTCTTATCATATGGTTCAAATGTATTATGAAAGCTAGGAATAGAAATGTTAATAAATAGGCTCGGGTGCTGATGATCCCAGTTCACCAAACCAGGCTCTTTAGAAACCTCGAGTTCATCTGGGAAGTTTGAGCAGACCAAATCGAGAATGCTGTCACCATCCAGAATTCGCTGAAAGTTTTTCTGAGTAAGATTTAGAGAACAGAGAAGAGAGTAAATAACAGCAGATTTAGAACTAATATAGGAATTACAATTTTCGCTAATACCAAGATCCCAATTGAATTTTGGAATATTGAAATCACCAATAAAGAGCACTTTATTAGAAGCAATGTCTATTTTAGTTTCGAGAAAGTCAGCATAGTTTTGGAGAAGGTCCACAGCAATAGTAGGGGGAAAATAATGATTTCCGATTAAGAGGGAGCATTCTGAGCTCAATTGAACCTGAACCCAAGTACACTCGATCTGGTTAAAATCGAGATCAAACCTTCTATGCACATTCAGAGTCTTCTTAACACCTATAAGGGTTCCGCCCCCACGAACATCAACATCAACATTAGGCCTAGTTCTATCTTTCCGGTAAACATAATACTCGTTAGTGAAATAATTATTACTATTAAAGTTCTCATTTAACCAAGATTCAGTTATACATACTACATCATAGTCACAGCCAATCAAATTTGAATAAAATAATGAACTTTTGGTCCTTAGACCACGACAGTTTTGGTAATAAACATTAAACATCATTATAATTAGTTCAAGAGTCATCCTCCATGACTATAAACTCAGGCTTCAGTCTACCATTGAACGGCTTCATCAGACAGCCATCTGGCCAGATGCTGACATCATCAATCTGTTCGAACTCCGACAGCAGAACCTCGACATGGAAGGAGGAATACTTGTCAGCATGACGACATTTGAGCTTCGTCACCTTCAGCTGAGTCAGTTGATTCGCAGAGGACTGCACCATATCCGCAATACATTTGGAGGAGACTGTAGGGCTGAAACGGCTTACAAACATCGCTGAGGTCTGCACGCGAGGGGCCGCCATGAGATTTGACTGTGTACCTGTGACCTGATCCAGTGATTTCTTACCAATCTTGGCATCAGTACGTTTCCTACGATAATTTGCAGTACGCCACCCATTCACATCACCACCAGGAGCAGGAGCAGAGGATTCCTCAGCAGTCGACCCCACAGCAGCAGCAGACGCATTTCTACTAGCAGAGCTGGACATCTGAGGCCGTGCGCTAGTCACCGCAGTGATATCACCAGTTGACCGGGTAGGTGTATGTGGCTTTGACACACGGGCCCTGTCACCTGAAGCATGATTATCATTCTGTTGATAACGAAAGTCTCTATGAATAGCATTAGCATAGGTGGGAGGAGTCCCAGTGTCTTGCTTAGCAGCTTGAGACATCTTCAGTTCCCACTCTGCAATTCTCTTCTTGGCATCTATCAGATCAGTCTTCAGAACATTTTTCTCCTCTGTGAGTAATTTCTGCTGAGCCACCATAGTTTTGACTTCAGATTTAACCTCTTTCAGTTCAGTGACCAAGCCATGCAACAGTTTTTCCAAATTACTAAACAGATCAGCAGACTGAGATTTAAGATCAGATTTCAGATGATTGAACTTTTTATCCTGCTGAAGGACAAATTGACCGAAGGAGTCTTGAATTGACTTAAGCATATCAGCTGGGTTTTCAGATAGAACTTCGGGCGTTATATCATTAGGCTTAGACCCTTTACTTGCCTGAATACAAGTCTTACAACGCCACTCATCACGTTGGGGCTGACCCTTAGCCCTCCAAGTACTAGCGCTAACTGAACATTGACCAAAGTGGAAACGTTTGTTGCATCCAGAACATCTGGCAGACCCAGCGTCACCATCAATAACCAAGTTGCATTTGTCACAATTAGACATAGTGACACTGAACAGGCCAGAGCATCTGACCGTTATCAGAAGATACGAATTTGAATGTATAGATAGATTGTGTTACCGAATAAAATACACAGATATAGTTTATGATACTTAGCTAGGGAATCCGAGATACTGGAACAACACGTGATGAAACATTAAACAAAGAAAACTTTTTTACGAAAGCATATTTCAAAAAAGTAAAAACACTACATTAAAAATAAATAAAAATTACACAGATATCACTAATTTAAAAATTTATTAACACAGTTTTTACTACATAATTTTTAAATTTAGAAGGAGCCATAAACAATCGACTGACCACTACAACCACAGAGAGGAAGATATATATTAATAATCTTATAATAATAATAATAATAACACTCTTTAGTGGAAGGTAACCACCAGGCGAGGTTAATGCTCAAAGCAGTTTCTACCACCTAACCCTTAGAATCTTACTATAATTATGTGGTTACTAACTCAAATTAATGAGGAAAAATTCGTGCACTGGGTGGGATTCGAACCAACTGATCTAAACGCTACCTGGATTACCAGACTGGCGCGTTAACCACTTGACTATCTGTGCTTACCACTCAAGTTTTTATTTATTTATTGTAAGAATGAAGTATGAAAGTTGTGACTGTTTCCTGTTTATGGTCCTCGCTAGAGGACTGATTAGCCAACCCTTACAAGCCAGGCTAGCGTGCAGTTTCCTCACGGTTTAATAGCTTATAAATAAATGACAAGGAAGGCATCGAGTCTCCCTTTAAATACGTGAAAGAAATCAACATGTACCACCTGATATAAAACATGACGGGGAATGACACGAATGACGGTATTTTTTTTTTTAAGAAAAAGTCTTCACGATGGTTGATCACACATAGAAAATGTGACCATCATTCCTCCCAGCTGGCTACAAAAACAACAAATAGCTCGCCGGAGGCGAGCGCTCGTTAAGTAGCACTCGCCTTCTTCCCATATTAAAACCAAACAGAGTTTATATGTATTTTGTTTTGAAATTAATAGACAAATTCTATAACTCAAGTTATTGTAAGCGTCGGTTTTCCCTATCTTACACAGTACGCAATCCGTGACTTAGCGCCACAAATCAAAATTCCAAATGGGAGGAAAACTTGTCATGTCCCAGCTGGGTTTCGAACCCGCGACCTCTGGATTACCAGACCGACGCCTTGACCATAGAGGTACCAGGAGTAGACAGACAAAAGCTATAAGAAAGTAAATAAAGGAAACCAAATCATGTTACATAAAATGTACGATATAAGTTTTATTTTATTTGCAATATAAAATAATAAACATAGAGAATTAACTTTTCCTATCACTAACTTATGTACACGGAAACAATAACTGATAGACAAATACACAGTGGGTATTAAAGTAAAGGAAGTGTCTTCAGAAAGGGTTGGGTGGAAGAGATTGCCATAGGCAATAACCCCGCCCTTTAGTTAGGACATCTTTATATATTTTGTTATTCATCTTTTTTTCTTGTTTGTATTGTTCATAATTTTTATCATTACTTGTTAGTTTATACCTATGTCCTGTATTAAGAAAGTATTCAATAATAGTAATGACGTAGTTCAAAATTCAGGTTGCATTTATCAATAACAAACATTAAACAAGTCATCTTGGACTTGCACTCCAGGTGGACTGGGTTCGAATCCCGCTTGGGTAAAATATTTTCCGCTCTGTACTTTGGATGTCGGGGCCTACCCAAGCCTTGTAAGGACTATTGGGGTAGTTGTACAGTGGTCAATGACCAATGGCGGTATTGCGAGTTTGATATTGGACGATGATGGTTGGTTGAAGATCTGATGCATTGGCATTAGTTCTCGTAATGTCAGATTCTAAATTCAGTGCCCAATCTGAAGACAATATATAATAATTAAAGTAAAGAACAAGAAGATATAGTACATTGGACCAACATGGGATATGCAAAATTGATATTTAAAAAAAAAAAATTGGACACATAGGGTGCATTAATCGATACCTTTAAACAGAGGCTGATGCAGTTAATGAACTGATCAATTCTGTTAGTACGTTTAATCAATGAAATTTAACCAATATCATTGAAAATTAACCATTGACTAAATTTAACCATTGACTAAATTTAAGCATTGATTAAATTAAATTAAATTCATAGATTAGTGTGTCAAACGCACCTTCAGGTTCGAGATATCTCAACTTTTTTGTCTCATGGTACACTTGAGGTAACACTGTATTTTTATACAGGGTTATCTAATAAATTTCAATCCCATGTTGTTCAGCAATATGAAAAATATCACGTGAGACGAGACAAGAAAAATTAAAACCTAAAACTAAAATCAGAATATTGGGGAAGGACAGAAAAAAATTGAAAGTTGAATGGAAAATCTGAAATTTTCATTTCAGAAAATTGTGGGGCACAAATTAAAAATACTTTAAAACTCTTCAGCAAATTAAGGAAGAAATAATATAAACTTGAACGAAATAAATTCTCAAGGATTGTGTTATTCGGAATTTAAAATTAAATTAAAAATGGACTCAAATTAAGGGCGAAATTAATAGACAACATCGATAGCTCGAGTCATTGCTTAGCGTCAATTTCCCTATCCTACACTATGCGATCCGTGACTTAGAGGTAATACAGAAACGACTATTAGACGTTTTTGTAATACCTCTGTGGCGCTAAGTCACGGATTGCGTACTGTAGGATAGGGAAAACCGACGCTTAGCAATGACTTGTGATATAGAAATTGTCTATTAATTTCGCACTAAAATAAATAAATTAAAATATGAAAGATTTTCTTAAGCCTGAATATTGGGCAAGAATTTTTTAATCAGGATATTTTGTGGGGGAGAAATTTAAATGGACTCAAATTAAACTTCTGACAGAGAAATTTATATGGACTCAAATTAAATTTTTGAAAGAGAAAAGGACCCAAATTAAACTTCTGAAAGAGAAATTTAAATGGACTCAAATATAAACTTCTGAAAAAGAAATTTAAATGGACTCAAATTAAACTTCTGAAAGAGCTTTGAAACAAATAAAGAGCTTTGAAGCAAAACGAAAAAAAATAACTGAAAGATTTTCTAAAATCTGAATTTTTGGGGAGACAGTAAAACTTAAGATTCTGATTTTTTGAAGATAAATCACTATGTCAGGGAGGGTGCATATTCCAATAAATACCCCACTACTGTGAGTGATAATATAGCAGAATCAGGTTGGATCAATGCTCCTTATTTCAAAAACAATGCTTCTTATTTTTCTTCTTCTTCCAAGCTTTCTACTAAGTGTCTTTATTTACATTTTAAATAATTTATTTAAAAAAAAAAATGTGATTAAAAAATAACAAGTCTCGAGTTTCTATGTGGATTTTGAATAAAAATTACAACTATCACTTTTCTATTTATACAGATTAAGAAAAACTCGTTTTAATTGCAATGTCCTATTACTTCATATGAAGGTAGTCACCGTGGCAGAGTGAGTTAGCGCGCTAGGCATTGCACGCACAGTGACCTGGGTTCGATCCCCAGCGAGGCAGGATTTTTTCTGCTCTGTAATTGGGTGTTCGGGGTCCACTCATACCTCGTGAGGAAAAATGAGTAGCTATTAGGATATTAAAATATGGAGAAGTCCGATAATTCTGCGCTACCCACTAAAATTGTGATATAATAGCACAAAGAAATACATTATTATTACTTCATAATTATTTCAGAGAATCATAAAGACATCATACAGAATTTCTTTTTCATCATAATGCATTATACTATGGTACATGGTAAAAAAATGCTTACACCCCGACCTTTAGCTCAAGATATTTATTTATCTTTTCAAGGTGTGTTGTGTATGTAAAATAAGTATATGGAAACTTAAAAAAAAGTTTTAATACTTCACATTTTATTTTTATTTTTTATTTTCTTAAAAAAGTAACCATAGCACATAGATGAAAAACTAACTCTACAACCCCTCACAACACAAAAAAAAATTCTTAGTACCAAGCCTTGATGAGAAACGTTGTTAAATATAAAGGATTTTTTATATTTTTAATTTTTTTTTTTAATCCCATACATACTTCTGAAACTGTTTTTGAAGGCCAGTTATTCTTGTTAACCCCAAGACCGCCACTGGCTAGGAGATCAATCGCCACTGAGTCTCCAATAAATTGCTACAATCCTCAGACATTGGGCCGCCAATCACTGAACAAGCCATTTAAAAGACGGGACTCACATTAAAAAAAAGTCAAAGGAAAGGTTTCAGACTATTTCCAAAGGTAAGTTACTTTCGCAAGGCCGACATTTACCTTCGAAGGCCGACATTTTCTTATCTAATAGGCCACCAATTACACAACAAACCGTCTAAAAGACCAGTTTCACTTCCAAACTTTTAAGACTGTTTCAAAAGGCTACAGTTACTTTCGTAATTCTTCAAAGGCCGAACCTTTATTTTCTACTCAGCCGTCAATCAGTTTCACAATCCAAACTTATCACACTGTTTCTCAAAGCCAGTTACTCCAAACTTCTTCGAGACTGATTTCAATGGCCAGTTCTTTTCGTAATCATTCACAGGCCGCCAATTCTTCTCCAATAGGCTGCAAAATCATCTCTAGTAGACACCAGTCTTACAAGGCAAACTTCTCACACTGTTTTTAAAGTTTCAAAGGCCGCCAATTCTTCTTCAACAGGCTGCTAATTCATCTCTAGTAGACACCGGTCTCACAAGGCGAACTTCTCACACTGTTCTTAAAGCCCAGCTACTCCAAACCCCTCCGACTGTTTTCAAAGGCCGCCAATTCTTCTCTAGTAGGCCGCCAATTCTTCTCCCATAGGCTGCCAAATCATCTCTAGTAGACACCAGTCTCACAAGGCAAACTTCTCACACTGTTCCCCCGCCGACTGTTTTCAAAGGCCGCCAATTCTCCTTCAGCAGGCCGCCCATTCATCCCTGGCAGGCCGCCTCACACTGTCCAGTTACTCCAAACCCCCCAGACGATTTTCAAAGGCCGCCAATTCATTCCTCGCAAGCCGCCTCACACTGTTCTTAAAGCCCAGTTACTCCAAACCCCTCCGACTGTTTTCAAAGGCCGCCAATTCTTCTTCTTCAGCAGGCCGCCAATTCATTCCTCCCAGATCTCTCCAGTTACTACTTGGCAAACTTCTCACACTGTTCTTAAAGCCCAGTTACTCCAAACCCCTCCGACTGTTTTCAAAGGCCGCCAATTCTTCTTCTTCAGCAGGCCGCCAATTCATTCCTCCCAGACCTATCCAGTTACTACTTGGCAAACTTCTCACACTGTTCTTAAAGTCCAGTTACTCCAAACCCCCCCGACTGTTTTCAAAGGCCGCCAATTCTTCTTCTTCAGCAGGCCGCCAATTCATTCCTCCCAGACCTCTCCAGTAGTTACTTGGCAAAGGCCGCCACCACCGCCCACAGCACCTCCCCTCCCCCCACTCCTCCTCCCCGCGCCGCCTCCGTCTCAACGTCCACCTCCGTCAACTCACGCATGCGCCGCATCGCGATCTGGAACACAATAATAATAATAACATATTCATGTTTTTTTTTACTACAATTTATTTTTTATTTATTTATCTTCTTTTTTATACACTTGAGAGCAGAAAAAGCGAATCAAACTTTTTCCTCCACCAAATCTGCGATATCTTCGAAATCACTATTTCTATCGAGTTGTAAGATATCTCAAAATGTTGTAAATTTTGTTTTCTACAATTTCATAATTTGATAAAAACACCTACCAGAAGCCGTAAAATTCAAATTTTCCTACAGGGTGTCAAAAAAGAAGAAAAACATGATTTTTTATGTTTAACAAAAGAAGTTATAACTTGAGAAATCAACAAGATTCATTCGTAACAATGGTGAATCAGTATTTTGTGTTGTCTCCCCGAGCTCTAATCACAGCATTCATTCGATTTGGCGTTGACTGGATCAAAATAACCACAATATTTTGGGGCAACCTCTACCATTCTTCGGTGAGGGCGATCTTGAGCTCTGCTACAGTCTGGGGAGCCGGTATTCTGCCTCAAACACTTCGTTTGAGTCGGTCTCAAAGATCCTCGATCAGGTTTAGGTCGGGACTAAGAGAGGGCCAGTCCAAAGTGTCAATATTCTCCTCACCCAAGAACTCCCGAACACAGTTAGCCGCATGTGGGCGGGCATTGTCATGCATGAGGAGGAACTGGTCGCCCATACTTTGAGCGAGAGGAACCACATGGGTCTGCAGGATGTTATCAATGTATCTCTGGCTGTTCAGGCCACCTCCCGCACCGCATGTGATGAAAACCAATTCAGTCTTTCTTTCAGTTGAAATCCTACCCCGCACCATACAGGAACCACCGCCGAAACTGACAGTTTCTGTGATGTATCACTCAGCATACCTTTCTCCCGCTTATTTATAGACTCTTTTCCTTCTGTCATTACCAAACAAACACACCCGGCATTCATCAGTGAAGAGAACAGAGCGCCATTGCTGGGGTATCCAATCCACGTGTTCTATGGCGAATCTGAGTCTCCTTTCCCTGTGCTCTCTAGAGAGTTTGGATCCATTTGAAGCTCTCTTTGGTGGAATTTCAGCTTCTCGAAGTCCTGCAGACCCATGTGATTCCTCTCGCTCGAAGTATGGGCGACCAGTTCCTCCTCAAGCACGACAATGCCCGCCCACATGCGACTAACTGTGTTCGGGAGTTCCTGGGTGAGGAGAATATTGACACTTTGGACTGGCCCTCTCTTAGTCCCGAACTCAACCCGATCGAGGATCTTTGAGACCGACTCAAACGAAGTGTTTGAGGCAGAATACCGGCTCCCCAGACTGTAGCAGAGCTCAAGATCGCCCTCACCGAAGAATGGTAGAGGTTACCCCAAGATATTGTGGTTATTTTGATCCAGTCAATGCCAAATCGAATGAATGCTGTGATTAGAGCTCAGGTAGACAACACAAAATACTGATTCACCATTATTACGAATGAATCTTGTTGATTTCTCAAGTTATAACTTCTTTTGTTAAACATAAAAAAATCATGTTTTTCTTCTTTTTTGACACCCTGTAGGAAAATTTGAATTTTACGGCTTCTGGTAGGTGTTTTTTTAACAATCAAATTATGAAATTGTAGAAAACAAAATTTACAACATTTTGAGATATCTTACGACTCGATAGAAAAAGTAATTTCGAAGATATCGCAGATTTGGTGGAGGAAAAAGTTTGATTCGCTTTTTCTGCTCTCAAGTGTATATATTATTACTGTTTATTTAGATAGGGAACTTTAAGGGTTGGGTGGAAGAGATTGCCTAGGGCAATAACCCCGCCCTTTAGTTAGGACATAATTATATTATGTATATATTTTTTTTTTCTTCTATTATATTGTATTTTAATTTGTAATTATTTGTATTATATATAATATGTCCTATCAATAAAGTGTAAATAAATAAAATATAAAAATAAATAATAAACGTTGGATATATTATAACAACAACTGACATCTCATGATGTTTGCCAACAGACAGAGTAGATACAATACAATAGATTGTCGTCTGGCTGGGGGACGTTAAACAGGGAGAAGACCAGTGTCTCGCTAGCGGACTATAAACAGAGAACAGACTAGCCAACCCTTACAAGCCAGGCTAGCTTGCAGTTTCCTAAGGGTTTAATGGCTTATAGAGAAAAGTCCAAGTCCTCATGATGGTTGATCACACATAGAAATATGTGGTTCAGGACGAGCCAACTTTGAAACAAAGTTGGCTGGAGACCATCAATCACCCCTCCAGCTGTAGCCAAGCCGGCTACAACAACAACAATAATATTATAACAACAACTGACATCTCATCATGTTTGCCAATAAAAACAGTAGATACATTGTAAATATATTGTAAATTGTGAAAAATGTCATTTGTAAACAATATCACAGTAAACTTATTTGATTTGATTTGATTCGAATCCCAACCAGTGCATGAAGGTCAAAATTACAAAAGAAAATACATACGAACTAGGTTTAGCGTAAGTATAGCACGCTCGTTTTGTTTTTCTTGGCGTTGCAAAACTAGCGTTCTGCTTGATTTAGTTATGTAAATTTTATTTTAGTTAAATTAAGTGAATGATGATGTTTTACTACCGTGCACTGGTAGTCAAGTTTTTCACGCGCTAGTCTGGTAATCCAGGTAGCGTAGGGATCCGTTGGTTCGAATTTCACCCAGTGCATGAATTTTTCCTTTTTAATTTGAGTTTGTGACCACGTAATAATCAGACTCTGAGGGTTAGATGGTAGAAAATGCTTTGAGCATTATCCTCGCCTGGTGGTTACACTGGTTATCTTCCACTAAAGAGTGTTATATCTCCCTTGCCTTTATCCCATATTAGCTTGTGTTGCTTTTGGGGTCTGCATTGTTCAACCTCATGGTTGAGGTTGGTAGGGTGGAGCACGTTTTTTTATGGCTGGATGCCCTTCCGAACGCCAACGATTCTATTTGGTTTTAACGTCCTGATCTGGTAGGGGGTGTTACCTTCCATTATTATTAAGTGTTATTATCTAGAATACCTCATAGTCCTCATCACTCTGGGGAGCAAAAGCATTCTCCAGAACTCTCATTAATTTGAATTTGTGACCATGACCACGTAATCCCCACCTTCAGCACAAGATTTTTTATCTTTTGAAGGTGGGTATACCCTCATTGTTTGTAGAAGATGTAGGTAAGTGTAAAAAATAAATAAATGGAAACTTAAAAAAAAAAAAAAAAAATCAGACTCTAGAGGGTTAGGTGGGGGAAAATGCTTTGAGCATTAAACTCTCTTGGTAGTTACACTGGTTACCTTCCACTAAAGAGTTTTATTATCAATAATGGGTGTGTAGTGGTATTCTTCCCCGTAGTGCACCTGGGTAACGCTAAACATACCACAACCGGACGCCAAATTGTCCCAATTGATCTCCTGGCGAATATTTGATAAACAATATTGCTATATGGTATATTATTCTTATGTATGCCATGTACAATTTTGTTCATCTTCATCATCATAGGGTGGCGTCATCGTGAACGATGGTAGCCAGACAGTGGAGGAATGACTCAGCACTTCTACCAATGTCTTTACAAGGAGGCTAATAATTGACAAGGGCCCCTAGAACCAAGCCAATGCTGGTCTGCTCCCTGTTTATAGTCCCCCAGCCAGACTGCTGGTCTACTCCCTGTTTATAGTCCCCCAGCCAGACTGCTGGTCTACTCCCTGTTTATAGTCTCCCAGTCAGACTGCTGGTCTACTCCCTGTTTATAGTCCCCCAGCCAGACTGCTGGTCTACTCCCTGTTTATAGTCTCCCAGTCAGACTGCTGGTCTACTCCCTGTTTATAGTCCCCCAGCCAGACTGCTGGTCTACTCCCTGTTTATAGTCTCCCAGCCAGACTGCTGGTCTACTCCCTGTTTATACTCTCCCAGCCAGACTGCTGGTCTACTCCCTGTTTATAGTCCCCCAGCCAGACTGCTGGTCTACTCCCTGTTTATAGTCTCCCAGCCAGACTGCTGGTCTACTCCCTGTTTATAGTCTCCCAGCCAGACTGCTGGTCTACTCCCTGTTTATAGTCTCCCAGCCAGACTGCTGGTCTACTCCCTGTTTATACTCTCCCAGTCAGACTGCTGGTCTACTCCCTGTTTATAGTCCCCCAGCCTTCCACTAAAAAGAGTTTTTATCAATAATACCTCATAGTCCTCATCACTCAGGGGCGCAAAAGCATTCTCCAGCACATCCGCGGCTGATGCGAGCAACAAGAGGGCGAGGATCCGCTTGTCCATCCTGTGCGGGTCATTGACCCAGCGACACAGCACTGCGTCCTGAACCTGTGAATTAGGATGGAAGGGAGAGAATTAGAATGGAAGAGAGAGATAATTAGAATGGAATATTGATGTAATTAGAATGATTTACCCTGAACCTGAGAACTACAGTATAAGAGTGAGAGAATTAGAATGGAATATTGATGTAATTAGAATGATTCACCCAGCGACACAGCACTGCATCCTGAACCTGAGAACTACAATAGAAGAGTGAGAGAATTAGAATGGAATATTGAGAGAATTAGAATACAAAATAAGGGTTGGGTGGAAGAGATTGCCACAGGCAATAACCTCGCCCTTTAGTTAGGACATTATTATTTTAGACCTAGAATCAATGGACATGAAAGGAGCCTAGACGTCCATATAATCCTCTCACCACCGTGATTTAGGTATCAATACCTATCTCACGGACACGAAATTATTATTATTATTTTAGACCAGCATTGGCTTGGTTCTGGGGGGCCTTGTCAATTATTAGCCTCCTTGAAAAGACAGTGGTAGAAGTGCTGAGTCATTTCTCCACTGTCTGGCTACCATCGTTCACGATGAAGCTACCCTATGATGATGAGGATTATTTATTTATTTTCAAACACTTTTATCATTTATTAATTTTCAAACTAAATAATTCTCCAAAAAGGATCAATTCAATTCAATTCAATTTATTTATTGTGAAAAAATTTCAATACAAAAGTATGTGTTTCACATTAAAGAGATTATAGAAATTATACAATCTAGAAAGAAAATTATTAAAGGAAAACAATACTTAACTTAAAAGAAAATAGTTTAAGCTTAAACAAAATAGCTTATACTTTTTTGTTTGTTTTATTTTTTTATTGAACATTTCCTTGTTCAATGTTAAAATCATTTTCCAATATCCATATTTCTTCTCTCATCCGTACAAACAGCTTCTCATTATTCTTCACGAGTTATGAGTGGACCCCAGACACCCAGGTACGTATCAGAAGAAATTCTATCTGGCTGGGGATTGAATGTAGGTTTTTGTGTATGGAAGCCTTTTAGGCTACTCCAGTCCTATTATGTGACTACTATTACTTCCGATGAATTTCTAATATTAAAAATCGGAAGTTTTGTGTTTGTTTTTGTAATTCAAAGAAAATATTTTTTTGCTCCGCTTTAATTTTTTTTTCCCTGGACGTTCCACAATCTCCTGAGCAACTTTGGTTTTGTGTGTCCGTCTGTTAAAATATTTCTTGTAACGCGCAAATCTGGAAAACTACTGAACGGATTTTGATGAAATTTTGTACACATATAGGAGACGTATTGAAGATAGTCCCATTTTTTGGTTCAATAACAAGCACCTACCTTCTTGACGAGTCTATTCTTGGCCGTGTTGTCAGTGAGCGGGTGCATCTTTATATCAAACAAGAGGAAAAGGGTTGGGTGGAAGAGATTGCCACAGGCAATAACCTCGCCCTTTAGGTAGGACATTTGTCTCTTTTTTTTCCTTCTTGTATATTTGTTTAATCTTTTTGTTTTTCTTTATATTTCATTGTGTTCTACTGTATATATTTTTTGTTCTACCTAATAAAGCTTAAAAAAAAGCACCTACCTTCTTGACGAGTCTATTTTTGGCTGTGCTGTCAGTGAGTGGGTGCATGGTCATATCAAACAAAAGGGTTGGGTGGAAGAGATTGCCACAGGCAATAACCCCGCCCTTTAGGTAGGACATTTCTCTCTTTTTTTTCCTTCTGTACATTGTTTAATCTTTTGTTTTTTTTATATTTCATTGTGTTCTAGTTCTATTTTTTTTTCTACTAATAAGTTAAATAAAAAAAAAACACTACCCTTCTTGACGAGTATATTTTTGGTTGCTGTCTAGTGACGAGTGCATCAATTATATCAAACAAGAGGCAAAAGGGCTGGGTGGAAGAGTATTGCACAGCAATAACCGCCCTTTAGGTAGGTACATTATTTGTTATTTTCTTTTATTTTTTACTTATTTATTTTGTCATTTGTTTGTTTTTTTTTTTTTTCTTCTTTCTTTCTTTTCTTAATTTTATACTGTTGCCTGTTTTTCCTCCTAATAAAGCTTAAAAAAAAAAAAAAAAAAAAAAAAAAGCACCTACCTTTTTGACGAGTCTATTCTTGGCTGTGTTGTCAGTGAGCGGGTGCGTGGTCATATGAAACAAGTGGAAAAGCACCTACCTTCTTGACGAGTCTATTCTTGGCTGTGTTGTCAGTGAGCGGGTGCATCATTATATCAAACAAGAGGAAAAGCACCTACCTTCTTGACGAGTCTATTCTTGGCTGTGTTGTCAGTGAGCGGGTGCATCATTATATCAAACAAGAGGAAAAGCACCTACCTTCTTGACGAGTCTATTCTTGGCTGTTTTGTCAGTGAGCGGGTGCATCATTATATCAAACAAGAGGAAAAGCACCTACCTTCTTGACGAGTCTATTCTTGGCTGTGTTGTCAGTGAGCGGGTGCGTGGTCATATCAAACAAGAGGAAAAGCACCTACCTTCTTGACGAGTCTATTCTTGGCTGTGTTGTCAGTGAGCGGGTGCATCATTATATCAAACAAGAGGAAAAGCACCTACCTTCTTGACGAGTCTATTCTTGGCTGTGTTGTCAGTGAGCGGGTGCATCATTATATCAAACAAGAGGAAAAGCACCTACCTTCTTGACGAGTCTATTCTTGGCTGTGTTGTCAGTGAACGGGTGCATCATTATATCAAACAAGAGGAAAAGCACCTACCTTCTTGACGAGTCTATTCTTGGCTGTGTTGTCAGTGAGCGGGTGCATCATTATATCAAACAAGAGGAAAAGCACCTACCTTCTTGACGAGTCTATTCTTGGCTGTGTTGTCAGTGAGCGGGTGCATCATTATATCAAACAAAGGAAAAGCACCTACCTTCTTGACGAGTCTATTCTTGGCTGTGTTGTCAGTGAGCGGGTGCGTGGTCATATCAAACAAGAGGAAAAGCACCTACCTTCTTGACGAGTCTATTCTTGGCTGTGTTGTCAGTGAGCGGGTGCATCATTATATCAAACAAGAGGAAAAGCACCTACCTTCTTGACGAGTCTATTCTTGGCTGTGTTGTCAGTGAGCGGATGCATCATTATATCAAACAAGAGGAAAAGCACCTACCTTCTTGACGAGTCTATTCTTGGCTGTGTTGTCAGTGAGCGGGTGCATCATTATATCAAACAAGAGGAAAAGCACCTACCTTCTTGACGAGTCTATTCTTGGCTGTGTTGTCAGTGAGCGGGTGCATCATTATATCAAACAAGAGGAAAAGCACCTACCTAGGAAGAGAATGCCGAAGGCATTATCACCACCCTTGATCAGGCTTTGTTTATATTTATTTCTAACTTGTCACCATGTTCATTGTATATAAAAGATGTAAATAAAGCTTGATCCAAATGTTTATAAAAAAAAAAAAAAAATACCTTCTTGACGAGTCTATTCTTGGCTGTGGTGTCAGTGAGCGGGTGCATCATTATATCAAACAAGAGGAAAAGCACCTACCTTCTTGACGAGTCTATTCTCGTGACGAGCCTTGTGACGAGACACGACACAAGGACCATACTTCATAGGTGTGGCCCTTAGTGTGAGATGACGACAGCCAAAAGAAACTAGCATAAGTTTAATTAAAAATATTATGAATTATGTAAACTGTCATTGTTATATATATTTGAACCATTTACTTGTCATGTATTTAAAAAAAAAAAAATTATTGGCTGTGTTGTCAGTGAGCGGGTGCATCATTATATCAAACAAAAGGGTTGGGCGGAAGAGATTGCCACAGGCAATAACCCCGCCCTTTAGGTAGGACATTTGTCTCTTTTTTTTCCTTCTTGTATATTTGTTTAATCTTTTGGTTTTTCTTTATATTTCATTGTGTTCTACTGTATATATTTTTTGTTCTACCTAATAAAGCTTTAAAAAAAACGGATTTTGATGAAAATGTGTACACATATAGGGAGACAATGGAGACATATTGAAGATGGTCCCATCTTTTTGGTTCAATAACAAGCACCTACCTTCTTGACGAGTCTATTCTTGGCTGTGTTGTCAGTGAGCGGGTGCATCATTATATCAAACAAAAGGGTTGGGTGGAAGAGATTGCCACAGGCAATAACCCCGCCCTTTAGGTAGGACATTTCTCTCTTTTTTTTCCTTCTTGTATATTTGTTTAATCTTTTTGTTTTTTTCTTTATATTTCATTGTGTTCTACTGTCTATATTTTTTGTTCTACCTAATAAAGCTTAAAAAAAAAAGCACCTACCTTCTTGACGAGTCTATTCTTGGCGGTGTTGTCAGTGAGCGGGTGCGTGGTCATATCAAACAAGAGGAAAAGCACCTACCTAGGAAGAGAATGCCGAAGGCATTATCACCACCCTTGATCAGGCTTTGTTTATATTTATTTCTAACTTGTTACCATGTTCAAGTTCATTGTATATAAAAGATGTAAATAAAGCTTGATCCAGCCAGCGTCGATGGCATGTTGAATACACCGGTTCCCTTCAGAACACCGAAGTTAAGCGACATCCAGCGAGGTTAAGACTTGGATGGGTGACCATTCAAATTCTCGTGACGCTGGCTTTTCCCGGCCCCACTCAGGCTGGGTGAGGTCAATGTGAGTAGCAGGTTTGCCTGCGAATGGAGGGTAAAACCCCCGTCGTGATATGACCATGGCAGTTGAAAGCGACGTTAAAAAAAAAAAAAGCTTGATCCAAATGTTTATAAAAAAAGCACCTACCTTCTTGACGAGTCTATTCTTGGCTGTGTTGTCAGTGAGTGGGTGCATCAGTATATCAAACTAGAGGAAAAGCACCTCGGGGTTAAGTGGCAGAGAATGCCTAAGGCATTAACTTCGCCCCAGATTACAAAACAACTGTAATAAAAATTAACATTTCTTTTTGTACATATTTCTAAGTTTTTTTTTTAATTTATTGTTATATTTTTTGTTGTTGTTGATGATTGTTTTGTAAAAAAAATAAAGTGTAAATAAATAAATAAAATAAATACCTTCTTGACGAGTCTATTCTTGGCTGTGTTGTCAGTGAGCGGGTGCATCATTATATCAAACAAGAGGAAAAGGGTTGGGTGGAAGAGATTGCCACAGGCAATAACCCCGCCCTTTAGGTAGGACATTATTGTTATTTTCTTTTATTTTTTACTTATTTATTTTGTCATTTGTTTTTGTTTGTTTTTTTTTTTTTTTTCTTCTTTCTTTTCTTAATTTTATACTGTTGCCTGTTTGTCCTCCTAATAAAGATTTAAAAAAAAAAAAAAAAAAAAAAGCACCTACCTTCTTGACGAGTCTATTCTTGGCTGTGGTGTCAGTGAGTGGGTGCACCATTATATCAAACAAGAGGAAAAGCACCTACCTAGGAAGAGAATGCCGAAGGCATTATCACCACCCTTGATCAGGCTTTGTTTATATTTATTTCTAACTTGTCACCATGTTCATTGTATATAAAAGATGTAAATAAAGCTTGATCCAAATGTTTATAAATAAAAAAAACCGACCTCAGTAGATTGAGCGATAATGCGGCGGACTTGGAGCTTGGAGGTCGGTGGTTCAAGTCACGGTTTCAGCGTAAATTTAGCAAAGCGAGTTTGAGTAGTTGTGATATCACGAAAGTGATTAACACAAATATGATAACTTTTTTTTATAAATAAAAAATACCTTCTTGACGAGTCTATTCTTGGCTGTGTTGTCAGTGAGCGGGTGCGTGGTCATATCAAACAAGAGGAAAAGCACCTACCTTCTTGACGAGTCTATTCTTGGCTGTGTTGTCAGTGAGCGGGTGCACACCTACCTTCTTGACGAGTCTATTCTTGGCTGTGTTGTCAGTGAGCGGGTGCACACCTACCTTCTTGACGAGTCTATTCTTGGCTGTGTTGTCAGTGAGCGGGTGCACACCTACCTTCTTGACGAGTCTATTCTTGGCGGTGTTGTCAGTGAGCGGGTGCATCATTATATCAAACAAAAGGGTTGGGCGGAAGAGATTGCCACAGGCAATAACCCCGCCCTTTAGGTAGGACATTTGTCTCTTTTTTTTCCTTCTTGTATATTTGTTTAATCTTTTGGTTTTTCTTTATATTTCATTGTGTTCTACTGTATATATTTTTTGTTCTACCTAATAAAGCTTAAAAAAAAAACGGATTTTGATGAAAATGTGTACACATATAGGGAGACAATGGAGACATATTGAAGATGGTCCCATCTTTTTGGTTCAATAACAAGCACCTACCTTCTTGACGAGTCTATTCTTGGCTGTGTTGTCAGTGAGCGGGTGCATCATTATATCAAACAAAAGGGTTGGGTGGAAGAGATTGCCACAGGCAATAACCCCGCCCTTTAGGTAGGACATTTCTCTCTTTTTTTTCCTTCTTGTATATTTGTTTAATCTTTTTGTTTTTTTCTTTATATTTCATTGTGTTCTACTGTCTATATTTTTTGTTCTACCTAATAAAGCTTAAAAAAAAAAGCACCTACCTTCTTGACGAGTCTATTCTTGGCGGTGTTGTCAGTGAGCGGGTGCGTGGTCATATCAAACAAGAGGAAAAGCACCTACCTTCTTGACGAGTCTATTCTTGGCTGTGTTGTCAGTGAGCGGGTGCACACCTACCTTCTTGACGAGTCTATTCTTGGCTGTGTTGTCAGTGAGCGGGTGCATCATTATATCAAACAAAAGGGTTGGGCGGAAGAGATTGCCACAGGCAATAACCCCGCCCTTTAGGTAGGACATTTGTCTCTTTTTTTTCCTTCTTGTATATTTGTTTAATCTTTTGGTTTTTCTTTATATTTCATTGTGTTCTACTGTATATATTTTTGTTCTACCTAATAAAGCTTAAAAAAAAAACGGATTAGTTGTGATATCACGAAAGTGATTAACACAAAATATGATAACTTTTTTTTATAAATAAAAAATACCTTCTTGACGAGTCTATTCTGGCTGTGTTGTCAGTGAGCGGGTGCGTGGTCATATCAAACAAGAGGAAAAGACCTACCTTCTTGACGAGTCTATTCTTGGCTGTGTTGTCAGTGAGCGGGTGCACACCTACCTTCTTGACGAGTCTATTCTTGGCTGTGTTGTCAGTGAGCGGGTGCACACCTACCTTCTTGACGAGTCTATTCTTGGCGGTGTTTGTCAGTGAGCGGGTGCACACCTACCTTCTTGACGAGTCTATTCTTGGCGGTGTTGTCAGTGAGCGGGTGCACACCTACCTTCTTGACGAGTCTATTCTTGGCTGTGTTTGTCAGTGAGCGGGTGCACACCTACCTTCTTGACGAGTCTATTCTTGGCGGTGTTGTCAGTGAGCGGGTGCACACCTACCTTCTTGACGAGTCTATTCTTGGCGGTGTTGTCAGTGAGCGGGTGCACACCTACCTTCTTGACGAGTCTATTCTGGCGGTGTTGTCAGTGAGCGGGTGCACACCTACCTTCTTGACGAGTCTATTCTTGGCTGTGTTGTCAGTGAGCGGGTGCACACCTACCTTCTTGACGAGTCTATTCTTGGCTGTGTTGTCAGTGAGCGGGTGCACACCTACCTTCTTGACGAGTCTATTCTTGGCGTGTTGTCAGTGAGCGGGTGCACACCTACCTTCTTGACGAGTCTATTCTTGGCGGTGTTGTCAGTGAGCGGGTGCACACCTACCTTCTTGACGAGTCTATTCTTGGCGGTGTTGTCAGTGAGCGGGTGCACACCTACCTTCTTGACGAGTCTATTCTTGGCGGTGTTGTCAGTGAGCGGGTGCACACCTACCTTCTTGTGACGAGTCTATTCTTGGCGGTGTTGTCAGTGAGCGGGTGCACACCTACCTTCTTGACGAGTCTATTCTTGGTGGTGTTGTCAGTGAGCGGGTGCACACCTACCTTCTTGACGAGTCTATTCTTGGCGGTGTTGTCAGTGAGCGGGTGCGTGGTCATATCAAACAAGAGGAAGTTCTGTTTCTCCGTGGTCAGGACACCTTTCTCCACCAGATTCTTGGCCAGTCTCTCCCGGACATTCTTGAGCTGGTAGCGGAGCTTGAGAGGATTCCACGTCTCACCTGATGGAATGGATAGAATTAATATCTCGTTGTATGTTGTTGTTGTAGCCAGCTTGGCTACAGCTGGAGGGGTGAGTGATGGTCTCCAGCCAACTTTATTTCAAAGTTGGCTCGTCCTGAACCACATATTTCTATCGTTGTATGAGTAACGACCAGTGGCGGCATTACCAGAGTAAAAAGAAATTAATAATAACAATAATGTTTTTTCTTTGTGTTATTATGTCAAAATTTTAGTGGGTAGCGCAGAATCATAGGACTTTACCACTTTAATTTACAATATCTTGTATTATTTTTTTGCCTAAGATTCTGCCACTGGTCGCTGCTTCACATTAAAGCAGCTACTCATTTTTCCTCACGAGGTATGAGTGGACCCCGAACATCCAAGTACAGAGCAGAAAAAATCCTCCCCCGCTGGGAATCGAACCCAGGTCACCATGAGTGCAATGCCTAGCGCACTAACTCGCTCTGCCACAGTGACTACTAGTAAAAAGAAATTAATGTAATAGAATTCGAAAAGTACAGGAGGCTCTTAGTAATGCTGTGCTACAGACAAAAATTGTGAAGAGGCCTCGTGCTTCACCACAAATGAAATCATACATACATATATCAGCAGCCAGCCTCCGAGGCGTAACGGTTGTGACTACTGCCCGTAGTCCAGAGATCCCGAGTTCGATACCCGGTTGGAGCAGACTTTTAGAAGAAAATTCTGTTCCCTCCAAACACGTGAGGCAGTTCCGGCCCTACCCAGGCTGGGTGACGTTCATGTGGGTAGCTGGTACGATTCCAAGCAAATGGAGGGTAAAACCCCCGTCCTAATCCAGGACGTTAAATCAAGTAGAATCATTGCCGTTAGGAAGGGCATCCAGCCTTAAAAATGTGCCAAAACCAACCAACCTCAACCATGAGGTTGAACAACGTCGACCCTGCTTAAGTGGGATAAGACAGAGTAAAAGAAGAAGAAGATCAGCACTGGTAGTCAAGTGGTTTTTTTTTATTTAATATAAAAGTACCTACACTTCTGTATTACAAGATTTAAGCACAGGAGCAATGACTGGTACTTAAAGTGGTTAACGCGCTAGTCTGGTAATCCAGGTAGCGTATGGATCCGTTGGTTCAAATCCCACCCAGTGCATGAATTTTATAATAATAATATTTCTTTGTGTCATTATGTCACAGTTTTAGTGGGTAGCGCAGAATCATAAGACTTTACCACTTTAACCCGAAACATGATTTTTTAGCACATAATCCAAAACACCATCTGAGAGACCGCTATCTTATTTTACCGAGTTTAACACACATAAAATTACCTAAAGGCGAAATAAATGTTATTATGATTTATGTGAACAAAGTGTCTTTGTTTTGATCTTTGTCAATCTTTGCTTTGATAAACTGTAGCGGTCTGTGAGACCAGTGTTTCGGGTTAAGGGTTAATATATAATATCGAGTTAAATCAGAAGTTTTATTTTTATTATTTTTTGAACTCAAGTACTCACCGCTCAGATATTCTATCCAGCTCTGCACTGTTTCAGGTGGGCTGGTGTCTCGCATGTGTTTCAACGCCTCGTCTAGAAGTACATCTCCCGTAGGCTTGTCACTCCTTACTATGACCTGGGAAATGGAGCAGACAGTGGGGGTACTTAGGCTTTTTCTTCAGAAGCCATATTATCATAGTAAGCTTTATTAGGTAGAACGAAAATATATACAGTAAAATACAATGAAATTATAAAGAAAAATTACATATATTGAGCAAAGAAACAAGAACAAAAAAGAGAAAGAAGCTAAAGATCTGACTATAGGGCGGGGTTATTGCCTGTGGCAATCTCTTCCACTCAACCCTTTAAAACTCATAGGAAAAACTGCAAGGCTGTCTTGTTAGGGTTGGCTAGATTGTTGTCTGTTTATAGTATTCTAATGAAACACAAAAGTCTTCCCCCTGCTTAAGCCCTAAGAATAGTTGTGACTACCACTTGTAGTCCAGAGATCTCGAGTTGGATTCCCAGTTGGGGGCAGAATTTTTTAACAGAAAATACTGTTGTCTTGAAACATGGGAGGCTGGCATTTCTGGCTCTTCCCAGGCTGGATGAGTTAAATGTGGGTAACTCAAATGGAGAGTAAAACCGTTACAGTACCTTGCGGTTGAGCAAGGATTTGCGCCTCATGCCAGCCCGCTCCAGCTCAATGCGGCGTCGTAGACCCAGCTCTATCAGGATACATCCACGGAGGCCTGAGGAGATGCAGTCATTCCAGAATGATGTGTAGCCCTGTTCAATAAAAGAAAAATATTAAAAATATACCTATATATAAAAAAAAATATCTGAGCCAACTGAGCAGAAATATTTTTTTTCTCTGCAGACTTATTGAGGTGATTTTCACATGTTTCTCCTTTTCAAAATAAATCTCCATACTGTTGGTTTCCTATCAATATTAAAATGTTTAGAAATTTTCAACAACAAAAAGATTTTTTATCAAATTTAGTCCTTAAGGAAATACATGCAGTTCTATGGCAAAACAGCAATTAAAAATTCAAGTACATTTCCATTTGTACACTTCCTAGAGATAAGGATTACACCTGTATAGGTGTGTAGGTACTTGAGAATCTAACATCACAAAATTTTCAGGTATTGCAAATTGTAACATTATTGATTGCCTCATGATAAATGTCCACAAAAATACTTGAATTCATAAATTTAATAGTTTGAATTATGAATCAGACTATTTGGTGAAAGGAATGAGGCAATAGGTTGAAGGTCATGGTCTTAAGAAGAGATGAAAGTATTAATGTTGCAACATCATCACTATTATATTTGATTACCCATAGGTGATCAACTTTATCCACACATATTTAGAGACCAGACCAAAACTTGTTTGTAGTATCAAGGTAAGACTCAGAGGTCCAATTAGGTATGATTACCAATAATAATTATTACTACATTTACAGTCTTTTTACACATTATAAACTTTCATTTAATTTATTCATTCATAATCAACAGAAGTCAGAAAGGCAGGACCAAATGACTCCCAATTTGGCCCCAAGTCACCTTTTGGTATTTTGGTACATAGGTGCTATGAAAGGATTAAAAATAATAATAATAATAAATAGGAAAAAAACAACCTATTTTTCCTATTTAATTTTATTTTTGAATCCTTTCATAGTATGTACCAAAATACCAAAAGGCAACTACAGGTTTAATACCAAAGGTAAAAATCTCTATGGAGACAAATTGCTCGCTTTTTGGTTAGTTTTAATATAAAAAAACCAATTTACATTCATTAATTCATAATCAACAAAGCTCTGAAACAGCTCTGCTATAAGACTTAAAACTTAGCACTGAGTCACCTTTTGGTATTTAGGTGTGAACTCAGAAAGGATTTTCCAAAAATCTAAATAGGACCCTAGCTACATGCAAAAAACATAGTAATTAAGTGCCCAAATTTAACTAGTTGTATTATATTGGGAGCACTATTACATTATTATTTTATGTAATTTTAGGCTGGGCAAGGTTATTGAGGGTGGGTGGTGTTAAGAATTCCAGCCACTGGAGGGTAAAGTTTGTTTGGGGTTCTTTAGGGCAAAATCCCAATGCAAATTAGGTCAATAATTAATTGTTCAAAAATAGATCCCTGATCATAACCAAAACACATTTGAAATACCATATGGGCAAATATTTGTGTACACCTTTTCTTCTTCACTTTGCATTCTCCTAAATGGACTTGGGATCAGCTTATTTCAACCTCTTCCACATAGTTGAGGATATTTGGTTCTGACACTCCTACTACCACATTTTGTGGCTGAATACCTTCCCTAACACCATCATATCTTAAAATTAGTAACAATTATCTCAAGTCAGAAGACTCTACAATTTTATTGAACCTATGGTATGAACATAAAGTTGAACCTATGGTATTGAACCTATGGTATGAACATAAAGTATAAAGTTCATATGAAATCCCTAGAATCAGTCCAACACAAATTTCTGAGAACAATTGCATACAAACAAAAAAATCCCATTGTAAACCATGACTATAATAACATCATGCAAGAAAATAACATCATGAGTCTGGAAAATAGAAGAAAGTTACAAGACCTACTTTTCCTATTTAAAATCCTTCACAATAAAGTAGACTCTCCAGAACTTCTAGGTAAAATAAATTTTAGAATAAACTCAAGACACACAAGACTAGACCATACATTCAAAACCAAGAGAAGTCACACAAACATTGCTCAGCATTGCCCCATCAGGCGAATTCAGGATCTTGGGAACATCATTAGCGATGCAGGTGTTGACATCTTCCTCTGCACAGAGAGCGATTTGATTGACACATTCAATTTTGTTATTGAATAAGTTTATGTACTATGTATTTTTAAGTTTTTTTTTTTTTTTTTTTTTTTTTTTTTTTTTTTTTTTTTTAATTACATTATAAAAATGGAGTAATTTCTCCGTGAACTTAACCAAAAAAAAAAAAAAAAACATCCTTCTACCACCAGGAGTTTGGTCTGTATTTCTAACAATCTCACAGAAGTATACGAATACCATCATTTTTAATTTAAATTTTATCAAAGAATTCCAATGAAACTTTTTTTTTATATATATAATTATTGTATTCCTCTTCTCCTACTATTTTTAATATTATACTGCTATCATGAATAATTTTTTCCTGGTAGAAATAGAGACACAAGTGATTAAAATCCACCTTATTTTTACTATTTATAAAATTGTTAGGTATTTTACATTATTAATCACAAAAAGCTGCATTATGCATTATTTTAAAGTAAAAGCAAAATAAAAAATATCATTAACTATATGATTGCATCTCCTATTTATTATCAATGTTTTTCCTCTTTAACATTCTAGTACAGAATGTAAACATTGAAAACACCAGTCCCAGCTATAAATGTCTGCTCACAGAAAAATGTCAGTACATTCACATAAAGTGTCATGCTCTGTCACATAAAAAACACATGCACAGTCAAGAGAGCCAATTGTGATAAGAGAGGAGCAGAATTACTAGATGCCACATACACCAGACAATGTACACAAGAGACCCTGATATCACAAAGCAGAGTTAACCTAGAACTCTTTTTCTCGGGAAACCTCTTCTAATTTTTGAAAACATAGTTTTTGGTACACAGTTTCATGAATACTACATTCACTTTCACTCTCCAGTATCAATGGAATCATTACAAATCATTTTTGAGAGCCTGGAGGTAAAATGTTGGCATGTAAAAAAAGTTTCTGAAAAGTTATTCTCTAGAGTTATTTTCACGGAACAATTTTACGTACCTCTTTGTCTTTTAGTCCGAGCAGTAGGACTTCTTCCATGAGTGTTAGTCTGGTTTCCTTGGAGTCTTGATCCTCATCCACTCCATTGGCCCCCTCATCCTTGTTCTCTTCTTCATCTGAATTTGATTTGCTCACTGTGTTATCACTTTCTTTGATAACGTTCCTCCTCTGGACCAGACCATCACTCCGATTCATATTAAAAATAAAACCTAGCACAAACTTATTTTGATTTGAAACAAGTAATTAAATAATAAACTCTAATGTAATTTAAAAAGGGGGATACCTATCTTAAAAACTAATGGATTATCTTCTATACTATGGCCTTGTGAAGTGGTATTTTTTCGCAAGAAAGTTCAAGTGTAATGTTACATTTTAAAATCTGTACAAAAGTTAGGGGTGCTAGTTCAAGCACTGGAAAATGTATGTAGACAGTTATTGAACATGAAATAAGGAATTAAAAAGTGTTATCACACTGGGAGAAACTTCTTTGATTGCTTTTTCGTTTCAAAATTTTCAAATGCCAAATCCTCTTTCTACTTTTTGCCAAATGGCTGATGAGGTAAACAAAAGGAATTCATATGTTTTTGTTCAAGGAGGTACCGGGGACTAGAAAAAATCTAACAAAAGTGAAGCCAGAAAATATTCAACGTTGCCAAGCGAATTTTTTCATTACCGTACGGTGTTCACGAAGTGTATTCTAAAAAAAAGACCATCGTATTTTCAATATACAGGGTGACCTTAAAGTCTTAAATCTAAAGAGAGGTCGACAATGACAAGTACTTCATTCTAGAATGAAAAATCGTCTTCATGTTCTTGCTATCTCTGTACCATTCCTCAATTAGAAAAAATATGAAAAATGTTTTTGACCAACAAGAAACACACACGTTACATGTATCCGTTCCGCTAAATTGCCTGTCAGTGTAATAAAAAAAACACTGCCAATTATGGACACAATACTTCCTCGTGATTGTTTCACATTGTGTACACGTGCGAATTTTGAGTTTTTATACTAAATTACTTGTATCTCCGAAACGGCTGAACCGATTTTCTTCAAATTTGTTTTATATGGTAGAAAACCGTTTTTTCTACATTCTAGATTCAACAAAAAATTCTGTATCGGCAAGTCGTGGTCCTTATTTTTTTACTTTTTTGTCCAAAATTTCGGATTTTCTTAAATATCAGAGTCAAATTATAATTAATTAAAAAGAAAATATAAAAAGCCTGTGTAGAACATTAATATGCATATACATACAAAATTTCATCAAAATCGGGTGTACTTTTCACGAGATATAAGCATTTAAGTAAAAAGTTAGTGGTCAGGCGCATGGTCTCTTTCACCCAGAGCCGCTAGTACGAATTCGATGAATTTAAAATGGGACCATCTACAGAATGTCTCCTACATGTTTACAAAATTTCATCAAAATCGGTCGAGTAGTTTCCGAGATTTGCGCGTTACAAGGATTCGTTTTAACA
Organism: Bactericera cockerelli; assembly: GCA_024516035.1. Taxonomy (NCBI): domain Eukaryota; kingdom Metazoa; phylum Arthropoda; class Insecta; order Hemiptera; family Triozidae; genus Bactericera; species Bactericera cockerelli. The sequence continues at coordinate 14,189,149 of CM044966.1, forward strand.
GACAGACAGACAGACAGACAGACAGACAGACAGACAGACAGACAGACCGACAGACCGACAGACGGACACAAAACCAAATTTTCTCAGGAGGTTATGAAACGTCCAGAAATATGAAAAAAATTGAAATCGGAGCAAAAAAATATTTTTTTTTTACAAAAACGAACACAATACTTCCGATTTCTAATATTAGAAATTTCTCGGAAGTAAAAGAACATCCCTATTCCCAATGATTCATCGTCCACTGGAAAATTAATTGTGAGACGTTTTCAATGTCTAGTTGCTGAGATGCTTGACAGGCCATTTTCAATTGGATTAAACTGTTCAAGTGAAATCTGCAGTTCATAAAACCTCTAGTTAATTCAACTGTTAAAGAAATATAGGAAAGAAAAAACACACATTGGAAGTATTGTTCACAGGAAAACAATTTATCTGTGATCTGCATATAATGGATTAATGAAAAGTAAATAATAATATAATAATGCTTTTTCTTTGTGTTATTATGTCACAATTTTAGTGGGTAGCGCAGAATCATAGGACTTTACCATGCACTTTAATTTACAATATCTTGTATTATTTTTTTGCCTAAGATTCTGCCACTGGTCGCTGCTTCACATTAAAGCAGCTACTCATTTTTCCTCACGAGGTATGAGTGGACCCCGAACATCCAAGTACAGAGCAGAAAAAATCCTCCCCCGCTGGGAATCGAACCCAGGTCACCATGTGTGCAATGCCTAGCGCGCTAACTCGCTCTGCCACAGTGACTACGATTAATGAAAAGTAAATAAACACAAGGAAAAAATGAGAAGGTTGAGATGTATAAATTTAGGAATAACATCTAGATTCTAGATAATCTCTTATCTATTAAAAAAAAAACACTGCTCTTATTTATTTGCTGTTTTGCAGATTAAAATATCAAGAGTATCACTAACCCAAAGTATCTCAGGAGATAGATTACAAAAAGTCCGAAAATGAAAAAATTAGTTTTACAAAATCAAACAAAGTTAATATCTTCCAATATTCACAGGAGTTAGAGTAAAGGTAATAATCTTCTTAGATTCTTGGTGGTAAGAGGGCGAGTTAATAACACAAGACACAAAGAAAAATGACTCCTAGGTTATGAATTAGTTTTTCATAAAATACATTTGAAATGAAACTAAGATGTCTTCAAATTAAGAGAAATTTTAAACCTAGAGTCAAAATAAAATTCGACTTCAAAGAAAGAAAAATATAAATGGTGAGGACTAAGCCTACAGTGGACCAGGTGGGAACAAACAGGGTTTTTTAAATAACTTTTTTCACTTGTTACAAGTCTAAAAAAGTGTGTCAATAATTTAAACATTTCCTGAGAGTTTCATTTATATATCTTTGATAGGTTAAAAAACAGACCCTTTTTCTTTGTACAACAAGGTTTAACGTATTGCTTGTCTTTTATGATTCAAACACTTCTTGTAATCTTTTGATTTTTTTGCCAGACACATATAATGACAATATTTGAATGAAGCTTTTAATGAAACTTGCAATTTTTTAAAATTAAAAATGTAACTTATTTAAAGTTATTTAAAACCACCAAGTTGTTTGCCCATCTGATGTATCAACTGAAATAAGGAATAGGATTCTTTAAAAATTTCACTCACCTACTCGAGTTTCGCCTAGGCTCGTAGGCTTCATCATGATTACTAAGTGGTTAGTCAGAAGGACAGGTAATCCCAGCCAGTAGTTTTACCCACTCATTGTGGGATTCAACCAGTCCTTCTTTGTTATGAAGTTCATATTTGAAATCCCAAGTAGTGTTAGGTATATGCAATATTTTATATAAAACATATTGCCATATCTGTTTGGAAAGGTAATCCCAGCCAGTAGTTTTACCCACTCATTGTGGGATTCAACCAGTCCTTCTTTCTTATTAAGTTCATATTAGAAATCCTAAGTAATGTTAGGTATATGTAATACTAGCGGGCTGTCGCCCGCTTTGCGGGTCGAGGCATGGCCGTGAAAGCAAAAAATCCTTTTTCGCCAATGGCAGGTGCTGTAGTGGGAATTTCGAAAAATCCCGTCTTATTGCACATCTAGACTATAAGACAAAGCTACCTACCAAATTTCAGCTTCCTAGGACTTACGGTTTGGGCTGTAGAGCGATGATCAGTCAGTCAGTCAGTGACTTTGACATTTATATATTAAGATTTTATATAAAACACATTGCCATATCTGTTCGGACAGGTAATCCCAGCCAGTAGTTTTACCCACTCATTGTGGGATTCAACCAGTCCTTCTTTATTATTAAGTTCATATTAGAAATCCAATGTTAGGTATTTGTAATAATTTATATAGAACACATTGCCATATCTGATCTATAAGAAATATAGAACCTATATCTTCACAACAACATTAAAACCAAACAGTTAGTAATTGTGATCAGGCCTACAAGCCTAGGTGAAGTAAGAAACTCAACAAAATGTCATCAGCTTCTGATTGCACGGAATACTGTATTCTAATAAGCATGAGTGGGACCAATGTAAGTCAAAATATAAGTGTCGGGAATAATGCATGTCGAAAATTAAATATTTATTGCAAAATGCTGACTTAAGTTTTAATGACGTTAGCGGTGAAACCCTCCGGATATTTGACCCCCTTCAGTGTGGAGATGACAGCTTTGGCCATTTGTAACTTCACCTCCTTCTTGCTTTTACCTGTGGAAGAAATGAAAAAACTAAATTGATTGACAGTTTAAAAAAAAAAAGATGAATTTTTCCCTATTTTTTTTATTTTGTAGCCGTGGAACAGGAACTATGGAAACAGTTGTACAGGAGCTTGTCCTAAAAGTTCCATTTTGTTTATTAATTTCACACTGAATCTGTTAAATGACAGATTGATTCACTTACCAGAGGCGGAGAATTGGTACCCTTCCAAGCTGAGAGCAGCACTGTGCTGTGGCTTTCCCTCGACTGTGGTGGTATCGTAGGAGGGCTCTGTGTTGGGCCAGGTCTGATTGAACAGGGCCACAGCGTTGTACTCTAGCGGGTTTTCAGGGAAGTTCTTTCTAGGAGCAGATTGTTTCTTAACCTGAAAATTATATGAAATCATAATACATATGATAATAATATTGCCTTATTTATACTGCCCGATTAGGACTATTAAAGTACCATTATTCCAGCAGTAGGCCCAAGACATATTATTATGTGGTAAAAATCCCAAATTGAGGCCGAACAGTCTGTGGATATCTTCTTCTTCAAACAAATAAGACTGTCCTAAGGCAAAACCAGTTTTAGAAAAATAAAATTTTGTTTAGATAAGCTAGGACAATAATACTAATAATACTCTTTAGTGGAAGTTAATCACTAGAGAAGGTGAATGCTCAAAGCATTTTTTACCACCTAACCCTCAGTCTTATATGTGGTCACAAACTCAAATGAATGAGGAAAAATTCACCCATTGGGTGGGATTTGAACCATCCATACGCTACCTGGATTACCAGACTAGTGCCTTGACCACTTGACTACCAATGCACGGGTTTTCTACTTTTTCTTCATATAAAAATACTAATGTGCTTTATTTAGAACCTTTCTTTACAACAAATGTTATGACGCACTTGCTGTAACCTAGTCAAACTTTTAACTTTATTCTCATAACAGTTTGGTCAATAATTCAAATAAATAATAAGCTAAAAGCTAAGTTAAAATATTCTTCCTTTCTGGTGACAACACCAAGATTTCTCCACTGGTCATAAATTCTTCCTCACGAGGTATGAGTAAACCCTGGACATCATGTACAGTATTGTGTCTTGTGTCAGTTCTCAACCATCAGAAAGCAGACTTGCTACAGGATGGGCAAGCTACAAAACAGACTACAAGCATCTTAAGTAGCTGTTGTTTCATGAATAAAAAAGTGTTTGAAACACTAAAAATAGATGAACTAGTAAAAATCATCTTCAACATGATGAAAATTGTCCATTGCAATCAAAAAAAAAAAAAAAAAAAAAAAACACCAACAAATAAAACAATTACCACTGCAGGTTTGAGAGCCCTCTCTCCCTGTGGGGGGAAGTTTTGGTAGCTACCGGGGCCCGCGTAGTTGCTGAACGATACGTGGTTGGGATGTCCGTACGGTCCCGGGTAAGGTCCAGGTCCGTATCCTGGATGGTTTGGAATGATGGGATGGTTCGGCACAGACACCTCTGACTTCTCAGTCCACGAGTCCATCAGCTTTTGAAGAGCAAATGCTGCCAGTTTGCCCCAAGGGAAATCATCGGTTGCTGGCTTCTTGTGTGACTCTTCCGTCTCCATGGGCTCAGCCTTCTCAGCAGTCTTTTCTAATTCTGCAAGAAAAACATCATTAAAAATTTTAATCTTTTTTTTTTTAATTTTATACAACAAAAGTTGCAAGTGCTTATTTAAACAAAGTATTTAATGTTAACCCTTAACCCAAAACACCGGTCTCACAGACCGCTACAGTTTATACCAAATACCCAAAATATAATTCAGATAAACATTTTGTTCAGGTAATCATACTAAAATGTGTGTTAAACTCGGCAGAATAAGATAGCGGTCTCTCAGACTGGTGTTTCGAATTATGTACTAGAAAATCATGTTTCGGGTTAAGGGTTAAAATACAATTTCTTATTTTTCCTTTTTATATTGGTTTCCATTTATTTCTTTGTAATAATTATTTGTACGGTACATACATGTGTCTGTTATCTCTATATATAAAACAGAAAAAAGGACTACCTACCTACCTATGTTTGTTTGTTTGTCCGGAGTTGTTTAGCCAAAACGTTAAGAGATAGCAAAAAATGTCTCAGAATTGACCCCCCTAAAACCATTATCACTTTGTCCAGAAAAATTATAAAAAGTTCAAAAAGACATTGCTGTCCAGCAGTACGGCCATGCCTTAGTAAATTTGAAATTCAGTCCCGTTGCAAAGCACGGGCAAATGGCTAGTCTAATAAATAATTTAATAATAAACATACCTTGCTCCTTAGCCACCCGTTCTAGTAAAAGAGCTTTCAGCGCCTGTTCACAAGCATTCTGCTTGGCCTGACTCTTGGAAAATCCTTCTCCTGAGTAGTTCTTGTTGTTTAGCTGAAAAAAAAGCACATATTCCACAATAATAACTATACAGTCACAAATACTTTTATCACCTGCATAGGACTAGACTAATTTCTTGCAAGCAGTTTTAAAAAAGTCTCATTTACTTTTTTTTTTTCATGTAACTTGGTAAAAAAACAAAAACAAAATTTATTTCATGATAATATTTTTTTTTTTTGCATAATCAAGATGGAAAAATAAATTATTAACAGTTGATGTTGAAAAGATTGTTACTCTATTTACTTAACCAAAACGAACTTTTTTTGAAATGGTTCTTTCTGTTACTTTAGTTTAGGTACATGATTTTTTTATTTTTTTTTGAAATGGTTCTTTCTGGTACTTTAGCTTAGGTAACTATCTATGTTGGACAACAAGAAAAATCTTGTAAAAAATATTTTCGTTATAACTGACCTCAAAATGAACTCTGTAAATGCTGGTTTTGTTGCTTGCAACTTCGTCAATTTTGTACACAATGTCTGGGTACATCTCATGGAGCACCATGTTAGCGGGTCTCGGTTTAACCACCTTCTTGACACGGGCATTCTGACGGAGTCTCTTGGTCTCAGGATCAATCTTTCGGAGTTGCCCTGAAAATTCAGGGGATCAAAAATACAATAATTAAACAGTTTACATTATCTTTTTAAAAGACATGAACACAACTTAGTGTCAATGTCACATTGAATTTAGCTGTTTTAGTGCTCTCATTATGGTGGCTATTTCTGGTCCCACTGAGGGTGGGTGAGAATAATTTAACTAGCTGGTTTGTGTTTCTAGTAAACGGAGAATAAAACCGCTAATGTGATATGACCATACCATGCAATTGAAAGTGAGATATAAAAAAACCAATATTAACTTATGTTTACTGCTTTCTAGCTACTAAATTCATATTTTGAGCTGTGTTCATCCCAGTTGATGTAGTGAACCTTGTTTAAAAAAATGTAAAATAATTCAATATTGCATAACCATGTGTTACCAACAAGCAGATGTTTCATGTGCATGATCTTTAACATCAACATTTTAATCCCTTCCCTGAATAGAGAGTTTCAGGTATTAAGTTTAGTAACTTGGATCAGAGTCTCTAGTGATTCATGTTAATGTTATAATGAAAAAACATTAAGCAAATAAAATTTCTTACACTCAGGTTTTTGTTTTTTAACACCATTGGCCTCAGTCTCTTGTAGTACTGGTTTCACAATAGGCTTCACTTCAGGTTGTGCTGGTGTTTTGGGTGCAGGTGTCTTTGCCTGTTGCTGCTGCTGTTGTTGTGGTATAGGGTGCAGACACAGGAAGAGAAAGAGACAACAAGCAATTAAATAGGACGTCCAAAAATACTCCCTGCGGATCAATATTAAACTCCCATACCAACAGAATGTGAAAGTGAAAGTCTGTGGACGCAGACTTTCAATTCCATGACTCAACTATTCAGCCTTTCCTCCGTTTGAGAAAGAAGTTCAGAGACCAATTCCATAGAGCCACATTTAACTTTGCAATTTTTCAAAAAGAAAACACCATTCATACTCATAATGAAAAATTATCAAGATATTTATAAGTTCCTTCATTAAAAAAAAAATCAATTCAGCTTAGTTCATTTAAAAAAAAAATGCTGTCAATGGAAACAAATAAACCATCAAAATGAAAGGTGTTTTCTTTTTATTTCTTTGCTTAGTGTAAGTTAAATGCAGCTTTGTAGAATTGGCCCTAAGGTGGCCAAAGTTTTGCCAATCCATTCCATTGACACGGAATTATATCTTTCCCCATGAGTTTCTTTACACTAATCCAATGCATAGTCATCTCTGAAGGGACCATCATCATGGAAGAGGGAGAAAAACAGCAGAATTAGTGGTTGATCAAAACACTTTTTCCTTCAAAATTAAAGTAAACTAATATCAAATGAATTGAGAAAAAAAAATCATTTGAAAATACATCTAAATATTTTTTTTTGATAAATCAGTCAATCTGGCAGAAAAAATATGTTAAAAACATCAAATTTTATTTCTATACTTTTGGCATAGAAGTTATGTATAATTATCTGCCCTATCAGTGACAACTTTTATCAATTAACACTAAAAGCGGTTTTTTTTATGTGAACGAAAAGCCTGACCGAGACCGCTCGGTCAACTCTGGTCAACCAAGATTTGAAGAATAAAAAAAAGTGATTTTGGGACTCTGGTTTATTTACATTTTCGGTGTGTGTTTACATTTTGCTTTTGAAATGAAAATGAAAACAAGCGACTGTTGTATTTCATTTTAATTTTATTCAATTAATCAAATTCCATTGGATCTTAAAATTCCTTAAACTTTAATTACCCAACAATCTACATATATGAAAACCCCAATCTCATAAAAAAACTGATTACCTATGCTTTTTACTCTATATAAACTTATATCCATCAAGTGACCATGTAATATGACAAAAGTAATATGAATAAAATAAAATTATAACTAGCACTAAATAAAGATACAGGAATCAGTAGAGAATAAAAAGTCAAGAGAAAATAAAATGTCTAAACTTAATGCGTAGGTAGGTGTCTCAATAAAACTCTTCACATAACAGGGAGTTTTGAAAAAAAAAAAAAAAAAAAAAAAAATGGGTGAAAATAAAATAATAATATTATGATTTTTTATCCACTTCTTCTTCTTCTTACCGAACCAAAACCCATGACCGAACGAACGAGCCGGTCCACTTTGTTCAGGATTTTTCGGTCCGGTCAAAGTCATGCGACTCTTTGTTCAAAAAAAGTGAATTTCAGTGACCGGGTCAGCTTCGGTTCGCTTCGTTCACATAAAAAAAACCGCTTTAATACTATGCCCTATTATGACCAGTCAATTTAATTCAGTTTTAATGCTATCCGCATTAACTTCATCCAGACTCTCGTGTTAGGAGGGAACAAAAAATTTTGTTAGAAAATTCTGCCCAACCTTGGATAAAAGGATTTCTGGACCCATAGACAGTAGACAAGGCTGGCTGTCATGGAGGTTGATTTCTATATAAAATTAAAACATTCATGCCATTTCCTGTCTTTATAAACTTTTAAATATAAATAAAATTGATAAATCTGGATAAAAAAATTCAAGTAGGAAATTAATATGAAGATTTGAAAGATTATTATCTGTGTAAAAAAAAAAAAAAAAAAAAACAATATTGGGGTGAAATAATAAAATTTAAATTTAAAAAAGGAAGGAAAGGGGGGGGGACCCCAGACAATGATGAATCTTTTTTCCAGTAATATCTGTAGTGCTGACAAAAAAAAAGCTCACTTTTTCTTAAATTAGAATATTACTTCAAGCCTACATTTTAATGAAAAAAGAATATTTTTTTTTTTAATTCAGTGTGATGGTCCTGTCACTGTCAATTCTATGACAATTAATACAATGGTCTTATTTCTGGAAAATACCCCAAATAATTTAAACTTCCTTTTGGAAGATCTTAAAGGATAGAATAAATAAAATACATAAATTTACACATAGTTTCTTCTTTTTTCCATTATTATTTTGTTAAATATTCACAATTATTGTTCACCTACTTTATAACATACATTGTAATAATATAATATGTTTAAATATTATCTATGAAGTGTAACTGAGAACATATTCTACTGAAAAAATTAAAACAATACAGGTGCTTCAAAGATATACCAAGATAGTATATTAATTTACACACAGATGTGAATACTCACCGCATAGGATTGGTTCTGGTTCCCTGAAATTAAAACAAAAACAATCAATGTAACATTTTAAAAGATAAAGTAATTAGATTTAAAACACGTATATGCATTACAATCGCTTAAGTAATGCAATAAACCCCATTCCTAAGGGAAAAACCAATGTTTTTGTAATACGGTAAAAACTCAGAAGGTCAAAACCCTGTTAACTTGATAATTTTGGCCCTTGTTGAACTATGATCATTAAATCTCCTAACTCTCAGTACCTCAGAGTGATGGTTCTGTTCCTTGAATTTCAAGTTAGTGGGCTTATACTGTACCTAGTAGCTAACTCAAAATATCAATAGGTTAAAAATCCTGTTAACTAAGAATTCTTACACCCTTGTCAAACTTTGCTCCTTATTTGAAACCCTGATAACTTGAAATAACCATTGAATTTAATTTTGAGTTAGCGGTATTCAACTGTATTGTTGTGCAGAATTTTGAACATCCGTCTTGTTAAGAAAGGCATATTTTTAATGTAAATTGTACTTCTGAGAATACAGTTTGTTGATGAGTTATGTAGATTTAGCTTGTGCTCCTTACTTAATCTTAGCTATTTCAGTGTAAACCTGTGTAAATGTTAAAAAATTTCATTGTAATATAATTATTATTTACACCATATAATTGCATCTTGTTGTGTGTTAGTTGGGATGAGACTTTAGGCTATGTGAATGCATGGATTCCGCCTCATTAGTTAAGAGATTTGCTCACATCATTGTGTTACCAATATAGATTGGCAGTCCAATTCAGACAGAAGGCGTTCCGAAAGAATTATTACTATTAATAAATTTTATATAATTATGAGTTTCAGTCTACCGCCATCTTGAACAGGCAAATTCTATACGAACCTCGGTTTGGAGTAGCAGCAGCAGGGCTCTCTGTGTTTTGTGCAGTTCTTCTCGTGAACATTTTAGATTGAAGAAAGAACTCAGATCTTCTTGGTTTTCTAAGGAGATAATTGATAATCGCAAAATTCGTCAAACACGACAAGTTAGGAAGGAGTTGTCAGATAATTCAGATATTCAAATGAAAATATGAAATACTGGATAAACTAGTCACTATCCTAAGGAAATATGTTTTTTTTTTAATTTTAAAGACCTGAAAGACCAAAAGACGCAGACTCGGATGTCGGGGCACTCTGCGCTTGAGCATTGCGCAGCGACACGCTATTTATATCAAGGAGGTACTCGAAATAAGAATGTAGAAGGGCCGGGACGAAAAGTGAAGCTAGAAAGGATGATACCAATGTTGCCAAATGAATATTTTTAGTACCGTCCGTACAATATTGTAGTGTAAACTACCAACGACCGTACACCTATTTTAGGGACTTCATTTGGTCCGATCGTGCCACTTTTCACATCTCTTTCCCTTCTCTCTTATATCACCATTCACTCAATCGTCCCATCTCTTCTTTGGTCTACCTTTCTTTCTTCTTCCTCTCACCCCTATTCTCCCAACCTTCTTACTCAAATTATCTTTCTTCTCTTCTGTAACTTTTTTGAAACTTTCTATTACCTTGATTCTGTTTCTAATTTCTTTGTTCCTTATTCTGTCCATCTGTCCAATCTAGTTACTCCACAACTCCATCTCAACATTTTCATTTCAGGCACTTCTAATCTGCTCTCAAATGCTTTCTTAAGGGGCCAAGTTTCAGCCCCGTTTCCAAATACTGGGCTGATAATTGACCCTTTATCCACATAAGAGGGTGGTCCCAAAAGTTCGTGGCCTAACCTATATAGAGAAGTAACATAAAAACTCACTGTACCTTATTTTTCGACATAATCTCCCTTGATTTGAACGCACTTATGACAGCGCTTGGGTAACATCTCTATACCTGTCAAAAAGTAATTTGCATCTTTGCTGTCTAAATGCTCCAAAACAGCCCACTTGATCTCTTCATCGCCTCCAAAAAAAAATCCACGCAGCTCAGATTTGAGTTTTGAAAATAAATAATAGTCACTTGGGGCTAGGTCTGGACAATAAGGAGGGTGGGATATCTCAGTGAAGCCACATTCTTGCACAGCAGTCTTTGCCACGACAGCTGTGTGCACAGGGGCATTGTCATGGAGGAGGCGAACACCTCCAGCTAGATTTCCACGCCTGTTTTCCTTGATGGAGTCTCGTAATTTATGCAAAAGTGTTACATAATAAGCTGTGGCCATGACTTTATTGGTGGACTGGGTGACCCTGGCCTTCCTGGGCGGGGCTTCGCCCGCTTTTCTCCACTCCATCGACTCCTTTTTGCTGAGAGGGACATAATAGAGAACCATAGTCTCATCTCCAGTCACAATCGACTTCAAGAACTGGTCAGGGTTCTCCTCGTGTTCTCTCAGAAACTCCTTAGTGCATGCGACTCTTTGTTGCTTCTGAGTGCTGGAAAGAAGTCGGGGCACCCATCTTGCACTCACTTTGCTCATGTGCAAATGGTCGGTTATGATACGAAATACAGTTGATTTGGAAAGGTCAAGTCTTGCTGCTATTTCTTTCACCTTCAATCGCCATCTTTGTCAAGCTCCAGCTCCACACGGTCAATAGTGTCTTGATCAGTCACCTCCACAGGCCTCCCTGACCTTAGATCATCCTCAAGCAATTTCCACCCACACTTTAACTTTTGGCACCACTTTTTCACACAGAAAATTGAGGGAGAGGATTCACCGTACACCCCATTCAAACGGTTTTTGATTTGATTTGGTTCAAGACCCTCTTTGGTGAAAAACTTTATCACCGCACGGTACTCAATTTTAAACATGGTAAAAATGCACTCGGAACTTCAAGAAAGGCACCCTGTCAAATTAAGACTAAATGCAATATCTGAAAATAATTTCTTTTGATAATCATCAGAGAGTGTATGACATGCAAAAACTTTGTCTAAACTTGTCTACATTGAACCTTTGTTGGTCAGGCCACGAACTTTTGGAACCAACCTCGTACATCCACTCCATTACTAATCCTTTATGTCTATGTTTGATCTCATACTTATTAATTAATTTTAACTCCATGTAAAAAAGTAGTTCTAAAAACATTTCCCATAATTCAAGCATGGCTAGCTTCTAAAGCATTATTGAAAAAAATCCCAGAGTGTACTTAAAGTTTTTGTCACACCCTGTAAAATTTATCTTCTCTTTCATGAGTAATAAAATTTTACAGTCATTGCTCCCTTCTCAATCATTCTGATTTTGGAAATTTTGATTGCATTGGAGTTTGAATTGTACTGTAATCAGATAAATGTCCCATTTCCCTAAACTGATTTTACTAAATTCTATCTCTTAGCGTTTTCATATCTCAATTCTTCAGAGTGAACAAGCTGCCGAAACATGGATTGGGGTAAGTGGAATCGAATGATCGGGTGTCCTTTTCTTAAAATCCTTTCAACTTTCGAAAAGAACTTACGGAAGTGGGAACGTCATGTCCTAACCTCAAAACTGTCACCCAGTAAGTTCTTGGGAATTTTCTGGATTCTCAAATTTGGTTGACTCACTCGCTCTCCTGTCTGCACTTTTTAACCTGGATTCGCGACAAATAAAGCAATAATGATTAACTTATGACAGTCTTCAGCGATCCTATGTTAAGAACTTGCCACCTCAGTCAGTTGTATTGAATATTAAAGTTTTGATTTGGTTTTCAACCAGATGGGTTTTTGTTGTACCACTTCTCATGTTATTACAAGTTTATGGAATTTGACCCAAATATCAAATAATGAGCAATAAGTTAAGCAATGGTCATGTATTTTTGTTCTTTCTTGTTGAACATGAAATTTCAAAGCCCTATTATGGCTCTAAATTCTGAGGAACATTATTTAAAAAAAAATATTAAGGCACATATTTAACCAATGAATAGATTTAATCAATCAACTTTATACACAATTGAATGGCTAATGGCAGTGCCTAATCAGTTGTTAATAAGTATGCCACCAATAATATGGGCAAAATTAATAGACAAATTTTATATCACAAGTCATTGCTAAACATTGGTTTTTGTGACAATCCGTGCCAAAGAGGTATTACAAACATGTCTATTAATTCTGCTCTTAAATGACAGCCATGAAATCTACCAACAATAATATACCTTCCATCAGAATAAATAACAAATTACTTTCATGCCTTCCTTTGGATTTTTATCCTGAACAATGAATGGTCAAGCAGTATAATTAATACATTATTACTACTAACTACTAAGGGAGCTCAGAATAAAAGATATATTTTATATGATTGTAAACTTCTCTTTTTTACTCACTTTAGCTGAATGTAAACACACCATTAGATAGTTGATTATAAACATTGCCTGTCACAAATCAATCTTCTGCAGTCCTGTCATGATAGACCATGCAGTTAAAAGCAACATTTATGTATAAAAAAATCTGAGTTGTAACAACAAAAATATATCATTGGATCTATATCATACATCACTACAACTTAACAAGCTCTTTACATACAAGCACTTGTATGTTGCTAGCAAAGTTGCTGCTAGTAACTCATTTAATTACAGCTATGGGCTAGCATGCCCAAATATGTAATCATATGTAAAAATATTTGAAGAAAATCCATGCAGTATTTGGCGTCTGAACTCCCAAATCCTCATTGTCTGAAATATAGTGAACAAAGCACTTAAAGTTAGAGTAGGTTTTTGATCATGTAATGAGACATAACAAAAACAAAATAAATGTTAATATCTTTCAGGATCAAATCTAGTGCCTGTCGTGAACAAGTGGGAGGGAGAGGATGAGGATGATGACGTCAAGGACAGCTGGGATGCCGATGACGTAGAAGAAGAAGAGAAGAAACCAGAGCCCACCAAGCCTCAAGCAAAGAAACCCAAAAACAAACTCGAAGAAAAAATTGCTGAAAGAGAAGAGAAAGCAGTGAGTTGTCTTATTATATTTTTTCTTATATAATAGAAAGCTTTGATGTTACCGAAAGTTCAAATCTCTTGGTGTCACAAAAAATGTTGCAATTAATTGCAAATATCAGTCTACTTCAGACCATTAAAAAAAAAAAAAAAAAAAAAAAAAAAAAAAAAACACTTAGCTATAATTTATAATTTTGTGGTGAGTAGTGCATAAAAAAAATGTCTTTGATAAAAAAAAATAGCTCTTATGACCATTGTTAAGTAAAATTTATCTTTTTGTTCATATAATTCCTTAATGTTATCATTCTCCTATTTCAGCGACTAGAAAAAGAGCAGCTTCAAAAAAGATTGCATGAAATACCTATTACGAAAGAAATGACTCCTGAGGAGAAGTTGGCTGAGAGGTTGCGAAGACAAAAGCTGGTGGAAGCATCAGACCTAGAAAACACTAAAGAATTGTTAGGTTAGTATGAACTTTTACTTTATTTTTAAGACAAAAAACAAAAATTAACAAAAACCATTGTTCTAATCATTGAATAGTTCATGTACATCTTGTTTATTTTGATGAGAATACAATTTGAAACTTTCTAGGGAAAAAGGATTTTTTTGTTGTTGCATTTAACAGAATGTACATATGTATATTTTTACAGAGTAGACCAAATTGAACAAATTCTTGAGTATTTATGAGGAGTTTTTTTTTCTCAGGTAAAACCAAAATTAAAGGTCAGTTCTTATTTTCCCTATCTTGATGGGCATTCAAAATTAAGATGAAAATTCTCACCGGAGGACTGAGAACAGAGGACTGACTAGCCAACCCTTTCAAGCCAGGCTTAAGGGTTTAATGGCATAAAAAAAGTCCAAGTCCTCACAAAGGTTGATCACACATATGTGGTTCAGAATGAGCAAACTTTGAAACAAAGCTGGCCACAACAACAACAACAACAACAGAATTAAAATATTACATATTAAAATAAATGAAAATCAAACAAGTCTAATAATTTGATTAGTTTTTATTTTACAGGTATTAATTGTGTAGCTAGCTAGGAAGGTATAATAAACTATAATTGTCCATCCATATAGAATCACAATAATCACTTTTTTTTTAAATGGAGAATTGTTGCAGATGATTTTAAGAAATTCCAACAATGTCTCACCATTTCTTTCCGCAGGAGTGATGGATATCTCATCAATAGACGCCATGGACCCAGAAACCAAGCACGAGTTTGAAAAGTTTGAAGCAGCTCTCAGCAAGAAGATTACCTTCTACAACAAATCGGAACACTATCCCAACCTGGTCGAAGAGCTCACTAGAAACCTCTGTGTTCATTGTAAGTTAATCTTTTGTATTACTTCCGACTTATTTTTGTAAACTCTACTGTAAAAGTCACCGTGGCCGAGTGAGTTAGCATAGCTCGGTCTATGTTTTTATTTTATGCAACGTGTTGAGAAATTTTCAATTTTGACTGTTCGTCAGGTACTCAGTGGCATAGCCTTTATTTAATTTTTAAAGATGAGTGTTTCACAGCCTTTTTTTATTTCGTAGGCAGAAGTCACCATGGCAGAGTGAGTTAGCATAGCACGGTAGGCATTGCATGCACAGTGACCTGGGTTCGATCACCAGCAGGGCAGGATTTTTTTTCTGCTCTCTTCTTGGGTGTTCAGGGTCCACTCATACCTCGTGAGGAAAAATGAGTTGCTGCTTTAATGTGAGCAGCGACCAGTGGCGGAATTATAGGCAAAATAAGATATGAGTATTAGGATATTAAAAGATATGGAAAAAGTTCTATAATTCTGCACTACCCACTGAAAATTGTGATATAATAACACAAAGAAACACATTATTATTATACTGTAATACATGTTTCTTCTGTATTATCTTCTCTGTAATTATATTAAATACTTTATTAGATATAAGAAGACATAATATGTACATTGTACAGTACAAATAATTATTATAAAAAATAAAAATTGCAAACAATAAAGAGGGAAAAAAAAGATAAATAAATATACACTTATGTCCTAACTAAAGGGCGGGTCAATAAAAATTGCAAACAATAAAAATTGCAAACAATAAAAAGGGAAAAAAAAAAAGATAAATAAATATACACATGTGTCCTAACTAAAGGGCGGAGTTATTGCCTGTGGCAATCTCTTCTACCCAACCCTTGTAATTTACAACTTATGTTGTGAATGCGCTGATTAATAATTTAATTATATTCGAATCGTGTTTCAGTACAATCAGCGGATATCCGGAAAATCAAGATGAACCTGGACAACTTGTACATAGAGAAGACAAAGCTGGAGAAGGGGGACAAGCCCAAGAAGAAGGGAAAGGGAAAGGCCAAGTTGAAGCTGGAAGGTGACAGTGCGGTGAGTCGTGGGTTCGAAACCCAAGGGTGTCATTATTTTTGTTTAAAAAAAAATCAAACTAGGTAGGCAACACTCTTGCATTATTAGAAATGAAGAAAAAAAATTAAAAAAATTTGTCCAAGAAGGTCAAAATTACAAAAGAAAATACATACGAAAATAGTTTTGTTTTTCTTGGCGTTGCAAAACTAGCGTTTTGCTTGATTTAGTTATTTAAATTTTATTTTAGTTATATTAAGTGAATGATGATGTTTTACTACCATGCACTGGTAGTCAAGTTTTTCACGCGCTAGTCTGGTAATCCAGGTAGCGTCATGCGCGGATATAGCCCTCTTGTACTGGGGGGGCACAATCGCACAATATACCTAACTATCAAGCCGCTTCGCAAGCCTATCGCACGCACACATACACACACAAATTTAATATCAATATTTTTTGTGTCACCCATCCATTTCTTGTCCTTACTGGAGCTCAAGAATTGCTTATCAGAATTTCGCGATCAATATGTCAAATGAAGACTCCAACCCTTGCAAAAACATTCTCGCTTTGAGTTGATAATTCGTCAGGACAAATTTCGAGAAAAATGTCATTCAGGTCAAAAAACGTAAATACTTTTTGTTCACCCATCCATTTTATGTTCTTACTCAACGTAGCTCAAAAACGGCTCATCAGAATTTCGTGATTGAAATATCTCAAATGAAAACTTAAACTTTTGCTTAAAAATTTCTCTTTTTGAGTTGATACGCCGCCGCCGTGGCGCCTTCACAATAAATTTTGAGAAAAAAAAATTAATTTCGGTCGAAAAATGTGATTTTTTTCTGTCACCCATCCATTTTTTGTCCTTACCCCGTGTAGCTGAACCCTAGCTAGAGATTAGAGATATATTCCCTGATCCAAATGGACTTATAGGTAAAATTTCAGGTTTCTCGGACAATCTGTGTGGATTTGACAACTTTATTATTTAGTTATTTCTTATTGGTCTTAGAATTGGGAATTATTTTGGGTCCCGTGCCCCCCTAGCTTATTGAGATCTTTTTTTTTTACGGGATTAGTCTTAGAATTGGGAATTATTTTGGGTCCCGTGCCCCCCTAACTTATTGAGATCTTTTTTTTTAACGGGATTAGTCTTAGAATTGGGAATTATTTTGGGTCCCGTGCCCCCTAACTTATTCAGATCTTTTTTTTAACGGGATTAGTTTTAGAATTGGGAATTATTTAAGGCCCGTGCCCCCCTATCTTTTTGAGATCTTTTTTTTTACGGGATTAGTCTTAAAATTGGGAACTATTTTGGGTCCCATGCCCCCCTAACTTATTGAGATTTTTTTTTAACGGGATTAGTCTTAGAACTGGGAATTATTTTGGGTCCCGTGTCCCCTAACTTATTGAGATCTTCTTTTAATGGGATTAGTTTTAGAATTGGGAATTATTTTAGGGCCCGAGCCCCCCTAACTTATTGAGATTTTTTTTAACGGGATTAGTCTTAGAATTGGGAATTATTTTGGGTCCCGTGTCCCCTAACTTATTGAGATCTTCTTTTTAACGAGATTAGTTTTAGAATTGGGAATAATTTTGGGGTGAATTATTACTATCTCATATGTTGAGTAAGGTAGAACAATGGTTCTCAGCAAACAGACTTTTCATCAATAAAAATAAAACTGAGAAAGTATTATTTACATTGAGAAATGCAGAAGGTTTTGAAAATCCTGACTCGGTTACATTATTAGGTACTCAACTTCAGCCAAATTTATGCTGGGAGTCTCATATGGACCACATTGCTAAAAAACTTGGTAAAAATATTTACCTTCTGAGAAATCTCTCCTCCTGCGTTTCTCAAGAGGTTCTCAGAGTCGTATATTTTGGTCTGGTTGAATCACATTTGAGTTATTCCCTATTGGCTTGGGGTCACTCAGCAGAGAGAATACGTGCATTCAGGTTACAAAGAAAAGCTTTGAGAATGGTTGCAAAACTACCCTATAGAGCTCCTTGCCAGGATGCTTTCAAAACCTTACGTATTCTTACCTTTCCTTGTATTTACATTATAAACTGCTTGTTACATGCCAAAAGTAATATTTCTAACTATGTGAGACACAGTCAAATCCATCCCCATGATACTAGACATCGGAATGAATTTAGAGCTGACTTTGTAAGACTTACTAAGAGTCAAAATGGTCCCAATTTTTACTGTTAAAAATTCATTAACAAATTACCAGCTAATGTAATAGAAATGCCATATCAAATTTTTAAAAGCCATGTTAAAGAATTATTATTAGAAAAGGCATATTTTTCGATTGACGAATTTTTAAATGACCAACTAAGCTAGACTATACAATATTTATATTGTATGGTTTTATTTTATTTATTGTTATGTGTCTTATTTATTTACCTACCTACTACTTTTTTGTTTAGTTTCTTGACAATGTATAGTATTATTTGATTTAAGCTTAGTCAACGGTCTTTATTTTCAATGTCATAACATTGTAATTTACTTTTGTTTTATTCCCTTAGTATTAGATTAATTTTAAGTATTGACTTTGTAAGATGCCCTCGGGCTTTATTTACAATAAAAATTATTCTATTCTATTCTGGGGCCCGTGCCCCCCTAACTTATTGAGATCTTTTTTTTACGGGATTAGTCTTATAATTGGGAATTATTTTGGGGCCCGTGCCCCCCTAACTCATTTTTTATACGGGATTAGTCTTATAGTTGGGAATTATTTTGGGGCCCGTGCCCCCCTTACTCATTTTTTATACGGGGTTAGGTATAATGAAATTTGAGAAACACCGCTTACCGAAAAAATCTGGGGGGGCACGTGCCCCCCGTGCCCCCCCCTATATCCGCGCATGGGTAGCGTAGGGATCCGTTGGTTCGAATCTCACCCAGTGCATGAATTTTCCTCATTTATTTGAGTTCATGACCACAAAATAATAAGACTCTGAGGGTTAGATGTTAGAAAATGCTTTGAGCATTGACCTTGCCTGATGGTTACCTTCCACTAAAGAGTGTTATTATTATCAATGTTAGTGCTCTTGCATATGGCTTTCTCCTAATGGTTTAGTCTGAACTATAAACTTGCTTTCTTCTGTTCTCAGGTGTTTGACGAATACTCTGCTTACTCTATAGATGACAACTACGACGATTTTATCTAGAAGCTAATTACATGGCTCCCACAAGAGTAGAACTGCGAGGGAGTAAACTGCACCCAGTGTAACTGAGAAGGAGGAACTTCACACTGCTTTCTCTTTGAGTCTGTTTTTTTTATTGAACTGCCAAACTACGTATTGGCATTTTAAATCAAACGATTAACGATTTTATCTAGAAGCTAATTGCATTGCTCTTGTGAAGGCAGAATGTGAGAAAGTACAGGGTTTTCAGTATAACTGGAAATCAGGAACATCACATTGTTTTCTCTTGAATTTTTTTCTATAAAACTCGCTAATATTTGGCAGATCAAATCAAATTTCAAGCTAGTGTTGAATATACCTGTCTATAAGGGAATATAAACTTTTTGAGAATCCTGGATATAAGAGAAAAAATGTGTGGTCCCTTGAGTTCTCCTATATCCAGGTTCAGCTGTATTCATGTCATCTTAATATATTAATATTATCTGACCTTAGTCTGGCTGGGGGACTATTCTTACTTGGGGACTATAAACAGGGAGTAGACCAGCATTGGCTTGGTTCCGGGGGCCCTTGTCAATTATTAGCCTCCTTGTAAAGACAGTGGTAGAAGTGCTGAGTCATTCCTCCACTGTCTGGCTACCATCGTTCATGATGACGCCACCCTATGATGATGATGATCTGACCTGGTTGCAGGGTTTTCAGTGAAACCCTTACAAATAACACTACGACCCAATTAGATCTATTGTGACCAGTTAATTTTATTTTGTGTTAACGTCCTGATTTGAGACAGATAGTCAGGATGGGGGTTTTACCCTCCATTTGCAATCGTACCAGCTACCCACATTAAACTCACCCAGCCTGGGGAGGGCCGGAAATGCCAGCCTCACTTGTTTGGATGGGTTAGTATTTCCTGCTCCAACCGGGTATCGAACGGGAAGGGCCGGAAAATATTAATATATGACATCGATTTATATTAATTTACTGCTGAACGGTCTGACTGAATGACTTGAAAATTGATAGGGTGCTGCCCTAGGCAATGGACTAGGCAATAGAGATTTGTACGGAGAACACATTTTGCAAAAGTTCTATCCATTCTCAAAACATGATCAAACTTAACCACGGCAATGCCTCAGCCGGATGCAAGATGCCTGCTTGTATAATTATAATCGACATGAAATTTTGAGTGATTGGTTTTCAAAAAAATAATCGTCAAAAACTTTTTCTTGGATTTATAATTTTGAATTATACCGCATTAAGAAGCATTATATAATATTTTTTCTTAACTATTATTATTATTATTAAATGTACTTTATTTTTGATTAATTACTGTATCGAAATTTGTTTTTATTTCAAATGTAAATTATACTGTTATTCTTGCAGAGAGAATTAGTAATTAATAATAATAATTCTGTATCTATGAGATAGGCACAGATACCTATATCACGGTGGTGAGGAGATTATATTATGGACGTCCAGATCCAATGTCCAGGCTTCTTTGTCCATTGATTCTATTTGGTTTTAACGTCCTGAATAGAGATAGTTAGGACGGGGGTTTTACCCTCCATTCGTTGGGAATCGTACCAGCTACGCACATTAATAATAATAATGCTCTTTAGTGGAAGGTATTTACAAAGCATTTTCTACCACCTAACCCTTAGAGTATTATTATGATCACAAACTCAAATTAATGAGGAAAATTGCATGCACTGGGTGGGATTCGAACCAACGGATCGCGACACTACCTGGTTCACTAAACAAGCGCGTTGACCACTTGAAATTTTGACTCTTTACTTGACACTACCTTTACTTGACCAATTTACTTCCGAGAAAAGTCTAATATTAGAAATCGAAAGAATTATGTTCGTTTTTTTCATCTCATACGATACATGATTTTGTATCAAACTCGCAAGAGGTACCAATTATCGTTTTTGTTTTGGGAACCACTGGCCATGGAACCAATCTAAGAACCACTTCACATAATACATCGGACGCAGTTTCTTCTTGTCACAAGGTACATTGAATTATATACTTAGTTTTATGTACTAACAACGCCTGGACCTAGATATATGTACAAGTACATACAAAATATATATCCATTACTAGATTCTTGTACATAACATAGAGCTATACTTTTTTCGTGAAAGAAAAAAATAATAATTTTTTGTAAAATAAAAAGAAAATTTGTGGAAAAACTTTCTCTGCTCCATGTAGACATGCTTGAATTAAAAAACAAAAAAAAATATGCAGGCGTGTATGATGCTGGCATTCCGGCCCAACCCAGGCTGGGTGAGGTCAATGTAGGTAGCAGGTTTGTAAGTTTCCTACGAATGGAGGGTAAAACCCCCGTCGTGTATGTCCATGCAGTTGAAAAACAACGTTGAACTCTAAAAAAAAGTTGAATTTAATTTAAACATGTCTTTCAAAGGACGAATTATAAGATACATTTACAATTTAACAAAGTTAAGGCAGACCATCCCTCAATCCGGATTTTGAGTTTCTTGAGTGTTTCTCGAGATAGAAGAAGTGGGGTGACTCTTTATATTCACCCTGTATAATTAGTTAACAGTCTGTTGTTATTTTTGCGAGGCAATGAGGCAGAATTATTGCTGGCAAAGAGAATTGCAGGCAATTTTTTTAGCCTGATAGCAAACATAACAAACATAAGTTTGCTATCAGGCTAAAAAATTAGGTTCCTGGAATCATAAAAGTTAAAAGTACCTACCCAGTAAAATAATTAATAATCTATAATAGCAGGTAATAAACTAATAATCTCTATATATAAATGAGAAATATGGACGGGCTTTGTTGTATCTTTGTATCTTTGTGTGTCCGGAATTGTTTAGGCGAAACGGTAAGAGATAGCGAAAAATTGATGAGAGATGACCCCAAGTAAAATTGCCGGAACATACCAGGAGAATTATCAAAAGTCCGAAATTCCAAACCGTCCTTGAGTTATGACCTTCCTCAAGTAATTTCTTGAGGAAGGGTCCGATTTTAAGACAGTCTTTGCCCTGGAACTTGAAATCTATCGCGAGGACCTATATTTTTTATTATTTAATAACACATTAGACAAAATTAGCTTTCATTTAATTCATTTTAAGCCACATTCTGACGTACCGTTCTGGAGATATAAGTCAGAATGTTCGAAATTTCGACCTTTTTTTCAGACTTTTCACGTTTTTTAGCAGATTCCAGCGCGAAACTTAAAATTTGTCGCGAGGACCTATATTTTTTATTATTTAATAACACATTAGACAAAACTAGCTTTCATTTAATTCATATTAGGCCACATTCTGACGTACCGTTCTGGAGATAGAAGCCAGAATGTTCGAAATTTCGACCATTTTTTCAGACTTTTCACGTTTTTTTTACAGATTCCAGCACGGAACTTAAAAGTTATCACGAGGACCTATATTTTTATTGTAAAAACTGTCTGAGAACATCACATGATTTTATTTGAGCCCTTTGTTGCCATATTCTGACAAACCGTTCTCGAAATATGGGCCAGTTTGCTACATTATCAATATCCGCTATGATAGATTTGGCTCGGGATTTTGAAATTTACAGCGATGATGGTTGCGTGTGTGTGTGTGTGTGTGTGTATGTGTGTGCATGTGCGCCATATAGCTAGAGAGACCCACCTGGAATTTCACACAATAGGAAGGACATACACATACACACGAACAAGTACAAGGACAAAATCAGGTCCGTGTAATTGTTTCAATGAATAACTTTAATATTTTAATAATTTTATGCTATTTTTCTTTAAAAAACATTGGACTGGTATGTTTCTGAGGAAATTGGAGATTTTTTTTTTTTTATAATGTTACTCAGATCGTGGAAATCACTGTTTTTCGGTGGTGTCTCGTGGTCTCTCTAGCTAAGGGTGTTTTTTCGTGTGCAGCTACAGAGACTTCGTGGTAGTGTCGTAGAGTAGAGGATAATACGAATTTTTTTATTTTTGTATGATTGTTTATTTTACTTCCGAGAAATTTCTAATATTAGAAATCGGAAGTATTGTTTTTATCTTCTTTTCTTTAAATTTATTTTTGAAGGGGCTTTTTTCAAATATGTCGTCCAAGAACTTCACGCTAATCTTCTAGTAATAACAATATGTATAAGCATAAGTAGTGCTTTATTTAGACTGTCAGCGAGAGACAGGTAGTCCCATTATGCCAACAGTTTATGTAGTGGTTAATTAGGGGCTACTACTGCCAAAACCTCTAGGTACTTAGGGGTTAGGGCCGGCCATTATGAAACAGGATTAAAGTTAAGATAAGCCAGACACGCCCTCAAGTCGGAGTTTCAACCAATCACAGCGCACTATAGACCGAGTTGAGGTCATTCAACTCGGTCTTATTTTAGCCTTAAAACATAAAGGACCGAATTTTAAAATACGTTCCTGAACTCGGGAATTTCAACCATTCACAGCTCAGCATAGTACACATTGAGGGATGGTGTGGCTTATATCTTTGTTGTAATCCTATTTTATAATTCGGCTCCAAGGAACTAGGGCGGAATTATTATTATTGGGGCCGAATTATTATTATTATTTTAATCTTATTTGAGATCACACAATATTTTCAGTATAAAATTAAGAAAAAAATATATAAAAGATAATTAGTATGAAAAATAAATAAAGAAGAAAATGATACAAGTGTCCTAACTAAGGGCGGAGTTATTGCTTGTGGCAATCTCTTCCATCCAACCCCTTCTGCCGCTTAACCGTGCAACTGTTTCTTCTTTCGCACGAGAAAGTATAGGAATGCTGTGGACGTTCAATTGGAAATATTGTGTTCGCATCTTCTTCAAATTAGTGTTCGTCTGTTCGCACTGATCGTGCATTCACCCTGTATGAAACTAACATCACATTGAACAGCAGAGCATAGGCAACTTCTCCGTGCCTTGCTTCAGTCTAAAGTTATCTCTTCTTGTGAACGTAACAAAATTTCTCAGTAGTTTCCGAAATAATTTTGCCGAAAGAATTTTCAACTCCTACTCATTTAAATAATATACCTAAAAATACTTCATCTGAATTCGTATAGTTGCTATAATTTTATTAAAAGTACATTATCGAAAGCTTTTTTAAGGTCTAAAAACTTTTGCTTTTTCACGACTTTTCTATAGTTTTCGTCAATTTTCGTGTGCTGTTTTGTGTCTGTTCCTGACGTGTTGAAGATAGTTTTCTTCGCAATATGGGCGTGCGAGGTAAGATTGAAATTGATTTTGCTTTCCGATGTTGCTTAACAGCTGATGGTGAAAATGTCTACTCCCAGACAGCACGGCAGTTGACTTCCAGTCTGGATTTAAGGTGGAAATATCCAGGTGTATAAAGTCAACTGGACCTCCAACTGTCCCGACAGCTGGATTTTTCCATCATGGATTAAATCAGTTGACCAGCCACCTGGATATTTCCAACAAAAATCCATCTAGACTCAGTCACCTGGGCAGTCAGCTGGAAATATAACGACTCTCTCCAGCTAGGACATGAGTAGAATTTAGTCAGTTGACCAGTCAGCTGGAAATGTTCCATATTTTTCCAGTTTACATAAAACGCATCCTTTGTTGAAGACGCCATCTTTGATCTGTCGTAATTTCAGAAATTGTGATATTGGTGATTGTAAATTGTTTTAAATAATTAATAATTCTTTTAAATATTAGGTATTTTATTTAGTTTTGAACATTTTTAAATACAAATATCATTTTATTTA
This sequence comes from Bactericera cockerelli, assembly GCA_024516035.1. Classification (NCBI taxonomy): domain Eukaryota; kingdom Metazoa; phylum Arthropoda; class Insecta; order Hemiptera; family Triozidae; genus Bactericera; species Bactericera cockerelli. The sequence goes on from CM044966.1 coordinate 14,213,977, forward strand.
GTTTTGATCTTTTTTATAACTACTGGAAGTGTTTAGATAAAACTCGTAGATAAAACTCGTCCTTTGTTGAAGGAAATTCAGAAATTGTGATATTTTTGTGACAAATTGTGAATTGTTTTAAATAATTAATAATTCTCTTAAATATTAGGTATTTTATTTAGTTTTGAACATTTTTAAATACAAATATCATTTTTTACTTTGTCTTTGTGAAGAAAGAGGACAATCATAGTGTTTACTTTGTCATTTCTGAACTCCAAATTTGCTTTCGAGATGTTTCAAAAAATAGTTCTTTAGTTTATCTAAATCGTGACAGAAGAAAGAGGACAAGAAGCAGTTAATACTGGATCACCTTTTTCATCTGACAATAACCATCCATTTCTAGAGACATCCACTTGGACCCTAACGAACTTTCTGCACTCTCCTGTTCCTGGACCTTCAGTGGGATTAACACCTTCAGTTCACTTGGAATCATACCAGCTACCCATATTAATCTCACCTAGCCTAGCCAAGCCAAAGTAGGACCATGAATGCTAGTCTCATGTGTTAAGGGAAACAGAATTTTTTATGCTCAAGATCTCTTGACCATAGGTTGGCTAAAAAAAGGTTCTGGTTCAAGCAAAGAAACAGCTGAATGCATAGTGCTAGATAGTGAAATTTTTTACTCTGTGGATTTTATTTAGATGTACAATACATATTATTATAAAATGAATATTTCACTCAGGTGGTTCTGCCACACTAAAAAATGATGTTTACTTTGTGACATGCTTCCTGATTACTTGATTTAAAATTAATTGGCCAATTTAATGTGCACTGTTCATAATAACAATAATAACTATTGTGCTCTCTCTACCACCTTATTACTATGAAGCCCCTTAAATTTTGAGTTAATTTTATATCTATTTAAAAAAAGTGTTCCACACTATTGTGTTTTATAATTTTACTAGTCTTAACAAGTCAATTTTGTTTTAATTTAAGTATAACAATGTTTTTTGATAATAATTCTCAAAGCAAACAACCCAGCAATTCTAATTAGCCACAGCAGTATATAAATTGTCATGAAGGATTACAAATACATAATAACATTCACTAATCCATGTTCCACCACGTTAGACATTGCTTAACTTTTGCAATTTCATGAAAACTGGTGTATTCCATGCCCCATCTTCATTTTCTGCTGGCTATTAGTTTATTTCTTTGTTATTTTTGGTTTCACAAAAGAAATATATTTTAATTTACATAGTATTATTATTTTATTGTGATTATGTACATACATGTTATGAGCATATTTTATAATTGGATATCATTATTTTATTTCTATACTAGCTAAAACCTGGCATTTTGTCATCATTAAGGTTTTTTCTCATGGCCGGTGTCCTAATGAAAATAATAATAACACTTTTAATTGGAAGGTAACCACCAGGTCAGGTTATGCTCAAAGCATTTTTACCACCTAACCCTCAGAGTCTTATTATTATGTGGTCACAACCATAATGAGGAAAAAATTGAAACAACGGAACCCTACGCTAAGTGGATTATCTGACTAGCACGTTAACCACTTGATTACCAGTGCACTTGAAAATTGTATTACATATTTTAATTTTGATAATTTTCTAGTATGTTGAAGGTGGCTTAGGGGGGGTGAACTCTCAGTGGGAGTACCATTTCGTATTGTAACCCCAAGAGGACATAGTCAGCCAGACATGCACAACTTTGAGTATTATATATAGAGATTATACCCACATAGGAAATACTTGTGATACATTGGTACAAGGTCTTGTGACATGGTGGAAATTTGATAGTGCATTTTACACTTTTGTGACAATTTTTTTATTAATAATAAACACTCTTATTGTAAAATATAATCATTGTAAAGAGTCTTATTTGAATTGTGTTGTTTAAAACAGATTAGTTATTTTCTTTTTCTTTCCAAATTTCTATATAAAAAAATTATACCCAAATTTGTGTGTGTGTATGTGTTAAAAAAAACCTATTTAAAATTTATTACTTTATTTTTATACAAAAAAAATATTCTTCATGAGATTTGAATGTATGGCCTCTAAATTAAATAACTGAAATTGAATTTATGCCTAATATACATTTGTTTCTAGTATTTTTATTACTATTATTATTATTTTTATTTTTTTTAAAAATGCATATAATGGGATTCGAACCCACGACCTCAAAACCAAGAGCGTAGCATTTGATTATTATGTAGTATAATGTACAGTATAGGTAAATAGGTATGTCAACATTGTGGTAGTGAGTTACTACCCATCCACTAGAGAGCGCTACAAGTAGCTGGAAATAAGTGGAACAAATCCAGTTGACTTTGGGCAACTGACTTCCAGTTAAAAGTTGGGTTACTTTCCAGTTCATTTCCAGTTGATTTCCAGGTGGAGGTCAGGTGGAAGGTGGAAATCTCCAGCTGATTTCCAGGTGGGCAAGTAGACTTTTTCCACCTAACAGTATGGTATACATCCAGTTGACTGTGCTGTCTGGGCTTATTCTTTGTGGATATAAGTTTTCATTAAATTTTAGAGCATTTAAGGTATTCAAAACCGCGAGGATTGCTCTCAGGTTGACAAGGCAAAAGCCGGTTATAAAGTGTGGGATTTGAAAAAAAAAGAGGAATCATTTAGATTTAGAGGTACCTATTGAGGGGGATGAAATCCAAACAAACGACCCCCCTCCCCTGAGTGGTTAGATCTGTAACCACTCGACTTCAAGTCCCGGTCGGTCGGAAACAGCGAGCATCATGAGGGTTTGCATTTAAATGATCACCCACCGAAGTCCTAACCGCAGCGGACGTTGCTTAACTTCAGTGGCAGAACGGGAACTGGTGTATAAATTTGAACGTAAGCTCAGGCACTCCTGGTATGCAGACGTTATTCCGATTATTAGTCATGTATGTGTATGTATTTGGCACATACGAGTAAGGTATATATGTATGTTGAATATGTAGGTACATAATATACACTATGTATATACATAATATTTATGTATTTAGCAGCATAGCATACCTTGGTCTATTATTCATCTACGTGGGTTTATAGCTCGAGGTAACCAACAGTGCTTCCATGTCGCATTTTGTCGTCTGCACTTCTGCTGGTTGACGAGTGGTTGACAAAATTTTGGTCATCTTTTCGATCACAATACAGTTCTCCAGCGAATGGAAATTGGAGGGTAAAACCCTCGTCGAGATATGACCATGCAGTTAAAAGCGACGTTAAACCAAAGTGAAGGGTGAAAAAATAAACATTTTATAAAAGTATGGTATGGTAGGGTATATTTATTTAGGATAGGTAGAATAAATAGAGTATACCTTAGCCGTGTTTTTCTTCTGGATAACATTTTTTCCCAGGTTCGGTATTTCCAAAATATTTCCATTTTCTTTCAAGTTTCGCTTTCCCACTATTCGTGAAAGAAAAATGCTTTTCGGTACTTTTAAAGATAAACAATGGAAAAGTGAAAACTTAACCTACCTATAAATGAAATGGAAGCAAGAATTTTATAAATCCATTTTGGTTAACCAAACTGGAAGAAGATTTTTCCTCTTCCAAAAGAAAAATGAGTTTCTTCCAGTTCGTCCATTTTATTCCAGTTGAATTCACTTTGGTTAGAAAGAAAAAAAACGGCTCTTGTTTATACTGCCGAGGGAAGACTGAAAAGCCCCTTTACTCCAGCAGTCAAACGGTAAGATTTACGGTGGGATTTCTTTTACAAAGTCAAAATTTTAGGTACTCATCTTCTTCTTCTTATTCTTTTACTCTGTCTTATCCCGCTCAAGCAGGGTCGACGTTGTTCAACCTCATGGTTGAGGTTAGTTGGTTTTGACACATTTTTTTACGTTAGGAAGGAACGCCAACGATTCTATTTGATTTAACGTCCTGGATTAGGATGGGGGTTTTAACCTCCATTCGCTGGGAGGGAATCGTACCAGCTACCCACATTAACCTCACCCAGCCTGGGTAGGGCCGGAAATGCCAGCCTCACATGTACGGAAGAAACAGAATTTTCTGTGTGAAAAGTCTGCCCCGACCGGGGATCGAAGTCACAACCGTTACGCCACGGAGGCTGGCCTTTTTTCCCGCTCTTTTCCGTACACCGTGCCCCGTCGGTCACAAGTCATAACTCTAGAACGGTTCAAGGTATCATAGCTCTAGGTTAGGAACAGTTACCACTGTAGTCTGATTTGCCTGAACAGTTGGTAAGGTTAGTAAGGTATGACTCATTGGCGGATATGAAGGTTCCGTTATGCGCTCTGAGTGATGCGCGCCTTACTGATGATACTAATAGGTACTTGGTTTCGCCTACAGGCAAAAATAATTGCAACAATTCTTACCACTGTCTACAGCAGCGGTCGGCAACGTTTTGAACTACGCGGACCCCTTGCTTATCTCGAATTTTTTTAAGGGACCCCCACATTATAAAGCTAGACATAGAGAGTTAGGGGGAAGTAGGGTACTTCAGACTATTTATGATTCGAGTTCATGAGCTATTTTTCTTCTTCTTTTTTTAATCCTGAAATGGCTTCGCGGACCCCCGGGGATCCACGGACCCCAGGTTGCCGACCGCTGGTCTACAGTGTTCTAACTACCAAGTATTCGAATTCCTTTTGTCTTGCTTGGTAGCTCAGTGGTCTGACATCGGTTTGGTAGTCCAGGAGGTCTCGAGTTCAAAACCGGGGCATGCCAAGGTATCCTACCATTTGGGATTTTGACCACATAATATGTCTTGGGCTTACTGCTGGAATATTAGGACTTATTAGTCCTTGAGTCTTTTTTTTAAAGACATAGGGAAAAAATCTTTTAAAGTCACCCGGGTCATATGAGGAATGGGATTTCTACCCACTAAAAGTCCCATCTCTCTCGTGAAAAGACAGTACACTAGGAACCGTTAATTTAACATTACATCAAATGTACCGCTTTTTGGGCCCACCTTGGGATAACATCAAGGGTCGGAGTGGGGAGTATAAATAAGGCGATATTATTATTATTATTATTACTTTGTCCATTGGTTTGTGGATAGTTACAGGTAGGTACATAAGGTACATTTATGTACAATGGTACATATGTACTGTACATAGTATATTTATGTGCTTATGTCCATGGGTTTGTTGATAACATAGCTCATCGGATCAATGAATAGAACAAACTAATGGCAAAAATAATTGCAACAATTCTTAGTAGACCGTAGACAGGTAGATACTTATAAAAATACATAGGAGTTTATAATAATTAGGCAGCCTCCGTGGCGTAATGGTTGTGACTACTGCCCGTAGTCCAGAGTACCCGAGTTCAACTCCCGGTTGGGGCAGACTTTTCGAAGAAAATTCTGTGCCATCCAAACACGTGAGGCTGGCATTTCCGGCCCTACTCAGGCTGGGTGAGGTTAATGTGGGTAGCTGGTACGATTCCCAGCGAACGGAGGGTAAAACCCCCTTCCTGACTATCTATCTCAGTCAGGATGTTAAAACCAAATAGAATCAACTGGTCACAATAGATCTAAAATTGAAGCATCCAGAGTAATCGCGTCACCCTACCCAGGCTGGGTGAGCCGGTGAGGTTAATGTGGGTAGCTGGTTTGATTGCCAGCGAATGGAGAGTAAAAACCCCCGTCCTGACTATCTCCAATCAGGACGTTAAAACCAAATATGTAGAATGAATGCCGTATGTAGAATTGAAGAGAATGCCGTAGGCATTAGCACCGCCCTTGATCAAGTTTTGTTTAATAATTTCAACTTTGTTTCTTGTAAATTGTATATACTATATTTTGTAAATAAAACTTGATTGAATCTGTTTAATAATGAATGGACATGGAAGGAGCCTTTCTGACGGACACGGTATTATATCAAACTGATCAGAGCTTATGTCAGAGTTCACATGTCTAAAAATTCAGCTCGAATTTCAGCTCGATTGGACACAAATTGCAGCTTTTATCCCGATAAGCCATTTTCATCCAAATCTTAGCCTATCTCAACGTTACTAGACAAAGTGTGATTCAGGCGTTACTTAACGAATTGTACATTTTGAGCCAATGTACGGAACACACCTTTCGCAAGTAAAAAATTGAAAAAAAAAAAAAAAAAAAAATGAGTTTCAGAGACCGGGATCATACGGGTGCAACATTTTGTCTCGTAACGTTGCGAGACTTTTCCCATATAGAAAGGAAAGTATATAAGTAATGGAATCACCCAGAAAATTTCATTAATAGACAGTTTGAAACTGTCTATTAATATACTGTCTGTCTATTAATGTCTATAAGAAACCCCAATTCTGTTACTAGACATCTAGACAAGTCGATTTTTCTGGGGTTATGTCACTCATTTTGTTGAACAAATTATTGTGTTTCTAATGACCGTACAGAGTACACACTGTATGTAATTAGAATCTAGTGTGAATGAAAAGAGACTGCCTACTGGCAAAATTAATTGCAGGAATTTGTTCATTACTTAGTTCGCTTATGCTGTAGGTAACTAACATACAAATCTACATACATATTAAACATAATATGTTGTAGGTAACATTACAATACATTTGTATAATCTACACTACATACATAGTTATTATTGAAAGCGTCTACTAGCAAATATAATTGCGAGAAATTGCACTTCTATAACTCCATTGTTCACAGGAAGTGACCAGGCAGGTACAGAGGTAATGCTTTGTGTGAGAAGAGTGTACCGGAAAAAATAATTCCAATATGTAATTCTCAAAGGAAAATCCAATTCATCCGATTTAATGAGGACCCAAATGCAGTACTGCATCGATAGTCAACTGCACCTCTAACATCTTTATTATAATAATAATAATAATATCGCCTTATTTATACTGCCCGATTAGGACTAATGAGTCCCATTATTCCAAAATGTATTATTATGTGGTCAAAATCCCAAATGGGAGGATATCTTGTCATGTCTAGGTTGGGTTTTGAACTTGAGACCTCTGGATTACCAGTCAGACGCATTGACCACTGAGCTACCTTGACCACTGAGTTTTAGGTTCATGAATACTGAAGGCCAAATTATGAAACAGGATTAAAGTTAAAATGGTTGGGTGGAAAAGTTCACTCCATTGAGGATCCTGCCATAAAAAAAGAAAGCCTATAAAAAAATAATGATATAAAAAAGATAGCCAGACACGCCCTCCATTCGGAGTTTCAACCAATCACAGCGCACTATAGCCCGAGTTAAGGGACGGCGCTGACCGTATCTTTGTTGTACTTAATCCTATTTTCTACATAGATGACATCTTGATTTTTATATTATTTATATCAGCACATAATACTTATGTCATCATAACACTTCAAATTACAACAGCAAAAACAATAACAAGAGTTGGGTGGAAGAGATTAAGGCGTACCCGCCCTTTAGTTAGGACATGATAATTATGTGTAGGTATATTATATTTATCTATTTCTTTCCTTTTTATTGCTTCTATTTTTAATTTTTTATAATAATTATTTGTACTGTACCTACATATATCTTTTTATATCTAACTAGCCGTTTGCCCGTGCTTTGCAACGGGACTAAATTTCAAATTTACTAAGGCATGGCCGTACTGCTGGACAGTAATGCCTTTTTGAACTTTTTATAATTTTTCTGGACAAAGCGATAATGGTTTTGGGGGGGTTAATTCTGAGACATTTTTCGCTATCTCTTACCGTTTTGGCTAAACAACTCCGGACAAACAAACATAGGTAGGTAGGTAGGTAGGTAGTCCTTTTTTCTGTTTTATATATAGAGATAAAGTATATATTAATAATAATAACAAGTAAATCCAATTTCTTCAGTCTCATTGTAAAGTATCATTGAAAGAATTCAAAAAAATTCTAATGCGAGAGATGAAACTATACGAGTCTGGCAAATTCTGGCAGAATGACAAAACTAGTTTGAATTTCCCCATTACATAGTCCCTAGTCTCTATACCCCACTGTATTGGATGAGGTCATGCCTCGATTTAACTGTCATCAGGCATTGCCTTGACTTTACCGACGCTAATACCTACATACTAGGGTGCACTGGTAGTCAAGTGGTTAACGCGCTAGTCTGGTAATCCAGGTAGCTTAGGGATCCGTTGGTTCGAATACCACCCCAGTGCATGAATTATTCCTCATGAATTTGAGTTTGTGACCACAAAATAATAAGACTCTGAGGGTTAGGTGTTAGAAAATGCTTTGAGCATTAACCTCGCCTGGTGGTTACCTTCCACTAAAAAGTGTTATATTATTATTATTATTATTATTATTAGGGTGTACCGCGATCTCAGTAGCTTGATCGACAAAGCGGCGGACTTAAGTACCGAGGCTGGGTGAGGTTAATGTGCATGACTAGCTGGTACGATTCTCAGCAAATGGAGGGCAAAAGCCCCGTTGTGTTAAAACCAAATCAGGACGTTAAAACCAAATAGAATCAATGGACGTAAAAGGAGTCTAGACATTGGATCTGGGCGTCCATATAATCCTCTCACCACCGTGATACAGGTATATGTGCCTATCTCACGGATACGGAATTATTAATATTATTAACATACTACAACGCAGCCTCCGTGGCGTAATGGTTGTGACTCTACTGCCCGTAATCCAGAGATCTCGAGTTCGATCCTCGGTTGGAGCAGACTCTTCGAAAGAAATTCAGTTCCCTCCAATCACGTGAGGCTGGCATTTCCGGCCCTACCCAGGCTGGGTGAGGTTAATGTGTGTAGCTGGTACGATTCTCAGCGAATGCAGGGTAAAGACTATTGCAAATCAGGACGTTAAAACAAAATAGAATCAATGGACATGAAAGGAGTCTAGACATTGAATCTGGGCGTCCATATAATCCCCTCACCACAGTGATAGGGGTATCTGTACTTATCTGACGGATACGGAATTATTATTATTAGCTACAACGCCTAGTCACTACGGTAGATATCAATCAGGCGGGGTAGGCAGTGGAGGGTAGGTAGCTAATACAGTGCCGACCTCCGTGATGGCTCAGTGGTTAAGAGCATTGGTTGCTGACCCGGAGGTTGCGGGTTCGAATCCCGGCCGGAGAGGAAAATTCTAACTGAGTTTTCCGTTTCGGAATGGCATGGATGTAAGGGTAAAGTGCCCTGAAGTAATGCGAATGCTGTTCCGGGGCACAATTACCTTTTTTTTTTAAAAAAAAGAGAAGATAGCTAACACAGTGCCCAACTGCCCAAGCACCCACTCTAAATTTATGAGAGTGACCTTTTCACTTAGTCTTCCTGTTAATGTGACTTTCGCATGACTAGAAGAGCTTTGTCTTGTTCTATTCCTTTTCTTTCTATGACGTCATCACTAATTATATGTCACGTATTATTGTCAGGAGCTTTGTGGTGAAGTTGGAACCACCTCTGCTTCCAATATTCCAATTATTATTATTATGAAACTCTTTATTAGTATAATAATAATAATAATTCCGTGTCCGTGAGATAAGGGTTGGGTGGAAGAGATTGCCATAGGCAATAACCCCGCCCTTTAGTTAGGACATATGTATATAACTATATATATATATATTTTTTTTTTCCTTGTTTATATTATTAATATTGTCTATTTTTATATTTACCATTATTTGTCTGTATATATGTTCTACCTACTAATAAAGAGTTTCTAAATAAATAAATAAATAGGCACCGATACCCAAATCACGGTGGTGAGAGGATTATATGGACGCCCAGATCCGATGTCTAGGCTCCTTTCATGTCCAGTGATTCTATTTGGTTTTAACGTCCTGACTTGAGGTAGGACAGGACGGGGGTTTTACCCTCCATTTGCTGGGAATCGTACCAGCTACCCACATTAACCTCATCCAGCCTTTGTAGGGCCGGATTTGTAGAACGTATATACAAACAAATAATGGTAAAAATTAAAATACAAAATTGACAATATTAATATTAACAGAAAAGAAATAAACAGAATATAATTATACAAATTATGTCCTAACTAAAGGGCGGGGTTATTGCCTATGGCAATCCCTTCCACCCAACTCTTCCAATAATCCGTCGCCCTATCGATCAAGTTACTATGGTGTTCAAATATGTACTCAACCTCCTGCATGGATGACAGAAAAAATCATGCATTGGTTAGGACCCACCTCCTACGAGGAACTCTGTCTATCTTCTTCATCTTTTACTCTGTCTCATCCCGCTTAAGCAAGGTCGACGTTGTTCAACCTCATGGTTGAGGTAGGTTGGTTTTGGCACATTTTTTACGGCTGAATGCCCTTCCTAACGCCATCGATTCTATTTGATTCAACGTCCTGGATTAGGACGGAGGAAATTACCCTCCATTCGCTGGGAATCGTACCAGCTACCTACATCACACCCAGGGTAGGGACGGAAATGCCAGCCTCACATGTACGAAGGGAACAGAATTTTCTGTGAAAAATCTGCTCCGACTGGGGATCGAACTCAGGATCTCTGGACTACGGGCAGTAGTCACAACCGTTACGCCACGGAGGCTGGCTACTCTATCTATCTTCTATCATATTAAAGTGGTGTTTTTCAACTTTATAGTTATATACACTATATGGGGAACTTATGTACCGTCTAAATTACTCTAAATAGATAAGGTGTCACAGGTCACGGCAGGATGCTACGATTAGATACTTTAGTTCAATTGATTTAGTTTACATACAGGGTGTATCTGGGTGTATTGTTCATCATTATCTCCGTCTTTGTCCAGGCGCTAATCATCTTCATAATTATTGGTCTAATTTTGGTCCGATTTCAGTTTTTTTTCATATTTCTTTTCTTTCAATATAATTATGTTTCAGTAAATTTTACTGCCTTTAAGTTTCCTTTTGTTCATCATTATCTCTGTCTTTCTCCAGGCGTTAATCATCTTTATTTTTCATCATAATTACTCGGAAGTATTATGAAAAAAATTGACATTAGACCAATGTCAATTTTTTTCATAATACTTCCGAGAAATTTCTAATATTAGAAAACGGAAGTATTGTGTTTGTTTTTGTAAAAAAAAAAATATTTTTTTGCTTCGATTTCAATTTTTTCACATTTTTTTTTCTTTCAATTTGTATTTTTTCATAATAATTATGTTTTTGCTTTCAATTTGTGTTTCAGAACTGAAAACCGAGGACAAGCTTGAGTACCAGTTCTTTGAGCTCCCAGGGTCCACCCTCAAGTTCCAAGTGAAAGCCAACAATGACGCCCACGTAGCTCTCACCCAGGGGCCGGGCGAGGGCGAGCCCATGTATGAGGTGGGTGGGGGTTCGATACCCGCTTGAGATTTTTTTATTATTCATCATAGTTTGGCGTCATCGTGATCGATGGTAGCCAGACAGTGGAGAAATGACTCAGAACTTCTACCACTGTCTATACAAGGAGGCTAATAATTGACAAGGGCCCCCAGAACCAAGCCAATGCTGGTCTACTCCCTGGTTATAGTCCCCCAGCCAGACTGCTGGTCTACTCCCTGTTTATAGTCCCCCAGCTAGACTGCTATCATTATTATTATTATCATTATTTTAAAGATGATTGTTGCGTAACGGGTGTGACTACTGTCCGAAGTCCAGAGATCCTGAGTTCGATCCCCGGTCGGAGCAGATTTTTCACACAGAAAATTCTGTTCCCTTCGTACATGGAGGCTGGTTCCTCTTCCAAAAGAAAAATGACTTGCTTCCAGTTTAGTTAATTTTATTCCAGTTGCATCCACTTTGGTTAGAAAGAAAAATACGGCTTTAGTGACCAGGTCAGCTCCGGTTCGCTTTGTTCAATTAAAAAAAACCGCTTTTAGATAGGCACAGATTTGAGTTTTATATACCTACAGAAATGGTTTATTCTAATCCTCGACCCTTCTCTCCCTCAGGTGTTCATTGGCGGGAGTTTTATGTACAGAGTTGATTTATTCTAATCCTCGACCCTTCTTTGAAGGGTCGAGGATTAAAATATATCATCAGAGTAGAACACCGCAGAAGTTATTTATTAGCTTAGGTGATATATCCATGTATGTACCAATTATGTAAAATAAAGTAAACCCATTCAAATTCTCTCCCTCAGGTGTTCATTGGCGGGTGGAACAACAGCAAGTCCGTCATCCGCAAGAACAAAACCAAGCCCGACGTAGCCGAGGTGGACACGCCCTCCATCCTGACGGGGGCGGGGCACAAGGGGTTCTGGATCAGCGTGGAGGCGGGGACAATATCAGTGGGCTACGACGGGGAGGCCGCCTCTTTCCTGAGCTACCAGGACCCCCAGCCCTTCCCCGTGTTCTACTACGGGGTGTGCACGGGCTGGGGAGCCACGGGCGAGTGGTGCATTGAAGGTGAGATTTTATACAAAATTACTTGTATCTCAAAAACGACTGAACCGATTTTCTTCAAATTTGTTTTATATGGTAGAATATTGTTTTTTCTACATTCTAGATTCTAAAAAAAAATCTGTATCGGTAAGTCGTGGTCCTTATTTTTTGACTTTTTTGTCCAAAACTTCGGATTTTCTTAAATATCAGAGTCAAATAATAATTAGTTAAAAAATAAATATAAAAAAACTTATGTAAAATAACAATACGTATAACCGGACAAAATTTCATCAAAATCGAGTGTACCGTTCACGAGATATAAGCGTTTAAGTAAAAAGTTAGTGGTCAGGCGCATGGTCTCTTTCACCCAGAACCGCTTGTATGAATTCGATGAATTTAAAATGGGACCATTAACAGAATGTCTCCTAGATGTGTGCACAATTTCATCAAAATCGGTCGAGTAGTTTCCGAGATTTGCGCGTTACAAGGAATCGTTTAGACTGTGAGAGTAAAGGGGGCGGGGCACCAGGGGTTCTGGATGAGCGTGGAGGCGGGGACGATATCAGTGGGCTACGACGGGGAGGCCGCCTCTTTCCTGAGCTACCAGGACCCCCAGCCCTTCCCCGTGTTCTACTACGGGGTGTGCACGGGCTGGGGAGCCACGGGCGAGTGGTGCATTGAAGGTGAGACACCCGCGGTTCGAAACCCGGTCAGAGCATTTTTTTGACATTTTCATGTCTTTGCTCTGGCACATAACCAAAATTATGTGACGAAATTATGTAACGATATTATGTAACGATATTATGTAACGAAATATTGAATTGTAAAGGGAGAGAAGAGGGAAAGTGTGTGTCATGCGCACAATGGCGAAGTATTGAATTGTAGAGGGAGAGAAGAGAGAAGGTATGTGTCATGCGCACAATACGAAATTTGGTCAGTTGGGTTTTGGACCTTGAATAGTAAAGATGAAAATGTCCCAATGGTTGCAGACTCGTATGCAAGCGTTTTTTTAAACAAAAATTTAACATCGCTTTCAACTGCATGGTCACATCAGTAGTCACCGTGGCAGAGTGAGTTAGCGCGCTAGGCATTGTACGCATGGTGACCTGGGTTCGATTCCCAGCGGGGCAGGAATTTCTTTTTTTGTTGTTGTTGTTGTTGTTGTTGTTGTTGTTGTTGTTGTTGTTTTTTTTTTTTTTTTTTAAGATTACTTAACGCCCCAACAATAAAGGCAATTACAAAGTAAAATGATATATATATATATAAAAGAACATATACCTATCATGTATACAGGGTGTCCCACCAAACTTGGACACCTCAAATTACTCGACCCCTGAAAGAGTTTTTGAAAAATAAAAAAATCTAGGGTACATGTGCTAATTATGCGGTTTCAGTTATGAAATTTTTTTTATACAGGGTGGTTCAAAAGTTAGAAATTGAGGTGTCAACTTTCGATTTTTAAATGGATCGACCTGAATTTTATTTGATGATTTTACTTCAAAATGATTACTGAGTACTTTTTTAAACAAAAATATTACATACAGGGTGGTTTTTTTTTCGACCAATTTTTTTTCTAAATCTTGAATAACTCAAGTTCGGTTAATTTTTTCGATAACAAGGAGAGAATGTGTTTGTGTAATGAATACATGCACTTTCAATTGGCATCAAAATTTTTTATACAGGGTGGTTCACAAGTGAAATGATGACTTGATTTTTTTTAAAACCGAGTTTTTTTAATTTTTTATTTAGGATTAATAATTCTCGTCTAATTTTACATATTTTTCGTTAGTCATATCGAAAAACAAAACTAAAGTGTTGTACAGGGTGAGACATAATTTTTTTGTAACACCCTGTATATGGGCAGTCAAAGAGACGCAAAATTAAATATAAAGACTAAATATGCAAGAAAAACTTTGATTTTTAATTAAACTAAAAAGTTATGGTGTTTTAACTAATATTGTCGCATGGACCACCCTGTAGATATTTTCTTAAACTATCATGTAGGTACTCTAAGTTGTATAAAATTCAACGAACACTTCGAATTATGTGGGAAAAAAAAGTAAAAAACACGAATTTGAAGCCATTTTCGATTTGGTGTCCACACTGAATGATTTCAAACTTGAAATAAGAAGTAGGTAGGTGTAGACACAAAATTGAGCACGGCTTTTTGAATTCATTTTTTTTCTTTCAGATTTGGACTCCTCGTTGAATTTTAGACAGTTTCGACTACCCATATGATGGTTTAAGAAAATATCTACAGGGTGGTCCATGCGACAATATTAGTTAAAACACCATAACTTTTTAGTTTAATTAAAAATCAAAGTTTTTCTTGCATATTTAGTCTTTATATTTAATTTTGCGTCTCTTTGACTGCCCATATACAGGGTGTTACAAAAAAATTATGTCTCACCCTGTACAACACTTTAGTTTTGTTTTTCGATATGACTAACGAAAAATGTGTAAAATTAGACGAGAATTATTAATCCTAAATAAAAAATTAAAGAAACTCGGTTTTAAAAAAAATCAAGTCATTATTTCACTTCTGAACCACCCTGTATAAAAATTTTTGATGCCAATTGAAAGTGCGTGTATTCATTACTCAAACACATTCTCTTCTTGTTATCGAAAAAATTAACCGAACTTGAGTTATTCAAGATTTAGAAAAAAAATTGGTCGAAAAAAAACCACCCTGTATGTAATATTTTTGTTTAAAAAAGTACTCAGGAATCATTTAGAAGTAAAATCATCAAATAAAATTCAGGTCGATCCATTTAAAAATCGAAAGTTGACACCTCAATTTCTGACTTTTGAACCACCCTGTATAAAATTTTTTTCATAACTGAAACTGCATAATTAGCACATGTACCCTAGATTTTTTTATTTTTCAAAAACTCTTTCAGGAGCCGAGTAATTTGAGGTGTCCAAGTTTGGTGGGACACCCTGTATATTTATTTTTTCGTCATTTTTTTTCTCTTTTTACTTCTCTTATATTGTATATGAATTTGTAATTATCTGTGTTGTGTATAATATTTGTAATTATCTGTGTTGTGAGGTTAGTTGGTGATATGGATATTCAGAACTATTACCTGCTGATGAGAGCAAATTTAATAAGCTCGAAACAGCTGTCCAGGTATGTTCTGATATTCATGTACAAGTACATCTAGTACAACTTCTCACTTTTCTGTTTATACTGATATACTGATATGTCCAATTAATAAAGTGATAATAATAATACGATATTGGGATCTTGAAGATACGAAGAAGTCCTATTCTGCGCTACCCACTAAAATTGTGATATTATGACACAGAGAAACACATTTTCTTTTTTTTCTCTTTTAAACAAAGTTATCTGTAATTATTTAATTCAACTTGTCACCACTAAATGAGACTTTGTTTAAACTGTGAGAGTAAAGGAACTCTTTAGTCTCATTCGTGCAGGATAAACAGAGTATTGTATTATATTGTTTAGACTGTGAGAGCAAAGAGACTCTTTAGTCTCATTCTTGCAGCATAAACAGAGTATTGTATTGTTTAGACTGTGAGAGTAAAGGGACTCTTTACTCACGGGGTTAAGTGGCAGACAATGCCTAAGGCATTAACTTCGCCCCGGATTACAAAACAATTGTAATTAAAAATATTGATCTTGCTTTCTTTTTGTACATACTTCTAAAAGTTTTTTTTTAATTTATTGTTATTTCTTTGTTTGTTGCTGATGATTGTTTTGTAAAAAAAATAAAGTGTAAATAAATAAATAAAACTCTTTAGTCTCATTCGTGCAGGTTAAACAGAGTATTGTATTGTATAGACTGTGAAAGTAGAGAGACTCTTTACTGCAGGATAAACAGAGTATTGTATTTATTTATCTACCATATTCCTCCCCAGTAGTACCTCAGCAAATAAGCTGAATTGGAACCAGTTGTTCTGATATATGTATTCATTTTGATGTATGTAATATTTATGTTCCAAATAAAGGTTTATTTATTTATTTATTCCTCCCCAGAGCCTGAGGGAGGCCCGACACCGAGCGCCCCGAGCGAGGTCCCATCCAGCCTCGTCATCAAGGCGCCCACGTGGGCGCCGGCGGCGGGCGGCGAGATTCCGGCGGGCGCCTTCGAGGGCGGCCAGGACATCAACGGCGAGAACCTGTACATAGCAAGGGCGCGTCATGAGGACGCCCTGATCCCGGGGAAGCTGGTGCCCAGTCACAACGTGGTGTATGTGCCCTGGAGTGGGGCCGAACACGCGAAGGATGAGTACGAGGTGAGAGGCTGTGGGTTCGAATCCCGGTGCGGGGGTTTTTTTTTACAAATTTAATAAATAATTTTTCTTTTTTTTCATATTTTTTATTATACAGAGAACCCATCCTAAGCCATTTTTATTTGGCTTCTATTTTTTTTTTTTTTTTTAATGAGAGTGTTTTTATTAACCCATTGCCTACCAAGCCATTTTTATGATACTTGCCCTGGGGACCAAGGTATTTTCCTCAAAATCCCCTGTCTAGCATATCACGCGGTCCCCCAGACAAAAAAACCATATTTCCTTGTCACTAGGGACCGTGTATAGCATATGTGCTAGACAAATTGTCTTGCATATATGTATGCTATAAGGGGAGAACCTGTACATAGCAAGGGCTCGCCCTGATCTCTGGCAAACTGGTGCCGAGTCACAACGTGGTGTATGTGCCCTGGAGTGGGGGCGAGCACGCGAAGGATGAGTACGAGATGAGAGGCTGTGGGTTCGAATCCCGGTGCGGGGTTTTTTTTTTAATGAGAGTTTTTTTTATTATTAATTATTATTATTATAGAAAGCTTTCAATTCAATTCAATTTATTTATTGTGAAAAAAAATTCAATACAAAAGTATGTGTTTCACATTAAAGAGATTATAGAAATATAGAAATTATACAATCTAGAAAGAAAATTATTAAAGGAAAACAATACTTAACTTAAAAGAAAATAGTTCAAGCTTAAACAAAATAGCTTAAACAAGATAGCTCTCTTTTATTTCCCGTAAACCGCGAGAAAGAGGAAGAAACAGAATGGGGTAGAGGGGGTAGAGGTAGTTTTATTAGGAAGAACAAAAAATTTATACAGTAGAATACAATTAAATATAAAGAAAAACAAAAAGATTAAGCAAATATACAAGAAAAAAAAAAAAAAAAAAAAAAATGAAGTTAATGTCCTACCTAAAGGGCGGGGTTATTGCCTGTGGCAATCACTTCCACCCAACCTTCAATTAATCTGAGTGCAAAATTTCGGTCTTGCAACGCTGTGCAACAATCTGCATCGATAAGGTGGCGGACTTGTAACCTGGAGGTCGGTGGTTCAAGTCCCGGTTTCAGCTTGGGTACAGTAAAGCGAGTTTGAGTAGTTGTGATATCACGAAAATGATTAACACAATCAATCAATCAATCAATTTACTGTATATTCATACATTACTGTATGTTTACAATTAAGATAAAGATAAAATTAAATTTGATATACTTATACAGGGTGGGGCAAAAGTCTGGAAACCCCTGAATAACTTTCGAATGGCTTCTTCGGTAAAATTAAAATTTTGTAAGGTAAACCGGGCTAATAAGACCTTCTTTTAAAGTGGGGTCGATTTTCGTTACCGGCCCCCATGTCGGGGCCAGGGGGGCCAACTTCATTTTTTTAAATACGAACCACTACCTTGCGATACATTTTTGGAAAGGTCTATAAATAAAAAATACATTGGTGCAAATTTTATTTTTTTTTAACATTAACTGTTTGCAAATGGCGTCCAACTTTGTGTATGCAGTAAAGTCTGGAAATCCCTGAATATCTTTTGAAAGGGCTTCCTCAGTAAATTTAAAATTGTACACGTTAAGTCAGGGTAATAAGACCTTTCCAAAAATGTATCACAAGGTGGGGTTTCGTATTTAAAAAAATGAAGTTGGGCTCCCTGGCCCCGACATGGGGGCCGGTAAAAAAAAATCGGTTCCATTCTAATATAAGGTCTAATTACCAAGGATTACCGTACACAATTTTAAATTTACTGAGTAAGACCTTTCGAAAGATATTCAGGGGTTTCCAGACTTTACTGCATACACAAAGTTGGATGCCATTTGCAAACAGTTGATATTTAAAAAATAAAATTTGCTCCAATGTATTTGTTATTTAAAGACCTTTCCAAAAATGTATCGCAAGGTAGGGGTTCGTATTAAAAAAAAATGAAGTTGGCCCCCCTGGCCCCGACATGGGGGCCGGTAACAAAAATCGACCCCACTCTAAAAGAAGGTCTTGTTAAATCGGTTCACTGTACAAAATTTTAATTTTACCGAAGAAGCCATTTGAAAGTTATTCAGGGGTTTCCAGACTTTTGCCCCACCCTATATTTAAAGTACATGAAACATTTATGTGTCACTTGTAATCCAGACAGCAAATTGATCAAGTATTCTGAGTACTTTGCCCTCTGGATTGCAAATGGCAGAAATATATTATCTGTAAAAAAAAAAAAAAAAAAAATACAATAATGGAAAAAAACGCACCTTTCGTCTTTTAAATTATAAATTAAATATTAAAATACAATTCGCTAAAATAGGTACAC
This sequence comes from Bactericera cockerelli, assembly GCA_024516035.1. NCBI lineage: Eukaryota > Metazoa > Arthropoda > Insecta > Hemiptera > Triozidae > Bactericera > Bactericera cockerelli. Next base: position 14,232,807 of record CM044966.1, read on the forward strand.
ACATATGATAACTTTAACCAATATTTGATTTCACCGAAACATTGCATGTAGTGGGATGCCGGCTTTACTATTATTTACTGTCCCGGTAGCTCAGTGGTAAAGGCGGCACTCTGCGAATCCAAAGATCCCAGAGGTCGTGGGTTCGAAACCCAGCCGGGACATGATAAGTTATCCTCCCATTCGGGATTTTTACCACATCATAATATGTCTTGGGCTTACTGCTGGAATAATGGGACTTTAATAGTCCTAATCGGGCAGTATAAATAACACGATATTATTATTATTATTATTCTTGTTCACCCAGGTACTGTGTGGAGCTGCGGACGCCACGTGGGCGCCCTGTGTGGGCGGTGCAGTGCCGCCCAACGCCTTCCCTGCCGGCAACACAGAGGACGGAGAGACCCTGTATATTGGGCGTGCCTCCCACGAGGGTAGCCTTACTATTGGAAAGGTAATTGATTCACCCGGGCCTCATTCCATAAAGCACTCTCATTTTTTTTTTTTAAACAAGAATTGTGCTTTATTTGTACATCATTTCATTACAATGTTTAGAATAACAATAACATAATAATATATATAAGTACCTAAAAAATAATAAAATAAAATAATATGAGTATGCACTTGTACTATCACACTAAGGTACCTGGAGAACCAGGCACCTTGTTTTGTGATAATAGAGTTGCTTGGGATGTGATATTACCTATTCTGTTTGGAATGTAAATTTACTTACATACTCCCTTTCAACTATTAAACAATACAATCTGATTGGTTCACATAATTTTTTTTTTTAAAGAAATATAATTCATGTTTATTTTTTTTTAAAAACTTGTCCCAGGGACCGTCCTGCCGAAAGGGAACCGAGGATGCAAGAAGCATTTCCTCTTTGAATGGCTAGACCAATTTTTTGGTAAAGAAAATGATTAAAACGGGGATCACCCGTTATTCCAATAAGTTTCTTCCCAAATGGTCTAACCATTTCTTAGATTCGACGCTCCATAATTGGTTCACATAATTATTTGAAAGAACTTTGACGGTTGAAACGAAGGAGAAGAAGAATAAGAAGAAGAAAGAAAAATGAAAACATACCTGACTAACAATTAATAATTCCGTGTCCGTGAGATAGGTATTGATACCTAAATCACGGTGGTGAGAGTATTATATGGACGCCCAGATGCAATGTCTAGGCTCCTTTCATGACCATTGATTCTATTTGGTTTCATGCCTTACTAAAATTATCCTTGAAAGGAAAAAGAAGAAGAAAATTGGGGGAAAAATTACGTGACACTGCAATATAATAGCATGTAGTAATTGTTTTTTTTTTTTTTTTTTTTTTAATATTATGTAATTTTAGAATTATGTTTAACTAACTTGCATGCCAACCCCTATTGTAAACTCTTATTGAGAAATACAATTATATTTTTATTCTATTCTATTCTACTAAAATTATCCAATATTCGGCCTCGAACCCCCGACCTTCAGTCAGGATACTAATCCGTTCTTCCTCCGCTGTTCCAGGTTCAGCCGAGCCACAATGTCTGCTACATTCCATTCGACGGGGTGGAGTTACCCAAGGAGGAGTTTGAGGTCCTCGTCATCTAATTCATTAGGATTCGCACCACCCGCCTGAACCGTTCCAAGAACGGTGAATCGTCCTGCCGTTTAATTCGCAAAAGCCGCCAGAAATTCTATGAACAAGGAATGAATCATCCTGCCGTTTAATTTGCAAAAGACGCCATAATAATTTGGAGAAACCGCCAGAAATTCTATGAACAAGGAATGCATCATCCTGCCGTTTAATTTGCAGAAGCCGCTAGAAATTCTATGAACAAGGAATGAATCATGCTGCCGTTTAATTTGCAAAAGACGCCATAATAATTTGGAGAAGCCGCCAGAAATTCTATGAACAGGGAATGAATCATCCTGCCGTTTAATTTGCAAAATCCGTCAGAAATTCTATGAACATGGAATGAATCATCCTGCCGTTTAATTTGCAAAAGCCGTCAGAAATTCTATGAACAAGGAATAAATCATCCTGATGTTTAATTTGCAAAATCCGCCAGAAATTTCATGAACAAGGAATGAATCGTCGGTCGTGCCGTTTAATTTGCAAAAGCCGTCAGAAATTCTATGAACAGGGAATGAATCATCGTGCTGTTTTATTTGCAAAAGACGCCATAATAATTTGGAGAAGCCGCCAGAAATTGTGTGAACACCGAATCATGCTTAAGTTACAATAGCTACCCAAACTCTCAATTCTTGTGACTAAAGCCAGTATTACATATTTTATTCTTTTTATGAAGTAGGGTGCCTTATTTATTTGGGAAGCGTCGTTTGTGACTGAAAATTTGTCGTTTGTCGTTTGTGAAGGAGTCAGTCAGTGAGTGAGTATTATTGGTGACTGAATAGTCTGAATACTTACTGAAGGAGTCAGTCAGTCAGGATGAGTACAGATCAGAATAGACACAATAGACTGAGGGAAGTCCCAGGTTCTGTACCGTAGCCTACAAACCAATGCCTTGCTAACGCTTGTGATTTCTCATAATTATTATCAAAATTTTAGAAAGTTACTACTATTATAGTCAAACCTGGATATAAGAGAAAACCTGGTTGAAAGAGAACTGAATATAAGAAAAACCTGGATACAAGAGAAACCTGGATATACGATAACTGGATATAAGAAAAACCTGGATATAAGAGAACTGGATACAAGAGAAACCCAGATAAGAAGATCGACATGGATATGAGAGAATATTTTTTAAGTCATATTTATTTCTGTATAACAGAAAATAATCTCCTTATAAGAGAAAACTGGACAATTCAAGGAAAAAATTTCAGTCCCTTGAATTCTGGTGCTCTGGTGGTAGTCAAGTATTTAACGCGCTAGTCTGGTAATCCAGGTAGCGTAGGCATCCGTTGGTTTGAATCCCACCCAGTGCATGAATTTTCCCCCATTAATTTGAGTTTTTGACCACAAAATAATAAGACTCTTAGGGTTAGGTGGTAGAAAATGCTTTGAGCATTGACCTCACCTGGTGGTTACCTTCCAATAAAGAGTGTAATTATTATAATTTTCTCATATTCAGGTTTGACTGTATAATATGTTTTATTATTATTTTCGAAAGCTGCTATTTTTTATACTACATATTTATGTCTTCGTTTAACTTTTAGTGTTTTTATAGAATTGATACCTAATAAGGGTTTCATTCAAATTAAAAAATTTCCTACGCACCTATTTAACACTATAACTACGTATATTATTTTTATTATATTCAATAAAATGTTAAATGAATATTTTATGATTAATACTATAAATAATGTTCACTTTGTGTTTTAGAATCCATAGCTGATAGCCAAAACAGGTTTTTTAAAAGATGATTGTTTCACAGCCTTTTCCCCACAGATTGTTTCCCCTCTCATGGGCGAGAAGTGACACAATAATTTCCAATTAGGTGCTGGGTCAACATGCCAGCAGTCTAGCTGAGGGACTATAAACAGGGAGTAGACCAGCATTGGCTTGGTTCTGGGGGCCCTTGTCAATTATTAGCCTCCTTGTAAAGACAGTGGTAGAAGTGCTGGATCATTCCTCCACTGTCTGGCTACCATCGTTCACGATGACGCCACCCTATGATGATGATAATGATATAGAGATAAAAGTATTTAGTGATGAAAGAAGCTTGGCAGAAAAGAACCTCAACCATGAGTTTTCCAGAACAATACGTAGTTTCCGGAACTCAGTCAATATCTGGCTACCATCTTTTATGATGACGTCAAAACAGTGACTCACTTTCTGGCATCTGTAGACACGTCTGCTCCCTGAGGAACCTCCACGCAATTATCGCGTTAGTTAGAACACAAGTCTAATTAGAACAAGCTATCTCTTTTTACTTCCTCGATTTGAACTTGTGTTTTCCTTACAAGACGAACTGGGGTTACACGTCACTAGAGTAGACCTAACTTTTTTTTTATTTATTAATTTAAGTTTAACGTCGCTTTCAACTGCATGGTCATATCACGACGAGGGTTTTACCCTCCAACTCCATTCGCAGAGGGAAGTCATAAATCTGCTACCCACATTAACCTCACCCATCCTGGGTCGAGCCGGAATGCCAGTATCACGAAGTCTTCACCTCGCTGGACGTTGCTTAACTTCGGTGATCCTACGAGAACCGGTGCATTGTGGTCTGTGTTGTAGCCTGCCCATCCCTTAGTATGCCTCCCCTCTGATGGGCGAGAAGCGACAAAATACTTCCCATTTAGGTGCTGGGTCAACACGAGCGCACCGGAAGGTATCCCTTACAAGCAACTGTAACCAAATTTTGTATACAATTTTTTGTCGGCGCGAGTGCTTTTGTATTCCGGGTGTGTTCAGGATGATGGAGAAGAGGGTTTTAGTGAACCTCAGAAGATTTCACCTCCTCTCCTAAGAAAAAAGTTCAGGAAACGTTGTTAGAGCATGGTAATGAAAAGTCGTGTGATCTCTGCTAATATACTGAGTTCAGAATGAGTCATACTTAGTCAGCCTACATAATATGGAATGATGACTCAAATGTTCAATATAATAGATGTTGAAGTGGCAATTTCAGCAAAGACTTCTTCGCTTACTCAAGTGTAACTTAACTGGCGCAGTCTCTATAACTTATTCTAATACTTTTTTATTTTCTATTATAAGATTTAGAAAGTATTGTTCTTTGAGTATTTTTTAGGAAAGTATTTTTTAGAAAAGTATTTAGTAACAATATTTACCACCAGGTGGACTGAGAATCATTCTTTGAACAGAATGACACCTGTGGTGAATCTTACGTTGGTCAGCTGCTTTCTTATTCTGATTCAGCTGTCTCAGGTAAGCTTACAGCAACCTGCAGCCCTTTCCAGAAACACTCTCCACTCTCACGCAAATCCCCGAATCTCCGTTTCAGCTGTCACACAACGCACTCTGATTGGTTATTGCGTTCAAATTATTTCTACATATATAATGGGCTCTAGTAGCCCGTTCCAGAAACTCTCTCCACTCTCACTCAAAGTCCCGAATCTCCGTTTCAACCGTCACACAACGCACTCTGATTGGTCATTGCGTTCAAATTAATCAATCAAAGTGTGGAGTTTCTGAAACAGGCTACTGGAGTGCATTACAACTTGTCTTTTCAAAATTTATTTGTGTTATCATATCACAATGTTTAGTATGTAGCGCAGAATTATAGGACTTTTTTCCATATCTTTCAATATCCTAACATCTTATTTTTGCCTGTAATTCCGCCACTGGTCGCTGCTCTCATTAAAGCAGCAACTCATTTTTCCTCACGAGATATGAGTGAACCCCGAACACCCAAGAACCGAGTAGAAAAAATCCTGCCCCGCTGGGGATCGAGCCCAGGTCACCGTACGTGCAATCCCTAGCGCGCTAACTCACTCTGCCACGGTAACTTCTGGCTGAAGCGTAATTGAAATAGACGTCTGTGGAATTTGGACTACCCTAAGTAGGCGGCCATGACGGAGTACCCTATATCCCAGACCCTATATAGACCACTTTGTCCCGGTAGCTCAGTGGTAAAGGCGGCACTCTGTGAATCCAGAGATTCCAGAGGTCGTGGGTTCGAAACCCAGCCGGGACATGACAAGTTATCCTCCCATATGGGATTTTTACCACATAATAATATGTCTTGGGCTTACTGCTGGAATAATGGGACTTTAATAGTCCTAATCGGGCAGTATAAATAAGACGATATTATTATTATATTTTGGGATTCGAACCCGAGACCTTCCGCATGGCAAGCGAGTACCTTGCGAGCTAACCGTGCGCTCACCGTTATTATCATCATACTGATTAAAATAGAGAGGTCAGTTGATGGCATGGATACTCTGAGCTATTACCTGCTGGTGAGAGCAAATAATCTCGAAAAAGCTGTCCAGGTATGTTCTGATATGCTGCATTTTTATTGAACTATAACACAAACACTTCATTCAGTGAATTTGTGAAGGGGAATGAGCCCGCAATGCTGGCTGCATTCCCCCTCTGATATTTATTTATTTATTTTATTTATTTAGAAACTCTTTATTTGTAGAACATATTTACAGACAAATAATGGTAATAATTAAATATAAAAATTGACAAAATTAATAATATAAACAAGAAAAAATAAAATAAAATAAAATATAAAAGCGCTTGGGAAGGAAGAGGATATGTCCTAACTAAAGGGCGGGGTTATTGCCTATGACAATCCCTTCCACCCAACCCTTATGTACATCTAGTACAACTTCTCACTTTTCTGTTTATACTGATTATACTCATATTCCAGCCGGTGAGATGCAGTGAGGGCAACTCTGAGGATGAGTCACCCGAGGAGGAAGACATGGAGAACATGAGACTTGAAATGGCACTATTCCCAGGCGGCGTGAAAGGCTATCGAGCCGCCATGAAAGCAAGACGGCAACTCACGAAGGAAAGATCAAACTTGAACAGTTTCAAAGGAAGTCAATCGGGGACGAAAACGGGTGATCCTGGAACAGCGGGGCTTAGCTTCAATGCGCGCTACCTTGGCGAACAGAAAATGGGTGATCCTGGAACAGGGCTTAGCTTCAATTCGCGCTACCCTGGTGAAGATGTTGAGACGGCGCCGCGCGATGCAAGAAGCGGACCGTTCGACCTTTTCAGAACGAGTTCCAGTGCGAGCCGCCTGGAGCAGGAGATGCTTGATTACCTCAAGAAGTTCCCTGAGGAGAACGTTAGACTGGATATGGCACTACACAAGGGCGGTGTGGAAGGCTATCGAGATGAAAAGATGAGACAGCTGTTCCGCGCGAAGGAGAAGAAATATTTCAAAGGCTTCGAAGGAGAAGAATGGCAGAAATACGCGAAAGAACGAAAGCGGATGAGCTCTACACTACGCAGGTCGGATAGACATATCAACCCAGATTTGGCTCCGATGGAAGCTTTTTTAGGGAGGCAGCGCAGCCAGGTGTGAGTCCATGTCGTCCCGGTAATTTTCATTGTTTACATTTCCTTTTTTTAAATAGTTTATTTATTTATTTTCTATATTATAAAGAAACATTTATACAAAGGTACTTCTCCTAAGCTTTCAAGGGCTTCTAACAGCCGTATTTATGAACAGAAAACGCCGTCTGAGCACGGTCTGAAGCATGATTTCCTTTAATATTATTGGCCAATACCTTGCTTGAGACATTGCTCAGACAAAATTCGCTGTTCAAAAATACGGTGTAAGAGTTCAGTGGTCAAGGCGTTCAGTCTGGTAATCCAGAAGACGCGGCTTCGAAACCCAGCCGGCAGGTGACAAGTTGTCCCTCTCATTTGGGATTTTGATCACAAAAAAAGGGAATGTTTTAGATTTAGTGTTCTTGGTTGAATATAGTTTTAGGGCGGAATTAATAGACAACATCAATAACTTAAGTCGTTGGTAATTGTCGGTTTTCCCTATCTTACACAGTACGCAATCCGTGACTTAGCGCCACAGAGGTATTACAAAAACGTCTATGAATTTCGCCCTTAATAGTGTATAAGTTTATTACTTCCGAGAAATTTCTAATATTAGAAATCGGAAGTATTGTGTTCGTTTTTGTAAAAAAAAATATTTTTTTGCTCCGATTTCAATTTTTTTCATATTTCTGGACGTTTCATAACCTCCTGAGCAAATTTGGTTTTGTGTCTGTCTGTCGGTCCGTCGGTCTGTCGGTCTGTCGGTCTGTCGGTCTGTCTGTCGGTCTGTCTGTCGGTCTGTTAAAACGATTCCTTGTAACGCGCAAATCTCGGAAACTACTCGACCGATTTTGATGAAATTTTGCACACGTCTAGGAGACATTCTGCAGATGGTCCCATTTTAAATTCATCGAATTCGTACTAGCGGTTCTTGGTGAAAGAGACCATGCGCCTGACCACTAACTTTTTACTTAAACGCTGATATCTCGTGAACGGTACACTCGATTTTGATGAAATTTTGTATGGTTATGCATATTATTATTTTACATAGGCTTTTTATAATTACTTTTAAATTAATTATAATTTGACTCTGATATTTAAGAAAATCCGAAATTTTGGACAAAGAAGTCAAAAAATAAGGAACACGACTTGCCGATACAGAATTTTTTGTAGAATCTAGAATGTAGAAAAAATGATATTCTACCATATAAAATAAATTTGAAGAAAATCGGTTCAGTAGTTTTGGAGATACAAGTAGTTTTCTAAAAAAATCTCAAATTTGGCACGTGTTTACAATGTGAAGCAATCACGAGGAAGTATTGTGTCCATAATTGGCAGTGTTTTTTTATTGTTCTTAGTTAAATATAGTTTGTAGTGTATAAGTTTATTTTTATTGTTCTTCTTTAAATATAGTTTGTAGGGTAAAAGTTTATTTTTATTGTTCTTAGTTCAATATAGTTTGTAGTGTATACGTTTATTTTTATTGTTCTTAGTCAAATATAGTTTGTAGTGTATAAGTTTATTTTTATTGTTCTTAGTTAAGTATAGTTTGTAGTGTATAAGTATATTAACCGAACACAGTGAGGTTCTGTTTAAACTTGCATACTAGACGATTTGTCTTTCGTTTGTCTGTATGTCTGTCTGTTTGTTTTGTCTGTCTGTTCCGCGATATCTCTCGACCGGATTCTTCAAAATTGTTGATATTTAGTATACATGTTTAATGGGGTCCTAAAATTTTACCTATAAGTTTGGGCCAAAATAGGTGACTCGCGTCTACGCGTCTACAGTAACTCCTGTTTCATGGCTAGGAAATAAAGGCTATGAAACACTCATCTTTAAAAAAAATTGAGGATGTGTAGGTATGTATTTGTTTTTGAAAATTATGAAAAAAAAAAAAAAAGTTATACTTTGCTTTGATATACATTCGATATATCGTCGAAAAAGAGACATCCTATACATACATAATAATTATTATATTTAAAAACAATAAATAGATGAAAAACTCTCAATACTATCTGGACGTGGGCATCTTATGTAAAACACTTCCTGAATAAAAAATGGTGGACACCATATGCTATTAGCATGTGGTGTCCGCCATTTTCTATTGAGGCAGTGTATGCTATTTCCTATGCAGAAGGGGTTTTTCAGTTCTCGACTAGAGTTCGTTATCTACTTTTTAAATCTATGATCCTATGTAATGTTTACTGACCAAAAAAATATCCATATAAGTAGTATATATTTTCAACTTTTTGGGACAACCCTCATTTTCATTTCATTTCATAAAGCCAAGTCTTCTTATAGGTTTGGGTTGCCCAATACACCTCAGGCACATTGGGCCCTTCGTGTGTGGAACAACCCTACCCTAACCCTAATAATACGTCTTGGGCTTACTGCTGGAATAATGGGACTTATTAGTCCTGATCGGGCAGTATAAATAATGCGATATTATTATTGACATCACACCCTTTTCCACGGACTTTTTTTTTTCAAAGTTTTCATATCAAGCTCGCCGAGTAGCGCTAGCCAACCGGCCTACGAGTATATTAACACGAAACATATTTTATCTGTATTTTGTTGTGCACTGGTAGTCAAGTGGTTAACGCGCTAGTCTGGTAATCCATAAACGTAGGGATCCGTTGGTTCGAATCCCACCCAGGGCGCGAATTTTTCCTCATTAATTTGAGTTTGTGACCACATGATAATAAGACTCTGAGGGTTAGGTGTGAGAAAATGCTTTGAGCATTAACTTTATTATTGTTTTGTTGTTTTGTCTTTTACATTATATACTTATGATATTCTACAGTGAGAAAATAAATAACTACATAAATATTATAACATAAAAACAAATATAATTATGTCTGTACTCCTTGCATTTAGAAACTACCTTTGCGATTCATTTGACTTTAGTGGTTTCTTCCAAGGGTAACAGAGACGGTTTTAATAAAGGTTTCATTTTTATACCGATACCACCATGGGCATAAGGACAGGTTCCGTGGCGTAACGGTTGTGACTACCGGCCGTAGTCGAGAGATCCATAGTTCGATCCCCGGTCGGAGCAGATTTTTCACATAGAAAATTCTGTTCCCTTCGTACATGTGAGGCTGGTGGCATTTCCGGCCCTACCCAGGCTGGGTGAGGTTAATGTGGGCAGGATTCCCAGCAAATGGAGGGTGAAACCCCCGTCCTAATCCTGGACGTTTAATCAAATAGAATCGTTGGCGTTAGGATAGGCATCTATTAGCCGTAAAAAATGTGCCAAAACCAACCAACCTCAACCATGAGGTTGACAACGTCGACCCTGCTCAAGCGGGATAAGACAGAGTAAGAGGATTTTTCATCATTATCTACTTGTTCATATACATATTTATGTTCTAATAAAGAATTCAATAATAATAATAAGACTTATAGGTACATTAGCGAATTTGCACTTGTGCTCTGTTTTTTTATTTATTTATTTTAAAGCTGATTTTAATGGTCTCATTGAAAATAAGCGATTCAATCGATGCTGGGCGCATCCAGTGTTGCCAACCGTAGGGATAAATCCCTACATGTAGGGATTTTTTTGGTTCTGGTAGGGATTTTCTCAAAAACCAGTTGGCAACACTGGGGGCATCTCGAACTGGGGGTCCGGACAGTTAGGAAATTCTATTTCTAATTCTATGATCTCCGATTGAAAGTTATGAGCTTGTCTGCTTGTTTGGGAAGTGAGCTCTGACTGACGAGGTCGTAGCGATTAGTTTGAATAGGTGATCTGGGCTGAGGAATGAGAGAAAACGTAATTAGTATTATTATTATAGTAAGCTTTAGTTGGTAGAACAAAAATATATACAGTAAAATACAATGACATTATAAAGAAAAATTAAAAATAGATTAACCAAAGAAACAAGAATAAAAAAGAGAAAGAAGCTAAAGTCCTACCTAAAGGGCGGGTTAATTGCCTGTGGCAATCTTGGGATTCAATTCATTGAACTGATAGTCAAGTGGTTAATGCGTCCGTGTGGTAATCAGGGTAGCATAGGGATCCGTTGGTTCGAATCCCAGCCAGTGCATGAATTTTTCCTCACTAATTTGAGTTCGTGACCACGTAATAATAAGACTCTGAGGGTTAGGTGGTAGAAAATGCTTTGCGCATTAACCTCGCCTGGTGGACAGACTTATTTTAGTCTATCAAAAGAAGGTATATAAAAGTAAAAAACAATCTTACTACAGGTTTTGGATGGTTCCCAGAACCAAACGATGTAGAACTAGGAATTCTCCTTCCATCCTTATTCTTAGGACCAAAGGAGGGCCAAGAACTGAAACTGTTCTTTCTATTCTTAGGACCAAAGGAGGTCCAAGAACTGAAACTGTTCTTTCTATTCTTAGGACCAAAGGAGGTCCAAGAACTGAAACTCTTCTTTCTATTCAACTTTTTGGGATTCGATGCGTCGTCTTTGAATTTGAAGGAATCTTTTATGCCAGACTTCACAGATGATAGCCGCTGCAATAAATAAATAAGTTTAGTTGTATTGTTTTGAAACATTTACAAGTTTGGTTGGTTGGCTGGTAGGTACATAAGAAAAACAAAAAACAAAAAGAAAGACTAAAAACAGAGAACAGACTGGCCAACCCTTACAAGCCAGGTTAGCTTGCAGTTTCCTAAGGGTTTAATGGCTTATAAAGAAAAGTCTATGTCCTCATGATGGTTGATCGCACATAGAAATATGTGGTTCAGGACGAGCCAACTTTGAAATAAAGTTGGCTGGAGACCATCACTCAACCATCCAGCTGTAGCCAAGCTGGCTACAACAACAACAAAAACAAAATATTGTGTAAAAGTAAGAATAACATAATAAAGAAGAAAAAAAAGAAAAGAAAAGAAAAAAAAAAAAAAAAAAAAAAAAAACACCGTAATAAAAGAAATATTCTTATTTGGAAATCAAGGCTTAATATCGCTTCCTTACAGCTCGCCGCCTTTGCAAAGTGCTATTGCGGCAACAAAGAATTGCGCGTCTTCAATTTGCACGAAATCATATTGATTGGACAGAACATGACTGGACTAAAGTCTTATTTACAGATGAGACCAGAATATCCCTAAGAGGTGCAGATGGTCGGGTTAGAGTCTATAGAAGACCAAATGAGCGGGTTGCTGAATGTACAGTGGTTGAGCGGGTCCCATTCGATGGTGGTTCTGTAATGGTGTGGGGAGGCATATCCGCCGAAGCGCACACACACCTTGTCTTCTTTGATTATGAAAGAATTAATGCGAAAAATTACGTAAGGAACGTTCTCCAAGACAATGTAGAGAAGACAATGTATAATGCACGCCCTCATGTAGCCCGGTGTACAAGAGAGTACCTACAATTAACAGGGATTCGTACTATAGACCCTCCCTCAATATCTCCAGATCTAAATGTTATTGAGCATGCATGGGACAACTTGAAAAGAAGAGTCAGATCTCATATTCCTGCTCCCTTGACACTCAGGGAACTGAAGAACGTGATTATTGAAGAGTGGAACAATATCCCTCAGGATGAACATCAAAATCTTGTTTATTCCCTTCTACGGAGTCTAAATGAAGTCATCAGAGCCAGAGGAGGAAATACTCGATACTGAAGTGATTATTATTAATGTTCCTTTTTATTTCAAAAGTCATTGTTAATAAAAAAGAAAATGTTATTAAATTTGTAAAATTGCCTTTTTTCCATTTTTTTCATTATTTTGATTGGACTATGGTTAAAAATGTCTGAAAAGTCAAAAAATATAGCAAAAATGTATGAGAGACCATACACTGAGGATTTGGTTGGAAAATTTGCCTGCCCGGCCGAGAAAACTAGGATTTTTTAGGTGGTCGGAATTCAAAGTGGTTCAGTGTATGTTTCAGTGGGTCAGTAATGTATGGTCCTATGTATTTCATTATTTTAGTATTTAAATTGTCTTCACCAGGAGCACATTTATTTTTCAATTCTTTAATGTATTTGTGTATTTCTGTTGATGTTGTTAGAGAAAAACTATTAAATGTGACATGTGTATTGTTTGTTGTGTTATATTGTGTGGTGTGTGTTGTTTGTGATAAGTTTGATGAGTTAAAATGTGGTGTTTGATGTCTTTGTGTTTCTGAGTTGTCTATTCTATCTGAGATATTTTTCCCTACGTCTTTAAAGTAGTTATTCATAACAGTAGCAGATTCTAACGTGGTATTTAAACAGTCGTATAAAACATTGTCGTGTTTAATTTGTCTTATTATTGTATCTCTTTTGTTTTTGTCAATAATGTCATGTAAAATGGTCCAAAGTTTGTATTTATCTTCCTTGTTTTCGTCAATGGTATGTCTATAGTAATTGTTTCGAGCAGTTCTAAGTGCCGCCGATAAAACATTTCTCACCTTTTTATTATGTTGTAAAAGTCTAATGTTGTCAGGATGTTTTTTTGTTTGTAGTGCAAGTCTGTCTCTGTGTCTGATTGATTTAAGTAGTACTTGGTTCATCCAAGGTTTGAGTGGTTTATATTTACTATTGTAGGTTTTAGTTGTTTTACATGCGTCTATGTGATTTTTTACTATTGTAGTCAATGTCAAAGCACAAAAGTCAACGTCATTTGAGTCTGTTATAATTGTCCAGTCTGTTTGTCTAAATTTTTCGTCAAGTAAATCATAGCTGATGTGATCATATGTTTTTTTTAATGTATTGTAATTAGTATGTGTTATTGTGTATTCCATGTTTAAATTTGCAACTGTTGAGTAATGGTCAGTTATGTTTGTTTTGATGATAGCTGTTGATAAATCATGGTGGTGGTGATTTTTATAAAATATGTGGTCAATGCATGATGTTGTGGTGTAAGTTTGGTTGTTATGATGGTGATTGTTAATCGTGACTCGTGTTGGTTGTTTGATATATGGTATGAAGTTATGTAATTGTAATGTGTCTAAAAAATCCTGTCCAATGTCTGTAACTCTTTATGAGGACATAATTATGTTCAAACAAGTAATTATAAAAATTAAAATACAAAATACAAGGAGCTCCTGATGTTACATGGCTACAAAATGAAACAGGCTGTGAAACACTCATCTTTATTTTTTAAAAAATAGATAAAATATGTACAGATGTCTTAACTAAAGGGCGGGGGTATTGTCTGTGGGAATCTCTTCCACCCAACCACTGCGCTAATTCTCACTCTAGGTTTCGCCGGTTTCCCAGCGCCACTATTCATCTGGTCCTTGTTGTCTTGCTTGGAGGATTTGGCCATGTTCGCAAGTGCCTTGAATGTTTTGGTAGTTTTGGTTTTCAACGCTGCTGCGTTCTCTTTGAAGGTAGGCTTCTTTTTAGCCCCGACTTCAGCTGTTGTTTCATCTTTAGCTGGCATTTGCTGAAATAATTTCAATTTGTAAGTAAGTAAATAGTGTATCATCATAAATACATAAAATAAAAATCATCAATGAATCTGAGGTAGGTACTAAAAATGATTGCAAAAATGAATAATGGGAAGTCTGGAGGTATGATAAAAATAATAAAAAATACTACCAACCTTTTCAATTTCTGCCTTGAAATTAAAAATGTCCCCAGGGAATGGTGTGTATCTAAGGTGTGTTTGCTTTTTAAGAAGGGTGATAAAAAAGAAGATTTAAACAACTATAGACCATAAGCCTACTCAGTGTTGTCTACAAACTTTTCTCCAAAATCTTAGTGAATAGGTTGACCCATACTTTAGACAACAAACAACCACCTGAACAAGCAGGGTTTAGAAGTGGCTACTCAACAATAGACCATAATTATATTAGTTGTGAAAGAGGTTCTGAGGAAGGCGGAAGAATATAAGATACCGGTATGCATGTTATTTGTTGAATACCTGAAAGCGTTCGATTCGGTAAACATGGTGTCAGTATTAGAAGATCTCCAAGAACAAGAAATTGGAAAAGAATATGTAGAAATGTTACAATCAATTGCACAGAGGAACAAAATGGAAATGCAAGGTATAGAAATTAATGTTGAAAAGGGCGTGAAACAAGGAGACCCTGGCTCGCCAAAGTATTTCAATGCCCTCTTGGAAAAAGTATTTACAAATCTAAAATGGGACAATAAGGGGCCTGAAAAAATAGATAAAATATAAACAGATGTCCTAACTAAATGGCGGGGTTATTTTCTATGGGAATCTTTTCCACCCAACCACTTAGCTAATTCTCACTCTAGGTTTCGCCGGTTTCCCAGGGCCACTATTCCTCTGGTCATTGTCGCCTTGATTAAAGGATTTGGCCATGCTCGCAAGTGCGTTGAATGTTTTGGTTTTGAACTCTGCTGCGTGTTCTCTGAAGGTAGGCTTCTTTTTAGCTCCGACTTCAGCTGTTGTTTCATCTTCAGCTGGCATTTGCTGAAATAATTTCAATTTGTAAGTAAGTAAATATTGTATCATCATCAATACTGTATCCCCTTTTACAACACAGTTTTTTTTTTTAACTTTGAGAAAGAGTAACATTAAATTATTTTAAAATCTGTATCATATTATAATTGTAATAAATAAATCGAAAATTAAAAAAAAAAAATATATAAAATAACAATCCATCAAAATAATATCTACAACGAAAGTCACAACACTTTGCAGGCGCATGGAAATACAAGGTGTTCAAGGGAAAAACAACTTGTGATCCTCTATTTGTGACCTCCAGTGAATATTTTTTATTTTATTTGACACATAGTCTCGCCAGATTATTATGAATGAGCCGTCAGAAAAGAAGAGTTAAAAGCCGTATTTTTCTTTCTAACCAAAGTGGATTCAAATGGAACAAAATGGACGAACTGGAAGAAAGTCATTTTTCTTTTGGAAGAGGAAAATTCTTTTTCCAGTTTGGTTTACTTTATAAAATTTTAGTTTGGTTAACTTTATAAAACTACATAAAATAAGTATAAAATATAAAAGATTAAGATTAATAAAATTCTTGCGTCCATTTCTTTTACAGGTTAAGTTTTCATTTTTCAACTGTTAATCTTTAAAAGTTTTTTTCACGAATAGTGGGGAAGCTAAACTGAGAAGAAAGTGGAAATATTTGGAAATACCGAACCTGGATTTTTTTTATATCCAAATTAGATGTTAAGGGATATCTGAATAAGTTTACCTGAGATATCTGAATCAGAATAAGAAAGCAGCTGAGCAACGCAAGTTTCATGACAAGACGTGTCATTCTGTGCTGATGAGTAATTCTCACTCCACCCGGTGTATCAAGTTTTCAAGAAATTACTAGAACAATTTCTAGAGACAGAAAGCAGACTGCGCCAGTTTAGTAACTCTGATGAAAACTTTGCTTAATATTTCACTTATATGCGAATGTTCTAAGTATGAGATACTTTCAGAATTCCATGTGTAAGCTAAATTGGCAAATAAATTAGTTGAAACAGTCCTAACTGCGTATTTACCTATAGGTAGGTCTGGTAGGTGCAAAACTCTCACGACTTTTCATTAACAAAATTTGAATGGTTTTAGTGATAGCTTTTTTACTAATCTTGTCTTTTAGATGGTGCACTGGTAGTCAAGTGTCTTGTAATACAGGTAGCGTATGGATTCATGTGTTCGAATTCCACCCAGTGTACGAATTTTTCCTCATTAGATTGAGTTTAAGACCACATGATAATAAGACTCTGAGGGTTAGGTGGTAGAATTTTGCTTTGAACATTAACCTCGCCTGTTGGTTACCTTCCACTAAAGAGTGTTATTATTATACTACTTCCACCGACCTCAGTAGCTTGATTGATAAGGCGGCGGACTTGTAACCTGGAGGTCGGTGGTTCAAGTCCCGGGTTCATCGTGGATTTTGTGGGGCGAGTTTGAGTAGTTGTGATATCACGAAAGTGATTAACACAAATATGATAACTTTTAAAATTATACTACTTCCTAAAATTATGAGGAAGTAGCAAACGTAAAACATGTTTTCTTCTAATTAGGTTTTATAATTAATTTTCATCCTTTGACGAGCCCGTGTTCGCAATAATGGAAAGCAGCATGTAATGATGACGCCCGCCATCAGAAAAGATGGCAGTCAGACGGTGAAGACAGTTTCAGAACACAAGTGCTGACTATCTACTGATGATTAGGGATCCATTGGTTCGAATTCCACTCAGTGCACGAATTTTTCCTCGTTCATTTGAGTTTGCGACCACATAATAATAAGACTCTGAGGGTTAGGTGGTAGAAAATCCTTTAAGCATTAACCTCGCCTGGTGGTTACCTTCCACTAAAGAGTATTATTATTATTGTCGCTGTCGATGTTGTCGATGGCACGTTGAATACACCAGTTCTCATTCAGTCACTGAAATTAAGCAACGTTCAGCGAGGTTAGGATTTGAATGGGTATCCAAAATACAAACCCTTGTGATGCTTGCTATTCTTGGCCGCACCCAGGTTGGATGGTTTTAATTTGAGTACCTTGATTTTGAGTTCCCACCGAAGAGAGGGTAAAACCCCCGTCTCGTATGAGTTAGATGTTAAAGAGACGTTAACATCTAGCTCATCTCTGTCCCGTTATAGCTCAGTGGTCATGGTCAAGGCGTCATGTTGGTCTGGTAATCCAGATGTCACGAATTCGAAACCCAGCCGGGACTTGATGAGTTATTCACCCATTTGGGATTTAATCGCGCACATCATTCATACGCGGTCTGTCCCGGTAGCTCAGTGGTAAAGGAAGGTGGCACTCTGTGAATTCACAGGTTGCGGGTTCAAAAACTGAGCCACTGGCATCAAATGTACTTTACATAAAAATGCATACAAGTGATACAAGATTCAAAACATGACCGACGACCACACAGGAGATAAAACATGTATGTCCCGGTAGCTCAGTGGTAAAGGCGGCACTCTGGGAATTCACAGGTTGCGGGTTCAAATCCCAGCCGGGGACATGACAAGTTATCCTCCCATTTGGGTTTTTTACCACATAATAATACGTCTTGGGGTTCCTGCAGAATAATAAGACTTAATTACATTAATCCCTACTTACTCGTCCATTCCGCCCAGTACTCCAAATTACGCGTCAACTTCTTCTACAGCTAATCATGGTGAATTCTCTATCTTCTACCAAAATGTGTGCGGCTTACGGACAAAATTACCTCTTACACGATCAACTCTTTCTCTTGATGACTTTGACGTTTTTGTTTTTTCTGAGACCAATTTAACATCTTCTTTCTTTTCTTCCGAGTTAGGTTTTATTGATTTTACTATTTTTAGATGCGACAGAAACCTTTCACTCACTTCAAAAAGGAGTGGCGGCGGGGTTTTGTTGGCTATAAGAAATCTTCGTTTCCTTTCTTCTCCGATTTCTAGTTCTTCTCAAGGTTTTGATCAATTATTCGTACGCGTTTCTACCATTGATAAAAAAACGCATTTTGTTATCATAGCCGTGTATATTCCTCCCTCTTCTCCTCCTGAATCATTTACTTCCCATTTTTGCGAAGTTGAGAGATTACGTAGTGTTTACCCTAATGACATCTTTATTTTACTAGGCGATTACAACCTACCTGAGCTGGCATGGTCTGACGATGGTGCCCTCCCTGTCACTTCATCGGTGAGGAGCTGCATCTTTTTAGATCAGATCTCATTTCTTGACCTAAATCAATTTAATTTTATTTTCAATGACAATGGTAGAGCTTTAGACCTTGTACTTTCGTCTCTTTCTTCCTCTGATCTCTTAGTAGAACGTAGTGAGTCTTTTCTACCCACTGACAAACATCATCCTCCCCTCTCAATTTCTTATTCTTTAGGTTCATCTGCTCAAACTGTAGATGATGTTTACGATGGTTACAATTTTTGAAAGGCGCCCTTCAATGTCATCAACAATATTTTTTCTCAATTCGATTGGCCATCCTTTTTGGACTCTCCAAGTGTTGAAGACAATGTTAATAATTTCTCTAGTTTCATCAACAACATTATTAAAGTATTTGTCCCCACACTGCATCTAAAGCGTGACTCTTTTCCAATCTGGTATACCTCCCGTCTGAAATATCTTGTAATTGAGAAGAAACGTGTTCACAAACTTTACAAGTCTTCCCGAAACCCATTATACTATTCTCAATTTTCTGATCTAAGGGCTAAGTGTAAACGCGTTTCTTCCCAATGCTATTCTTCTTACCTTAACTCAGTCGTCAGGAACATCAAAGAGAATCCCAGATATTTCTGGAAGTACACCAAAAACCTTCGTGGTGGATCCAAACTTCCACAAGTCCTAAAATACAATGGTATTGAATCTTCTTCACATTCGTCTTCATCTAACCTCTTCGCTCAACATTTTTCGTCCGCCTTTGTAGATGTTCCTCTCTGTTCTCCTTCGTTTGAATTCAACTTCTCAAGCCATCTTTCTTCATGTTCTATTTCTTTTCAGATGTCCTTAATAAACTGCGGTCTTTGAATGTACACAAGGGTATGGGACCTGATGGTATTCCGCCCATTTTTCTCAAAAATTGCTTTTCTACGTTGGCTTCACCCTTGTGCTTTCTTTTCAATCAATCTCTTGAACAAGGTGTTTTTCCATCAATCTGGAAGTCCAGCTTCATTACTCCAATTCCAAAGAAAGAGAACTCACGCAATGATATTTCCAGCTATCGTCCTCTCAGCTATTCCTAAGCTCTTTGAATCTCTTGTTTTAAATTAAGTACTTCCCCATCTTACATCATTGATTATATCCAATCAGCATGGATTTCTTAGTCGTAAATCGGTTTCTTCAAATCTGCTTCAGTACCTCAATTTCATCTATTCTCATATTTCTAAATCCCAAGTAGATTCTATATATCTCGACTTAACAAAAGCATTTGACAGAGTAAACCACAGAATTCTTTTAGACAAGCTCTCTTCTTATGGTCTTTCTGATTCCCTTTTCTTGTGGTTCAGCAGTTACCTCTCTGGTAGACTTTGCACAGTTCGTGTTGGCTCTTCAGTGTCTCATTCCTTTGTGGCAACTTCTGGTGTTCCGCAGGGCTCCCACCTGGGTCCACTCCTTTTTCTTGTCTTCGTCAATGATGTCCAGGAGTGCCTCAGCAATCATGATGTTAAATTTCTTCTTTTCTGCGATGATTTGAAACTCTTTCGACAGATTCAGACTTCAGATGACCATCTCATTCTTCAGAACGCTTTACTTCATCTAAAAGAGTGGTTTGATGGCAATCTCTTAGAGGTAAATCCACTAAAATGCAATGTTATTTCTTTTAGTCGTTCTAAGAATCTTTCGATATTTGATTATCACCTAAATTCGTGTGCAATGCCTAGAACTAACTGTGTTAGAGACTAAATTCGTGTGCAATGCCTAGAACTAACTGTGTTAGAGACTTAGGGGTTCTTTTTGATTCTCAGCTGACTTTTAATCTCCACATCGATGCCATTTGTTCTAAGGCCTCAAGAATGCTAGGTTTTGTTACCCGTTCTACCAAAGGATTTCCTGATACCTTATCTTTTAAGATTCTTTATTGTTCTCTAGTTCGAAGTTCACTTGAGTTTGCGTCCTCTGTGTGGAATCCATCTTATGCCTATCACTCTGGTCGTATCGAAAAAATCCAACATAGGGCACTCAAGAGTCTAGGTGGAAGACACCATTCAACTGATCTATCTTACAGTTCCCTTGAGAAGGATTTTCATCTTCTTCCTCTCTCACTCAGGAGAGAAATGTTTGACATTCCCACACTGTTCAACATTTTACACTCCAAGATAGATACCCCTGAGCTCTTGGAATCTATTAACATAAATGTTCCTGGATATGTTGCCACACGTAACACCTTACCCTTTAGACCAAACTTTGTGAGGACTAATTATCTTCAGAATTCTCCTCTAATAAGATTTCAGAGAACAGCCAACAGAATCTCAAACAAGATTGATCTTTTCTCTTCCACTGTCACTAATATCAGGTCTTATTATGATGAACAAATGGAAATTTGATTTTTTTTTTTTTTTTTTTTTTCTTAATTCCAGGGCTAAGATACAGACTGATTCTTTCTTTATTTACTTTCTTGCCTTGTGTTATAAGTATTTATTATTTTATTATTGTTAAGGACATAGTATATATTTATATATATTTTTTTTTTTTTTTAGTTGCTAGGTAGGATAGGCTTAGATAGGCAAAAAAAAAAAAAATGTATGTAGTTAGAACTGGAATAATTTCCGTTGATTGTATAGTAAATAAATAAATAAATAAACATCCAAGTACACTTATAGGGCGAAATTAATAGATGTTTTTGTAATACCTCTGTGGCGCTAAGTCACGGATTGCGTACTGTGTACGATAGGGAAAACATTTTTTTGGTAATGCTATCATACCAAGACAAAATTGTCCCGCCTATAAAAACGCACAGAGTTCTCCTTCCTTTGAAAAAATCTCTGTGGTAAAGATCCGTTCACATTAAAGATTAAAATCAACATGAGTTCAGAATAGTGTTTGTGCATTTGAATGCACCTTGGGAAGATACCATTACAAACCCTATATTGCGAATGGGCATTTGGATGCACATCGGACAGGTACCACTACAAATGATATAAGCGCTTGGGAAGGAAGAGGCTATAAATGCCATGTTAATCCAGTTTATGTAGCAGCACCCCCAAAACATTTTCCAGCAACCCATATCGTGCCTGTTCTTGAGGTAGGAAACTTTTGGTAGACAGCGGGGGAGTATAAATGATACCTACCTATCTAAAGAGATAGTTGAAAAAAAAACGAGAAATTATTTCGAGTCCTATTCAATTTTTTTATTAATCGGATTTTTTTATTAATCGAAAATCGGATAAAAATCGGACTTTTTTTATTAATCTAAAATCGGACTTTTTTAATAAATAAAGCTGTGATCAATACGTGCAACAGATAAGTCATCAGACCTGACCCTAGTTTCAGAAGGCACTCGCACTCTCATAATCCCCAAATCTCCCTTTCAACCGTCACACAACGCACTCCGATTGATTATTTCGTTCAAATTTACCAATCAGAGTGCGTTGTGTGACGGTTGAAAGGGAGATTTGAGGATTATGAGAGTGAAAGTGGCTTCTGGGGCCTGAGATCATCGTTATTGTAAAACTTTATAACAAAATTTTATTACTAATACTACTTTTACTAGAAAGTTAAAAACAAAACTATCTACTTCTAGAATTTTAAAAATAAAACTATCTGCTTCTATAAATTTAAAAACAAAACTATCTACTTCTAGAAAGTTGAAAACAAAACTATCTACTTCTAAAGAGTTAAAAACTATCTACTTCTGGAAAGTTAAAAACAAAACTATCTACTTCTAGAAAGTTAAAAACCAAACTATCTACTTCTTGAAAGTTAAAAACAAAACTATCTACTTCTAGAAAGTTAAAAAAACTATCTTCTTCTAGAAAGTTAAAAGCAAAACTATCCATTTCTAGAAAGTTAAAAACAAAACAATATACTTCTAGAAAGTTAAAAACAAAAATATCTACTTCTTTAAAATTACTACTAAAAAGTTAAATATAGATAGATTTAAAAACAATAAATATATAAAGAACTCCCAATGCTCTTTGGGCATCTTATGGGAAGCACTTCCTCAAAAGAAAATGGCGGACACCATATACTATTAACATGGTGTCCGCTATTGAGGCAGTGTATGCTATTTCCTATGCAGAAAGGATTCTTCAGTTTTCGAACAGAGTTCGTTATCTACTTTCTAAATCGTTATCTACTTTCTAAATACTTATCTACTTTCTAAATACTTATCTACTTTCTAAATAGCTATCTACTTTCTAAATAGTTATCAACTTTCTAAATCGTTATCTACTTTCTAAATAGTTATCTACATTCCAAATAGTTATCTACTTTATAGTCCTAAGTTATAAACAAAAAGAAAGTATCGAAATGTAAGTTATTAATTATTATTATTATTATAGTATGCTTTATTAGGAGGACAAAGTACAATGTTAAAAGTATAAAGTTAAAAAAAAAAACAAACAAATGACAAAATAAATAAGTAAAAAAGAAAATAACACTAATGTCCTACCTAAAGGGCGGGGTTATTGCCTGTGGCAATCTCTTCCACCCAACCCTTAACTTTTAAGTGACTTTGTATACATGCCATATGGTGTAAAATGTACAATAAAATGAATTTATTATTATTATTCACTGCACCGAGCGAGTTAGCCCCTCCCTCCGACGAACTTTTTCGGTGGCCCCGTGATGTCTGGCAGAGAACTGGGCTTGGAGAAGATGTAGGCGGTTTCCGCGGGCTTCGTGGTCCCCCCTTTCACCTGAAAGCAAAAGTAGTATTAATTTTTTCAATTAACAGAAGAAAGTTTCTTGTCTAAGCTTTGGATCGGAGACATTGCAGGAGTGGTGCTCGCTTTGCATGCTTTTACTTTATTATTCAGGCAAAATTTGTTAGGTCTCTCTTCAGAAAAGAAAATGGTTTCTACCCAACATACCCCAATGCCATTTCATATACAATGCTGAGGGAGAACCTCGATATGGAGACTTTAAAGAACAGACGAGATTACAACTACCTAATTCTTTTTTTTTTTTTTTTTTTTTTGAAGTGGGGTTTAACGTCGCTTTCAACTGCCATGGTCATATCACGACGGGGGTTTTACCCTCCATTCGCAGGAAACTCACAAACCTGCTACTCACATTGACCTCACCCAGCCTGAGTGGGGCCGGGAAAAGCCAGCGTCACGAGAATTAGAATTTGAATGGTCACCCATCCAAGTCTTAACCTCGCTGGATGTCGCTTAACTTCGGTGTTCTGAAGGGAACCGGTGTATTCAACATGCCATCGACGCTGGCTTACCTAATTCTGTTGTACAATATAATAAACAATTATATTGAGATTCCGTCTGCCCTACAACATATCTCCTTTGCAGTACCCAAAAATGGTTTACGTCCTATAGGGCAAACCCTCCTCTCTTCACGGCCGCAGATACAGGACGAAATACAATATACTCCACCTCAGTACTCAGTACTGCCTACTGCCACGGCCATTTTCAATACGCATGCCACAGCCCTGGATATCGCTGACACACCTGAACACTATAAAGAGGCACTAAAAGTACTGTTATATAATTCTTAGTTTCTGTTTATTGTTACTCTTTGTCATCATTTTATGTTTTTTGTACTTTAACTAGCATTAAGTTAAACCTACTATGTATATTTTATAACCATTGATTTTGTAATTGTCCAACAAGACGTTTAATCAATTATTAAAATAAAAAAAAAAAAAAAATATTTTTTAGGATATAGGATATAGAATATAGTAAAGAAATTAAATAAATACAAAGTTCAAGTTTCTCGTGCGGTAGGAGTGAAACCCGGACATCCAAGTTCAGAGCAGAAAAATTCTGTCCTGCTGGGAATCGAACCCTAGGCCGACTGTTTATTTAAACAGTCGGCCACGGTGACTGTTTAGATAAACAAATAAATAATTAAAGTTGGTACCTATATATACTAAAAATATATACCAAAAAATAATTTAAAAAACAAAAATAAAACTATGAAGTTAGAATTATTTATTATTATTAGGTATTATTTTTAGGTAGGTTTTATAAAACGGGCTTACTGAAGCGTTGGGATGTGGAACATTTCTATTTGGAATAGTTGAGTCCTCATGTTCTGTTGCGATGTGGCCGACTTTTCTCGGATCCTCATGGGTTCTTGAGGAGTGATGGTTTCTTTTGCCGTTTTCATTGTGCGTTTTCCTTGGATCCTCATGGTTTCTTGAGGAGTGATGGTTTTCATGTGTGTTTCTCTGGGGCGCTGGTGTTCTCGTAATGTGGTTTTTTTTTTACTTTGGGGCTGGCTATGTTTGAAAGCTGATATAGAAAGATCCGAAATGTACTGAGGCCTTGAAAGATATTAAGCTTTTTTTTGACTCACCTGTAGTACATAACTGTAGCATGAATATATTTAAATAGAATAATTTACACAGAAAGAGAAATACGTACTGAAGACAGCACATATCGAAAGTTGTAGAGGTTTTGAGTCAGAACATTTTGCACCCCGTAGAAAAATACTATTATTTTTTTTTTTTATAAAATTCTTATTAAGAAAAAAATAACAGACTGACAGACAGACACAAAACCAAAGTTGCTCAGGAGGTTATGAAAAGTCCAGAAACATGAAAAAAATTGAAATCGTAGCAAAAAATTATTAATTTTTCTTTTTTTTTTTACAAAAACGAACACAATTTCTTCTATAAAATTTCCGAAGTAATAACAGACGACAGACAGACCAAACCAAGTTTCAGGAGTTATGAAAAGTCCAAACATAAAAAAAATTAATCGAGAAAAAAAATATAATTCTCTTTTTTTTACAAAACGAAAATACTCGATTTCTAATACAGTAGAACCCCGTTTATGAACCTTATGACCGATATATGAACTTCGATAATGAACTTTTCCGGCCAATATTTTTTTTTTTTTGCAGCTATTACAGCATACACAAATGAAAGATCTCGCTAGAAGAGGAGAAAACAAACAAAAGCTAACAAGAATTACTGACTTCTTTAGATACTCACAATAGGTCTATGTAGTATTTACGTATGTACCTAATCTGTACTTAAAATAACATTCAAATACATGTACCCCCGTTTGTATGACCAAAAATTGCCTTATTTTACCCATACATTATGTGATTATATGGAACCCCGTTATTATGAACTTTTACATTGAGCCCCGCTATTATGAACTACCCCTGGTCCCAATTAGTTCATAATAACGGGGCTCGGTTTAAATTCCCTCTACCCAGTATTTAATTACAAATCTAAATTAAGTACATCCAATAAAATCCTCTTGTATAAATCTTGCCTTCGTCCAATTATTACATACGCGGCCCCCGCCTGGAATACTACTTGTATTCCAGGCGAATAGCCCTGAAGAAAAGAAGGTACACTAAAATCACTGACCTCCACTCACTTGCTAAAACTCCCTACTTAGAAAATTATGTAAACAAACTCTCTATAAATTTCTTCAAGAAAACGAAAAAAGCTAACATTAACGTACTGAAACCATTACTTACCTATGTTGTACCTCCAAAAATTAAATACAAACGTGTGATTCACAACATGGTTGTGCAAAACAGATCTATGCTCTCCTAACCACCCCTCCCCCTAATCCTATTATCCCTTTCCCTCCTCCTCCTCCTCCTCCTACCTCCTATCCCCCCCCCCCGTCCAACAACACCTTAGATCCCAATATTACATCTAGCTAGGTTTTTATTTGTTTTTTCCTAAATCTACTTTGCTTATGATTAACCTTATTAGATCTCATTGTAACCAAAGTATTTATGTCAGTCAAAGTCAATAAATATACAAGACTGGAGCTGACAATACTAGTTTTCAGAATTTACTTATGTACATTATCACACATCTATTGTAAAATAAACGAGGTACTCAGTACCTATATATTATTATTAAAAAAAAAAAATAAAGGGGTTCTACTGTATTAGAAATTTCTCGGAAGTAAAAACCGGTCTTACTCTAGTGTCTCTATGGTAAGCTGGTGGAGCGGGAGCTTCAGGCATTGCTGTCTTCTCCTCGGGCGCTTTCGAATAGTCACCGCTTTCTTGCTCCTCCGGTTGATGGGACGAATGACTTCCTGATGAACGTAACCTTCGCGCGGAAACAAACTTGTAATCCCCGTAGTCCTCCTCATCACTTTCGTCCTCATCGCGCTGGGGTAGCTCTTTGGGAGTGTTTGTGTCGTCAGCGAAGGAAACTCTTTTTCTAGCCTGACCAGCTGCTACCAGCTGAAAGAATTGTAAGTCGTAGCATGGGAACTATGTTTTCCGTAACCTTACACTCTGCCAGCCTGTCTCTTTCTTTGTATAGGCGTTCTTCACACCTCGGCCGAGGTGTTTGATTAAAATATCAAAGTACATATTTCCTAATTATTAACCATTGCATGATTAATGACTATCACAATTTGTCGATAGGTCTAATATTGATGCTTAGAAATCGGATCAAAATAATGTGTTTAAAAAAACCAACACAATACTTACAATTTCTAATACATATTAGAAATTGTAATACATATTAGAGGTACGATTCCCAGCGAATGGACGGTAAAACCCCCGTCCTAATCCCGGACGTTAAATCTAATGGAATCGTTGGCGTTAGGAAGGGCATCTAGCCGTAAAAAATGTGCCAAAACCGACCAACCTCAACCATGAGGTTGACAACGTCGACCCTGCTTAAGCGGGATAAGACAGAGTAAAAGAAGAAGATTATAAAACTCTTGTTAGCTATTTATAGGTTTACCTGAGATATCTGAATCAGAATCAGAAAGCAGCTGAGCAACGTAAGTTTCACAAGTGTCATTCTGTACTGATAAATAAGAACGAATTCTAGAGACAGAAAGCAGACTGCGCCAATTTAGTAAGTAATGAAAACTGCTCAATATTCCTCTTATATACAAATTCTCTGATCTAATTTTAGGACACTTGCGTCATTCTTGCATGTTTAAGCTAAATTAGCTTAAAAATTCTAAACTCAATAATTAGCAAAGATCACACGACTTTCCATTAACATATTTTTTTTGGGGAAAAGTTGAGAGCTAAAACAAAAACCATTTTTTAAATACATTCTTTTTTTATGTTTACAAGTTTACGGGTTAGGTCCATTTTAGTACATAGAAAAAAAAATACTTACAATTAAACATTAAGATTAAAAGAATTATGACTAAGATTACATTTAAAACTTATGACTAGTTGGTTAATCACATAATGGTATTAAAAAGAATTTCTTTGGCACTTTAAAGTCTCATTTTATAATTATATTTTTTTTAAAAAACCCAAGTGGCCATCGGCCCTTTAAAAATTCCATCAATAGTGATTCACTCCCTAGATCACAACAGAAGTTTCAGAAAAGAAAACATTGTCGCATGGACCACCCTGTAGATATTCTCTTAAACTATCATGTGGGTACCTACTCGAAGTTGAAAAAAATTCAACGAAGACTTCGAATCGGGGAGAAAAAACAAGTAAACAACACGAATTTTGAAGCCATTTTCAATTAGGTGTCCACACTGAATGATTTTAAAACTTGAAATAAAAAGTAGGTAGGTGTAGACACAAAATTGAAAATGGCTTTTTAAATTCGTTTTTTTTCTTTCAGATTGGGACTTTTCGTTGAATTTTAGACAATTTTGAGTACCCGTATGAAGGTTTAAAAAAATATACACTTTTTAATATCACTAAAAATCGAAGTTCTTCTTGCATATCCAGTCTTTTTGTTCAAATTTTACGTCTCTTTGAATGCCCATATACGGGGTGTTGCAAAAAAATGTCTCACCCTGTATAACACTTTAGGTTTTTTTTAGATATGAATAACGAAAAATGTGTAAAATTAATCCGTAATATTTTTTTTTTTTTTAAATCGGTTAAAAAAAATCATGCCATTATTTCACTTATGAACCACGCTGTCTAAATGTTTTTCTGAAAATTGAAAGTGCGTGTTTTCATTGCACAAGCACTATCTAATCTTGTTATCGAAAAAATTAAACGAAATCGAGTTATTCGAGATTTAGAAGAAAAAAAAATTGGTAAAAATAACCACCCTGTATGTAATATTTTAGTTTGTAAAGTACTCAAGAAACATTTAGAATTAAAATTATCAAATAAATAGGTATCAGGTCGATCCATTTAAAAATCGAAAGTTGACACCTCAATTTCTGACTTTAAAACCACCCTTTATATAAATAAAAAAAAAATGCATGACTGAAACCGCATGATTAGGACATGTACCCTAGGATTTTTAATTTTTCAAAAGCTCTTTCAAGGACCGAGTAATTGGGGTGTCCAACTTTGGTGGGACACCCTGTAGATTTGTCCTTATTAATAAAGTGTAAAATAATAACACCTAATAATAATAATACCTTGGTTGCTCTTGAGCTGTAATCAGATGAGGAAGTAAAAAGGAAAAAGTTTGTTCTAACTAGACTTTAAACATAATTTTCATCTTTTGACAAGCACGTGCCCATATGGAAAATAACAGAATAAGAAATTAAGAAAATAGCACACTTACAAGTTTCACATGTGTGCAAAAGTGTGGTTTGACGTCATAGCGAAAGGTGTTGGCCACATGTTGAAGAAATTTCCAGAACGGCTAAGTTGACTGCCAGCACGATTATTATTATTATTTAATAGTTTATTAATAAACTACATGATACATTCTGCAACACAGGATATGAAATGAAAAAAACCATAATATAATATGTAGTGAACCAAGGGGCGAGGTTAAAGCCTGTGGCTTTCTCTTCCGCCGAACAAATCGATCACCTTGTTAATAATTTAACTACATATTTGGTTTGATTGATATAGTTGGTTATTAGGACTATTTGTACTCAGAAAAGTTTTATTTATAACTTGCAGTTGACACAAAATAATATGTAGTGAACCAAGAGGCGAGGTTAAAACCTGTGGCTTTCTCTTTCACCGAATCTTATAGATAGATATCAGCAAGCGATAGATAATAGCAATATTAGCATGCCATGCGGAAGTTCCGGGTTCGATCGCCCGAGCCGACAAAAAATGGAATTGAAAATTTGCTTACAGTTGTTAGGAGGTGATACCTTCCGGTTAGCTCGTGTTGACCCAGCACCTAACTGAGAAGTATAAAAGTACTGTTTTACTTCTCGCCCATCAGAGGGGAGGCATACTAATTGATGGGCAAGCTTAAAGACAGACTGCAAGCTTTAAGTGCAAGCTAAAAGACAGACCAGCGTCACAAGATCCTGTTTCATGGCTACGAAATTAAAAAAGCTGTGAAACACTCATCTTAAAAATAAAAATAATAATAAAATCATCCAGCGTTAAATTGATCTTTAAGTACGCCAGCCCCCTTGACCTAACGGTTGTGACTACTACCCGTAGGCCAGAGTTCCTGAGTTCTTTCCCGGAGAAGAACTAATAAAAAAAAGGAACCCAATTTGAGATCCCGTGATTCCAAAATGGGCTACTTTCTCCGACCGTGTATCCCGGAAAGGGGTATTAATACGGAAAAATTATTGAACCAGATTTATTGTTTATTTAGTTGTCTTTAATTTTTAACATATTATTTTTTTGTGGGACGTACCCATTTTGAGGAATTAGTGCAAAAGTAAAAAATTACCAAAAAAGACGGTTTTAGATGCCTCCCTCCGTTAGTTCATTTGGAATTCATTGGGACTTTCAGCTGGAAGGTCTCCGGAGTACTCCTAACAAGTTTCTGGAGGAGACAGTCGAATGAAGAATTTTCTAATACAATAAAATTCTCTCGCCATAACTAGGAAATAGCGCTTGTGTCTTGGGTACCATTCCAAGTGGTGCGAAGTTGGAGGAAATATTTTATTTGTAAAAAAAAAAATATATAAAAAAATCAATGAAGTGCTCAATATTTAAAAAAAAAATCTTCCTCCCCTTTCTAGAATCGAGTTTTCATGTTGTTCTTCACACCTCGGCCGAAGTTTTTGATTACCTTCATGGGGAAGTGAAAAATTATGTGCTTGTTGCGTCTCATCTATGTTTCCAGGCGCAATTAGTAATTTTCATGTCTTTCAAGGGAAATTGAAAAATTATGTGCTTGTTGCGTCTCATCTATTTTCAGGCGCAATAAGTAATATATTGAAGGCGTAAGTAGCAATATTAAGCACAAGGAAATATTTTTATTCGTTGTCGTTGTTTCCCAGTTTCTAATAGTTACAGAATTATGATAATTACCTATATTGTTTTCCAAAATAATTTTCATTTGATAGTGCTTCATTGTGGAAAAATTTCTTGTGGAAAATTTTCTCTTTATTTTTATTTAATAAAAAAGAGGTATTGCTGTCCTCATTCTTGATATTATGACATTTATAATTCGTTAAGATAATCTGTATTCTGTGTGAGGTCTACAGTTCACAAAACCACCAGTATGTATTATACATTTATACCTTATACCAGAACTTGTATGTATTGACAAGGTGGGGCAAAAGTCTGGAAACCCCTCAATTTTTGGGAGGGCTGAGTAAGTTTAAATTTTTGCACGTTAAAACGGGGCGGGGTTATAAAATCTTCTTTTAGAGTGAGGCCAATTTTTTGGAGCGGCCCCCAAATGTCGGGGTGAAAGGGGCCAAGTTATTACTATTTTTTTTTTAATACAGACCTTTAGCGCCTTTTGCGATACATTTTTGAAAAGGTCATTTAATTACAAATACTTTGGTGAAACATATTTTTTGTAATAACCCTTTGCATATGGCGGCCATCTTCATTTTTGCCATTAATTTCTCAAAATTGACTGCGCCATTCTCAAACAATAGAAAGTTGAAATTTGCATTAAATTATTTTTAAATAATACATCCTTTAAAAAAAATTATCTCAAGAGGTTATAAATTACCTTAAACTATTACTTGCTTTCTGTGTCCATGATTGTTGTATCATGCTGGTGGAAAGATGGATAGTGTTTCAACCCCTGTGGACGCCCAGAAGCAATTTTCTGAGCTCCTTCCGTGTCCTGTGTGTGGTGTATTGTAGAGTGTTGTTCATGTATCAACTCTCATGAAAATTTCTATATCTGTTACCGTTTGTGCTGTTGTATTGCAAACAGACAATCCCTAAGAGGACATAGTCAGCCAGTCAGACACGCACGGATTTGAGTTTTATATATAGAGATCAATCAGAACATAATGAATTATGTTAATGCGTACATAACATTATTCGCCTTTACATGGTTCTAACTTCTAACGATATTAATATGGTATCCATATATTGTTATGTATTGTCCATATTTTTATGTAGATGACGTTTATGTAATTAATTATGTTAACCATATGTCACAAATTTATTACCATACAGCCATGTATCGGTCAACACGCCGCAAGCCTTGTCGCAACACGGCTTTGTTCAGCAAATAAAAGTTTTTCTTTTCATATTCATCTCAATGTCTTTGTTTTCTTCTTTTTTTTCTTAATGTGTTTGTCATATCTAAGATCTTAGTTCCTTATTTGTGTCATATTTATTTATGTAAATAAAATAATATGTAAATTTTCTCTTTGTCCTGTAGAAATATGTCTTGTTTTTTACGTCATTTCTTTTGTGGAATTATAAACTTTATGGTATACTCTATGCTCTGTCCGATTCCATAAGAAGAAAACTAGATCCCGAGTCTATAATAATAACATACTTTAGTGGAAGGTAAGACGACGTTAATGCTCAAAGAATTTTCTATCACCTAACCTAGGAACCCTCAGAGTCTTATTATTATGTGGTCACGAACTCAAATCAATGAGGATAAATTCATGCACTGGGTGGGATTCGAAACAACGGATCCCTACGTTACCTGGATTACCAGACTAGCGCCTTAACCACTTGACTACTGATGCACATCTATGTATTATCTTGTATAGGGTGGTCAAAAAGTAGCTTTCCTATGGTAAAAAATCATATCTTTTTATTAATTAACTAGCGGTTTACATCCGCTTCGCCAGACCATCAAGTAAAATAAATTCAAGTAAGAAATGAATCATGTTTCATATCACGTATTCATTTTCTATCCTAGTTCGATGTAGCTTAACATGAGCTTGAAAAATAATTTATTACATGAAAAATTGAAGGGTTAAGTAACTTAGAACTTTCTTGTCTTGTTAAGCAAGATATGAGTCAATTCACAACAGTGTCCACATCTCCAAAAATATTACTTTTATTATAAACCTTGCTGTAAAATACACATAAAAAAAATCTGGTGTAAACATCACACGACTTTCCTTATCCCCCAAAAAAGAGTCGAATTCCGCCACTGGTGACTCAACGGTAACAGATAACTAAAAACCAATGCCAAATTCGTAATCAGCACTTCAAAATCATTGAATTTGATATGTCACAACCCCTATGTAGGATGAATAATAAAAAAGTTAGTCAAAGCGGGTCCCCCCCAAATACCGGTAAATTGGGGCCGAGTTCCAAAAAGTTCAAGATATCAAAAAAATGATCAGAATAGACCCCTATTATTTTTTTAATCTAAGAAAATGTTGTTCTCTAAAAAATTTTGTATCTTTAACCAATTTAAAGAAGCGGCGCTTGCGGCTAGCATTTGCGGCCCTGTGGCCGCAGAATGCGGCCGATTTCAACCAAAAGTTTCGTGGTTCGTCTGGTGTATAAAATTAATTTGTGTACCAAATTTCAAGTTTCTAGCTTTTACCGTTCTTGAGATATACTGTTTACAGACAGACAGACAGACAGACAGACAGACAGACGCACGGACCAATGGCTGAAAACAACTTTTTTGGTATCCTGAGGCCATGATTCGTCCAGAAATGTGAAAAACTGGGTAGGTCAAATTTTCGACGAATACAATACTTTCCTTATTATAAGATAAGGAAAGTAAAAAAATTGTATGAAAAATTGAAGGAGTAACATAGAACTTCATGTCTTGTTAAGCAAGATATGAGTCAAACTTCTCACTCTTTTTACTTACCAAAGGTTTTTCATTTTATACCATCGCCATTAATTTGGCATAATAATATAATAATTTACATCTAAATTTAAAAATATAATAATAATAATATTTTTTGGTGCTCATCAGATTAATGTTCAGATGAGTTCTAAGTAACTTCATGTTTCGTCAATTTATAGGAAAAGATTAAAGATGTTTAATAACAACATCTAACAATTATTTATGTGTTATATCATAATATTATGTTTCTGCGGCCATGTACACATGGTGTTATGTACATTTGGATAATAGGTATGTATTTACAGCACATGAGGAGTGGCTGATACATATTACAAGCCATGTACACCAAGGCTTTCTGATATGAATCTACCCAGAGAACAGGTTACATTTGAATACAACTATGTATAATAATATGATATAACGATAATAATAATATGATAATAATATTTACTTCCGAGAAAAAAACGGTATATTCTGTCCATTTGCAGGAAAATAACAAATCTGCTACCCACTGAAACCTCATCCAGCCTGGGTTGGTTGGGCTGGAATGTCAGCATCACAAAGTCTTCACCTCGCTGGACGTTGCTCAACTTCGTTGATCCTACGAGAACCGGTACATTCAACGGTACGGAACCGGTACGCTGACAAATAAAATATTTAACAGGACACTTCTTCCCCATCAGAGGGGAGGCATACTACAGGATGGGCAGGCTACAACACAGACCACAAGCGTCTACAGTACCTAGCTCCTGTTTCATGGCTACGAAATAAACAGGCTGTGAAACACTCATCTTTTATTTTTTTCTTTTTTTTAATGTAAAAACGAGCTGAGTGGAAAAGGATGCCCAAGACAACAAGGCATTAAGTTGGCTCCAGATCTCATAGCAGAAACTATGAGCACATATACTCGGAGTAGACAGACCGTCTAGCTGTGCTGGGACTACACATAATCGTTCGGCCAATGGGTAACTTGCATCTATTTCATTATTAGCTCTATCAAAAGGTGCACTGCTAGTCAAGTGGTTAACGCGGTAGTCTGGTAATCTAGTAAGCGTAGGGATCCGTTGGTGCGAATCCCACCCAGTGCATGCATTTTTCCTCATGAATTTGAGTTTGTGTCCACAATGTCCACATCATAAAAAGACTATGAGGGTTAGGTGGTAGAAAATGCTTTGAGCATTAACCTCGCCAGGTGGTTACTTTCCCCTAAAAAGTGTAATTATTATTAAGGAGTGGAAATAAGCGAGGTTACCTTCCACTAAAAAGTATATAATATATGTTATTATTATTAATGTTGGTCCGACCAAAATTAACGTACCGCGTTTTTCAAAAAAATAATAAATCAAGCTACCTTAAATTAGAATTTATTACGTATTTGAATTATTTAAACCCGTATTTATAAGATGCGTTAGTTGGCATACAACGAGCATAAACGTTGTGAAATATTTGGTCAAAATCCGTTCTGGTGGGCTGTCAACTTAACGGACCTGTTTTTGTAAGGTGTGTGTGTGTGCCTATCCCTCATTAAGTCATAATAATAATAATAATAATAATGATTAATACATATAATACATAATAACAAAATAAATCAAGAGATGTTTATGGCCTTGTTTTTTAAAACTTTGCCCTAACGTCAAGGTAGACACACTGACTCCACTCTGATTAATCTCTCTCTCCTTTTCTCTCTCTCTCTTTTTCTCTATCTCTATCTCTCTCCTCTCTCTCTCCTTTTCTCTCTCTCTTTCTCTTTCTCCTTTTCTCTCTCTCTCCCTGTCTCTCTCTCTCTATCTCTCTCCCTCCCTTTCTACGTCTCTCTCTCTCCTTTTCTCTCTCTTTCTATCTCTCTACCTCTCCTTTTTTCTCTCTCTCCTCTCTTTCTCTATGTCTCTATCTCTCTCTCCTTTTCTCTATCTCACTCTATATATCTCTCCCTCTTTTTCTCCCTCTCTTTCTCCCTCTCTTTCTCCCTGCCTCTCTCTCTCTCTCTCTCTCTCTCTCTCTCTCTCACACACACACACACACACATAATTATGTTTCTCCCATGTTGTAAAGCCACACATGTAATACAGCTCGAGTTTTAATCTCCTGGACATATTATCCATTCAATAAAATAAAATGAAGAAACAGGTTTATTTTTCTCTGCCCAAGACTTGAAAGGCTATTTTATTTCTACGGCCATGCAAATCTGAAGAATAATCCACATACATTATCTTTGAATATGGATCTACAGGGTGGCCCTTGAGTTATGTTCACCGGAAATTATTTCGTTCCTATTAAATTGATATAGTGAAAAAAGAATAAACACATGTGTCTTTATTTTTTGTTGATTTGATATAATATGTAGTTGATTTTGATGGTATTTTTTTTATACAGGGTGTAGCTGAAGTAATAGTTTTTTTGTGTGTCAACTTTCAATTTTCAAATAAGAATACCTCTTTTTTATTCTTACTCTCCTTGAAATTCTACATACTTTTGAATATTCACATGTTGCGTTCCCCGTTTTCAGCGATGCTTAAGCCCTGGGTATTATTATTATAGTATGCTTTATTTGGTAGAACAAAAATATATACAGTAAAATACAATGAAATTATAAAAAAACATAGATCTGGCAAAGAAACAAGAACCAAAAAGACAAAGAAGCTAAAGTCCTACCTAAAAGGCGGGTTTATTGCCTATGGCAATCTCTTTCACCCAACCCTTAAAGGTATGATGCGGGATGACCTAGAAAACTCGGAAAAAACATAGTCTGCCTGGCGTGTGGTTAACTCGTGGCGGGCGTATGAAAAACGTCAACTCTCCTACATTTTTCGATATCTTTAACCGTTATCCCAAAACTCCATTAATCGCCGAATAGTGTGCAATGCCTAGCGCGCTAACTCACTCGGCCAAGGTGACTATACTAGTCCATAAATAAATAAAATAGTAATATAATAAACTGGAGAAAAACATTATTTTTTATTATTATTTTCGTTATTCACAACCCACAAAAATCACGATACCTCGGTTTTACACCTGTAGCTCAGAGAACAGGTTGAATTTTACAAAATATGTAAATTAAAATATATTATCATCGCATATTATGTACATTAGCAGTTTGTGAATCTGTAGAATTGTAGATAGCAAGATAGATAAGTGTGTATGTAATAAATAAGTTCATACGTCTGTTATATAAGTACATAATATAGAGTATACAGGGTGGTTGCAAATCATGCCCTTGGGTTTTAGTATATTTTTTTATTGAAGCAAATGCGGGACTCAAATGACCTAAATGTTGTAGAGATTTTGAGCAAAATAATAATAATACAATGAATTTAATAAGAAAAATACTTCCGATTTCTAATATTAGAAATTTCTCTGAAGTAATATTGAAATTGGAGCAAAAATATACTATTATTTTTTGTAGTAGTTTAAGTATTTATGTATTTGAATTATTATTATGTACAGTAAAAAACATATTCTATTCTATTCTATTATATTATATTCTATTCTAATCTATTTCTAATATTAGAAATTTTTCGGAAGTGTAAAAATATCATAGAATGTGTAAAATATTTTCCATAGCAAGGCGCAGCCGTTCAAAACCTCAACAGATTTATTTCATTTTTGAAAATGAACGTGAAGTTTGCTGATGTGACAGGGGTGCATTTTTCATGTCTTGTGGCGTCCAACTTTGCTGCGATGTTGTCTCTCTCCACTGCAGACAATTCCATGGAAGTGGAGTGAGTGGAGACACTTGTGGTGATTTCGAGAGCAAGACTGCTTTCTGGTTCCCCGGCCCTCGTTGTAGAAAGCAAACTCACTCTCCAAATCTCCCTTTCAACCGTCACACAACGCATTCTGATTGGTTATTGCGTTCAAATGAACGAATCAGAGTGCGTTGTGTGACGTTTGAAAGGGAGATACGTCACACAACGCACTCTGATTGGTTATTGCGTTCAAATGAACCAATCAGAGTGCATTGTGTGACAGTTGAAAGGGAGATGCGTCACACAACGCACTCTGATTGGTTATTGCGTTCAAATGAACCAATCAGAGTGCATTGTGTGACGGTTTGAAAGGGAGATACGTCACACAACCGTCACTCTGATTGGTTATTGCGTTCAAATGAACCAATCAGTGTGACGGTTGAAAGGGAGATCCGGGGATTTTGAGAGTGGAGAGTATTTCTTGAATGAGGGCCTCGTGTCTTCTGAAACACTCTCCGATTGCTCTTAGGATTCTATGTCGAACTAGGCCGAAATATGAAACAAGAATCAATAACTAGAATTAGTGACAAAATACTTCCCAATTAGGTGCCGGGTCAACACGAGAACTTACAAACAATTGTAACCAAATTAAGAATACAAGCGAGTGCTTAACCACAGAGCTTATTTATCGAGATTTTCCCCTCTCGCCAAACCCTCGAGGGTGCTTCACACCCTCGAGAGTATGGCAATCT
The DNA here is from genome assembly GCA_024516035.1 of Bactericera cockerelli. Classification (NCBI taxonomy): domain Eukaryota; kingdom Metazoa; phylum Arthropoda; class Insecta; order Hemiptera; family Triozidae; genus Bactericera; species Bactericera cockerelli. The sequence goes on from CM044966.1 coordinate 14,270,509, forward strand.
CTTCCACCCAACACTTGTTGTTTTTTTTTCGTTACCACCACCTCTATATAATTCAAACTAAAGAGTAACAAGAATATAAAAAAACAACAGTCTAAAACAAAATCCTCAAACTATGAAAAAAGAAGATTGTGTTTAGTATATCGTGTCAACAGGCAACACATCATTGGGTGTGCGGTTGTTTAATATAAGTTTTTAAATATATTTATATTATGTAGGTATTTTAACTAAAAAAAAGTCAGAAACATTCTTACCAAATGTTCAGGGCATCATTTTTATAGCTTCTTGATTTACAATGGCCCTAAATTTCTCGTCGTCCTGAAATAAATTAAATTCAGTGTTTTTTAGGGTTTTGTTCATTTAAAAAATAAACCAGCGTGACTTTCTGAAATTTCCAAAAAATCAAAAATTACTCCACTATATCCAGATTATCCAGGTAAATTTCAAAAATGTCGGAAATTTATTTGAAAAATATTGAAAAAAAGATATTAGGATATAATATTAAGATATGGAAGAGTGCTTGGATTCTGAGCTACACACTAAATTGTGATTTAATATCATAGCGGAAGCAGCTCAAGTCAGGAGATATTGATATTTACGCAAACTTGGTAGAAAATGCTTTAAGAATTAACCAGATAAACCTTGCCTAAAGTATTTTTTTTTTTAATATGAATGTGTCGGCAGCCTTTTTTACTTCGTAGCCATGAAACAGGAGCTACTGTAGACGCTTGCGGTCTGTGTTGTAGCTTGCCCATCCCGTAGTCTGCCTCCCCTCCGATGGGCGAGAAGTGACACAATAATAAGTGCTGGGACAACACGAGCTCACCGGAAGGCATCCTTTTCAAACAACTGTAACCAAATTAAGAATAATACCTACAAATATTTTCTCGGTACGGGGATCGAACCCGGGACCTTCCGCATGGCATGCAAGAGTTTGACCTTTGAGCTAATCGCGCGCTCGCACTGCGGCCGACTTATGAAACAGTTAGTTAGTTATCATATTTGTGTTAATAACTTTCGTGATATCACAACTACTCAATCTCGCTTTACTAAAACTACCTCGAAACCGGGACTTGAACCAACGACCTTCAGGTTACAAGTCCGCCACTTTATCGATCAAGCTACAGAGGTCGGTAAATTATGAAACAGGATTAAATATCGAGGTTTTTTTTTAATCCACAATTCAAGCGACCATCACTTAATAGCTGATATAAATGCGCAGTGATTGGTTGAAATTCCCACCAGAAGAATTATCGTGTTAAGGGATATTGTACGATTTATTCAATACATGTTATAAATAAAATAAATATTTCGTTGAATGCATCAACGGGGGGCATGGTTCCTTCCACACATGCAGCATTGCCAATCTGTACAGCCATCGAAATCCACGATTAGTTAATCTAATCCTGTTTCATATTCGGGCCTTTATTAATAAACATGCAATGAAAGTTCTTACTGTCATCGGCTGACAACAAATGCCCCCGATTGCCTTGAATGCTTTGGTGCCGAAGTTGGGTTTCTTAGTTGCTCCAGTGCCAGCTTTTGTTCCATCTCCAGTGCCAGCTTTTGTTCCATCAGCTGTCTGTTGCTGAAATAATTTCAATTTGCACTAAAATAAGAAAATACACTGCCAATAATTATGGACACAATACTTCCTCGTGATGGACGAATCAATAAATTTTTTTTTTTCAAAATCAACAATATTTAAATACATCTATCAAATTCTTAATCATCGAACATTTGAAGGGAATTTCCTGATGGAAAAGAAAAAGGATTTCCTCGTGATTGTTTCACATTGTATTTGAAATTATTTTTTCAACCTGAAAAAAAAAAAAAAAAAAAAAAAAAAAAAAACCTGTCCCGGTAGCTCAGTGGTAACCAGCCTCCGTGGCGTAATGGTTGTGACTCCTGCCCGTAGTCCAGAGGTCTCGAGTTTGACTCCCGGTTGGAGCAGACTTTTCGAAGAAAATTTTGTCCCTTCCAAACATGTGAGGCTGGCACTTCCGGCCCTACCAGGCTGGGTGAGGTTAATGTGGGTAGCTGGTACGATTCCCAGAGAATGGAAGGTAAAACCTCCGTCTTGTCTACCTCAAGTCAGGACGTTAAAACCCAATAGAATCAACTGGTCACAATAAATCTAATTAGGTCGCAGTGTTAATTGTAAGGGTTTCACTGAAAACCCTGCAACCAGGCCAGATAATAATAAAAGCTCAGTGGTAAAGGCGTCACTGTGTGAATCCAGAGATTCCAGAGGTCGCGGGTTCGAAACCCAGCCGGGACATGACAAGTTATCCTCCCATTTGGGATTTTTACCACATAATAATACGTCTTGGGCTTACTGCTGGAATAATGGGACTTAATAGTCCTAATTGGGCAGTATCAATAAGGCGATATTATTATTATTTTATACACGTGGAAATTCTGAGATTTTATACGAAATCACTTGTATCTCCAAAACACCTTAACAAATTTAACGTTTCATCTACATTCTAGATTATACAAAAAATTCTGTCTCGGCAAGTCGTAGACCTAATTCTTGCACTCTTTTATCTAAATTTTTTGATTTTCATAAATATCAGAGCTCAATCATATTTTATTAAAAAATATTTACAAATGAACTATGTGAAACACTAATATGCATATACATACATACGAAATTTCATTAAAATTGGATGAATCGTTCACAAAATATAAGCATTTAAGTAAAAAGTTAGTGGTCAGGCGCATGGTCTCTATCACCAAGAACCGCTAGTGCGAATTTGATGAATTTAAAATGGAACCATATATGTACAATTTGTACATACTATATGTATACAAAATTTCGCCAATATCCGTTCATTAGTTTCTGATATCTGCGCGTTACAAGGAATGTATTTAACAGAGCGACAGACCAACCATCAGACACACAACCAAAGTTGCTCATGAGATTATAAAACGTCCAGAAATATGAAAAAAATCGGAGCAAAAAAATATTTTTTCTTACAAAAACGAAAACAATACAATAGGTTTATGTTTGAAACAGCAAATAAACGTAGACGTTTATTTGCTTTATATATGGATATATATAAACCAATATATGTATAGGTTTTATATATGGATATAAAACACATAATTAATAATAATATAATGTTAGCTATTTGTAAGCTTACCTCAGACAGCTGAATCAGAATAAGAAAGCAGCTGAGCAACGCAAGTCTCATGACAAGTGTCATTCTGTGCTGATAAGTAAGTAATTCTCACTCTAACCGGTATATCACAAGTTTTAAAGAAACTACTAGAACAAATTCTAGAAAGCAGACTGCGCCAGTTTAGTAATTATAATAATAATTCCGTGTCCGTGAGATAGGTATTGATACCTAAATCACGGTGGTAAGAGGATTATTTGGACGCCTAGATCCAATGTCTATTAGGCTCCTTTCATGTCCATTGATTCTATTTGGTTTTAACGTCCTGACTTGGGGTAGACAGGACGGGGGTTTTACCCTCCATTCACTGGGAATCGTACCAGCTACCCACATTAACCTCACCCAGCCTGGGTAAGGCCGGAATTGCCAGGCTCACATGTTCGGAGGGAACAGAATTTTCTGTGCGAAAAGTCTGCTCCAACCGGGAATCGAACTCGAGATCTGTGGACTACGAGCAGTAGTCATAACCGTTACGCCACGGAGGCTGGTGAGTTTAGTAACTGATGAAGACAAAGCGCAATATTTCTCTTATATGCGAATGTTCCAATTGTAGAACACTTGTATCATTTCCGGCGTAAGCTCAAATATCATATAAATTTTATGAAACATATGGAACTCAGTATCTACCTGTTGGTAGGCCTGACGAGTGCGAATCTCTCACAACTCTTCATCGACAAATCAATCAATCAATCAACCAAATATAATTGTACAAATTTAAATTTGAATGTTACAAAATTGTTGATCTTGAAAGTAATGCTCATGCTAGTACATACAACTGAATACAGGTAAAAAAAACCAAGTATTTTAAGTAATGAAACTACCCCACAAAACAAGAGGACTGTATCCCCTTAGTTTGGGGTAGTCGCATTAAATATACGTTAACTATTATACCTATTATGTACAATATTATAAATGCACATAAATTACAAATTAGGGGAAGGTCTCCCAAAACCGGGTACTTAGTTTTCTAGGCCATCTAGCGGAAAAGCCATTATCATCAGCTAAGCAAATTAAACTGAAAAACATCCACAACGTTGTTAGCTATCTAAATTTGAAAACGATACGTCGCTATGTATTGCCATTTTTTGTTAAATTTATTTTTTTCAAAAAAAGTCAAAGTACCCGGTTCTATCAACCCGGTCTTTCAGAACCGGGTACTGGGTATGACAGAACCGGGTACCCCTCGTATTTCCTATGAAAGACATTGATAAAAAGTTCAATGATGTTTATTGAAACGAACTTTAACATTTTTTTATTTTTATTTATGAGCATAAGTAATTTCAATGTAAAAAATAATTATTTTTCGAATGGCAAACAAATTTGAACCTAAATTTTAGAAAAATAAAATAGGACTTACAACTATCTTTCTTGACATTGTAAAAAATAACTAGAATAGGAATTGTACTAAAATATTAGGATATTTGTTAAAAAAAAAAAAAAAAAAAAACAATAGGTAGGTAATAAAAAAGGAGAAATAATAGTGATTTCACACACTTAAAGAATATTGATCGTCTTGAGTTACATTAAAATATAAAAAATAATTGAATGACATTACAAAATAATATGTAGCAGGTCCCAACTTGCTCACCTACTTAACTTCAATACCTTCCCTGAAAAAATTTCCAGAGACATATCAAAGACAACTTAAAAAATGTAAGTACTTAAAAAACACACAACAATAAGGAAAAAAATAGGCTGCTCAAATCGGGTACCTGAAAATCTGTACTGATCTGTACACGGTTTTATCAACCCCAAAGTACCCGGTATGAACAGACTCATGACTTTCTGTAAAAAATATTGAATAACCAAGACATGCAAAACGATATTAAAAAGATTTAATTATGATATGAAATAACACTTCTTAAGTAACAGCTTTACACACTTACCATGAATTTTCAGCACAAATAGCTGTTAAAAGTCACTCGATAACTGTGGGTTCGAAAATAAGGAAATAACACGAGCAAAACTTGAACCTCAAATCAGAGCGAAATGACTCGAAATGAAATTGGTTTGTTTACAAAAGTTAGGCTCTGCTAGGAAGAGATTTTAGTTTCTGTAATCAGTTCATTGATGGCATTAGCGGTATCGTCGGAAACAGTGGTACCCGGTATTAGCAGACTACCCGGTTTTAGCAAACCTTCCCCTACTAATATATAACTAATTCTAAATTTAAGATTTACCGTTCTGTTGTAAGTTTTCATATTAGAAAGTTTATTACGGCCGAATTTTGGAACAAAATTATACAAGGATTTTTAATCCAAGCCACTATCACTTAACAGCTGCTGTAAATGCGCTATGATTGGTTAAAATTCCCTCCAGAAGGCGTGGTCTGTTTTGTTCCTCCTCTGTCGGTTAGGTGACTAATTGTGTAGGATTAGTTAATCTAATCCTGTTCCATAACTTACGTCTTAGAAATAATAATAATATCGCCTTATTTATACTGCCCAATAAGGACCATTAAAGTCCCATTATTCCAGCAGTAAGCCCAAGATATATTATAATGTGGTAAAAATCCCAAATGGGAGGATAAATTGGCATGTCCCGGCTGGGTTTCGAACCCACGACCTCTGGAACCTCTGGATTCACAGAGTGCCGCCTTTACCACTGAGCTACCGGGACAGACTGTAATTCAGTAATTTCCCAGTGCGTCTGGGTTGTACCTGGTCTGTGGGCTAGGTGACTGGTGAGAACCAATATGAGGAAGTAGAAAAAGTAAAACGTAGTTTCTACTAATTAGGTCTCATAATTAATTCTCATCTTTTGACAAGCTCTTGAACGCAATAATGGAAAGCAGCAGTGGTGAGTCATCAGAAAAGATGGCCGCCAAATGGTGAAGAAAATAAGGGTTGAGTGGAAGAGATTGCCACAGACAATAACCCCGCCCTTTAGGTAGGACATCACTTCAACTTCATTCTCTTTTTCTTTTCTCTTGTATATCTGCTTAATCTTTTTGTTTTTCTTTATATTTCATTGTATTCTACTGTATATATTTTTTTGTTCTACCTAATAAAGCTTTCTATAATAATAATAAGAAATTTCCGGAACAGCTTCAATGTTCTGGTAATATCACTGGATTTAGTAGGCGGCCACAACGAGGACCCTGACCTACACCCTCCACCCCAGACCCTGGCACCCACAGTTTGATAAAGGCATGCTCTATTTGCGAGTGGAAAGGGAAGAGGAAAGTAAAAGGGAATGCGGACAAGTGCGGACATCGCTGAAGAATTTGTCCAGAAACACCAGTAGCCCATTCGAGAAACACTCCACTCTTTCCAAATCCCCGAATCTCCGTTTCAATCGTCACACATCGCACTCTGATTGGTTTTTACGCTCAAATGAACCAATCAGAGTGCTTTGAGTGAGAGTTGAAAGGGAGATTCGGAGATTTAGAGAGTAGAAAGTGTTTCTGGAACGGGCTACATGTACTGCTTCAACTAAACGTTCCTTGAAACTTCAAGGATATGCCCCCGTGTGATGGAAGCTCTACTACTCTTGCATCTATCCGTCGCGTCGGATCGGATTATCCGTGAAATAGACATCAGCATGCTGAAGGTTCAATTGTTGTGGTCACTAAGCAAGTCCTAGCCTCGCTGCACGTTGCTTCACCTCAGTGACAGATCTGAAGTCCGCTCTAGAAACACTCTCCACCCTCAATTCCAGTGAATATCCCTTTCAACCGTCACACAACGGTCTCTGATTGGTTAATTCGCACGCAATAACCAATCAGAGTGCGTTGTGACGAGACGCCTTCCGCAGGAAATTTCAACCAACTACAGCGCATTTATATCAGTTGTTAAGTGATAGTGACTTGGAACAACAAATCCTAGATATTTAAACATATTTCATAATTTGCCCGAAGAAACGTTCTAATATTATTTGTTGATGAAGAGATGTGAGAGTTTTGCGCTCATCAGACTTACCAATAAGTAGATACTCAATGTTTTATGTACATATATTTTTTGCTAATTAAGCTTGCGCATTGAATTATACCTGTGTCTGGCACTTGTATCGTTCACCTGTATCAGACTGTAAGAGTAAAGGAACTCTTTAGTTCGATTCTTGCAGGTTAAACAGAGTGTTGTATTGTAATGTACTGTATTAGTGTCCTACAGAACATTCACAGTATTCACACATAAGTGGAATATTGAGCAAAGTTTTCATCAGTTACTAAACTGGCGCAGTCTGCTTTCTGTCTCTAGAACTTGTTCTATTTATTTTTTTAAAACTTGATATACCGGGTGGAGTGAGAATTACTCATCAGCACAGAATGACACTTGTCATGAAACTTGTGTTACTCAGCTGCTTTCTTATTCTGATTCAGCTGTCTGAGGTAAGCTTACAAGTAGCTACCAGTGTATTATTATTAATTATGTTAAGTAAGACATAAGCAAATAAACATAAATACCAATATCGATTAAAAACTTCAAAAGAAATATCTGGCTGATTACATAGTCCATTGTAAACATGCAGTAAGATTGATTTTCGGAATGGTAATGTCTTTGTAAAAGTAGCATGTTTGAAAAAAAAAATATTGTAAACTTACAGTAAGGTTGATTCTCGGAAAGGCTATCTCATTGTAACAGCAGCAAGCTTGAAAAAAAAAACTTATTGTAGACTTACAGTAAATGTTCTGTTTTATCTGGGATTGGTTTGCTTCATTCCTGCACAGTAGGTACAAAAACATTGATCTAGTAACTGAATTCTTATACCTTTTTTTGAGGGAAATAATTGCCATAGGAAACAAAGACGTGATTTTAATTCAAGGCCGTGAAAAAAGAAACAAGAACAAAAAGGAGAATAAAAAATAATGTCCTACCTAAAGGACGGGGTTATTGTCTGTGGCAATAGTGGAGGGGTTATTTCCTATGTCAATAGTGGAGGGGTTATTTCCTATGTCAATAGTGGAGGGGTTATTTCCTATGTCAATAGTGGAGGGGTTATTTCCTATGTCAATAGTGGAGGGGTTATTTCCTATGTCAATAGTGGAGGGGTTTTTTCCTATGTCAATAGTGGAGGGGTTATTTCCTATGTCAATAGTGGAGGGGTTATTTCCTGTGGCAATAGTGGAGGGGTTATTTCCTGCAGCAAATAAATACCCCTTCACCCAATCCTTAAATTTAAATTATTAAATTGAAATTATTTCAGCAAAAACCAGCTGGTGGTGAAGCTAAAAAGAAAACCAGCATCGGGTGCTTGGGTTGTTTTAAAATACGTCAAAAACCGAGAGGGTCCTCCAGACAAGGCGAGCAAGAGGAGGTGAAGAATGAGAAGACCACCAGTGTAAGTCCAGTCACCAGTGTAAGGATTTGCTTCATATTACAATATGTATAAATATAAATATAGAATAGAATAATAATGTTTATTTGTAATATTATGTTACAATATAAATGACAAATTACTGAGATAAACTTAAGATATAAATATGGCAATGGTTGGTATAAAATTAATAACATGGCATGAATATAAACTAAAAGAGGCAGTTTTAAAGTATTTACTCCCACTGAAGTATAAAATCTTAATATATAAATGTCAAAGTCACTGACTGACCACTGACTGACTGATCATCGCTCTACAGCCCAAACCGTAAGTCCTAGGAAGCTGAAATTTGGTAGGTAGCTTTGTCTTATAGTGCAATAAGACGAGATTTTTCGAAAGTCCCACTACAACACCTGCCATTGGCGAAAAAGGATTTTTTGCTTTCACGGCCATGCCTCGGCCCGCAAAGCGGGCGACAGCCCGCTAGTGAAATATAATATTAATAAAATATAAAAATAGCAGACCGACAGACAGACACAAAACCTAAGTTGCTCAGGAAGTTATGAAAGTAGGTATATGACACGTCCAGAAATATGAAACAAATCAAAAAAAAAAAAAAAAAAAAAGAAATCGGAGCAAAAAAAAAACATTTTTTCTCTCAAAAAAAACGAACACAATTCTTCCGATTTCTAATATTAGAAAAAATGTCGGAAGTAAAAAGGCGCGAATTATGAAACAGGATAAGATTTACTAATCCTTCACTATCCCTTATCACGCATACTGGTGGTAATTTCAACCAATCGCAACGCAATTATATCAGCTGTTAAGTGATAGTGGCTTGAATTTTGGACTAAAAAACCTCGATATTTATAAAACCTGGTTGCAGGGTTTCAGATAAAATACCATTCAGTTAACACTGCGACCTAGTGAGATCTATTGTGACCAGGGAGAAAATGTCTCATGCTATTTCCCAGTTCTGTGCCTTTGACGGATCGTCTGGGCTTAGTTGGGCGGGGTTGTCCAATACTAAACACCCTACTCGTATGTCCCTTCATGAGAAGAGGTCAGTCTCCGGACGAGGTGTTCTTGGTTATGGAGATCTTATTATTCAATATTCTTAGTTATTTTTGTTTGAAATACTATATCCTAATATCTTTGTGCGCTTTATGGATTAGTATGAAATGTTCTCCAGGTCTTTAAATGTGTATGGTGTTATTTTTATGATATTCTTTGTTACTTTTGTTTTGAAATACTATATCCTAATATCTTATTGTCTTCCCAAACAGAGAGAGTCCTCCGCACGAGGCAAACAGGAACAGGAGAAGGAGTTGGACTCAGTGCCTTCCGCTTACAGATATAAACCAAGAGTAAGAACTTCCTTCACAGTTTTATATAAATAAGGCCCGAACAACTTCTCACTTTTCTGTTTCTACTGATTAAATTCTGTTTAAGATGCACTGGTAGTCAAGTGGTTAATCCAGGTAGCGTAGAGATCCGTTGGTTCGAATTCCACCCAGTGCACGAATTTTTCCTCATTAATTTGAGTCTGTGACCACATAATAATAAGACTGGGTTAGGTGGTAGTATTATTCCACTAATACTACCTAAGCGTCTACAGTAGCTCCTGTTTCATGGCTACGAAATAAAAAAGGCTGTGAAACACTCATCTTTAAAAAAAAGATATACTCATTTTTTTGTGAAAATGAAATATGCATATTATAATAAATGGGAATACATCACATCAATTCTTGTAAAAGTGTATTTTGGCTTGGATTTGGGATTAAAATAACCTAGATATTGAATCCTGTTTTCACAATTCAGCCTGTAAATTCTTTAGGCAAGATTAATAATGTTCAAAGCATTACCTACCACCTAACCACCTATGCGTAAATACCAATATCTCCTGACCTAAGCTCCTTTCCACAGGGGAATGGAGCTGAAATATGAATCCTTATAATATCATATCACAAATTAGTGGGTAGCGCAGAATTATAGGACTCTTCTGTCACTTAATTTTATATCATGGTATAATCAGTATAAACAGAAAAGTGAGAAGTTGTATTAGATGTACAATGTACATGAATATCAGAACATACCTGAACAGCTGTTTCGAGCTTATTTGGTCTCATTAGCAGGTAATAGTTCTGAATATCTATGCCATCAACTAACCTCTCTATTTTAATCAGTATAAACAGAAAAGTGAGAAGTTGTATTAGATGTACCTACATGAATATCAGAACATATACCATGGTTGGTTTTACAACATGGTTGGTTTTACAATCGAACAAAACCCCAAAATAACGGTCAAATAACTAGGGGCTCCAAACTAAATAAGGATCGTCCATATCATAATATCTTATTTTCAATACTTTAAAATAAATCACCGTCATTTTTGAAAATTTGCCCTGAGACAGTGAAGTAATTTTTGAATTGTTTGCAAATTTCTGATGAAAATTTCCCAATTCTGATTTTAGGCCAGTTTATTTTTTGTACGAACAAACCCTTAAAAAATACTGAATTTATTTTATTTCAGGCTACCCAAGACGACCAATTTGACTTTTTGCCATCGCCTTAGAAGCCCTGTGAAAAATCTAGCATCCAGAACATTTGGAGTTAAAAGTCCCGAACTTGATTCAATGAAAAATCTGCTAAAACATTTTGTGTGAAAATTACCAATTTCCAATATATAAAAAAAAAAAAAAAAATTAGGTACTAGAACACAAGGGCACGATTTGCAACCACCCTGTATAGTGTATACTTTATATTATGTACTTATAACAGACGTATTGCACTTATTTATTACATACACACTTATCTATCTTGCTATCTACAAATTCTACGTATTCACAAACTGCTAATGTACATAATATGCGATAATAATATATTTTAATTTACATATTTTGTAGAATTCAACCTGTTCTTTGAAGCACAGGTGTAAGAACGAAATCTCGTGATTTTGTGGGTTGCGATAAACGATATTATTCATAATAATAATAATGATCTTTTTTGACATTTTCATGTCTTTGCTCTGGCACATAACCAAAATTATGTGACGAAATTTTGTAACGATATTATGTAACGAAATATCGAATTGTAAAGGGAGACAAGTCTTCTAATATCGGATATCGATATTATGGTTTCGATATTATCGATATACCTAATATCGATATTTTCGTTTCGATATTGCAACCCTAAGAGAAGAGGGAAAGTGTGTGTCATGCGCACAATACGAAATTTGGTCAGTTGGGTTTTGGACCTTGAATAGTAAAGATGAAAATGTCGAAATGGTTGCAGACTCGTATGCAAGCGTTTTTTTATTTTACTATTTTATTTACTATTTCACTAGTATACAATACATAGTCACCGTGGCTGAGTGAGTTAGCGCACTAGGCATTGCACTCATGGTGACCTGGCTTCGAATGGTGAACCTGATGTAGGCTCTGTACTGGGATGTTTGGGGTCCACTCATACCTCGTGAGGAAACATGAGTGACCTGTGGCTACAGAAAATAAGGTGTTTAAACTTCAACCGTAAAAGGGTCAGTTATTTGTATGATATTTGTTTTTTGTTTGGGTTTAACATAGCTTTCAACTGCATGGTCAATTGGTCATTTGGTCATATCACGACGATGGGTGTTTTGCCCTATACTTGCATAAAACCTACAAACCAGCTATTCAAATCAACCTCAGCTAGCCTGAGAGAGGCCGGAAATAGTCAGCATCACGAGAGTTCAACTTTGAATGAGCACCGTTCCAAGTCCTCACCTCGCTGGCTGTTGCTTATCTTGAGTTACAGAACGAAACTGCTGTAAAAAAAAGTTATAATACTTGTGTTAATCACTTTCGTGATATCACAACTGCTCAAACTCGCTTTACTGAATCCACTCTGAAACAGGGACTTGAACCACCGACCTCCAGGTTACAAGTCCGCTGCCTTATCAGAATCAGAAACTGATAAACTGAAAACTGATTATCGATCAAGCTACTGAGTTCGGTACGAAACTGATGTATTGAACGTGCTATCGACGCTGGCGTTACTGGCTGAATGCATGTTGGCTGGTGTCACTATTGTGGGAGTAGACCGCGCGCCGCCAGTGACTTGGAACTTATCTAAGTGGGCGGACCGACCTCAGTAGCTTGATCGATAAGGCGGCGGACTTGTAACCTGGATGTCGGTAGTTCAAGTCCCGGTTTCAGCGTCTGAGTAGTTGTGATATCACGATAGTGATTAACACAAATATAATAACTATCTAAGTAGGCGGCCACATCGAGACCCTAGGCCTGGACCCTATACTCTAGGACCAAGCGCGCGAATACAACGGAGGCCCATACCCTGGACCCTGGGTAGCACGTAAAATAATCTAACCATGTTATTAATTTTTATTGAATCAAAAGTTCATCATTTTAAATCAAAGATTTCACCGAGGGACTACAAGTTATTAAATGGGAAGTATTGTGAGCACTTCTCGCCCATCAGAGGGAAGGTATACTACAGGATGGGTCTACGGTAGTTCCTGTTTCATGGCTACGAAATAAAAAAAGGCTGTGAAACACTCATCTTTAAAAAAAAATGTAAGAGTCCCGAAAATCGTCTATATCAAGCTGTAGGTACTAAGGTCTGGGTAGGGTCTGAGACACGAGACAAGGCAATTGCTTTGTTGCATAATTACATATTATATCAGTATAAACAGTATAAACAGAAAAGTGTGAAGTTGTACTAGATGTACATGAATATCAGAACATACCTGGACACTCTGGACAGTTGTTTCGAGCTTATTTGCTCTCATCAGCAGGCAATAGTTCAGAATATCCTTGACATCAACTAACCTCTTTATTAAGATCTACGACTGAAGGAAAATATTCATTTAGAGTATACATTTTATTTTTTCAACAATATTTAAATACATCTATCAAATTCTTAATCATCAAACATTTGAAGGGGATTTTTCTGATGGAAAAGTCCCAAGAATGCAGCCTGCATTGCCTCTTTGAACTGCATCAATGTATTATCTACATTAATGTACATACTAATGTACATATTCATAGTGATGTCCGTCTGTTGATTAAATAATAAATGTTCTGATCTATGTATAAAAAAACAACATATTAATGTATAATAATTAATAAACATGAGTACTGTACAGAATGACGTAACCCCACATAGGTTTCCTAGAAGAGACAGGCGGTCTGTCACGAGGGCTGGCGTGTCCAAGGTTATCAGGTTCGACTACTGGCCTCGAGCAATAATAGTGGGATGAAATTAAAAGTCACAATAATTGACTAACAGGCGCGGCCGGTGCTAAGGAGCTGAGAAACTGCAGCACCCCCAGACACAATAATAATAGAAAATCTTATAAGGGCTAAGTTTTATAAGTAAAGCTATTAAGCCCAGGACAAAATTATGAGGTTATGTTATACAAATGATGCACTATTTAATAGAGAAAAAATCATCAATTTTAGTTTTGAATGAGTTTGTGGATGGAGCATTAATCATGGTATCAGTTAATGAATTCCAGTTACAAAATACCCTGTTACTAAAAAAATATTTTCTAACATCTTTTTTATTTCTTTCTTTAACAATGAAGACTATCAGAAATTTCCAGATTAATTAATGCATTATTATAATGATTTGCATGGAAAACGTACTCAAACTCTTTAGATATAATGGAAAAGTGACTCAATTAATCCCATTTTAGTCCGGTTTATGTGGCAGCACCCCTGAATTATTTTCTTACCGTCCACGCCTGATAGATAGAATGTTTTTTTTATATAATTATGTATCCATTAGGCTCTTTATCATGTAGACAGTCATGTTGTGTGTGCAATTGTGCGTATAGGTATCATTGTACATTTATGACAGTCGTGTATGTAGGTAGATTATTGCTTATTACTCTTCCACACTCAAAAGGTTGGGTGGAAGAGATTGCCATAGGAAATAACCCCGCCCTTTAGTTTGGACAAATTTGTGTATATCTGGTATCTATACGCTACCTGGATTCCGTGTAGCGTTGGGATCCGTTGGATCGAATCCCACCCAGTGCATGAATTTTTCCCCATTAATTTGAGTTTGTGACCACATAATAATAAGACTCTGAGGTAAGGTGGTAGAACATACTTTAAGCATTAACCTCGCCTGGTGGTTACCTTCCACTAAATAGTGTTATTATAATTATATATATTCATCTATTTTTATCCCTTTTATCTTATATTATATAATGTTATTAACGGGTATCTCGGTACAGCTACCGAGTTACCTTGTTATTATCATCAGTTCCTAATTTCATAGTCTCATACAGACACTGAATTAATATACACACTAGTCTGGGCCGCAAAAAAAAAAACACTGCCAATTATGGACACAATACTTCCTCGTGATTGCTTCACATTGTAAACACGTGCCAATTTTGAGATTTTATAGAAAATTACTTGTATCTCCAAAACGGCTCAACTGATTTTCTTCAAATTTGTTTTATATGGTAGAATATCGTTTTTTCTACATTCTAAATTCCACAAAAAATTCTGTATCGGCAAGTCGTGGTCCTTTTTTTTTACTTTTTTGTCCAAAATTTCGGATTTTCTTAAATATCAGAGTCAAATTATAATTAATTTAAAAATAAATACAAATAACCTATGTAAAACAATATGAGCATATTCTTACAAAATTTCATCGAAATCGGGTGGACCGTTCACGAGATATAAGCGTTTAAGTAAAAAGTTAGTGGTCAGGCGCATGGTCTTTTTCACCCAGAACCGCTTGTATGAATTCGATTAATTTAAAATGGGACCATCTACAGAATGTCTCCTAGATGTGTGCAAAATTTCATCAAAATCCGTTGAGTAGTTTCCGAGATTTGCGCGTTACAAGGAATCGTTTTAACAGACCGACAGACGGACACAAAACCATCGTAAAAAAAAAAATATTTTTTTTTACAAAAACGAACACAATACTTCCGATTTCTAATATTAGAAATTTTAAGGAAGTAAAATGCAAACTGCAAGTGCAAATCGTTTCTTGTCAATCAACTCCAACAGAAGTTCTAATCCTTCTAAAGGGTTGGGTGGAAGAGATTGACACAGGTAATAACCCCGCCCAATAGGTAGGGCATTAGCTTTATTCTCTTTTTTACTTTCCTTATCCTATAATAAGGAAAGTATTGTATTCGTCGAAAATTTGACCTACCCAGTTTTGTTTCTTTGTTCAATCTATTTATTTTTTGTTTATAATTTCATTGTATTTTACTGTATATATTTTTGTCTTACCTAATAAAGCATACTTCTATAATAATAATCTTTTTCTCAACACCTTGATCTCCTATATAAAAATAGCTATTAACTAACCAGGTAGTTATGTGTTCAATAATCAATCATATTGAGTTATTGAGGTGGCGTTTCCCCGTTTCCTTCAACCCACCATATTATTATTTATCTATTCAACTTTGAGCAACTAGTTATGGACAAATTATACCTATTGGACAAATGCGTGATTAGCTCAATGGTTAAACACTCTTTGGTATTAGGCTTTGGGGGGCCCTAAAACGTGTTTTGTCACTGAAAACTGACTATCGAAAATTTCGGGTGATTCCATTACTTTCCTTTCTATATTTCTATATCTTCCCGAAAAGTACATTTTTTTTATTTAAAGATGAGTGTTTCACAGCCGTTTTTATTTCGTAGCCATGAAATAGGAGCTACTGTAGACGATGTGGTCTGTGTTGTAGCCTGCCCATCCCGTAGTATGCCTCCCCTCTGATGGGCGAGAAGTGACACAATACTTCCCATTTAGGTGCTGGGTCAACACGAGCGCACCGGAAGGTATCCCTTCCCGCTTCCGATAGTCAGTTTTCAATTTTCGATAGTCAGTTTTCAAGATAATATTATTATTATTATTATCTACAATAAGGACAGTAAAAAAGAATAATGAAGAAAAAAAAAA
The DNA here is from genome assembly GCA_024516035.1 of Bactericera cockerelli. NCBI lineage: Eukaryota > Metazoa > Arthropoda > Insecta > Hemiptera > Triozidae > Bactericera > Bactericera cockerelli. The sequence continues at coordinate 14,286,879 of CM044966.1, forward strand.
AAGGATAAATGAAGACGAACAAAGAAAGAGCAGAAGAAGAATGAAAAGAAGGAAGAAGAATAATGAAGAAAAAGAAGAAAGAAGATTTAGAAAATGTGTCATACAATATTTCTCGCAGAATCCACGCCAGTGTGAGGTAACTTTGAAAATGACTCAGCCATAAGTTTTCTGTACAGCTCTTGCTCAAGCTGTACTTATGAGTCACTTAAGTCACGTTCAGGATCTTAAGTTCGTCATGCTGGAGTAGTCATGGGAGCAAACTTAAGTCCATTGCCGGGAATGTGAAAAAAGTTACAAATTTGACACAGTATGACTCAAAACTTATGAAAAAAATTACAATTTTAATATAGCATTACTCAATTTTTTTAAAATAAGATACAGATTTGATACAGTATGACTCAAAACTTATGAAAAAAATTACAATTTCAATATAGTATGACTCAAAATTTATGAAAAAAATTACAATTTTGTTATAGTATGACTCTAAACGTGTGTAAAAAGATACAAATTTGATACTTTAAACTGCGAAAAAACCATTTCTGACACAGAATAGACTCGCCAGGGCGAATTGATCACAACTTTTTGGACACAGGCTCAAGAACCAGAACATAATTATTATCATGTCAAATCATTTGTCTTCGGAGGACCCACCTGAGTCCTGATAATAATAATAATAGTTTTAAATGTCCTGAGAACCCTAGAGTGTCATTTACACGGGATTTCAAAAGCAAGCGCGCGATTAGCCAGTGTTTAAGCACTCGCTTGCCATGCAGAAGGTCCCGGGTTCGATCCCCCGTGCCGACAAAAATTTGTATTCAAAATTTAGTTACAGTTGTTTCTAAGGGATATATTTCGGTGCGCTCGTGTTGACCCAGAACCTAAATGAGAAGTATTGTGTCACTTCTCGCCCATCAGAAGGGAGGCATACTACGGGATGGGCAGGCTACAACACAGACCACAAGCGTCTGCAGTAGCTACTGTTTCATGGATACGAAATAAAAAAGGCTGTAAAACACTCATCTTAAAAAAAAGTTCACCACAATTATTAGGTGTACTGTTGAAAAGCACGCCCTGAAAACTAGCTCATCTCTCCGTTCTCTAGGTCTTTCTTATCACCATGGTAAATTTCCAGCTTTAAATTTCTATTTTTTTGCCAGCGTGGATGGCGCGTTGAGGTTCTCGTAGGATCACCGAACTTAAGCAACGTCCAGCATGGTCAAAACTTCGTGGTGCTGGCATTCCGGCCCAACCCAGGCTGGGTGAGGTGAATGTGGGTAGCAGGTTTGCGAGTTTCCTGCGAATAGAGGGTAAAGTTTTGTTAAAGCGATTGGAACAGCAGTATCTGTATAGTGGAATTAGAAAACATTTTTGTAATCCCTTTTGTGCAACTAAGTTTATATTTTGCTTGTTGTCTTCGGGAAAAGTTAATAGACAAATTCTATGTGTCAAGTCACTGCTAAGCGTCGGATTTCCCTATCGTACACAGTACGCAATATTAGGTGATTTAGCGCCACAGAGGTATTACAAAAACGTCTATTAACTCCAAGAACGAAATCGAGCCTGACTGAATTGTACAGTTTTATACTTAGGGCGGAATTAATAGACGTTTTTGTAATACCTCTGTGGCGCTAAGTCACGGATTGGGTACTGTGAAGGATAGGGAAAACCGAAGCTAAGCAATGAATTGTGTTATAGATTTTTTCTATTAATTTCGCCCTTAGCCTTCAAAGGACTTTCAAGTATTATTATTTTGCTGAATGGTGATGTTTCTGTCCATTGAAAGGACGAGTGACGTCACACCATGAATTATTATAGGGTAGAAATGTTACTCTACACGCGATTTCATACCTTTACCCCCCCCCCCTCTCTCTCTCTCTCTCCCTGTCTCTCTTTCTCATTAATCTACTCCTTCCCTCTCTCTCACACACACGCTTACTCCCTCTCTCACTCCCTATCTGCCTCTCTATCTCTATCTATCTCACTTTCTCTCTCTCCCTCTCTCACTGCCTCTCTCCCTCTCCCTCCTCTCTTTACCTATAGATAGGTATCTCTCTCTCACTATTTCTTATCTTCTTGACCCTTCATCACACACTCTTTCTTTCTCTCTCTGATTGTTCTCAGAGTTCAATGAGTAATGTCATCAACCCCGCCCATCTCCCACACATTCTCTCTCTCTCTCTCTCTCTTTTTCTCTCTCTCTCTCTCTCTCTTTCACTACATAAAGTGAATGTCATGGTTGCTCTGTTTCTAAGAGTACTTCATGTACAATATGTACATACATACAATTCCATATACATAAATAATACATACAATTGCATATACATAAGTAATGCATACAGCAAATGTAGAGCATTTATATTTCTACAGGGCAAAAAATAATAACAAAATCGAGAACTTAAGTTATGACTTAGCATTAGTTTTCCCCATCTAAGACAGTACGCGCTGTCTTAGATGGGACATGTCTTGCGCTGACAGTCTAAATAAAGCACTACTTATACTTATACGTCTTATACGCAAAATCTAGACTTAGTTCCACAGAGGTATTATAAAAACGTCTATTAATTCCGCCCTAGGCTTTCCCATCTGAGACAATAATAAGACAATAATAAAAAGACAATAAGCAAATTAGCTGCACAGAGGATAACAAAAATGTTCACTATACAGCTCGAATAACTGTTCGAATCGCTTTAAGGAATAGGTAGGTATCTTCTTATTTTAAATATTTTTAATAATATCTAATTATAAATACAATCTATAGTGGAATGTGACCACCAGGCGAGGTTAATTCTCAAAGCATTTTCTACCACCTAACCCTCAGAGTCCTATTACATATTATGTGGTCACAAACTCAAATAAACGAGGATAAATTCATGCACTGGGTATGATTTGAACCAAAAGATCCCTTATACGCTACCTGAATTACCAGACTAGCGCCTTAACCACTACCAGTGCAGTCCCAAATGGTTAGACCATTTGGGAAAGAAATTGATCGGAATTACTTGTGATCCCCGATCCAATCATTTTCTTTACCAAAAAATTGGTCTAGCCATTCAAAGAGGAAATGCTTCTTGCATCCCAGTCCCTGGGACAAGTTTGTTATATTTAAAAAATAAAACATGAATTATTTTGTAAACCAAAAAAAAAAAATCACGCTAAAACCGAGACTTGAACCACCGATGCGCGATGCCACAACTACTCAGACTTGATTTAATAAATCTGAAATCTCGATTTATATGCTGAAAGCGGGACTTGATCCATCGACCTCTAGGTTACAAGTCCGCCGCCTAATCAATCAAGCTACTGAGGTCGGTGACATATCCATCATTCACCAGTGTATCAATCAAAGACGCTACTACATGTGTATCAATCAAAGACGCTACTTCCCTAACTACTTTCCAATATGTCTACCGGTAATCATATTTGTGTTAATCACTATCGTGATATCACAACTACTCAAACTCGCTTTACTAAATCTACGCTGAAACCGGGACTTGAACCACCGACCTCCAGGTTACAAGTACGCTGCCTTATCGATCAACCTACTGAGGTCGGTAACATGTCCATCATTCACCTTGTCTACCTATATCGGTTGACAGTGATTCATCCCATTCATGAATCCAAGCGGGCGTGGAGGCCAACTTTCATTCATAAAATTCATCCAGGACACTTGGTTCATACGAAATCAGGGACGATTTTAAAATAAACTTTCTTGAAAAAAAGATATTATAATTTGTTTTTTTTTTTACATTTTCGGAACTTCGTTGAGGCCGCTTACATCATGGATAGATTATTTTGCGTGTGAAACTTCCCTCTCGCGTCTAGTTAGTAGTTAGGATACAAGTGAAGGGGAAAATGTGGCGGAGCTAGGTTCAAGAGTCGATGAACTGGTTTTCCAAAACTCCAAAATTCCGTCACACTCCGAGTCGAAAGGGAAATTTGGGGATTATCAGAGTGGAGTGAGTATGCTTTGCTGGATTGAGGGTCAGGTCTTCGTTTCAGAAACTTTTCTCGCTCTCAGAATCCCTTAATTTTCATTTCAACTGCACTCTTCTTCTTCTTTTACTCTGTCTTATCCCGCTCAAGCAGGGTCGACGTTGTTCAACTTCATGGTCGAGGTTGATTCGTTTTGGCACATTTTTTACGGCTCGATGCCCTTCCTAACGCCAACGATTTTATTTAATTTAACGTCCTGAATTAGGAGGGGGGTTATGGCCTCCATTCGCTGGGAATCGTAACAGCTACCCACATCAACCTCACCCAGACTGGGTAGGGCCGGAAATGACAGCCTCACAAATACGGAGGGAGCAGAATTTTCTGTGTGAAAAGTCTGCTCCAACCGGGAATCGAATTAAGGATCTCTGGACTGCGGGCATTAGTCACAACCGTTACGCCAAGGAGCCTGGCAACACCCAGAGCACACTATTCACATTTAAATCTCAAGCCGCATTTTGATAAAATCGTGCACATGCGCAGTGTGCTACATCTCGTCTACTGTACAGGGGCGGCCCTAGGGTCCAGGGCTCCATTGTGTTTGCGCACTATCACTATCCCAGTTATTATTATTATACAACGCTTTTTTAGATACAAATGGACATTATGTACAAACAAATAATTATTTTAACAATGAAAAAAGTGGAAACAATATATACAATAAAAATGAAAAAGAATAGAAAATATATAAAAACATATTTACTAACTAAAGGGCGGGGTTATTGCCTATGGCAATCTCTTCCACCCAACCCTTAAGGGCGCCAACGATTTTCTCTTATATTCTCTTGCCCATTCTGCCCCCTAGAGGCCACAATGCACCCCCCCCTGATCTCATTCATTGAAGCCGTGTTCACCGTGAAATCCACTTTAGGTACACATGTCCAACCCAGGCCATTCAGACCAGTAGCAACATCTCTTGGACATCCACACGACACACTCCCATGTAATTACCTACCCCCCATTTACCTTATTTAGAAGTTTAGTCTGGTCTCTGGTCACTAAAATGGGAATAAAGCTTGTAAATATTTATTTATTTAGAAACTTTATTAGTTGAACATATATACAGACAAATAATGGTAAATATTATATATAAAAATTGAAAATATTATAAACAAGAAAAAAAAAATAAACAAAATATCTTACATATGTCCTAACTAAAGGGCGGAGTTATTGCCTATGGCAATCTCTTCCACCCAATCCATTATTATCAATATCAGTATGAAATATTACTTGTATTACCTATTATAACAGTAAAACCGACCTCAGTAGCTTGATCGATAATGCGGCAGACTTGTAACCTGAAGGTCGGTGGTTCAAGACCCGGTTTCAGCGTAGATTTAGTAAAGCGAGTTTGAGTAGTTGTGATATCACGAAAGTGAACACAAATATGATAACTATCAAAGTTGATCCTGGATATAAGAAAAACCTAAATATAGTTTAAACTGAAAACAACATCAATACAGTTTAAACTGGATATAAGAGAAACATCAATACAGTTTAAACTGGATATAAGAGAAACCTCTATATATGTAGTTTAAACTGAATATAAGAGAAACCTCAATATAGTTTAAACTGAATATAAGAGAAACCTCAATACATTTTAAACTTGATATAAGAGAAACATCAATACAGTTTAAACTGGATATAAGATAAACATCCAAACAATTTAAACTGGATATACGAGAAATGTATACGAGTAGCTGATGTGATATCACGAAAGTGACGAACACAAATATGATAACTTTTTCTTTACCATTTTTATTCACCCCCTATTTACTGTGAACATGATTACCTTGATAATTATTTTTAATGTAATAAATCTAATAAAATAATTTATTTTATTGAATTAAATAAATCATGTAGACCATGCTCCTTATTTAGTATCAGTGCCAAAGAGAATGTTGTCTTGTTGAACACGACAGAGTTAATTCATCAGTAAGTAGATCCTTATAAATCCATCAAATGTGTAAACATATATTTTTTTTACAATTTTGGTCAATAGTCTGTCATTCTGGTTTTAAGATGATATTGAAAACATTCTTCTCGTTGGAATTGACATTTGATGTTAAACAGATGTTGGGCGAAAAATAATGGCCAAAACTGCCAAAAGTAATTAAGTATAATTATAATAATAATATTAATAATAATGTGTTTCTTTGTGTTATTATATCACAATTTTAGTAGGTATAGGTCAGAATTATAGGACTTTACGGTATCTTTAATATCCCAATATCTTATTTTTGCCTAGAACTCCGCCACTGGTCGCTGCTCACATTAAATCAGCTACTCATTTTTCCTCACGAGGTATGAGTAGACCCCGAGCACCCAAGTACAGAGCAGAAAGAATCCTGACCCGCTGGGGATCAAACTCAGGTCACCTAACTCACTCGGTCACGGGTACTACTGCTGTTGGGTCAAAACGGAAGGAAACCTTATTAAAAATACCAAGTTGGTCGTAGATAATAAAAAAAAAATTACGACGACGGAAGGGTAAAAGCTCCGTCGAATATGATCATGCTAAAGTTGAAAAACGACGTTTTTAACCTAATAAAAATAAACAAAAACCTATATATTTATTTACACTACCTATCTATATTTTTACAAAACAATCAACAATAAATTTAAAAAAAAAAACTTAATAATATGTAAAAAAAAGGAACAGTATTAATTTTTATAAAAACGTACGACTTCAAGTTAACTTGTGAATGGTAAAAATAATCAATAACATGGGTGAGTGGGGCCAAAACCCGTAATAGGAGGATAACTTTCAATGCCCCGGCAGGGTTTCGAACCCGCGACCTCTGGATTACCAGACCGACATCGATGCCCTCGCCCTTGAGCCACTGGCATCAAATGTACTTTACATAAATGCATATACAAGATTCATAAAATGCATACAAGATTCATAAATGCATACATGATTACCACCAGGTTAGTGGCAGATTGTAATATTAATATTGTATCGCCGTAAATTGTAATATAAATAAATAAATAAAAACATGACCGATGACCACACAGGAGCTTTAGATGCAACATGCATGTTAGAGAGTCATTTTGTGTTAAATGCAATTTTCTTAATGCATTTTGATATTTTTCAACACTAATGAATATGTTTTATGCACTTTTGTCATGTTTTCCACACAGAAATGAAAATAAACTGCTCTAGAGACGTGTAGGATACACTAGCCGTTACCCTGTACTTCGCAAGGGGTCTATTATTATCTGACCTGTTTGTAGTGTTCTAGTGAAAACTTCATATTAACACTGCGACCTATTGGGATTCACTGTGACCAGTTTACCCTACTTGATGTAAACAACCTGATTTGAGTTATTCGGCACAACAAAACGAATGGAGTTTTCTACCCACATAATTATTTGAAAAAGAGAGAGAGAGAAAAAAAGAAGAGAGAGAGAAAGAAAGAAAAAAAAAAGAGAGAGAGAGAGCAAAAAAGAAAGAAAAAGAAAGAAAGAAAGAGAGAGAAAGAAAAGAGAGAGAGAGAGAGTGAGAGAGAGAAAGAAAGGAAGAGAGAGATAGAGAGAGAAAAAGAGGGAAAGAAAGAGAGAGGGAGGGAGAGACAGAGATAAAGAGGAGGAGTAGAATGGTGATAAGTAGAGATAGTGAAAGAAAGAAAGAAAGAGAGAGAAGGTAGAGAGGGAGGGAGAGAGGGTGGGGAGGTAGAGAGGGTGTATGTATAGTTGTATACAATGGGAAAGTAAGTAATGAAGCATTAAGGAAATTAAATTCTCTGTAGTTTCTCACATCACATGAACATCACGTAATTCATTGTCCAGTTCAGTGAGTGAGGAGGAGAGGAGACAGGCGAGTGGTAAGAAAGACTAGAAATGTTGTCAGCTCAATTTCGAGAGAAAAAAAAAGACCGAAAACAATACTTAATATACCTCATAGGAAAAAAATTACACCAGAAGAACTAGAACAATGCACTAGACTAGACTCAAGAAGAAGCAACAACAACATGATCACATAAATAACAACAACAATAATAACAACAACAATAATAACAACAACAATATTATCTGAAAACTGCAGAGAACATAAAAAACTAGAAAAAACAGAAGAAGAAGCAACAACAACCACAAAAACAACAACAATGTTAACTGAAAGCTGCAGAGAACATAAATAAAAAAAAATAGGAAAAAAAAACAGACGAAGAAATCAAAGAAGAAGCAGAGCCAAACAAGTCTTATGAAGAAATTAAAGAACACAATCTGGAACTTGATAAAAAAAAAAAAAAAAAAAAAAAAAAATATCTAATGCAGAGAATGTATCGACTTACCAAGTTTGGTAAGAACCAGTTCCGATGTCAAGAGTCGAATCAATAATGGAGATCCAAATAAGAAGCAATAAAAAAATTGATCAAACGACTGGATGAAGCAGCTCGAGCAACTATTCTGAAGTCAATAGATGTCATTGGAGCAAGATTGCTATTATTAACGACCACAACTTCAAAATGATATATGATATTAGTGACACTATCAAATTATCATTACTCTACTTCGTTCCATTAGTGGTCTACTTCTATATTGGATCTGAAGCTCTTGAAAAAAAAATATACATTTGTCGTTGAATCTATAAGAGTAAAGGAATGTCATCTTAGTTGAACGAGTAGTGGTCTGATTTAATTGTGTTAAAATACAAATCATCAAAAAAATCTGAATTATTACTTCACGGTTGATACACTTTTTTTTAATGGTACTGTCTACACATGCTGGCATACCAAGGTAACTACGCCAACATGCAATAAATGACAAAGGATGGGTACACAATACATACATATACACATTCATAATTACATTAACGAAGATCATACTAGGTACATACTGTGTTGAAATTTGTTATAAAAATAAACTTGGTTTTTCATCAAGTTGATTGTACAGTTTCATTGCTAAGTTCAACACTTCGTGGATAGTGGATTTAGACCACCGTGTATTGGTGGTTAAGTGGTTAAGACTGGTAATCCAGGCAGCGTAGGGATCCGTTGTTCAAATCCCAGACAATGCACATTAAATTTGTCTTCATTTGTTCAAGTATATGACCACATAATAAGACTCTGAGGGTTATGTGGTAGAAAACGCTTTAAGCATTAAACTCACCTGGCGGTTACCTTCCACTGAAGAGTATTATTATTATTATTATTTGGCTTGGTGATTATCGATACCTGAGACCCTATTTTTCTTCTCCTTTTTATTTTACTCTTTCTCTATTTCATTTTGGAACCGACCTCGGTAGCTTGATAAGGCGGCGGACTTGTAACCTGGCGGTCGGTGATTCAAGTACCGGTTTCAGCGTAGATTGAGCGAGTTTGAGTAGTTGTGATATGACAAAAGTGATTAACACAAATATGATAACTTTGTTTCCTTTTGATCCATTCCTTTTTGCTTTTATCCTTCCGTCTTCGGGCCCTCCCCCTAGAAGCACTGCTCTATCTCTCACTCCCTTAATTCCCAAAAGTCCGTTTCAATTGTCACACTCCGAGTGCGATATGTCACGGTTGAAAGGGAAATTTGGGGATTATGAGAGTGGAGTGAGTATGCTTTGCTGGAGCGAGCCAGGTCTTTAAAAAAAAAAAAAATAGATGAGTGTTTCACAGCCTTTTTTATTTCGTAGAAATGAAACAGGAGCTACTGTAGACGCTTGTGGTCTGTGCTGTAGCCTGCCCATCCCGTAGTATGCCTCCCCTCTGATGGGCGAGAAGTGACACAATACTTCCCATTTAGGTACTGGGTCAACACGAGGGCACCGAAAGGTATCCCTTACAAACAACTGTAATAATGTTTTGAATACAATTTTTGTCGGCGCGGGTGTTCGAACCCAGGATCTTTCGCATGGCAAGCGAGTGCTTAACCACTGAGCTATTCGTGCGCACTGAGCTATTTGATTGAGTTATTTGAACGAAATTTGACGGTTGAAAGTGAGGTTTGGGGATTTTTAGAGTGAGAGTGCTTTCTGGAACAAGGGCCAGCTCTCCTTTATGTTAAAGTAGTTACCAATTAATTATTCACTGTTTGCAAGACCTGTCCTGTCCTCAACGTTACAAATTCTAACGACATTCCTCTGATTGTTCTATTGACGTCTTTCAAGTACCTCTTGAAACCACATCTATGAATCAACTCCCGTGTTGGAGTTTAGAAACTCTCTGCTCATACCAACAACCATTGTGGTGTTTAGAAACTTCTTTTCTCATTACTGTTGTGGTGTGTTAGAAACTTGGCTATTTTTCTTGCAGCTATTGTGAGGTTAACAGGCTCGGTAAACGGTTAGGTGCGAACAGTGGTGCCCAAACTTTGGTCTTCACCCGGTAGTATAATAAATAATAATAATAATAAATGTGTTCCTTTGTGTTATTATATCACAATTTTAGTAAGTAGCGCAGAATTATAGGATTTTTCCGTATCTTTAATATCCCAAAATCTTTTTTTGAGGGGAGGCATACTACGGGATGAGCAAGCTACAGCACAGACCACAAGCATCTACACTAGCTCCTTTTTCATATAGCTACGAAATAAAAAAGGTAAAAAGGCTGTGAAACACTCATCTTAAAAAAAAAAATATAGGTGTTTGTGTTTTGGTAACCACTGGATGCATAAGTAATTTCATTGTTACTTCTAAACGACTAAGTTCTAACCTTAATTGCTATCATTATCATTATTATTATTCCCACGACTCGGAAAGCTTAATCAGACTTAATAGAGTTATTGTATAGTTTGGCCATTTAATTGACTGTTTAATATTTAACAGTTTCAGTACCGCTATATGCAATTGTACATACATAAATATACTTACATATATGTTTATGAACTTTAGTAATTAAGTAATTATAGTCAGGGATATCAAGGATTCTCAAGTATTATTTTTCTTGGATGTAGGTAATTGTAAACCATATTAAAAAAAAAAAAAAAATCCAGAATACGATAGCATTGGAATTCGAATTCTATGTCTCTTTGAAGCTGACCTCCGTGGCTCAGTGGTTAAGAGAATTGGTTACTGGCCCGGAGGTTGCGTGTTTGAATCCCGGCCGGAGCGGAAAATTCAGACCGAAATTTTCCGTTTCCGGAATGGCATGGATGTAAAGGTAAAGTGCCCTGAAGTAATGCGAAAGTGGTTCCCGGGGCACAGTTACCTTTCTAAAATAAATGAAAAAAAAATGTCTCTTTGTAACGGGCTTTAATGTTTTAGAGTTAAAACATGCCCATGCAATATTGAAAAAAGTCAAATAAGAAAAATAGATAATATCGCTTCATTTATATTGCCCGATTAGGACTATTACCTAAGCCCCACTATTCCAGCAGTAAGCCCAAGACGTATTATTGTGTGGTAAAAATCCCAAATGGGAGGATAACTTGTTATGTCCCGGCTGTGGGTTTCGAACGGGCGACCTCTGTTAACAAGACAAAAATATCGGAAATTTGAAGGTCCAAATGAGAAATTTAACGACCTGCTACGTCTTTTTATGGAAGTTATAGCGGTCTAAATAAATAATAACTCTATAATATCATAATTATAATATTTATATTTATTTGTGCATCCTGTTTTATACTGGGTGGTTATGTCTCACGGGGGGACGTTCAATATGTAGTTACGCCTCTGTAGTTAAGCACTCGGTTGCCATGCGGAAGGTCCCGGGTTCGAAACCCCACTCCGACAAAAAATTGTATTCAAAATTTAATTACATTTGTTTGTAATTAATACCCTCCGGTGCGCTCGTGTTCACCCAGCACCTAAATGGGAAATATTGCGTCACTTCTCGCCCATCAGAGGGGAGGCATACTACAGGATAGGCAAGCTACAACACAGACCACAAGTGTCTAAAGTAGCTCCTGTTTCATGGCTACGAAATAAAAAAGGCTGTGAAACACTCATCTTAAAAAAAAAAAAAAAAAAAAAAAATGGTACCAGCCAGGTCAGGCCAAAATGTGAATCAGAATCAAACACCTCGGCCGAGGTGTGAAGAACGCCTATACAAAGAAAGAGACAGCCCGGCAGAGTGTAAGGTCAGTATAAACAGGAAAGTGAGAAGTTTTGCTGGATGTCTAGACAGCTGTTTGTCCTCAACCCAAAAAAGGAATAACACAAAGCAAAGGCGCCCTTCAAAGGGTTGGCTTTGAGAAGGGCATCCAGCCGTAAAATGTGGAGTTACAAGTGTCTGTTGTAAACAACCTCTACCATGAGTAAGAGGTTGACCAATGCCAACCCCTAGTAGGTTTGGGAAATGGCAAAGAGAAAGAAGAAGGAAAATGAAGTTGCTTGCTGTTTCAAAAGGTTTTTCGTGTCTTTGTGTGGAAATACAGGGTGTCCCACCAAACTTGGACACCTCAAATTACTCGGCCCCTGAAAGAGTTTTTGAAAAATAAAAAAATCTAGGGTGCATATGCTAATTATGCGGTTTCAGTTATGAAATTTTTTTTATACAGGGTGGTTCAAAAGTCAGAAATTGAGGTGTCAACTTTCGATTTTTAAATGGATCGACCTGAATTTTATTTGATGATTTTACTTCGAAATGATTCCTCAGTACTTTTTTAAGCAAAAATATTACATACAGGTTGGTTTTTTTTCGACCAATTTTTTTTCTAAATCTTGAATAACTCAAGTTCGGTTAATTTTTTCGATAACAAGAAGAGAATGTGTTTGTGTAATGAATACACGCACTTTCAATTGGCATCAAAAAATTTTATACAGGGTGGTTCACAAGTGAAATAATGACTTGATTTTTTTTAAAACCGAGTATTTTTAATTTTTTATTTAGGATTAATAATTCTCGTCTAATTTTACACATTTTTCGTTAGTCAAATCGAAAAACAAAACTAAAGTGTTGTACAGGGTGAGACATAATTTTTTTGTAACACCCTGTATATGGGCAGTCAAAGAGACGCAAAATTAAATATAAAGACTAAATATGCAAGAAAAACTTTGATTTATAATTAAACTAAAAAGTTATGGTGTTTTAACTAATATTGTCGCATGGACCACCCTGTAGATATTTTCTTAAACTATCATGTAGGTACTCTAAGTTTTATAAAATTCAACGAACACTTCGAATCATGTGGGAAAAACAAGTAAAAAACACGAATTTGAAGCCATTTTCAATTTGGTGTCCACACTGAATGATTTTAAAACTTGTAATAAAAAGTAGGTAGGTAGGTGTAGACACAAAATTGAGCATGGCTTTTTGAATTCATTTTTTTTCTTTCAGATTTGGACTCCTCGTTGAATTTTAGACAGTTTCGACTACCCATATGATGGTTTAAGAAAATATCTACAGGGTGGTCCATGCGACAATATTAGTTAAAACACCATAACTTTTTAGTTTAATTAAAAATCAAAGTTTTTCTTGCATATTTAGTTTTTATATTTAATTTTGCGTCTCTTTGACTGCCCATATACAGGGTGTTACAAAAAAATTATGTCTCACCCTGTACAACACTTTAGTTTTGTTTTTCGATATGACTAACGAAAAATGTGTAAAATTAGACGAGAATTATTAATCCTAAATAAAAAATTAAAAATACTCGGTTTTAAAAAAAATCAAGTCATTATTTCACTTGTGAACCACCCTGTATAAAAAATTTTGATGCCAATTGAAAGTGCGTGTATTCATTACACAAACACATTCTCTTCTTGTTATCGAAAAAATTAACCGAACTTGAGTTATTCAAGATTTAGAAAAAAAATTGGTCGAAAAAAAACCACCCTGTATGTAATATTTTTGTTTAAAAAAGTACTCAGGAATCATTTAGAAGTAAAATTATCAAATAAAATTCAGGTCGATCTATTTAAAAATCGAAAGTTGACACCTCAATTTCTGACTTTTGAACCACCCTGTATAAAAAAAATTTCAAAACTGAAACCGCATAATTAGCACATGTACCCTAGATTTTTTTATTTTTCAAAAACTCTTTCAGGGGCCGAGTAATTTGAGGTGTCCAAGTTTGGTGGGACACCCTGTATATAAAATTATGTAGGCATGTACCTACAATTAGGCGCGGCCGGTGCTAAGGAGCTGTGGAACTGCAGCATCTCCAGACGTAAAGAAAAGGGTGTTTTTTCAAGTCCCATCTCGTACACAATAAAAATTAGTACACCACCTAGAATGATTAATTCAAAAAAATTGGCATGACACTCAAAATCGTTAGGTTCTAAAAGAGTGATTTTATCCCGTTTATGTGGCAGCACCCCCAATTTTGAATAATAATAATGGGTTAGATATTTGAGATTGTCTTAGACAATTATCCCGCTCTTTGTGATTTATGCAAATAAATTTCAATAAAGAATTTACTATAACTACTAAATCTCTTTAGTGCAAAGTAATCACTAGGCGTGGTTAATGCAAAAAGCGCATTTTCTACCAGCTCACCTTCAACACCCTGTATATACCTAATAACCCGAAAAAGAAAAACACATTAGACAAATCATGAAGATGAAGATAAACAATTTATAAGATCCTAAAACACATATCACAGATGTTCCGCACTGTATAATATCAATGAGATTATCTTTATACAGGGTGTGCCTAAAGTCTTACCCTACTCGGCGGCCGTCCTGTTCTGCCAGCTCAAAACTAACATTATCAGAAAAGGTTGAGATTGGGAGGATTTCACATTAAAAACTTCAAAAAGTTTCACCTTTCTTCCAATTAGGCTGCTTGGCCGACCTCCGTAGCTTGATCGATAAGGCGGCGGACTTGTAACCTGGAGGTCGGTGGTTCAAGTCCCGGTTTCAAATAGTAGATATGTTGTTGTTGTTGTTGTTGTAGGCAGCTTGGCTACAGCTGGAGGGGTGAGTGATGGTCTCCAGCCAACTTTATTTCAAAGTTGGCTCCTCCTGAACCACATATTTCTATGTGCGATCAACCATCATGAGCCATAAAACCCTTAGGAAACTGCAAGCTAGCCTGCCTTGTAAGGGTTGGCTAGTCTGTTCTCTGTTTATAGTCCTCTAGCGAGATACTGGTCTTCTCCCTGTTTAACGTCCCCCAGCCAGACAAATAGTAGATATATCTACTATTTGTAAGTATTCACATTTACTTCAAATTGTACACACTTCCGTTCCCATCACCGACCTCAGTAGCTTGATCGATAAGGTGGCGGAACATACCTGGACAGCTGTTTCGAGTTTATTTGCTCTCATCAGCAGCTAATAGTTCTGATTACCCAGGTCCATGCCATCAACTAATCTCTCTATTTTAATCAGTATAAACAGAAATGTAAGAAGTTGTACTAGATATACATGAATATCAGAACATACCTGGACAGGTTATTTAGATCTGTTTCGAGCTTATATTTGCTCTCATCAGCAGGTAATAGTTCTGAATATCCATGTCATCAACTAACCTCTTTATTTTAATCAGTATAAACAGAAAAGTAAGAAGTTGTACTTGATGTTCGACGGGTGTACACATTTGAAAAGAAGAAAAAAATACTTGCACCCACCCTGTATATAAAGAAGAGGTCCTACGCTGTGTCATTTCCTGTGCGGGTACGGGGGCCGAACCGGTAATCACTCAATCAGAACGCGCCTACAGAAACCGTCACTCGGTAAGTGTTTTTTTTTTTTCTTTCCATTGGGAGCAACAGGTCCTTCAGTGTTTTTGAGTCTAAATAGAGAAGTCTAAATAGAAGGGTAAAAGTCTCAAAAAAGGGTAAAAGTCTAAAAGGGTAAAAGTCTAAATAGAAAAGTGAGAAGTTCAAGTTTACATTAGCTGACGTCAGCGTCTCGTTCTGTCCCTCAAGTTAAGCAACGTGGAGCGAGGTTAGGAGCGAAATTGATAGACAAAATTGAGATATATGTATGTAGGTATTTGTACTGACAATTTTCTCCCCAAATAAAGTGAATATGCAATTATATTTATGCATACATTCGGTTATAACGACAGTCGCCTATATAACGATGAAAAGTTCCCGGTCTCTTGACCGTCGTTATAGGCGAAGTTTTTAATGCGAGGAGGTTAATGCTCAAAGCATTTTCTACCACCTAATTCTTCAGAGTCTTTTTTTTATGTGGTCATAAACTCAAATTACTGAGAAAAAAAAATCATGCACTGGGGAGGATTCGAACCAACGGATTCCTACGCTACCTGGATTACCAGACTAGCGCGTTAACCAATTGACTACCAGTGAGATCACATTTCTTGACATTGCATTAGTTTTCCCCATTTAACACAATACGCAAAATCTGGATTACCCGACTAGGGCGTTAACCACTTGACTATACCAGTGCACTATTTAATATTTGACTGTAGGCTGAATCCAGAAATACCAGAGGTCGCGGGTTCGAAACCCAGCTGGGACATGACAAGTTATCCTCCCATTTGGGATTTTTAGAACATAATAATATGTCTTGGGCTTACTGCTGGGAATAATGGGACTTCATAGTCCTCATCGGGCAGTATAAATAAGGCGATATTATTATTATTATTCATAATAATACTAAGGATAGAAAGGAATATGCATTTTTCGGTTTGCATTGAGGTCTGAGGATGTAAGGTACTTAAGAAGTGAAGTAGAAAACAAATACAGGAAGCTTAACTCAAGTCAGTAAACAGTGGCGAACAGTTAGACCGCTCTGATAATAATAATTGATGGTTCGGTAGCAAGAGAGGGCCGCTGGTTTTTCTTGGGAAATGGAAAGCCACACGTTGAAAGAAAGAAAAGTAAAATTGTGGAAATACTCACTTGAGTTTCGGGAAGATTCTGACGGTCCCGTGCCTTCGAGGAGGGATCAGAGCTGTTATCAGGAGAACCGAACCTTTGTAAGTTGGTTCCAGTCAGCCAGGCACGGGATTATTTCCAGGTGCGATTATAATAATGAGATAGGACCCGACAATAATATTAATAAGATTTATTTCAACATTGGTGGGTAAGTGGTAAAAAAGGCGGTCATTTTGGAATAGGACTTGATAGATACTTCAAGGATAAAGAAAAGCTATGGACACTTGGATAGTGACGAGAGCACGACTGTGTCTATGTGTGGTCGGTGGTTCAAGTCCCGGTTTCAGCGTGGATTTGAGAAAGCGAGTTATAGTAGTTGTGACATCACGAAAGTGATTAACAAAAATATGATAACTATTACTATTATTTAAGTCAAAATAATATTTCTACTTCAAGACTCAAGGAGTAGATTTATTTATTCCGTTTTTTTTTTTAACTTTATTTTTTAAAATGCTGTAGAAAAAAAATAACAAAAAATATCACCACATTAGAATTCGACCTCGCAATCTCCAGATCAACAAGCAAATGAAGTGTTGAGCACACAGAGTTCGGCCGATTGACTAGCGAAGCGCCGGCACTGTTCTCCGCAAAGTGCCACCGTTTTCTATTTGGGTTTAAACACAGTTGAAGTTTCATATCTACTGGGTATGCTGTTCAAGTAACTAGAAGTATAAGTCAGGCCAAAAGAGATCAGCCTCCGTGGCGTAACGGTTGTGACTACTGCCCGTAATCCAGAGATCCTGAGTTCGATCCCCGGTCGGAACAGATTTTTCACACAGAAAATTCTGTTTCCTCCGTACATGTGAGGCTGGCATTTCCGGCCCTACCCACGCTGGGTGAGGTTAATGTGGGTAGCTGGTACGATTCCCACCGAGGAGGGTAAAACCCCCGTCCTATTCCAGGACGTTAAATCAAAATAGAATCGTTGGCGTTAGGAAGGACATCCAGCCGTAAAAAATGTGCCAAAACTAACCAACCTCAACCATGAGGTTGAACAACGTCGACCCTGCTTAACACGTTCGTTACCGAACGGCCATATGTGGATGTTTTTGTGTTTTTCTTTGGGAACGAAACACACATGTGGCCGTTATCAGAATTTTAACGAGGGACCGGACATCCATATATGGCCTTTTTGAGGTAGGTTGTTAGTATTAGAACAGATATAGGATCGATTCTTGTACAAATACGATGCCAAATATGCAAAAAAAATCATTTTGGTACCCAGGATGCAACAGCGACTTTACCGCCTGGTCCCTACGTAAAACTTGAAAAAATTGGCTTGGTAACGAACGTGTTAAGCGGGATAAGACAGAGTAAAAGAAGATAGTCAGGCCAAAAGACAAAAAATGCCGTCTAGATAGTTTCGGTTTTATGTGTTTGCGTCCCGTTCATGAGCTATTTAGAACGGGGGGTCTTACCCTCCAATGCATGGGAATCGTAACATCTTCACTCACAGGAACTTTAGACTTCGCCCAGCCTAGTTCGGGCAGGTATGTGTTACACCCTGTATATTTGTATTGTTTATAGGTTAAGTGTAGCAGGAACAATGGTGGTGAGGTTTAAATGTAGTCCATTATAGCAGAGGTAGGAAGTGACGCTGCAGAAAGTGTAAACAATGCAACCGGTGGCTGAGCAGGTACCTGGCTTTCCTAAGGTGATGGCTGGGATGTAGAAGTGCATGATCACCGGTAACTTACACCTATTTAGTAATGGTTATAGACATATACATAAAATAATAATAATAATAACTGCAGTGAAAACAACTAACCATCTCCTCTCACAAGAAGACTAACATTGAAAGATAATTTGTAGTCAATTTATTGTTAAAAAAAAACTTATGTGTTGCTTTGATGAAGCCCATGTAATGTACTTACCTTTATGAATAAATAAAGTGAACATCTTGATGATAATAATAACAATTTCGCCTTACTTATGCTGCCCGATTAGAGTTTCTTCTCTCAAGGTGCCGACTTGTCTTGGATCTTAATTGTTGGCGATTTTTTTTTTTTGCCATGTGCCAATCAAATGAATTACATTGTGGTTGGTTATCACAAATAATAATAATAATATCGCCTTATTTATACTGCCCGATTAGGACTATGAAGTCCCATTATTTGAGCAGTAAGCCCAAGACATATTACTATGTGATGTGGTAAAAATCCAAAATGGGAGGATAACTTGTCATGTCCTGGCTGGCTTTCGAACCCAGGAATCTTTGGAATATCTGGATTCATAGAGTGTCGCCTTTACCACTGGGCTACCGGGACAGACTATTTATTGATGGTTAAATACCGGTTTGGAGCTAATAGGTGATGGTGAAATACATCACATTGGTAATAATTGTTGAAGAAAGCATAAACCCGTACCTTCTGCTATTGCGAGCTAAGTTTAGAACAAAATAATAATTGAGCTTATTAGTCTGTTTTGAAACTAAGGAACGCATAGCGAGGTGAAGACTTCGTGATGCTGGTATTCCGGCCCAACATAGGCTGAGTGAGGTTAATGTGGGTAGGACTTTCACCTGATGCCTTCTGTATACATATTATACAAAGCTCTTGTGAGGTCGCTGCTTGAGTATGCTTGCCTAATTTGGTCACCTTTTTATGACATACATAAAAACACTCTTCAAAGAGTGCAAAATAAATTTTTGTGGTATTTCAACTTCCGATATTCTCTTGACATTAACCTTGACAACCTTGTTGACAGAAGCTCTTAGAGCTTTTATCATTTGATTGTACTCGTCGTTTAAGACAACCTAAAACATTCTTAGTCAACAGCTTCACTAGAAACTATTTATATCAATCGAATGATGAGAAGTGAAAATGGAATTTAATGTGCTTAACTTGTCAGTAATTGTTATACAACTTTTCTAGTCAACTTGCTCTACGTTTTAACTGTGATATTTTACTTGTCTTCTTAAATTTTCTTATTTTGTTTTCTTATTTGTATTAATTTAATATTGTTTTATGTAATCAATGTACATTGGGCTTGACCCGTCAATAAAGAATAAATTAAATTAAAATTATCATTTTAATATAAGGCATAAAATCAAAAATAAAATTCCATCACTCACTTGACCTTTATTATTGACAGTATCAAAGTTATTTTATTCATCGCAAATTTAATTATTCTATCAATATTATCAATAGAATCAGTCACATGGCCCAAAGATTTATTATTGTATCAATATTATTTTATTCCACCGACCTCAGTAGCTTGATTGATAAGGCGGCGGACTTGTAACCTGGAGGTCGGTGGTTCAAGTCCCGGTTTCAGAGTAGATTTATTTAGTAAAGCGAATTAGAGTAGTTGAGACATCGCGAAAGTGATTAACACAAATAACACAAATATGATAACTTTATTTTATTTCTTGCAAATTTAATTCTCTTATCATCAATATGTTTACCACTATAATCATTAAAAATGACCGAATGTTTTATTATTATTATTAGTATTCAAAAACATTGCTTGCAAATTTATTCTGCTATCAGCATCATGTTACCAATATCATTATATTCCTATTAGCAAAGTTGACTTTCTCAGGTGCCCTTAGGTCTGCAGAGGACAAACTTGTTTATATCTCATGTCTGCATAATTAGACGACGGAAATATAGCAGACTCAAGAATATTATCATTTATCCGCAGCATTATCTTACAAATTAGGTTCTTAGGAAGCTACGTTAAGTTGGCCGACCACCTAAGGGGGGTCAATATCTCGGGAATGGTATTGGTACATGGTATAAAACGAAAACGTTATCAAACAATTTTGATCAAACTTTATTTACAATTTTTTATATACAGGTACAGTGAAAGGGTATAATTAATTACTATACGGGATGGGCAGGCTACAACACAGACCAAAAGCGTCTAGAGTAGCTCCTGTTTCATGGCTACGAAATAAAAAAGGCTGTGAAACACTCATCTTTAAAAAAAAAAAAAAATACAAAAGCTAACACAATACTTCCGATTTCTATTATTAGAAATTTCTCGGAAGTAAATTTTTTTAAAGGTAAACAAAGTCTGATCAAGGGTGGTGATAATGCCTTTGGCATTCTCTTCCATCGTTCATCCAAGTAGCGACCAAATTGCTTTTGGTGGTCAGCCAACTTCACGCAGCTTTCTTAGGAGATTTAAGAGCAAACTTTAAGAGTCATCTTGTCTGTTCCTGCCCTGTGTCGTTATCCTGCTCTGAAATTTGCATAATGAGATAAAAAACTAAGTGCGAGATAGTTGGGTCCCTGTTGATTGCCAATGTGAAATTTATTTGCCAATTTTTATGGATTTCATTATGGTTCATGGGATTTTTTTTTATGTTGAGATTTTAGCATCCTGAAATGGAAAAGATGGCAGACTGGGAAGATGAAAGTCCTTCCATTTAGCTCCATCTCGGTTCCATGTGGCTCTCGGCTAAGAATAAGACCACGGGTTGTTGCCCCTGTCGTAAAAGGGTTGAGTGGAAGAGATTGCCACAGGCAATAACCCCGCCCTTTAGATAGGACATTCTTCATTCTCTTTCTTTTTTTTTTGCTCTTGTATCTTTGCTTAATCTTTTTTTTTTTTCTTTATAATTTCATTGTATTTTACTGTATATATTTTTTGTTCTACCTATAATAAAGCTTACTATAATAATAATAATAAAAGGCGACTAACAGGAACATCTCTCAGAAGCTGTTGAAAAGCATCAAAAGAGAGAGATCCTTATAAAACTCTCAGGAGCTGCTGGAAAGTAGTTCGAACGGCTGCTCAAACAATTCCTTAATCCACAAGAGGTCGGACAAAAGCCGTAGAGCCACTTTCCAGTAAACAAGCACCAAAAATAAGCCTCGTTCAGAAGAAACCACTTAAGAGCATCAGGGTGAGAAGCTAATGGAGCAGAAGAAGCAGAAGATGCCAATAACCTCAATTATACTCTCTTGTAGAAATAGTTCAGAGGTGGCTTTCGAAATCCGAACTACTTCTCAAAGCTTTAATATAAACGCCCTGAAGTCTTTGATAGTGGGAGTAATTCTGAAGAACTTCCCAAATGAGTCCCGGCCACAGGCAGGCGAAAATGTTCATAACTTATTCGCCCAACTAAAGGGCGGGGTTATTGCCCTTGCCAATCTCTTCCACCCAACCGTTGTACGTGTGTACTTTTCAGGAATGTTAAAGATATTTATGTTGTTGTTGTTGTTTCAGTTGATGAAAAGGAACGACCATTGGCAGACAAGCGGGCGACGGCGGTATAAAAAGAGGTGATCCAGATTCTAATCGGGACCAAGTTGATGCGAACAAGACCAGTTTTGCAAAAAAAAATGATTACAATGTTGAGAAAGAGAGAGAGAGAGAGAGCATATTCTGCAGATTTCTGCATAATTGGGAGTATGTACCAGTCTACCTATACACGAAGTAAGGTAAGTATATTATTTTATTTATTATATTATAAATATGTATATTTATGTATATATTATTTTATTACATTATACATGTAGTTCAGTGTCGTTATATACTTACAAGTATTAGAGCAGCAGTGTAGATGTGGACCATAAGGATAATTGGCGATACTTTGCTGTAGAGGAGAGTGGATACTGGATCCCTATTACTGTGGATCTCGTGCGGATAGTGGATCCCCATTACTTTTTATTCAGCATAAATAGGACTGGTGAGGAAATATGGTAGATATTAAGTTTCATGGGCGTAGCCAGGATTTTGGCTAGGAGGGGGCAGCTGATGAGGAAAATCAATAATACCTAGTGAACAATCAATAATATCTATAGTGTTGCATACTCGCTGGAATTTTCCAGGGGGGGACAGCTGGCCTCCCCCCTCTGCCCCCCTTGGATACGCCCATGTTAAGTTTACGTTCAGGAAGATGGAGGAGAAGAAGAAGAAGGATAGAATTAAAGTGGAGGGATGACAGAAAGTATACTGAAAAGAGAAGAACTGGGTACAATTAAAAAGGAGGGTTTCCTTCCCTCTATTCGCCGGAAACTCACAAACCAGCAAGTCAAATTAACCTCACCCAGTCTGGCTGGGGCCGGCAATAGCCAGCATAAAGAGTTTGAATGGTCACCAATGCAAGTCCTAGTCTTGCTGTGCGTTTCTTAACTTCAGCTATCGAATGAGGAGCCCTGGAATACTCAACGTGCCATCGACATCGACACGTTGGTTGTTGGATCTTATTTATGAACAGAGAATTTGGTCTGAGCAATTGAGGTATTGAAGGAAATCACTCGTTTTGTTTTATTAGAGTTTAACGTCGTTTTTCAACAGCATGGTCATACAGGACGGGGGTTTTACCCTCCGTTCGCAGGAAACTTACAAACCTGCTACCCACATTGACCTCACCCAGCCTGGGTTGGGCCGGAATGCTAGCATCACGAAGTCTTCACCTCGCTGGACGTTGTTTAACTTCGGTGATCCTACGAGAACCGGTGCATTCAACGCGCCATCGACGTTGGCAAACAAATTGCCCCTTCTTTTGTCCGAGTTGGGATCATATTCAATATGGATTTATACCTATTAGTTTCCATGTCTTGAGGAAATCACTCTTGAGACATTGCTCAGACGGCATTTTTTGTTCAATGTTCATAAATGCTGTTAATGTCGATCTGATTTCAAGAGTCGAGACGAGTCCTTCCATTAGAGCACAGAGGTCATGTTGGTACTCATGTCAATCCGACCCTGTAAAAGCCAAACCCATTTAAATTCGCAGGAAACAGAATGTCTACTGAGCAAGATTTGTGGCCATCTCAGCCTGACCACTCCATAGCAACTGCTGAGAGCAACATGGTAGGTGAATCAGCTCGGAGCAAAAGACAGGTTGTTGTATATATAAATATATTTTATATATAAATTAGATGAATACGTTTCAACTTTATACAGAGTGTTTCATGAGGAAGACTGCTTCAAAGAAATTGCTAAGAGCAACATATGACCCGTCGTGATAAGACCATGCAATTGAAAGTGGCGTTAAACCCAAATTATATATAAAAAAAATAAATAATAAGACTTTATTTATGCTGCCTGACTAAGGGCCTAATTAATAGACGTTTTTGTATTACTTCTGTGGCGCTACGTCTCGATTTGCGTACTATCTTACATGGGGATAACCAGAACCAGTGCGAAGTCATGTTTCAAGAAATCGATTCTGTCTAATAATTTCGCTTTTATGGTTTTAATATTCGACTCTTCTCCAGCAGGTGATCGGAGGAATCATTGAGTGTAAATCAGTATAAACAGAAAGTGAGAAGTAGATGTACATGACTAATAGAACGAAAAAAAAAAAAAAAAAAAAAGCCAGCGTCGATGGCATGTTGAATACACCGGTTCCCTTCAGAACACCGAAGTTAAGCGACATCCAGCGAGGTTAAGACTTGGGTGACCATTCAAATTCTAATTCTCGTGACGCTGGCTTTTCCCGGCCCCACTCAGGCTGGGTGAGGTCAATGTGAGTAGCAGGTTTGTGAGTTTCCTGCGAATGGAGGGTAAAACCCCCGTCGTGATATGACCATGGCAGTTGAAAGCGACGTTAAACCCCACTTAAAAAAAAATAAATAAAAAAAAAGAACGAAAAAAAAACAAACAAACAAAACAAAAAAAAATAAACAAGAAAGAGGTTTTGTTAAATGATATATTATATCAATTGAAAAAAAAAAAAAAAAAAAATAGAAAATACCTAGACAGCTGTTTCGAGCTTATTTGCCCTTTTCAAGGAAATTTCATGCATTGAATGGGAACTGTACACACCACTTTCTGCTAGTTCAACGAGCATTGCAGGTGATATAAAAATTGCCTATAAAAACATCGTAGAAGAATCAGGCAAAACCAGGCTAAAAGTCTTTGTACGACAGGTTGTTGTGGTAGCTATATTTTTGTATGTATAACTATATATGTATGTGCGAGTATATAAGACAGGTTAATATGGAAGCTGTAAATTTTCTATGTCTCTATGAATATAATTTATTTCTATGTAAATCTCTATGTAGTAGATATAAGCGTGTGTATATAAAATTATATGTGCTGTACAGTGTACAATTGTACATGTATGTAGCAGTAGAGCTATCAAAAGTTATTGATCAAGCATGAATCTGAAATCTCAATGAAGCGCGGAATCAAGCAGCAGGGTTGCAAACGTCAAGAGCATGATAAAATCGTAAACTTTCTTCAATGAATATTCTCTGCATTTTTTTTTTTTTTTTTTTAAGCTTCATTAGGTAGACCAAAAATAATATACAGTAGAATACAATGAAATATAAAGAAAAACAAAAAGATTAAACAAATATACAAGAAAGAAAAAAAAGAGAAATGTCCTAACTAAAGGGCGGGGTTATTGCCTGTGGCAATCTCTTCCTTAGCGCGCTAGGCATTGCACGCATGGTGACCTGGGTTCGATCCCCAGCGGGGTATGATTTTTTCTGCTCTGTTCTTGTTTGTTCGGGATCCACTCATACCTCGTGAGGAAAAATGAGTAGCTACTTTAATGTTAGCAGCGACCAGTGGCGGAATGATAGGCAAAAATGAGATATTGGGATATTAACGATATGGAAAAGTCCTTTAATTCTGCGCTACTTACTAAAATTGTGATATAATAACACAAAGAAACACATTATTCTCTACATTAAAAATAAGTGATATCCCTAAAAATACACTTCACGTACCTAACGAGTTCGTTAAGTTCGCTACAGCTGGGGGAGTATAATTATTACTATTCAACTTTGTTGAAAATAGTTTCGTTCTGAAGCACTTGTTACTTTTCTTTATAGCCCTTGCTTTGGCTTATCTGTTCCCTGTTGAAATTCATTTAGTTAGACAATGGTATTCTCCTTTTGGGGGAATCTATCACCAGGGAGGAGACCAGTAGTCTGGCTGGGGGACTATAAACAGGGAGTAGAACAGCATTGGCTTGGTTCTGGGGCCCTTGTCAATTATTAGCCTCCTTGTAAAGACAGTGGTAGAAGTGCTCAGTCATTCCTCCACTGTCTGGCTACCATCGTGCATCGTTCACGATGATGCCACCCTATGATGATGATTCTCCTTTTAACTGCAAGCTAGTCTCGCTTCTTAGGGTTAGCAAGTCTGTTCTTTGAAGTACTTTAATGAGAGACTGGTCAACTACCTGTTTAACGTCCTCCATCCAGACATCGCATAGCATCACGTACATATCCTTCCACTCACTTATTATTATTATACACTTTATTAGATATAAATGAACATATGTACAATACAAATAATTATTTTAACAATGAAAAAATTGGAAACAATATATACAATAAAAATGAAAACGAATAGAAAAATATATAAAACATAATTATGTCCTAACTAAAGGGTGGGGTTATTGCAGTCTCTTCCACGCAACCCTTGATACTTGGCGCATTCACCTCTGCACACGCGCAGTTTTTCGCGGGGAATTTTTATAGACTTCGATAAAGCGTTTGATACGGATGCAAAGTGGGGGGAAATGGCTTTGCTCCAGAATCACCGGGACATGTTACTGCCCGCGATGATAAAAACATCTTGAGGATAGATGATATCCAGTTTGAAAAAATTAAGAAGAAAATGAGCCCGTGAAGGTGTGCCAAACAGCTTCCTCGTGAAAAAAAGAGAAGCGGAATTGGTGCAAACAATGCAAAAGTTCAAAAATAAATAATTTTATTTTAGAAAAACAATTTTTTTTTAAAAAAAAGTAAGGTCTTAGGAGAAATAATATTGTTATAGAACTAATAAGTCCCCTTATGTATTTCAGCAGTAGGCTCAAGACGTATTATCGACCATTTGATATGTGGTCAAAAATCAAAATCCCAAATGGGAGCATACGTGTAATGTCCCGTCTGGGTTTTGAACCCGCCAACTCTGGATTACCAGACCGACGGCCTTAACTAGAGAGCCAACGGCTGTCCGGTTCATTTTGGAAGTGAGTGTAATAAGGTCCGATTTAAAAAAAAAAAAAAAAAAAAAAACAAATATTTTAAGATAAAACAGACTGTTCAACAAAACGGCCTTTACTAGTGCACTGTGATTGTTTGAATTTTTGTTTTTTTTTTTTTTTCATTCCAAGTAACACTTTTTCCGACATTTTTTTAACCTGATCGATAAGGCGGCAGATTTTTAAGCTAGAAGTTGATGGTTCGAATTCCGAGTTCGTTAAAAACAAATCCAAAGTCCTCCAGGCGAACTCGGAAGCAAAACGAGGCTGGACAGATCCGGTTCTCGAGCTATCTGGTTTTGCAGACCAAGCTTTGCCGGGCGTGGTATCAAATTTATTAGAAGCTTTGATATAAAAAATCACCGGGAACTTCTCACTATCCTCCATTACCACAGTCTTGAGAGCTGCTCAACTAACTCAGCTTGCTCTTCATTATCTTTGATAGGGTTCACCTCAAGTCTAGAAGTCAGTCAGTGAATCAAAATGAGATATTCTCAAATTAAAACCTAACAGACGGACAGACAGATAGACTAACAGACAGACACAAAAGCAAAGTTGCTCAGAAGGTCATAAAACGTACCATATAACCCCAAAAAAAACCCCCGGGGGAAAATATTTTGTTAAATCAATGATTATACCACTACCAACTTACGCAAATCATATGTGTCCCGGTAGCTTAGTGGTAAAGGCGGCACTATGTGAATCTATAGATCCCAGATGTCGTGGGTTCGAAACTCATCCGGTACTTGACAAGTTGTCCTCCCATTTGGGATTTTTACCACATAATAATATGTCTTGGGCTTACTGCTGGAACAATGGGACTTATCGGGCAGTATAAATGTATTTGAGTTTGTGACCACATAATAATAAGACTCTGAGGGTTATGGGGTAGAAAATGCTTTGAGCATTAACCTCGCCTGGTGGTTACCTTGCACTAAAGAGTGTTATTATTATAATTATAAATAAGGTGATATTATTATTGATATTATATGTGTTTTCATTTTTCTCATTCTGACCTTTTTCTACATTCGAACTAAAATTCAATCTTTTATTCCGCCAAGAAACCCATTAAAATACTCAGCAAGTAAGCCAAGATCACACCACCAAGATAGCAGTCAAAAACTGGTCACGAACTACAAATTAAGACATGCGTCAGAAGTGTTCTTGAACATTGTTATTACTCTGGAATATAAACATTTATCTATTATGTCTTTAGGTGGATGGTTACCTATGTATGCATGTAATATCTATAAATCTTATCTGTTATATCTTCATGAGGAAAAGTGTATACCTATGTATATGCAAGTGTGCAATGATATGCAACTTTGCACATTCACCTAAACTTTAAACACTATTTTTTAATAATATTCATAAAAATTGATGAACATTTTTAAATCTTTTTGTTTATTTTTTCATGTTCTTTCATTTTGTTGTTTTTTTGATAAAATGTTCTTTGATTTATAAAAATACAAATAAAGTACCTAAAATAAAATAAAATGTAAAGAGCTTGTTAGAATGTTATTTGCCACTATTCATGAAACATGATTTAAAATTATATTTTTTTTACAATGATAGAAAATTGTAGACTCAAGTATCAATTTAATTGTATTCTTATACATAATAATATAGTAGTTATTTATATGTTTTTAGTATTTATAGGTATGTAGTTGTAGACTCAAGTATCTATATTTAATTGTATTCTTTATACATATAGGTAGTAGTTATTTATATTATTTTAGTATTTATATATAGTTATTTATTTGTATTTTTATGTTTATGAATTTAATTATATAAACATTTAACCTTGAACCAAGATCGTGAGCGCACTTGGCAATCAAAGTTTTGGACAGACAGCGCAAATATTATTGCAATTGTATGAATAAACAGAAATGTGCAATTTAAATGAGAATAGAATACTAAACACAACATGAATATTCATTGCACGAAAAAACGTTTTGCTTTCTCAAGTCCTTTTGGTAGTAAATCCGTGCCGACACGAAAACAACAAATACCATCACCTACCAAACAACGTAACAACCACAAGAAAGAGAAGACCACCGATATGAGCAAATTAAACACCATCCAAAATAGGTAGTAACCACCGCCAAGATCATCAAAAACAACCAAATGCAAAAACTAATGTAATTACCAATTACTAAACAAGTTACGAATCGGTTCTGATCGGTAGTAATTGAGTTACCAACCTCATGACAGTGAGCGTTATTGTTGAACTTTCAAGAACTTTTCTTAAATGTTCTTTTTATTTTACGTAGCTCAGTATTTTTTTTTTTTTTTTTTGACTTTCATATAAAAGCTCTACTCTGTGTTTGTTAACCTTAATAAAGTTCTCTCTGCCAGCGTCGATGGCATGTTGAATACACCGGTTCCCTTCAGAACACCGAAGTTAAGCGACATCCAGCGAGGTTAAGACTTGGATGGGTGACCATTCAAATTCTAATTCTCGTGACGCTGGCTTTTCCCGGCCCCACTCAGGCTGGGTGAGGTCAATGTGAGTAGCAGGTTTGTGAGTTTCCTGCGAATGGAGGGTAAAACCCCCGTCGTGATATGACCATGGCAGTTGAAAGCGACGTTAAACCCCACTTAAAAAAAAAAAAAAAAAAAGTTCATTCTATGTGTGATACAGTTCGTTTTTCTTTGTTACCAGTCTATGTCCGAATATCGGAATTTTCGATTATCCGAATCGACGACCCTGGTTTCAATGAATTCGGATAATCAGCGTTCTAGTGTAGCTTTAATGATACGATCCTAGACCTAATATCAAAAAAAAAAAAAAATAATAATAATAATAATCAAGAGCCATTAACGTGTGAATTCTACATGTATTAGAGATGCGATCTTGGCGAGGTTATGAAAGCGATTCAGGCGATTCGACCTGGCTAATGGCTCTGACCTTGGCGAAGTGTTGAACCAATTGTTGCGCCTCTAATGCCTTTCACATTAACCTTATGACCGCCAGCGAGCTATACCGAGGGTGTCCAATAGTGCTTTGGCAATGTCTAGAATAATAGTAAAGTATTATTATTATTATACACTTTATTACATATAAATGGACATCTCTATAGGTATATAAAACAGAAAAAAGGACTACCTACCTACCTACCTATGTTTGTTTGTTTGTCCGGAGTTGTTTAGCCAAAACGGTAAGAGATAGCGAAAAATGTCTCAAAATTGACCCCCCCAAAACCATTATCGCTTTGTCCAGAAAAATTATAAAAAGTTCAAAAAGGCATTGCTGTCCAGCAGTACGGCCATGCCTTAGTAAATTTGAAATTTAGTCCCGTTGCAAAGCACGGGCAAACGGCTAGTAATGTACAAAACAAATAATTATTTTAACAATGAAAAAAATGGAAACAATATACAACAATAAACATGAAAAAGAATGGAAAAATATATAAAAACATATGTCCTAACTAAAGGACGGGGTTATTGCCTATTGCAATCTCTTCCACCCAACCCTTCCACCCAATGTTTTTCCCATACTGTTCCTAACTGTGAGAGTAAAGGGACTCTTTTTTTCAACGCACTCTTTTTTTTAAATTTGGGTTTAACGTCGCTTTCAACTGCATGGTCATATCATGACGGGGGTGGTACCCTCCATTCGCTGGATTTCCCCATCTAAGACAGTACGCAAATCGAGACTTTGCGCCACAGAAGTATTACAAAAACGTCTATTAATTACGCCCTTATTATAAATAAGGTCTATTATTTATTTATTTTTTATAATTTGGGTTTAACGCCGCTTTCAATTGCATGGTCATAACACGACGGGGTGTTACTCTCCATTCGCAGGAAAATTATAAACCTGCTACCCACCTTAACCTCACCCAGCCTACGTTGGGTGGGAATGCCAGCATCACGAAGTCTTCACCTCGCTTGACACTGCTTAACTTCAGTGATCCTACGAGAACCGATGCATTCAACGCACCATTGACGCGACGCTGGCACAAACGCACTCTGAGATTGGTACATTTGAACGGAATAATAAATCAGATAGATGTCATGTCATGCGATACTTGGAAGGATATTTTGCAGGGTCGATTCGATGGCGCGTTGAATGCACCGGTTCTCGTAGGATCACCAACGTCCAGTGAGGTGAAGACTTCGTGTTGCTGGCGATTCAGGCCAACCTAGGCTGGGTGAGGTTAATGTGGAAAGCAGGTTTGTGAGTTTCCTGCGAATGGAGGGTAACACCCCGTTGTGATATTATCATGCAGTTGAGAGTGACGTTAAAACCCAGATTAAAAAAAAGCTATTTGGTATGACGGTGAGAGTAGTCTCTGGAGTGAAGCTCAAGGCGGGATTTCATTTGAGATTTTTTTGTAATGAAATGCATCCGAATGTCGGGATTTGAACCAACGGATCAACAGTCAACACGCTTCATGGACCACCAGACTATCGCCTTAACCTGTATCACCACCAATGCTTCGTATTCCATATGCATGTGTTACTTTATGTTTTGCATATTTATTTAAAAAATAAAACATTTACGTAAACAGCGATTTCTCATTTCTTAGCTCATACTGAAACTGAAACACACATATTTCCCACAAGCATATCGAAGCGAAAGAGTGAGGGAAAGGAGAGAGAGACATAGAGGGAGATAGAGAGAGGAGTGAGTGTGTATGTGTGTGTATGTGTGTGTGTGTAAGAAGAGAGAGAGGAGAGAGAGAGAGAGTGTGTGTGTGTGTGTGTGAGAGAGGGAGAGAGAGAGAGGAGTTTAAGGTATCTAAATTTAGATGTAGAGCAGTTTTCACGCTCACTTACCGAATAACAATGCTATATATACATAAATACAAAGTATATATAAAATACATACATAATATGTATAATATACATACAATATAAATACTTGCATAATATATTATACATAAGTACATAATTATATTATACATGCACACACATAAAATGAGTGACTTGATTTCATTAAAGAAATAGGGTGAAATTTCAAAAACTAAATTTAGGAGAAGTCTTCGAAATTTTATTTTTGGAGCATTGGCTACTGATTACTGATCCGGAGGTTGAGGGTTCAAATCCCGGCCAGAGCGGAAAATTCTGACCGAGTTTTTCCTTTTCCAAAATGCCGTGAGTGTAAAGCTAAAGTGCCCTGAAGTAATGGGAAAGTGGTTCCAGTGTACAATTGCCTCTTTTTTTTTAAAAAAAAAGAAGAAAAAAAAAAGAACTATAACATTAGAGTCACTTAATTCTAAGTTTTCTTGTGAACTCTTTGTCCTTACTGATTAACGTGCTAAAATATGGAGAGAAACATCAATGACTTAAATGAATTGCCAAATTCTACACACTCTAGTTTTACAACTTCATTAACTGGTGTTCAGAACACGCTTGTAGATGAACACAGTAAAACACATTGTAATAAACACTTTGAAAAAGAAACACATTATAAACAACTCAGAAAAAACACTCAGTATAAACAATATGTGAATATTCACACCAGACTGCAAATACTGCAATGCTGAGCTAAGGTTATTTACGTAATGTAATAATTTTGCTCAACATTGCAGTCTTGTGTAAATTTTCAAGCTGCTTGGTTATTATATTTACGGTGTTTATCTTACACATTGTTCTTTAACTGTTATCTTTTTTTGTGTTAATCACTTTCGTGATATCACAATAATTATACTCAAACTCGCTTTACTAAAACTACGCTAAAATCGGGACTTGAACCACCAATCTCCAGGTTACAAGTCCGTTGCCTTATCGATCATGCTACTGAGGTCGCCAGTGATTTGTGTTATTATCTTTTGGCCTGAGAAAGCTGACGGTACCATAATTATATTATATCTGTTTAGCATCTCTCAGCCAGACAAAACCAATAAGTAGAACACTCATGTATTAAAAAATGAAAAAAGTATTTTCTTTTATATGCCTGGTATGTACTTGTTCATATTTAGATACTAGTTGCATTAGAAATATGCACATCAGCATGGATTAACGGAAGTGACGTCACATAAACAATAACATTCAGTCTGACACACTTATCATAACTCTTGCATTCTCAATATAGTCCATGCTGGGGCAAAGTGTAGCAACTACATACTTAGATACTAGTTGCATTAGAAATATGCACATCAGCATGGATTAACGGAAGTGACGTTACATAAACAATAACATTCAGTCTGACACATTTATCATAACTCGTGCATTCTCAGTATAATCTATGCTGGGGCAAATAGTAGCAACTACATACTTTCCCGGTCCCACTCAGGTTGGGTAAGGATAATTTCAGTAACTGGTTTGTGAGTTTCCAGCGAATAGAGCATAAAACCCCCGTTGTGATATGACCATGCAGTTGAAAGCGACTAACGTGCATTCTCAATGTCTAATGATGTCCATGATGGAGCAAAGTGTAATAGTTGAAATATACGCATGAGTGACATCTGAATGGATTAGAGAAAGAGGATTCGAACCCAGGACACAGTGTGTACAAGCCAAGTGCGCTACCCTACTCGGCCACGGGTATATTAAAGACATAAGACTGTATTTTAATTGCTCTTTTTTAAATAGAACATCAGAACAATTTCTAAATTTAATGTAAAAAAAAGATAATAATACATATAGGTACATATTATATAGTTACGAGTATATAAAAAAATCTAATAATAATAGTATTATAAATATATATACAAATGGTTTTTCTATGGAGAATTTTTTGGTTTAGTATATAGGTTTAGTATAAATGGATATGGTAAGAAATTTTTCATGGAGTGATGGAGCAAATGTGAACCCCTAGGTTTTGGGAAAGCCGACCTCCGTGGCTCAGTGGTTAAGAGTGTTGGTTACTGACTTGCGGGTGCGAATCTCGGCCGGAGCAAGAAATTCTGACCAAGTTTTCCCGTTTCCAGAATCATCATTTAGGGTTGCGTCATCCTGAACGATGGTAGCCAGACAGTGGAGGAATGACTCTACACTTCTACCACTGTCTTTGCAAGGAGACTAATAATTGACGAGGGGCCCCCAGAACCAAGCCAATGCTGGTCTACTCCCTGTTTATATTCCCCCAGCCAGACTGCTGGTCTACTCCCTGTTTATATTCCCCCAGCCAGACTGCTGGTCTACTCCCTGTTTATAGTCCCCCAGTCAGTCTACTGGCCTACTCCTTCTTTATAGTCCCCCAGCCAGACTGCTGGTCTACTCCTTGTTTATAGTCCCCCAGCCAGACTGCTGGTCTGCTCCCTGTTTATAGTCCCCCAGCCAGACCCCCAGCCAAAGTATAACAGAAGAAGAAAATCCTAGCCAAGATGGCGCGTGCCGCATGGATTCAGCAGACACATTTTATTTTACCGTTAACCATTTCCTCAAGGTCACTGCTTAACAAGACCAACAATTCGCTGTTGCACTGTTGTAATTTATACTGTGTATCATAATAATTGCACTTTTCCTCTCCATTCCCTTCAATAATAATTGTCCAGCAGTACGTGACATTCCTGTAAGTGCAAACTGTAAACAGAATGTTCTACTTGTTGCAAAGAGGGAAGGCAGTTTCTCGCTGCTAATCAAACCAATTTAAATTTCCAACGTTTCTCAGGAAAGAATGCTGGGTATTCCCAGCCCCACTGTGGCTAAGTGAGGTTAATTTGTGGTCGACCAGTAGTGGTCGATACCCAGGCTGGGTGAGGTTAATGTGGGTAGCTGGTACGATTCCCAGCGAATGGAGGGTAAAACCCCCGTCCTGACTACTTTAAATCAGGACGTGCATCAGAATTAGAATCAACTGGTCACAATAGATCTAATTTTTTTTTTTTTTTTTTTCAATAGGTAGATCTAAATAAGAGGTCTGTGTGATAATGGTGATATTGGTGGTTCTCTTGTGGAACTCCAACCAGTCTATAATGAATGCCAACAGTGATAGCATCTAGTATAAAAATAAGTGTCGGGTTGGACTATTTAATATTGTTTATTTAAAGAATGTAAGCAGGTTTATGCAGTTCTAAATAGTGTAAGCAAACAGAGTGTAAATAATCTCAAACATGTCTTCGTTTGAACCATTAAGTTCTACGACGGTAGTTTTACCCTCCATTCGTTGGAAACTCACAAACCAGCTACTCAAATCCTCACACAGACTGAGTGGGGCCGGAAATAGCCAGCATCACAAGTGTTCAAATCAGAATGGTTACCAATCCAAGTCCTAACCAAGCTGGACGTTTGCTTGACTTCAGTGACAGAACGAGAACTGGTGTATTCAACAACCAACATCCTAAAAAGTACAACAGTAGATACTTATAAAGGAACATGCAATAATAATAACACCGCTTTATTTATACTGCCCGATTATAACTACCGAAGTCCCATTATTCCAGCTGAAAGCCCAAGACAATAATTATTATGTGGTAAAAATCCCAAATGGGAGGATAACTTGTCATGTCCCGGCTGGGTTTCGAACCCACGACCTCTGGAATCTCTGGATTCACCGAGTGCCGCCTTTACCACAGAGCTATCGGTACAGACGATGTAGAAATACTAATCATTAATAATATTATTATTATTGACATTTGGTAATTATCATAGGTACTCGTATTTGTGTTAGTTACCTACGACGTGATATAACAACCAACAACAACAGAGACTTGCTATGGCCGTCCAAAGAGGCAATGCGGCGGCTATACTTGTCACATTTCCTCTCAACCAAGGGCTCGATGAGGCCTTTGTACTATGATTTATCAACAATAAATAAGATCCTGGAGCCACATCTTGACATTGTAAACTATACTCAAGTTACTCGCTTTACTAAATTTTGCTGAACTTGGGACTCGAACCACCGAACTCCAGACTACGAGTCCGACTTATATCGGTCAAGCTACTGAGGTCAGTTTCGGCCAATAACAGCTCCTAATACTAAATTCAGATCTGATATCAATAGATGTAAAGTACGCCGCGATGCAGGTAACATTTTTCCTTTTTTGACACACCTTAATATATTCGACCAGATGTCGATTATTAAGATGAAGATACATAGTATATGGTGATATTGATTATAAACTCTCATATACACAATATTATGTAGTTACAAGTGCGGCCGGTGCGAAAATATTTTGGGGGTGCTGCCACATAAACCGGACTAAATTGGAATTTTAAAACAGTTTTAGGGCGGAATTGATAGACATTTTTGTAATATCTCTGTGGCACTAAGGTACTGTGTAAGATAGGGAAAACCGACGCTCAGCAATGATATAGAATTTGTCTATTAATTCCGCCCTTGGTCTGTTAACCATGCTAATAATAATTAGGTATTATTATTATAGAAATGTTTGATGATTTTCATTGTGAACGAGCTAGGACTTGAGAAAATGGTCCTTTTTCTTTTCCGTCTTGGGGTCCTGCAGGTCCGCAGCTCCTTAGCACCGGCCACGCCTGTGTAGGTAATATAAAATATACTAACTTTGATCTAATATATACAAATATACATAATATTATGTAGGTAATATAC
This sequence comes from Bactericera cockerelli, assembly GCA_024516035.1. Classification (NCBI taxonomy): domain Eukaryota; kingdom Metazoa; phylum Arthropoda; class Insecta; order Hemiptera; family Triozidae; genus Bactericera; species Bactericera cockerelli. The sequence continues at coordinate 14,322,959 of CM044966.1, forward strand.
TAACTTTAATCTCATATACATAATATTATGTAGGTAATATACTAACTTTGACCGAAAGGAATCAAAAATATTTTTTATATTCCATTCGCGGAGACCGCTCGGTTGATATTTCCGATCGACAAAACCAAGTAGATCAAATGTGGTATCGGTAAAATCAGTGCTCGATTTTTTAGGCGCATTTTTAACGGTTTTTTTTTTATGTTTTGAGATGATCATATTGAACGCCATTTGGTTTGGCTATGGATGTTTATGTATATTATGTTATTTCTGTAATCATTACCTTCTTTGACTGTCATTTTAGCTAAGCTATTTAGGTATATTATATTCATATTGTATCTCTATATATAAAACAGAAAAAAGGACTACCTACATACCTATGTTTGTTTGTTTGTTTGTTTGTCCGGAGTTGTTTAGCCAAAACGGTAAGAGATAGCGAAAAATGTCTCAGAATTGACCCCCCCAAAACCATTATCGCTTTGTCCAGAAAAATTATAAAAAGTTCAAAAAGGCATTGCTGTCCAGCAGTACGGCCATGCCTTAGTAAATTTGAAATTTAGTCCCGTTGCAAAGCACGGGCAAACGGCTAGTAGCTTATATTTATAAAATGATTCGTTTTTGTGTGTGTATGTTTAGTCGCGTAAAACTCGAGAACCACAAGTCGGATTGAGCTGAAATTTTGCATGGATACCAATGACAGGCTCATTAGCGTTATGGCGTAAAAAAAGTAATAATTATATATTTTTTTTACTGGTCTTTAATTTTGGATCATCATTTTATGTATATGTTTGTATAGGTAGTATCTATGTACTTTTACTGAAGTAAAAATGTTGGCGGATATATTTTTTTTCTTTTAGTGTCATTGGACATAGTTCGGATGTATTGAATTCGGATCTAAGGCAGATTTCGGCAACGGGCTGTCTTGGTGGCCTTAACCTGTATACAGGGTGGACATTCACAGATGGAATTTTTTAGTTGATAAGATTTCATCAATATAGGATGTAAATGAATTATGTAAAAGGATTAAGTGAAAATTAAGTGTCTGTCCCGGTAGCTCAGTGGTAAAGGCGGCACTCTGTGAATCCAGGTATTGTCGCGGATTGGAAACCCAGCCTGGACATGACAAGATTTCCTTCCATTTGGGATTTTTACCACATGATAATACGTCTTGGGCTTACTGCTGGAATTATTTGACTTAATAGTAATAATTGGGCAGTATAAATAAGGCGATATTATTACCTATTATTAATATGTACTAACATTTTGTACAGTAAAATTATCCATACCTAGTAATCGTCGATGGTACGTTGATCATTTTTTTAATTTTTTTTTTTTATATTATTAATAATTCGGGTTTAACGTCGCTAGATCATATCACGACGGGGGTGTTACCGCCCATTCGCAGGAAACTCAGATACCTGCATCCCACCTTAACCTCACCCAGCCTGGGTTTGAATGCCAGCTTTACGAAGTCTTCACCTCGCTGGACGTACACGATAGGTAACATGTAGAGTCGCTCCCCGATACAAACACCGAGTACCTGAGATCTAACAGAGATTGGTTTGGGTTCTAAGGGTTGGGTGGAAGAGATTGCCTAAGGCAATAATCCCGCCCTTTATTTAGGACATAATATATATTATGTATATAATATTTATTTATTTTTTTCTCATTTTACTTCTATTATATTGTATTTGTTATTATGTGTGTTATATGTAATATGTCCAATTAATAAAGTGTAAATAAATAAATAACAGATAGATTGGGGAGACACTGTGCTCAATTGCTCATCCTGTATAGTAAATTAATGAAATGTTTTACCAAAGCACCGAATACATCGATAGTCGATATTTTAAATGAGGTATACAAACGTGACTAAAAAACTTGACACCGAATATCTAAAAAAAATACTGATTCTCATTCAGGAATTCTTAGAGAAGACTTAACTAGGTAAATCGATAGACCAGGATTCAAAGTTCAATGTCGTGATGTGTAGAAGTGTGACTGGATCTGACCAAATCGGGGCCGCGAATGTTAAAGGTGTCACCAAAAATTCAAAAACTTCTTAATGTACCTACTTAGTTGAATTAATCTGACCAAAAATCATAGAGATATACTAATGACTGTATGTAGCTGGAATTAATATAATAATTGAAAACTTTGGTTATTTTTCTTTCATATACATATATTCAAAATTTGGTTACAGTTATTATTAGGGAATACCTTCCGGTACTCTCGTGTTGACCCAGCACCTAAATGGGAAGTATATTGTGTCACTTCTCGCCCATCAGAGGGGAGGCATACTACGAGATGGGCAGGCTACAACACAGACCACAAGCGTCTACAGTAGCTCCTGTTTCATGGCTACGAAATAAAAAAGGCTGTGAAACTCTCATCTTTTTATTAAAAAAGAAGACTTTAAGCAGGCAACATCGAAACATTTAAGAGATAATATACTAATGTATGTAGTTGGAATTAATATAATAATTGGAAACACCTATGGTAGTATTGGAAATTGCCTTGAACTTTTTTCCAAAATAAATTAATAGGAACAATGTCGGCATGCTGAATACACCAGTTCTCGTTCTGTCTCTGAAGTTGAGCAACCTCCAGCGAGGTTAGGACTCAGTTGGGTTTGGATGATCATTTGATCATTCAACTTCAAACGTTCGTGATTCTCGCTCTTCCAGGCATCACGAAGTCTTCACATCGCTGGACGTTGCTTAACTTCGGTGATCCTACGAGAACCGGTGCATTCAACACGCCATCGACGCTGGCTTGGAAGACAATGAAACTATTTCTTCCTTCTTGTAAAATATTTAATGAAACAGGGCCCTGAAGTAAGTAAGATATTATTTGTACGACACAAATGTAACATCAGTTAAAATTCTGGCCTCATTTCTCGAACCGCAATCATCGCATTGCCGAACTGACAGGTCAAACCGCAAGGAGACCTGGTTTATTAAATCAGTGAGTAACTTGTCCACGCATGTGAGCTTGGATTGTATAACCATACTGAAGGTGGTTACAAGTACAGTAATAATAATAATAATTTATAAAACGTCTTATGTATTCTGCTCGACTAAATAATAATAATAATATCGCCTTATTTATACTGTCCGATAAGGACTATTAAAGTCCCATTATTTCAGCAGTGAGCCCAAGACATTATATTATGTGGTAAAAATCCCAAATGGGAGGATAACTTGTCATGTCCCGGTTGGGTTTCGAACCCACGACCTCTGGAACCTCTGGATTCACAGAGTGCCGCCTTTACCTCTGAGCTACCGGGACGGACTAGGACTTTTAAGTCCCATTACTCCAGCGGTAAGTCCAAGACGTATTATTGAGTAATCAAAATCGAAAATATTTCACTTCTGATGAATTTCTAAAATCAGAAATCGGAACTATTTCCTCTTAATATCTACGGCGCGGCGTTTACCCGTCGCGTGCACCAGTAGTCAAGTGGTTAACGCGCTAGTCTGGTAATCCAGGTAGCGTAGAGATCCGTTAGCTCGAATCCCACCCAGTGCATGCATTTTCCTCATTAATTTGAGTTTGTGACCACATAATAACTGAGACTCTGAGGGTTAGGTGGTCGAAAATGCTTTGAGCATTAACCTCGCCTGGTGGTTACCTTCCAATAAGGAGTATTATTTTTCTGTTAGGCGGTAGAAAATGCTTTGAGTATTAACCTTGCCTGGTGGTTACCTTCCACTAAAGAGTATTATTATTATTATAATTCGGCCCTAAACGATTTTCTATCACACCCTGTTTTTGTTGGCGGTCCGCTCCACTACCGACCTAGTATGGGACAAGACTTGTCCCATACAAGTGTAATGCACTTAGTGCATTACACTTGTTTTGCTACACAACCTGTGCTGTTTACAACATTACGGTCTAAGTTCTGATTCTTTTTTGCGTCATCTCAATTTTGCAATGAGCCAATCCGTACTACTTGTGGCTTTAATATGAAATTATGGACTTGTAAGTGATCATTCAGTGTACATTTGGAGATCGGTCAAGTGGTCAGTTTATGTCTATATATTTAATACTTTTAGTATATATTTATTATGTTTTTAATACAGTCGAACCTGGATGTTAGATAACTGGATAAAAGAAAAATCTGGATATAAGAGAAACTTGGATAAAAGAGAAATCTGGATAGAAGAGAACTGGATAAAAGAGAAACCTGGATATAAGAGAACTGGATAAAAGGGAAACCTGGATATAAGAAAAACATGGATATAAGAGAAAACTGGATAAAAGAGAAACCTAGATATAAGAGAAATCTGGATATAAGAAAACTGGATAAAAAAGAAACATAGTTTTAAGAGAAACCTGGATATAAGAGAGCTCTGGATATATAATATCTAATCTTCTTCTTCTTCTTCTTTCACTTTGTCTTTTCCAAAACCTACTTGGGGTCGGCATTGTTCAACCTCATGGTTAAGGTTGGTTGTGGCACATTTTTACGGCTGGATACCCTTCCTAAAGCCAACGGTTCTATGTGATTCAACGTCTTGATTAGGACGGGGGTTTTACCCTCCACTCGTTTGGGAATCGCATCAGCTACCCACATTAACCTCACATGGGTAGGGCCGGAATTGTCAGCCTAACGTGGTTGGACTGAACAGAATTTTCTGTGCGAAAAGTCTGCTTCAACCGGGAGTTGAACTCAGGATCTCTAGACTACGGGCAGTAGTCACAACCACTACGCCACGAGGCCTGCTGTTGTAATATCTAATATGTTAAATTAATTATTATTACTCAAATCTGCCTTAGAATTCTCCATCCTTGGGTGTCGAACCTGCGACCTGCGAGCTAGGAGTCCACTGTCTGTCGAGCTGCACCTGAGGTCGCTGTATCTAGAATAATTAATATAATTCAGTTAACTTCAGTTAACTTTAACTTGTTATCATATTTGTGTTAATCACTTTCGTGATATCACAACTACTCAAACTCGCTTTACTAAATCTACGCTGAATCCAGGACTTGAACCACCGACCTTATCGATCAAGCTACTGAGGTTGGTAATTAGTAAAATTATGTATAACCACAAAATTATGTGGTTATGATCCCCCAATCCTCGAGCTTCTTGAAAAATATTAAGTTTTGGAGGTTTTTTAAGCAATAAAAATTATAATAAAAAAAAACAGTTCTAAGTAGTAAATTATAATAATTTGTAATTCAGACTCGGGATGTGTTTGAGGTTGTCACAATACCAAGGTCTTCAGTTTTAATTAATTTTTAATAACCCTTTATAAAGATGGGCCTGCCCCTAACCCTAAGGGTAAAATAACAGGGTCACGAGGTTTATGTGTAATAATTACTACTTATTTTTGCATAGGTAACCCATAATTTGACACCAGTAAATTCATACAACCGTCACCTCTTTTCAAAATATGGAGCAGCAGCGACTGGCTACCTACATAATAATTAAATACACCTAATATAATTATGTATAATAGCTATATTATTATAAGTTAGGCATTGGACTATTGGTCTACTTGAATTGGGCTACTTTGAATGAGTTGAGTACATAATTTTAAAAACATCCACATTTGTAATTTGTACCTATACCCGTGTAACTATGATATCTATGTAAAAAAAAAAATATAAATAAATCTATAACTTCAGTTGCAAATATGTTTAAAAAAAAAAAAAAATGGGTTGAATATGAATTAGTAGTGAACACCTAAGTATAGCATCTAAATTTTTTGAGGTTATACCAATATTATCTACCTACGGACCAGTCAATCAAAATTCAAGTCCATTTCTAGGGATTATTTTTTTGTGCCACTTTGTGCATTTGAAACAATGGGGCCTTGCTTGGTGCCAAGAAGCCAAAGAATTCGTAAAGGATGTTGGCATAAGACTGTATATGAGTCATCAGGAGAGAAAAGGTCAACCTCCTTTTTGAAACAGAGGATTTCTCTGTGTATCCAGAGAGGAAATACAACAGCTGTGATGGGCCAGTGCCTCGTTCCTCTGACTTGGAGGGAATTTTTTATTTTTTATAAATAGTCACAAATTTTTTTTATATTTATTTAGTTGTGAATCAAATATAACCTAACTGAATTCAGGAGCTCCATCGATAAGGCGGTGAACTTTTAACTTAAAGATCGATCGTTCGAGTCTCAAGTTTAGCAAAGTTTTAGTAAAGCGAGTTTGAGTAGTTGTGATATCATATCGTGAATAACACAAATATGATAACTTCATAATATTTACCTATACCTTTTGTGTTAACTCAAATCATATCCGCTTACTTCTTCTTCTTTTACTCTGTCTTATCCCGCTCAAGCAGGGTCGACGTTGTTCAACCTCATGGTTTAGGTTGATTGGTTTTGGCACATTTTTTTTACGGCTGGATGCCCTTCCTAACGCCAACGATTCTATTTGATTTAACGTCCTGGATTAGGACGGGGGTTTTACCCTCCATTCGCTGGGAATCGTACCAGCTACCCACATTAACCTCACCCAGCCTGGGTAGGGCCGGAAATGTCAGCCTCACGTGTTTGGATGGAACAGAATTTTCTTCGAAAAGTCTGCCCCAGCCGTGAGTTGAACTCGGGAACCGCTTTCCGCTTCGTATCCGGGAATCTTCGTATCCCGCTAAAAGCGGGAAATCATATCCGCTTACTAAGTAAAGTTAAAGTTATCTTACCTATTTGTATAAATAACTTTCGTGCTGTCAGAAATACTCGAACTCGCTTTACTAAATCTTTACTGAACTTGGATCTTGAACCACCGACCTCCAGGTCACAAGTCCACCGCCTTATCTATCAAGCTACTGAGGTCGATGGCTTAACAAGTATTTAACATAGTTGGGACTCGAACCACCGACCTCCAGGTTAGAAGTCCGCCAAATCATCTATCAAGATACTTGATGGCTTATCAACTATTTAAATTTGTTGGGACTCAAACCATCGACCTCCAGGTTACGGAGTGTGTACTATAGTCCATCAGCATGTTGAAGTGATGTAATTGGCCAGGTACGGGGCAGTGGTTGTGTAATGTCATGCATTGACCACAAGCTGTAATAGATGAGAGACATACAGTGTCCAGTAAATGATGAGAGTTATAATTCTGTTTATAAATATATTGCTAAAAACAACATTTCCACCTAAAAATAAAATGTAATCTCTATTGTGTAATGTTATATTTAATGTGTAATTAATTAAAAAAATAAATAAAGTGGCTGTATGGGGTTATTTTTGCACCAATGCCAATGCCAAAAAAAAAAAAAAATGATGAGAGAATGATGTTATCCCATGGTTTGCTCATTTGTGGTGCTGATGCCGGTACATATAAAAACATATTGTTCTGCTGGCTTTTCCTGGCCCCGATGAGGCTGGGGAGGTTCATTTGAGGGAGGTTTCGCGATAATTTTATTTTCCAATTATAATAATATCGCCTCATTTATACTGCCCGATTAGGACTAAGACCCATTATTCAAGCAGTAAGCCCAAGACATATTATTATATGGTAAAAACCCAAATGGGAGGATTACTTGTCATGTCCCGTCTGGGTTTCGAACCCACGAACTCTGGAACCCCTGGATTCACAGGGTGCCGCCTTTACCACTGAGCTACCGGGACAGACATTATATGAAAGTTTTCTATGAAGAGATGACCAGTAATGCTTAGAGTAATGTATGCTTAGAACTTTGGTGGCACCCTGTATATGTTTCAATTGAATGCAATTTAATGGGTATTAGAAGTATCAGTGCACCACACTGCCAGCGCTACTCAACTTGTGGACCAGACGTTGCCGGGACAATCCGTAATTTCAGACCCATGAACCAAGTTTGGTAAGGCGCGTCCCGAGTGTTGGACTCATCAGTAATCAGTATAAACAGAAAAATAATCAGTATAAATAGAAAAGCAATCACTATAAACAGAAAATAATCATTATCAACAGAAAAGTAATCAGTATAAACAGAAAAGTAATCAGTATAAACAGAAAAGTAATCAGTATAAACAGAAAAGTAATCAGTATAAGACAGAAAAGTAATCAGTATTTAAAAAGAAAAATAACAGAAAAAAAAGATAATAATAGTTCCGACTTTTCAACCAGACTCTCCAGCATCGATGCATCGGTTCTCGTAGGATCACAGAAGTTAAGCGAGGGCCAGTGAGGTGAAGACTTCGTGATGCTAGCGTTCCGGCCCAACCCAGGCTGCGTGAGGTTAATGTGAATATCAGGTTGTGAGTTTCGTGCCAATGGAGGATAACACCCCCTAGCGGTTGTAAGCGACTTTAAACCCTAATTAAATACAATCTGGATACCTAGGTCAATTTTTTGACGAACACAATACTTTCCTTTCTATAGGATAAGGAAAGAAAAAAGTGCACTGGTAGTCAAGTGGTTAACGAGCTAGTCGTAATCCGTTGGTTTGAATCCCACCCAGTGTATGAATTTTTCCTCATTAATTTGAGTTTGTGACTACATAATAGTAAGACTCCGAAGGTTAGGTGGTAGAAAATGCTTTGAACATTAACCTTGCCTGGTGGTTACCTTCCAATAAAGAGTAATCTATATCTATAAAAGAAAGCTGTCTGTATGTATGTATGTGTGTATGTATGTTCTTTTTTTTTTTTTTTTTTTTTTTTTTTTTTTTTTTTTTTTTTTTTTTTTTTTTTTTTTTTTTTTTTTTAAGCTCGTTTTAAAAAAAAAAACCCCTCTTTTTCACTTATCAAAATGTCGAGTACAATTTCCAATGGTATACTATCCCAGGCGAGTACCCAATCTCGTCCAGCTCCAGCTGGCTGCCCCATCGGTTCTGGGAGGGGCAAATACCCGACTGAAGATAAAAACAAAATAAAAAAGAAGCATACAAATAAAAAATTTACACAACTGAAAATAGCAACCTGGAATATTAGAACTTTGCAGGATTCAAAGAAAAAGGATAGCCTTACAATATCAAGGCGTTCAGCTATTATTGCAAGGGAATTACAAGAATACAACATAGACGTCGCCGCCTTTCAAGAGACTCATTTGAAGGGAATAGGATCTCTTGAAGAAAAGAAAGTAGGATACACTTACTACTGGTGTGGTTCTGAAGATGAAAGCAATCAACATGGGGTTGCAATTTGTGTACGTACAAATCTCATTAAAAAAGGCATAGTGTCAAGCCCTACATACATAAACAAACGATTAATGTACCTAACAATAGTAGAAAACCAATCAAAAACAATGTTCATTAACTGTTATGCACCAACGAATATTAGTAATGAAAATGAAAAAGACGAGTTCTACAACACACTGGGCGATTGTATCAAAGCAATACCACGCAATCACAACATCATCCTAGCCGGAGACTTCAATGCTAGAGTAGGAAGAGATTACACCCAATGGAGGAACGTCATAGGTAAACACGGTATAGGAGAAACAAACGAAAATGGACTACGCTTACTACAACTCTGTGCCCTTGAAAACTTGAGTATCATAAATACCTTCTTCCAACAAAAAGACAAATATAAGGCAACATGGAAACACCCTCGCTCCAAAAAATGGCACATGATAGACTACATCATAACACGACATCAAAAGGCTACAAACATACTTAGATGCAGAGCAATGCGTGGCCCACAATGTGATACGGACCACTTCCTTGTAAGAGCTACTATCAAACTAACACCACCAATTTTTAAAATGGAGAAGAAAGCCAAAACCACAATTTTCAACAGTCAAGCCCTGAAAAATGAAAACATAAAAGCCAAATTTAAAGTACAACTGGAAAAAGAAATTAGAATGAACAGTGAAAATGTAGAATCCATATGGAACTCAGTAAAAAGTGCTCTCATTAAATCAGCAGAGAAAACAATTCCCCTTAAACATAAGCTTCAAAGAGATTGGTTTGACGAATCTGATATTAAGATTGAAGAACTACTTAAAAAGAAAAGAAAAGCGCACGAAAAGTATATATCATTACCTACAACTAAAAATAGAAGAAACTACCAAAAGATCAGAAGTATAGTCCAAAAAGAAGTTCGATGTGTACAAGAAGAATGGTGGAATCAGAAATCCAAAGAACTAGAGGATCTAAATAAGAAAAATGATATGCACAACCTCTATAGATGCATAAAGGAATTAGTTGGCCCAATAAGGAAACCTCCAAACATACTTGAAACAGAGATAGGAGAAAAAATATACGATAGTGACGAGCGTCTACAAATGTGGAAAAAATATTTTGATGATCTTTATAACCAACCAACCGACATTGAAAATCCATCCATTACATTAAATATAGATCAAAACATACCAACTGATGATCCGCCAAACAGACTTGAAATAGAACAAGCAATCAACCAGATGAAAAACAACAAATCGGCAGGACAAGACAACATCACCAGTGAAATGCTGAAAGCAGGAGATGAAACCGTGATAGACATCCTAGAAACACTATTTAAAGAAATCTGGGCCCAGCAACAAATACCCGCTGAATGGAAGAAATCAATCATCATTCCCATACACAAAAAAGGATCAAAAAATAAATGCGAAAATTACAGAGGTATTTCGCTCCTCTCAGTGCCGAGCAAAATATTATCTCGTATACTATACAACAGATTGTTCCCATTTATAAACACAATACTCAGTGACACACAATGCGGATTCAGATATGGTCGTTCCACTATCGACATGATCTTCACTACCAGACAAGTAATTGAAAAAGCTATAGAACAAAACACAGAATTAAGTATTGGATTTATAGACATCACTAAAGCTTTTGATTGTGTAGATCGAAAAACACTCTTCCACATACTAGAAAAAGCAAATTGCCCACCGAACATATTGAAGATCCTCAAATGTATGTACAAAGACACGCTGTCAACTGTCAGGATAGAAGGCACTACGGCCCCATCCTTTAGCGTCCAAACAGGCGTCAAACAAGGATGTGTTCTCGCCCCTCTCCTCTTTTTACTATACATCCAAGTAGCTATGACAAATGTACATAATCACAATATAAATGGAATAGAGTACACATTTAGAACAGACACAAATCTTTTCAATAGAAGGAATTTAAAAGCTACATCTAAAACAGAAATAAAGAAGATTGTAGATCTCATGTTCGCAGATGACTGCGCCATAATTACTAAAAGTCCGGCCCACCTAAAAGAAGCACTAAATATTATTGATGAAGAATTTAAAAAGCTAGGACTAAATATAAACGAGAATAAAACAGAAACAATGTTCATAAACTGTCAAAGTATACCAATTCACATAAATAACAAAGAACTTAAAATAACAACATGCTTCAAATACTTGGGCAGCATAATATCTAACAATGGAACCATAAATGCAGAAATCAATAATAGAATAAATGCAGCAAGCAATACATTCAGAAATCTTTACCCACGAGTTTGGAAACCACATAATATAAGCTTAAAAACCAAACTGAAAATATATGAAACTACTGTTCTGAGTACACTACTTTATTCCTCAGAATGTTGGACAATACTTGAAGAACATACAAAGAAACTGAACAACTTTCATATAAGATGCCTCAAAACCATACTAAAGATCACATGGAAAGATTTCATCCCAAATGAAGAGATACTAAGAAAAGCAAACATCCTCTCTGTTGATAACTTGATACGTACTCGTAGACTTCGATGGGCGGGACATATTAGTCGCATGGAGACAGGTAGAACACCACTTGAAATAGCATTCTCAGAATTAACTACAGGAAAAAGACTTCAACAAAAACCAAGATGTAGATGGATGGATATATTAAAAGAGGATATGAAGAAATTGAACATTAATATTACAAATTGGAGAGACCTTGCTTCAAATAGAAACGAATGGAGAAACAACAGAATCCATAAGATCCAAAACCTACAAGAAAAAGTAATTGTACAAAAAGAAGCCGATAGAACAAAACGACACGAAGAAGAAGAAAAATGTACTTGGCAATGCCCTCTCTGTCATTTCTCAAGAGAAGGTAGACATGGAAGAAGATATGTTCTTTCTCATATCACACAAAAACACGAAAATAACACCCTTCCAGTTGTACCAGAACAAAACATTAATACTTGCTCAATCTGCGACACTACGTACAAGTCCAAATCTGGATACCAAAGCCATATGAGAAACAAACATCCGATTCTGTACCAAGCACCATCCCGCCAACCTATCAAAATAATACCTCATTCATCAACCCAAACAGAAAGAACACAAAACCCACAACAAACATCCCAGCAATCTTCAGACCAACAAACACCACACCAACCAAACCAAAACCAATCCCTTCAATGCAGAGCATGTCAACGAGTATGCAAAACCAAGGCGGGGCGCATCAGTCATGAGAGAAATGCGACATGCAGAGTGGTGATAGAGGACATGGAAACATCGGATACGATGACTACCTAAATCATGTATGTTCTTTATACAAATTCACACCGTTTGACCGAGAAACCTGAAATTTTGCACATAGGTCCGCTTGGATCAGGAAATTCTTCTAGGCTAGATTATATCTCCCTGAGGTTAAGCTACAATGAGTAAGGATAAAAATGGATGGGTGACGCAAAAAAAATGCACGTTTTTTGACATAAATGACATTTTTTCTCGAAATTTGTCGCGACGACCTATCAACTCAAAGCGAGAAAGTTTTAGGCAAGGGTTTGAGCTTTCAATTGACATATCGATCGCGAACTTCTGATGAGCCGTTCTTGAGCTACGCCGGGTAAGGTAAAAAAATGGATGGGTAACATGTAAAATATTCACGTTTTTTTGACCTAAATGACATTTTTTCTCGAAATTTGAAGTGACGACCTATCAACTCAGAGCGAGAAAGTTTTAGGCAAGGGTTTTAGGCTTTCATTTGACATATTGATCGCGAAATTCTGATGAGCCATTCTTGAGCTACGCCGGGGAAGGCCAGAAAATAGATGGGCGACAAAAAATATTCAGGTTTTTTTTCAAACCTAAATGACATTTTTGTGTGTGTGTGGTGTGTGTGTGTGTGTGTGTGTGTGTGTGTGGGTGTGTGTGTGTGGTGTGTGTGTGGTTGGTGTGTGTGTGTGGTGTGTGTGTGTGTGTGTGTGTGTGTGTGTGTGTGTGTGTGTGTGGTGTGTGGTGGTGTGTGTGTGGTGTGTGTGTGTGGTGTGTGTGTGTGTGTGTGTGTGGTGTTGTGTGTTGTGTGTGTTGTGTGTGTGGTGTGTGTTGTGTTTGTGTGTGGTGTGTGTGTGTGTGTGTGTGTGTGTGTGTGTGTGTGGTGTGGTGTGTGGTGTGTGTGTGTGTGGGTGTGTGGGGTGTGTGGTGTGTGGGTGTGTGGCGTGTGTGTGGATGTCTGTGTGTGTGGATGTGTGTGTGTGGGTGGGTGTGTGTGTGGCGTTGTGTGTGTTTGATGGGCTGGCGAAGCGGCGGGTGTAACCCGCTAGTACTATATATATATAAAAAAACAGTTTGGAAACCGCTGTTGCCGAGGATATGTGTCTCCGCGGGGCTCTTGCAATCCACACACCAACATAATAATAATAATAATTAAAATAATAATAATAATATTGATAGGTAAGTACATAGTATAATAATAATAATATTGACAGATAAGCACAGAGTATAATAATAATGATATTGATAGGTAAGTACAGAGTATAATAATAATAATATTGATAGGTAAGTACAGAGTATGTATCCATGCATGTTGTCTTTCTACCTTTTGTAGGTCATTGTCAGAACATGGAATGGTATACATGCAAAATGGGGAGCGCGAGGGGTTGTGAGAGAGAAGGAGAGAGAGAGAGAGAAGAGGAGAGAGAGAGAGAGAGTTAGAGAAAGAGAGAGATAGAAAGAGAGTATACAAAAAAACAACAAAAAAAACTAAAGAATTCTACATTATGAGACCGCCGCTCATTCAATCATCTCGAGTTCTTTAATTTTTTGGCATGAAATTCCGCGCATTTGAAAAACATCGCGGTCACGTGTTTATTCTCTCTCTCTCTTTCTCTCACTCTCTATCTCTAAATCTCTATCTCTCTCTCTATCTCTTTGTCTCTCCAAAATGTATATTTTCTTGATGTAAATAAATTTGCCCTATTTTCAATTCAATTCAATTCTCTTACTCCCCCTCTCTCTATCTCTTTGTCTCTCTCTCTCTCTTTCTCCCTCTCCCTGTCTCTCTTTCTCTTTGTTTCTCTCTCTCTCTCTCTCTCTCCCTCTTTCTCTCTCTCTTTATCTCTCTTTCAATTTCTATGTGTCTCTCTCTCTTCCTCCCTCTCTCTCTTTCTTTCTCCCTTTCTTTGTCTCTCTCTCTCTCAGTCTCTTTCTCTTTCTCTCATTCTCTCTCATCTCTCTCTCTCCCATCTCTCTCTCTTTCTCTCTCTCTTTATTTCTCTCTCTTTTTGTCTCTCTCTCTATCCATCTCTTCCCTCTCTCTCCCCCATCTCTCTCTTTTTGAATTTCTCAAGAAAAAAAAATGGGGAAAAAGTAGAAAAATGTTAACAATTTGACGGTTAAACTCTTTTTGGCTGCCGCTCCTACTCTGAATTCTCTATTAACAAGTTTTAATTTTGTCTTATTATTGTTATTATTATCATCATCATCATCATCATCACATCATCATCATAATCATTATCATCATCATCATTTAATTTCAAAATGACAAACGTTCGAGAGACCTCATTAAGATGACAAAATATTTTTGACATCACGTCAGCGCTCCACATCAAAATGTTTGACGTGTTTGACTGAAAAAGAAACGTTCAAATTTTAATTTTAAAATTAACCTTAGCCAGCGTCGATGGCACGTTCAGTGCACCGGTTCTCGTAGGAACGCCGAAGTTAAGCAACGTCCAGCGAGGTGAAGATTTCGTGATTTCGGCATTTCGGCCCAACCCAGGCTGGGTGAAGTCTGTGGGTAGCAGGTTTGTAAGTTTCC
>CM044966.1:14342833-14509398 GCA_024516035.1 Bactericera cockerelli
TAGTTACAGATTAATAAATAAATAAATAGGTAATAATAAAATGTTAGTGTACACGGTATTATTTTTACTTCCTGAACAAAATTGACATCAATTTAAATAATGAGACTAACTATCTCTTATTAAGTTGTTATAGTTAAGTACCTATTTTATTTACAACTCAAAGATTTACATTAAATATTATATATTTTTTTTTATATACCTACACATAGATTATAAATAAATAGTCTTACAGGTATAATTATTGTCCAAGTGAGCATCTCTAATTCTCTACTTTAGTTCTTACAAAGGTTAATCATTATTTTTTAAATTTTATTTCTAGGTAGTATGTGTACTTCGGTAATTTTATTGTTAAATATATAATTATACAGTTTTTCATAAAATAAATAACGAGCTCTTGTATTTTTTATAACAAACAGTTTCATGTATCGTATTACATCATAGTTATGCTGTACAGGAATAGGAAGTAAGGATACTAGGTACAACAGATCAACCAAAAATAGTGGAAATGACGGATCAACCAAAAATAGTGGAGATGTCAGATTAACCAAAAACAGTAGAGACATCTCATTAACCAAAAACAGTGGAGATGTCACATTAACCAAAAATAGTAAAGACGTCACACTAACCAAAATTAATGGAGATGATGTCAGATCAACCAAAAATAGTAGAGAATTACATCAACTAAAATTAGTGGAGATGTCAGATCAACTAAAAATACATAGATAATGTATATTAAATTTAGTAGTAATCTAGTCTAGTATGTATGTATGTATTAATTTATTTGTGGTGAAGCACAAGGCCTCTTCACAATTTTTGTGGGTAGCGCAGCATTACTAAGAGCCTCCTTTACATTTCGAATTATTCTATTACATTCATTTCTTTTTACTCTGGTAATGCCGCCACTGGTCGTTATTCATACAAGTAACTACTCATTTTTCCTCACGAGGTATGAGTGGACCCCGAATATCCAAGTACAGAGCAGAAAAATTCCTGCCCCGCTGGGGATCGAACCCAGGTCACCGTGTGTGCAATGCCTAGCGCGCTAACTCACTCTGCCACGGTGACTACTGTAGTATTACTTTTATAAATGGTAGATGAGAATTTTTTTTTTTATCTTTAAAATGTAATCTTGTATAGTGAGCTTTTCTTTACCCATAAAATTAATAAAAAAAAAACGAACACAATACTTCCAGTTTCTAATATTAGATATTTCTCGGATGTAAAATGAATATCCAATGCACCCAAGTTACGACCCGAGGCATGGCCCTATTTTTAAGTTTACTAACCTTGCTCTACACAATGAGGCATTACCGTACATCTTTTCGGGCCGTAACTCGGCGCCACCGAAAATAAGGTATACGAGTATTTCTATTCTATTCTAATTTTAGGGGAGTTTCGCATGTCTATAAGAGGCTCTTCGAAATTTTTGGTCGGGTTTTCGAATTTTCCAGACGTATATTGAGAGAGTTTTTTTTCTCAAGATTAATATCTTTATAGTAATCCTATTTTATCTTTGAGGTCTGGCTTATCTTTGTGCTGGTAATCCTATTAATTCATAGTTCGACACAATCTAAGAGACTAGAATGTGCACTGGTAGTCAAATGATTAACGCAATAGTCTGGTAATACAGGTGGCGGAGGGATCCGTTGGTTCGAATCCCACCCAGTGCATGAATTTTTACTAATTAATTTGAGTTTGTGAGCACATAATAATACGCCTCTAAGGGTTAGATGGTAGAAAATGTTTTGAGCATTAACCTCGCCTGGTGATTACCTTCCACTAAAGAGTGTTATTATTATTATTATTAGAATAATCTCCAATGGTACAACACGTTATGCAAAACAGAACCACCTGACCGCGTGTGAATGGCTCTTATAAAATCGGACCACTTCACGAGATAAGAGCGAAGTGGTTCAAGTGGTTTCTGGCACTGGAACCAAACCAGTGAGGAGCAAGTTGTCAGGAATATACAGGGTGACCTGTAGTCCGTTCCAGAGACACTCTCCACTCTGCAAGTCCCAGTATCTCCGTTTCAACCGTCACACAACGCACTCTAATCAGTTATTTCGTTCAAATCAACCAATCAGAGTGCGATGTGCGACATTACTTCGTTGCACATTAATAGGGTTGGCTTCAGGAAAGCTATTAAGCCGTTAAATGTGGAAGTAGGAGTGCCAGAACTAAACTTCCTCAACCATGAGGTTGAATAATGTAGGTTTGGGAAAAGGCGAAGTGAAAGAAGATGTAGTAATGGGGCGTTGGTTAGAATCTCACCCAATCTCAGAATTTTATAAATTATTTGAGTAATAAGAATAAGAATAATAATATTGACAAAGGGCGTGATTATTGTCTGAGGCAATCTCTGCCATCAAACCCATAAGAAGGTGACCACATAATAATTGCACTTTGAGAGTCAGGTGGTAAGAGGAAATCCTGTCAGTTACTTACTGTACTTTACTTACTGTACCTATGAATTCAATGGAGGTTAATAGTTCGCCTTGACGTTTCGTGGATCACCCTGTATATACTAACCCTAGGGGTATACATAATGCTGAGGTTTCAAACACGCCATGTATCTTTAAATAAATATTTTCTGCGTTATATTTTTTCTGGTCTGCTAGAAAGATGCTTATATTCTAGGTGCATTAACATGCTATATTCTTGTCGAGATCCAAATGTACCATGACCATACATAAATAATTACATAGGTATAAGTACATAATATACCATGTGCATCTAGTAAAACTTCTCACTTTTCTGTTCATATGGATACTGACTGACTTAGACGGCTTAATAATTGATGTGATAAGGTCCAACTTTTTTAATTTTATTTATTTATTAAAATGAATGTTTCACCGCCTATTTTTTTGGGAGCCATGAAACAGGAGCTACTGTAGACGCTTGTGGTCTGTGTTGTAGTTTGCCCATTCCGCAGTATGCCTTCCCTCTGATGGGCGAGAAGTGACACAGTATCATTTTCTGGGTCAACACGTGCGCACCGGAAGATATCTCTTACAAAAATCTGTAATTTAAAATCAAATTCGGCCATGTCTCGTCAAGTATGAAAGCGCAATAGATTTTCCTGGGATGGCACGTTGAATGCACCGCTTCTCATGGGATCACCGAAATTGAGCAACGTCCAGCGAGGTGAAACTTCGTGATGCTGGCGTTTCGGCCTAACCCAGGCTGGGTGAGATTAATGTGGGTAGCAAGTTTTTGAGTTTCCTGCGAATGCAGGGTAACACGTGATTATAATAAAAAGAATACTCTTAAGTGGTAGCTAACCACCAGGCGAGGTTAATGCTCAAACCATTTTCTACCACCTAACCCTCAGAGTCTTATTATTATGTGGTCACAAACTCAAATTAATGAGGAAAAATTCATGCACTGGGTGGGATTCGAACCAACGGATCCCTACGCTACCTGGTTTACAAGACTAGCGCGTTTAACCACTTCACTACCAATGCACGTGATATGACCATGCAGTTGAAACGACGTTAAACCCAAATGAAAAAAAAAAAAAAAATGGTGGTGATAATGCCTTTGGCATTCTCTTCCATTACCGTCTGAGGATCTGCTGGGAAGCAAAGCGATATAGTTTCAAGCTTTGATTCGGCCAACATCTCAGCGGGTTCACTGCCTCTGTAACATTAGCTGCCCCGAGGCTACTGTACCGGACTGAAGCAACTTGTCCCCTGCCCATTTATCTGTACGTATATTATACAGGGCAGTACTGAAATCATACGTACGATCATACGAAATCTCTATATACAAAACTCATCGGTACGTATATTGTACAGGGCAGTACTGAAACCAGACGTACGATCATATGAAATCTCTATATGTATATAAAAATCATCAGTACATACACATACTAGTGGTTCTGTGAACTGTAAACCTCAGGCAGATTCAA
The DNA here is from genome assembly GCA_024516035.1 of Bactericera cockerelli. NCBI lineage: Eukaryota > Metazoa > Arthropoda > Insecta > Hemiptera > Triozidae > Bactericera > Bactericera cockerelli. The sequence continues at coordinate 14,346,747 of CM044966.1, forward strand.
CTATCACATTATAAATGTTTAATAAACCATGAGAAGATGGAGACCTTTCATTCAATACCCCACTCAATAGGTTTTAATTAAAAAATATCAACCGGTCCTTTTTTTGGGTCTTTTTCAATTTTTTAGCACAGTTCAGCCCCCTTAGCTTTCAAGATCACCAAATTTTACTAATGAAATAATATATTTTATCAACAACTCTTCAAATTTTCAAGAGCCTTGCTATAGTCAATGAAAATATAAAAATCGTTTTCAATTTTCACCAATACGGCCTCCATTTGGCCCCGAGTGGCCTAATTCGGCCTTAAAACTATAAATAATAAAATTCTAGGATTCCAATGAACATGTATGCAAAATTTCATTTATTTTGTAGAATCCGTTCGAGAGTTATCGCGGAACAGACAGAGAGACACAAAGACAGACAGACAAACGAAAGCTAAATCGTCCAGAATGCAAGTTAAAACAGACCACTGTATTCGGTTAATAATGGAACTCGTACTTCTTTTGTCGTTATTAGTATTTTTGTTTTACCTGCGTTTGTGGCATCTTGTATTTTCTTCAATCTTCATACGACTCTCTGCATATTGAACGATAGCATTGCAAGTTTATGCATGTGGTCACACACTGGATTGACCTCATTGGTTGATTGGCTGAAATATTCCTTCCCGTGGTATCCAACTTTGTGAGTTAATTGCTGCATGACATGTAGACCAATTAGATTTTTAGCTCCAGTGTTTTTATTTTCTTTCTTTTTTTTCCTTTCAAAATTGCACTTGGCCGAGCGTTAATGGCTCTTTTTTGCATTTTACTTTATAAAGTGATTGTTGAATCTGTGTAAGGTTTACAGTTCACAGAACTACTAGTAACATCATTTTCAACTAGAATGATATTCTCATTTTTTTCCCGATAAATTTCTATGATTAGAAATCGGAAGTATTGTGTTAGTTTTTGTTAAAACAAAAAATTTGCTCCCATTTCAATTTTTACTTTCTATTACCTTTAAGGTACAGAAAGTATCGTAATCGGTCACTTTTTTATTTTTCATATTTCTGGACGTTTCATAACACCCTGTTTTTCTCTCTACTTTCTTTTAATTGGCTCTGACGTCACTTTCAACTGCATGGACATATCACGACAGGAGTTTGTTTTACCCTCCATTCGGTGGAAACTCACTAACCTCCTACCCACATTAACCTCACCCAGGCTGGGTTGGGCCGGAATGTCAGCATCACGAAGTCTTCACCTCGCTGGACGTTGCTTTACTTCGGTGATCCTATGAGAATCGGTTGATTCAACGCGCCATCGACGCTGGCAAACAAACTGCCCCCTCTTTCGTATTCAATTCAATAATGATTTATGGCTATGTATGAGTTCGGTCCGGATTATAAAAAAATGTATGAGTTCGGTGCCGCCTAAAAAAGGTCATGTATGAATTCGGTGCCGCCTAAAAAAGGTCATGTATGAATTCGGTGCCCTGGTACTTGCCCTGATGATCAGGTAATTATAGTATTTTTTTCCTTATAGGCATGGCCTTCAATTAATAGACCGAGGCATGGCCTTCATTGTATTTTACCTAACCCTACTATAAACCCAAGGCATGGCCGTCATTGTATTTTACCTAACCCTACTATAAACCCAAGGCATGTCCTTCATTGTATTTTACCTAACCCTACAATAAAACCAAGGCATGGCCTTCATTGTATTTTACTTAACCCTACTATAAACCCAAGGCATGTCCTTCATTGTATTTTACCTAACCCTACAATAAAACCAAGACATGGCCTTCATTGTATTTTACTTAACCCTACTATAAACCCAAGGCATGGCCTTCATTGTATTTTACCTAACCCTACAATAAAACCAAGGCATGGCCTTCATTGTATTTTACTTAACCCTACTATAAACCCAAGGCATGGCCGTCATTGTATTTTACCTAACCCTACTATAAACCCAAGGCATGGCCTTCATTGTATTTTACCTAACCCTACTATAAACTCAAGGCATGGCCTTCAAGGAGGAAATGGACAGTCTTGCTGAATGTAACTATCTACAAAATAATCTACTAACTTAATAACAGCAGGATTACTGTTAACAAGCAACTAGTACATTATAAACAAACAATCAATTTATAAGTCAATAAGACCGCACCGAACTCGTACATCACCTTTTTTAGGCGGCACCGAATTCATACATGCGAAAAAGGTGCGGGTAATCTTCGCACCGAACTCACCTTTTGCCTGATTTATATCTACATATTAGTTTTCATGTCCACTGAGGAGTCACTTCTCAGCTCTCTTGACTTTTGTTATAGGACAAAACAATATGATTTTAATATCTGCTTTCCTCATGAACAGAAAGGTTTGAATACCTGTTTCCAGATTTCTTTTGAACAGGTTATCGAAAGAGACAATCGATATTCAGTTATTGTTTGGAGATTGGCTTCTTCCACAAACATTTGAGTCTTGTTTGAGCTAACAGAAAATTTGTGATGTTGTTTTATAGGTTCTATCACAACTTCGCATGTGTTGCGTACTATTCACTTTCCTTAGTTCTTTCTTACAATTGACCTTTTTTTTAATTTGGGTTTAACGTCGTTTTCAACTGCCATAGTCAATAAGGGTTGGGTGGAAGAGATTGCCATAGGCAATAACCCCGCCCTTTAGTTAGGACATATGTTTAGGTATATACATTTTTCTATTATTCTTCCTTTTTATTGCATAAATTGTTTCAATTTTTTCATTGTTATAGGTAAATTATTTGTACTGTATATATGTCTTTTATATCTATTAAAGTATTTAATAATAAAAATAATAATAACTGCATGGTGATAAATTGACCTTTGTCATTTGATAAATACTGCCGCGAACTTGCTACCTCTATGTCAGTGGTTCGAGTCCAGGGTAGGTGTTTGTGACTAGCACAAAGTTTTTTTTCTCTCCAAATATCTTCTTTCTAAACCACTCATTATTAGGTTTTTTATTGGTTCATAATATATTATCATCATATCTTCAAATCTATAGATCGATATTTATATTGTGCAAATGTACAAATGCTTTGATTGTTTTCAATAAATTAAGTTTTCTTTCAAGTATTATGTTCTTTCTTAACTACTCGTTAGCTCCTTGTTGGGTTACAACGTCCAATTCATTTATTGATATTATTTACAAGCATATTAAGCATGCATATTTCTTCAGTTTTTTCTCTCTTACATTTTTCATGCGCCTCACTTAAGGAGCTTTGATTCTTTTCGTTTCATTCGCTTCCATTCTTACAACCTCTCTCCTTACTACCAGGACAGCCAGGACCGTGTCTTTCTAGCTCGTGTGGTGTGGTTCCCCTTGAATAAGACTCACATCCATATACATATTAAGTACATACCTTCTACATAGGTACTTGATATAGCCTCTCTCTCTCTCTCTGCTCCTATATACTGGTTTCTTGTTTGTATGCCGTGTTTGTACGTTGGATAGATTTCTGTTCGCTGTATTTAGTTTTGTAACGTTAATGTTGAGTTTGGTTAGTTGAGTTTGAGAAGCGTGCAAGGTGGATTCACGCAACTTTTTTTTCCCGCTACCTACGCGATTCATGTTGTTATTGTTTTTGTTTACATATTCAAAGTGTTTTTTAAAAAATAATTCAGATTTTTTTTTATATTTCTTGAAAGTTTTTGATAACTTTAGCTTTTAAAAATTAAATTTTAATCATTCTTTAGTAATATTAAAAAGAAAAAGAGTGAATTTAAGCATTTTATTATTGATTTATTTTGATACCACTGTTTTCTTGAAACTTATTTGTGAGTTTATATTACCATCGTCATTACCAGTTATGATTGGATTATTTTTAATTCAATGAATAATTCTTTTAACCCAATTTTAATTTGAATATAATTTCAGTGCTCTTATTAATTCTGTGATAAAATTTTGATTATTTTTTTTCTAAATTCATTCCTAATTATTTTCTGTACCAGAATTTGAATTTTTATTCTGCACTCAACAAGTGAGACGTCATCGTTAAAAAAATAAATTCGAATAAAAATAAAACTAATTGGCCAGTAAAATTTCATGTATTGAATCAACCGTTAAACATTAAAGATTTGTCAACATCGTTTTTCATTACTTAAACACCAATTAAGAATGATTTTTATTTAAATATTTTTCAAAGATTAATTTCAGAAAGTGTAATTTTCAATCAAATCGTCATTGCACATTTCTCCCTTCACAATAGTAAATCTTTGGAAAGATTGTGAAATTAAAAAAATACGCACGTTTGAAATGGTTTTTTAAGAACTTTTATAATCCTGGCTATAAAATATACCTAGATGTCCAAGTTCAGTTTTGCAACATGCTAATTAGGTATTCTACTTATTATTGAGATAACTTCATGGATTCAGTTTGGATTAATATTTAGTGTATCATCTGTTTTAAATATTGTTTGTAACTTAAAAATTATAGTATTAATAAAATTATATTGAGACAAGTTTTGTGGATTGAGTGTGGATTTTATCAAGTCAACCGGAACCGGATCTTTAGGATTTATTTGGATTAAAAGTGTTGTTCCTTGGAGCTGAGTTACTTTCTTTTGGATACCATCAGCAACTTTACTACTCTTGAAATCAGGTAATTCTAAGTTATTTTTATTTTTCCATTTTATTGCTATCACTATATGACCAACTTTTATTATTTTTAGCTGATTAGTAGGTACTATGATTATTATTATCATCATTTTATCAGTACTTTTGTTCTTTATAACTCTATAGATATATTAGGTATACTTAACCCAAATCTGTGCGTGTCAGACTGGGTGACTATGTCCTCTTAGGGGTTGTCTGTTTATAATACCAGAGTCGAAACGTTTAATTTTATTTTTATTTTTTTATCATAATATATGACTTCATTACACATCTCAAAATGAGAAGACATATTCGTAATATACTTGATCAGGAAATCTGATGGCCCTAATTGTCTGATCGCCCAAATAACTGTCAGTACTTTGGCCGCATGTCAATGCGTTGCCCAGGGTGAACCACGAGGAGGCGTACTAACATTTCAACTCATATTATTATGTTATTATTCTAAATTTTGTTCATTATTTCTACTCTTATGCCTCAAGGTTTAAAGTTATACAAATATGTATAAGTGTAATTTTGTATTTTTATCTTCAGTACCATTAAATTTCGTGTTGTATCGTGCCAAATACCTTGCGGCACCCAATTAAACCTACATTTAATGTATTATTAGGTAATCTATTTCCATTTCAGGTACATTTAAAATGGCTTCCAGCCTTTTATGAGAGCAGTTTTATATTTATAGGTAACACTGTATCTACTTGTTCATCATGTACGTGTTCTGGTATAGTCAAGTGGTTAACGCGCTAGTCTGGTAATCCAGGTAGCTTAGGGATCCGTTGGTTCGAATCCCACCCAGTGCATGAATTTTTCCTCACTAATTTGAGTTTTTTTTTTTTTTTTTTAATCCCATAATTGAGATAGTTTACATAGGTTTCATAATATGATAGTTAATACATAATACAGGATAAACATAACATAGAAGAAGCAATAGAAATAGTTTGTGACCGCATAATAATAAGACTCTGAAGGTTAGATGGTAGAAAATGCTTTGAGCGTTAACCTCGCCTGGTGGTTACCTTCCACTAAGGAGTGTTATTTTTATTTTCATCATTATTATTATAAAGTAGGTATAATTATATTCCTCGTGTATACCTAACATCATGTACATTGTACATATGTCGATTGAAGGATTGTTTATTAATAACTTACGCATTTCAAGTAGGTAGGTATTCCTTGGAATTTGTTCTTCCTGTGAATCAGTTGTTCCTTATCTCTTATCAGTAACCTATTATCAGAGCTATCACATGACTGATAAGTATACAGGGTGGTCTAGCACACGCAGAAGTAGGTAACTACCTTTTGAATCGTACTGTGAAAAAAAAACGTGTTGTGGCACTGAAAACTCACTATTGAAAAGTTTGGGTGATTCCATTACTTTCCTTTCTATGGTATAAGGAAAGTAATAAAAGGTGGCAAAATTGACTAATGAGGCAAAGGTATATTTGCCGCAGGTATAGGCCGTAGCATGAGGCAAAGGTACTTGCCACAGGCATAGGCCGTAGCATGAGGCAAAGGTACTTGCCACAGGCATAGGCCGTAGCATGAGGCAAAGGTACTTGCCACAGGCATAGGCCGTAGCATGAGACAAAGGTACTTGCCACAGGCATAGGCCGTAGCATGAGGCAAAGGTACTTGCCACAGGCATAGGCCGTAGCATGAGGCAAAGGTACTTGCCACAGGCATAGGCCGTAGCATGAGGCAAAGGTACTTGCCGCAGGCATAGGCCGTAGCATGAGGCAAAGGTATTCGCCACAGGCATAGGCCGTAGCATATCTACAACACACAAACGGTGGCGCCGAATTCAAACCCGAAAAGATGTACGGCAATGCCTCATTGTGTAGAGTAGGGTTAGGAAAAATAAATATAGGGCCATGCCTCGGGTGCAGCTACTCCTAAAAGCATTTTGTTGTAAAACACCTTTGCATGTGGTTTAACAGGTACACCATACCATCCATATGGACCATATGGCTAATGGTATCTGGGTTGCTGTCTACTGTGTGGGAATTCACACATCTGGTGGTATGGTTTTGCTATTAAAAATTAAGTGCATCTCCTGTGTCCTTTACTTCCTGTGAAGGATCAACATTTCCACTGTATACCTCTGAGGTTTCCAAGAAAAGAATTACTGAATTACATACTTTGAAACAAAGTTGGCTGGAGACCATCGATCACCTCTCCAGCTGTAGCCAAGCTGGCTACAACAACAACAAGACAGCATAGAACAGAGCCTCAACTGAAGGTATCAACCATAGGTACCCAAGGAGCATCTATATGTCTATAAATTTCAGAAGAAACATTATCTATCGCAGCCCCTTGTACGAGAAGAGACCCTCTGTGGTTCACACACCTGTTGGAGAAGAGCTTGGAGGAAAGATAACTTCTTTCCTCAGAGTATATCAAGCTCCGTAAGATACAAGATCCCTTCATAGAAATGAGACCTGGCAACATATCATGGTATTAAAAAACCTTATACCTTCGAATAAAGTGATAAAGAGAAGACCAAATTTGACAACAATGTATTTTTCATAGTAGCGTTAGGGATCCTATTTCGAGAGGAGACCATTTAAAATTAGACACCTGTTCCTCGTACATCCCTTGCAACCCTTATTAGGTATTGTATTTTGAGTTCCTCTGAATAAATAAATTTTAAATAACCATGCTTCCGTATACTAACTGGCCTCCCTATACTACTCGTGTATGTATACAACAGTGAAAAAATATTTAATTTTTTTTCTGAAAAAACATAACATTAATTTATACGTCTATGGAACTCAGACAACTCAGTATTTACTCGTACTTACATTGTATACAGAATTTTATTTTATTTACAGAATTACATTGTATGAGTTGACGAGAATTACAATACTTGATTAGAATTTTGAACTTTTTGCAAAGATTTCATAAAATACTATACTTTTATAATAAAGAATAATACTCAGGAAGGTAACCCCCACCAGGCGAGGTTAATGATCAGAGCATTTTCTACCATCAAATTAACCCTTAGAGTCTTATAATAATGTGTCACAAACTCAAATCAATGAGGAAAAATTCACGCACTGGGTCGGATTCGAACCAACAGATCCCTACGCTACGTGGATTACTAGACTAGCGCCTTAACCACTTAACTACAAAAAGGGTTGGGTGGAAGAGATTGCCACAGGCAATAACCCCGCCCTTTAGGTAGGACATTTCTCTCTTTTTTTCCTTCTTGTATATTTGTTTAATCTTTTTGTTTTTCTTTATATTTCATTGTTTTCTACTGTATATATTTTTTGTTCTAACTAATAAAGTTAAAAAAAAAAACTTACCAGTGCACAATGCACATACTAATTAATATCTTATATAAATTTAACTAACCGGGTTAGAGACCTACAAAAAACTTAAAACCTCTACAAAAACAACAGCATAGAAACAAAAGATAAAGATGACGGGTTGAAAGTTTTCCAAAGTTCAAGTGCTCTTATGGATGAGTCATTCGTGTTCCCCAGTCACGTGATCCGACTCTTTGACTCAGGTGATATGACTCATCTGACTCACGTGAAGTGACCTGACTCATTTGAGAATACCCAGTACCTATACAACTCTAGATCGTAGAGTAAAGATCTGTGTAAACAACTTTAAATACGCCCACATCAAACTCGCCATTCATATAAATTATTGAAATTGTTTTTCCCATGGATAAATAAGGGCCGAATTATGAAACAGGATTAGTTGTTACTCTATGTTGTTGTTGTTGTTGTTGTTGTAGACAGCTTGGCTACAGCTGGAGGGGCGTATTGATGGTCACCAGCCAACTACATTTCAAAGTTGGCTTGTCCTGAACCACATATTTCCACATGTACGATCAACCATCATGAGGACTTGGACTTTTTCTTTATTTTAAGCCATTAAACCCTTGGGAAACTGAAAGCTAGCCTGGCTTGTAAGGGTTGGCTAGTCTGTTCTCTATTTATAGTCCTCTAGAAAGACACTGGTCTTCTCCCTGTTTAACTACAAGTTAGCCTGGCTGGTAAGGGTTGGCTAGTCTGTTCTCTATTTATAGTCCTCTAGCGAGACACTGGTCTTCTCCCTGTTTAACTACAAGCTAGCCTGTCTTGTAAGGGTTGGCTGGTTTGTTTTCTGTTAATACTCCTCTAGCAGGACACTTCACTCATTTTTTTTTTATCTTATGACTTGGAAGGTTCTTCAATTTCAATATCGAGTTTCTATATTTGTGACAGCTCTTGTTTCATACTCTGAGAACTTGGTACTGAGAGGCTTGTGGCGTCTGATCCTACAGTTATAAGGTCTCTCCAAATTAGGACATTCTACACCTGATGTCGTGGGTTAGAGGTGAGACCATGGATGTATCCTACTCTTTGCTCCAAAGATCCTCGAGTCTAGTGACTTGGCGATTGGCTTCATTGGCTGTTGTCTGGGCGTATATACTAGCCTGGGGGCACTGGCGGGAAATATCCATAAAAGATATAGCCAAATCACTATTGACTTGGCGATTGGCACTGGTAGTCAAGTGGTTAACGCGCTAGTCTGGTAATCCAGGTAGCGTAGGGATCCGTTGGTTCGAATCCCACCCAGTGCATGGATTTTTCCTCATTAGTTTGAGTTTGTGATCACATAATAATAAGACTCTGAGGGCTAGGTGGTAGAAAATGCTTTGAGCATTAACCTCGCCTGGTGGTTACTTTTTACTAAATAGTGTTATTATTATTGGCTACATTGGCTCTTGTCTGGACGTATATGTATACTAGCCTGGGGGCACTGATGGGAACTATCTATAATAGATACAGGCAAATCAGTAAAGATTCATTTATGTACCGACCTCAGTAGCTCGATGGATAAGGCGGCGGACGGCTGACCTGGGGTCAGTGGTTCGAGTCCCACCAAGTTCAACAAAGATTTAGTAAAACGAGTGTGCGTAATAATTGTGATATCACTTCGTGACCATCACAAATATGATGCTGTTGTTGTTGTTTCACATTCATGTACCTTCTGCTGGGTGCATAAATACTAATGGTATATGTCTAAGCAGGGCTGTCGGCTACGAAAGCTCTTAGTCACTGCGACCTTAAATAGATCTTTTGTGACATGCTTTTGTTACTCTAATAGAGATCTAAACTTTCGATGTAGTGTAAGATTCTTTTACCAAGCATTGGTAGTGGTTACGGGGCTGGACTTGTAATGTAAACAATCCAGCGCGTGGATCCGTGATCTGTGGAATTGGAGTAATCGGATCCCACCCAAGGCTTGGATTTCAGTCATTCATTTGAGTTCTGTCCATGATAGCAGACAATAAGTCTAGGCCATGTCTGTCTGTCCATGATAGCAGACAATAAGTCTGGGCCATGTCTGTCTGTCCGTGATAGCAGACAATAAGTCTGGGCCATGTCTGTCTGTCCGTGATAGCAGACAACAAGTCTGGGCCATGTCTGTCTGTCCATGATAGGAGACAATAAGTCTGGGCCATGTCTGTCTGTCCATGATAGCAGACAATAAGTCTGGGCCATGTCTGTCTGTCCATGATAGCAGACAATAAGTCTGGGCCATGTCTGTCTGTCCATGATAGGAGACAATAAGTCTGGGCCATGTCTGTCTGTCCATGATAGGAGACAATAAGTCTGGGCCATGTCTGTCTGTCCGTGCAAGCAGACAATAAGTCTGGGCCATGTCTGTCTGTTCGTGATAGGAGACAATAAGTCTGGGCCATGTCTGTCTGTCCGTGATAGCAGACAACAAGTCTGGGCCATGTCTGTCTGTTCGTGCAAGCAGACAATAAGTCTGGGCCATGTCTGTCTGTTCGTGATAGCAGACAATAAGTCTGGGCCATGTCTGTCTGTTCGTGATAGCAGACAATAAGTCTGGGCCATGTCTGTCTGTCCGTGCAAGCATATACAACAACTTATGTAATTACGTCTCTGTGTCCGTGCTAGACATTGAGTAACATCATCTTACACAATACTAACATCATCTTACACAATACTAACATCATCTTACACAATACTAACATCATCTTACACAATACTAACATCATTTCTGTTTATACTGATATACTGATCATCTTCAACTAGAAGAATGATATTCTCATTATTATTTTTTAATGTGACAAATCGTTAGGCAGACGCCCTCATGTCTTCTGTGGTTCTATCCTTCTGTCCCAGTGGACTATATATGCACATAATTATTATGTATCATCAGCTGAATCATTATCATTAGCATAGCCATTTTTAATGGAAAAAATGTTGTTTTCAAACACAGGCGTCGTTTTCATACGAGCCCTGTGAAAAAGATTTCTACCCTCTAAAAAAGCATCAATTTTTCAGGTATTTGGAGTTTTAGCCCTGGAACCGATATTTTACAATTCTTCAGAACAACTTTTATTATTATTCCAATGGTTATTATTACTATGTAGGTACATTGTATAACCTTTGCTATTATACTATTAATTATCGTGCTCGAGAGTCTGTCCCGGTAGCTCAGTGGTAAAGGCGGCACTCTGGTAATCCAGAGGTCATGGGTTCGAAACCCACCCGGGACATGACACGTTATCCTCCTTTTTGGGATTTTTACCACATAATAATACGTCTTGGGCTTACTGCTGGAAAAATATGACTTAATAGTCCTATTCGGTCAGTATAAATAAGGCGATATTATTATTATTATTTATCATCACAACTTAAATGTTTTATTATAATCATGCGCGGATATAGGGGGGGGCACGGGGGGCACGTGCCCCCCCAGATTTTTTCGGTAAGCGGTGTTTCTCAAATTTCATTATACCTAATCCCGTTTAAAAAAAAAGATCTCAATGAGTTAGGGGGGCACGGGCCCTAAAATAATTCCCAATTCTAAGACTAAACTCGTACAAAAAAAGCTCAATGAGTTAGGGGGGCACGGGACCCAAAATAATTCCCAATTCTAAGACTAATCCCGTAAAAAAAAAAGATCTCAATACGTTAGGGGGGCACGGGTCCCCAAAATAATTCCCAATTATAAGACTAATCCCGTAAAAAAAAGATCTCAATGAGTTAGGGGGGCACGGGACCCAAAATAATTCCCAATTCTAAGACTAATCCCGTAAAAAAAATCTCAATAAGTTAGGGGGGCACGGGACCCAAAATAATTCCCAATTTAAGACTAATTCCGTTAAAAAAAAATCTCAATAAGTTAGGAGGGCACGGGACCCAAAATAATTCCCAATTCTAATGGATGGGTGACACAAAAAATCACATTTTTAGACCGAAATGACATTTTTTTTCTCAAAATTTGTCGTGACGGCGCCACGGTGGCGGCGTATCAACTCAAAAAGAGAAAGTTTTAAGCAAGGGTTCAAGTTTTCATTTGAGATATCAATCACGAAATTCTGATGAGCCGTTCTTGAGCTACGTTGAGATGATGGGTAAACAAAAAGTTTTTACGTTTTTTGACCTGATAGACATTTTTTCTCGAAATATGTCGTGACGAACCATCAACTCAAAGCGAGAGTGTTTTTTGCAAGGGTTGGATTCTTCATTCGACATATTGATCGCGAAATTCTGATGAGCCATTCAGTAAGGACAAGAAATGGATGGGTGACACGAAAAATATTGACATTTGTGTTTGTGTGTGTGTGTGATAGGCTTGCGAAGCGGCGGGTGCAACCCGCTAGTTAGGTTTATTGTGTGATTGTGCCCCCCCAGTACAAGAGGGCTATATCCGCGCATGAATTTATAATATTTTTTAACAGTGAACATGACGTAACAGTTTAATATCATGGTTGAGAACCATTGTGTTTATATTGTCCGAGTTCCCATTACAGTGAACTGGCTCAACTCTGGCTACAGAGAAAATCACCATTACACAATTCTGATTGCAGTCGTATGAAGGAGTCATTTAGTGTGACTAATATGGGTGCTGCAGTGAGAAGTAATAACAAAAGATGATAAATGTGAACTGTAAGCCCCATACTCATATACTCTTCACGAAAATGTGCCATCTTTTTCTTTCACTTTGCCTTTTCCTAAATCTACTTGGGGTCGGCATTGTTCAACCTCATGGTTGAGGTTGGTTACACATTTTTATTGCTGGATGGCCTACCTAACGCCAACGATTCTATTTAATTAAACGTCCAGATTAGGACAGGGGATTTACGCTCCATTCGCTGAGAATCGTACCATCTACCCACACCCTTACCCAGCCTGGGTAGGGCCGAAATTGCCAGCGTCACGTGTACGGAGGGAACAGAATTTTCCGTGTGAAAAGTCTGCTCCGACCGGGAATCGAACTCACGATCTCTGGACTACGTTCAGTTGTCACAGCCGTCTGCCGCATTGGTTTTTTCGATACTGAGGAAATATTTTATCAGAAAGGGAAACCTTTGAAGAAAAGTTGTAGGTGCAATAGGACTTTCAAAGAACAATCCCAAAAAATTCTCTCTCTCTCTCTCTTTCTCTCTCTCTGTCTCTCTCTCTCTCTTGTTGACCTATTGTAGTTCTTGTTGACCTATTGTAGTTATTGTTGACTCTACCAGGAATGCATCGATTGAGCTTATAGTGGGTGGAATGTGTAGAATTAAAAGGTCACATCTTGTAACAAGGGTCACAATTCACAAAGGTTATACCTAGGTAGTTTTGTGTGACTGTAAGCCATTGTGATACCTTTGAATAAGACTTGGAGTATTTCTTCTAGTAGAGATTGATACCTTTGAATAAGACATGGATTATTTCTTCTATGTCTTTGAGAAATTGAGAGTACCTATTTCTTAATCATAAAAAATGGTAGTGTCTAAGAATGGTTCAAGAATATTCTGTAGAGGGGTGGCTTGAGAGTATCTTTAGAACGTTTTATGTAGGTCTCCCCCATGTATTTTGTGTTTTATGTGGATCATTTTATGTAGGTTCCCTTGCATTTTATAAGGTTGATTTTTTACTACATCTTAGTTTTTTTTAAACTACATCTTAGTTGTGCTGTCTGGACGCGGAACAATGGTTCTGGGCGTCCAAAGGGTTCACCCATATCAATACTTCCACCACCATGACATCACACATGGACTCGGAAAGTAAAGTAAATAAGTTGTGTTGTGAGAAAATTCATGCACTGCGTGGGATTCGAACCAACGGATCCCTACGCTACCTGGATTACCAGACTAGCGCGTTAACCACATGAGTGAGTATACATCAGTAAACTAAAATGAAGTGAGAGGTCCGTGGTGAGCTTTAAAAGCCATGCTCTTTATTATTATTATTATACAACGCTCTATTAGATATAAATGGACATTATGTACATACAAATAATTATTTTAACAATGAAAAAAAATGGAAACTATATAATTATACAATAAAAATGAAAAGGAATAGAAAATATATTGAAACATAATTATGTCCTAACTAAAGGGCGGGGTTATTGCCTATGGCAATCTCTTCCACCCAACCCAACTGCCTCTTTCAGGGCAGCACGCACAGAAATAATAATAATAATATCGCCTTATTTATACTGCCCCATTAGGACTATTAAAGTCCCATTGTTCCAGCAGTAAGCCCAAGACATATTATTATGCGGTAAAAATCCCAAATGGAAGGATAACTTGTCATGTCCCGGCTGGGTTTCGAACCCGCGACCTCTGGAATCTCTGGATTCACAGAGTGCCCCCTTTACCACTGAGCTACCAGTAAAGACTTAACTTAAAAGATTAAAAAAAAGGAAACAACACACTCTGATTGGGTTATTTGAACGAAAAGTAAACCCAAGACGAATTATTATGTGGTAAAAATACCAAGTGGGAGGATTCCTTGTCATGTCCCGGCTGGGTTTCGAACCCGCGACCTCTGGAATCTCTGGATTCACAGAGAGCCCCCTTTACCACAGAGCTACCAGTAAAGACTTAACTTAAAAGATTAAAAAAAGGAAACAACACACTCTGACGGGGTTATTTGAACGAAAAAGTAAACCCAAGACGAATTATTATGTGGTAAAAATCCCAAATGGGAGGATAACTTGTCTTGTCCCGGCTGGGTTTCGAATCCGCGACCTAGGGAATCTCTGGATTCACAGAGTGCCCCCTTTACCACTGAGCTACCGACGAAAAGGTGAGATCCTAGTATCTGGAAAAGAGGTGTCCCAGTCATATACTATCGCGAGTCTCTTCTATTTATAGATCTTAAAAATAAAAGGTGAATCCCTGCTATCTTAGGACCTCTATTCTAATAATAATTTATACTTTTATTTACTATTATTTTACAATAAATTGGGACCTCTATTCTCAGGTAGGAGAAAATTATCTGGAAAGCTATAGGAGTGTCCCAAACGTGAGAATATGTAGGTAAGATATTTTTTTAGGGATTAAATTCTATTTGTAAAGGATTTCAGGTTGATTGTGTTAATGTTTTTTTTTTTTTTGGTACCTGACCCTACCTTGATACTAGTTTTGACTTTCCCTTACGTGAGAGCATCTGAAAATTAGAGATTATTTATTTGTTAGCGTTTCGCGATGGTGGTTTTAACCGCCATTTGCTGGAATATCCAGATACTTTCATTAACCTCACTCAGCCTTAGTGTAGCCGCAGTGCCAGTAGAATGAATCTTCACGAAAAAATAGAGAGAAGGAGCTAGTTACATGTGGTATTTTTTTAATATAAAAAATTAAATCAAGCTTTTTTACAATTTTTACCTATACAATTGACATAATAATAATTTATGTAGTTAGAAAATGAATATAAAGAAAGCCTGATCAAAGATGGTGATAATACCTTCGGCATTCTCTTCCACAATTATACTATCATATTTGTGTTAATCACTTTCGTGATATCACAACTACTCAAACTCGCTTTACTATGAATCTACCCTGGAACCGGGACTTGAACCACCGACCTCCAGGTTGCAAGTCCGCCGCCTTATCAATCAAGCTACCGAGGTCGGTACTGAGATTGATCGGTACAATTATATGAATGTAGTTACATTGCTTTATTTAAAGTGTTTAGTTTATCGCCTCCAGACAACGAGTCCTCTTTGAAGTGTGTCTTCTTGAGTAGGTACTTTGACAGCTAACCGACCTCAGTAGCTTGATCGATAAGGCGGCGGACTTGTAACCTGGAGGTCGGCGGTTCAAGTCCTGGTTTCAGCGTATAGTTTTAGTAAATTGAGTTTGAGTAGTTGTGACATCACCTAGGTGATTAACACAAATAATATGATAACTCTATATTTATTTTATTTTAATATATACAGTTTACAAAATGTAAAAAAAATGCTCCATGCTAGAGTAATAGAGTATTGTGCCCATTACACAGGCGGCATTGCTTTTCTGATATGATAACTTAACTTAACTACTTTGTTTAATCCTTAAACAAAGATTGAGTCTGGCAATTCAAAAAGGGAATGCTGTGAGCATAATGGAGTCTATCCCCGACGATAACAAAATGGAGGTGATATTCTATTTGTAAAAACTAAATAAAGCAATACTTTGACAGCTAAAATTCGGTGCTCGGGACTCGAACAGCCGAGCTACGGGTTACGAGTCCTTCACAATCAAACCATTCGGTCTCTCACCGCTCCAGAACTGAGAGCAACATATCAACTACCTATTAGACCCGTCGTGATGTGACCATGCAGTTGAAAGCAACGCTAACCCAACAAAAAACCCATTAGACAATGGTCCGGGCGTTGCCTTGGTTTTGGCAAGGCTACCAACGTACTACGTGTAATTACACTTGAATTACATACGAATTACACAACATTATTATTATTACATATTAATATTATTATTATTTGGCATTGCACGTGTGATATCACTAGAAGTACATACGAATTACACAACTTTATTATTATTACATATTGTTATTATTATTATTATTATTATTGGCATTGTACGTGTGATATCACTAGAATTACATACAAAATATACGACTTTATTATTATTAGGATTGTGTAGCAAGAGCTCATATCGTGCAGATTAAAGCAACACGCGAATCCCATGTTGCCAATTTGTCTGGACCAGGTCGTAAAGATTTTGAAAAGGTCAAGGACAAAATATATACCGGGTGAGTGTAAAGTCTCACCTCACCCCTATGTGATTATATCACGACGGTGGTTTGTGATCATATCATATCACGACGGTGACAGGTTTGTGAGTTTCCTCCATTCGCAGGAAACTCACAAACCTGCTACCCACATTAACCTGGGTTGGGCCGGAATGCCACCACGGAATCTTCACCTCGCTGGACGTTGTTTAACTTCAGTGATCCAACAAGAACCGGTGCATTCAGCGCACCATCGACGCTGGCTATCTGGTGTTATCAACTGTAGATCTGGATCAAATCTTGACAGTTGTTTGATCCATCGCATCTGTCATATCTCTGTAATATTCTCGTCATCATCATCATTTCATCAATTGATCAACATTACATTTCATCAACAGATCAACATTATATGTATTTCATCAACTGATCAACATTAACTGATCATTTCATCAATTGACCAACATTATATTTCATCAATTGATCAAAATCACATTTCATCAACTGATCAACATTACATTTCATCAACTGATCAACATAAGTAGTCACTGTGGCCGAGTGAGTTAGCGCGCTAGACATTGCACGCATGGTGGCCTGGGTTCAATTCCCAGCGGGGTAGGATTTTTTCTGCTCTGTACTTGGATGTTCGGGGTCCACTCATACTTCGTGAGGAAAAATGAGTAGCTGCTTTGATGTGAAGCAGCGACCAGTGGCAGAATCATAGGCACACAAATAATACAAGATATTGTAAATTAAACTGGCAAAGTCCTATGATTCTGCGCTACCCACTAAAATTTTGACATAATAAGACAAAGAATAAGCATTATTATTATTATTATTATTAACTGAACAACATTAGGTACATCTGGTTCCATCAAGTTCAATGAATACTCCGAGCATGCTCTGTGTACATCTGAATCGTCACGTAATAAACATTATTTTGTAGTGGCGAACAGTAAACTCATATTTGTGTTAATCACAATTACAGGTAACGAGATGTAGGATGTCATATGAACCTCCCCTCTGGCACCGAGTAAGCATACCAAAGAGGGGAAATCTGCGGTGGCTCTCAGTTTATAAATCTAACTTGAGAATGTTTTAGACTAGGTATGTAATTTAGTTAAAATTAGAGAGTCTAAATTAACCAAATTGTAAGTTAAATTACAAATTTAACTTGAGAATGTATTTTTCTCTGTAATCCGAGAGCCACCGGAAATTTCTCCTTTTGGTATCCTCACTCGGCGCCAAAGGGGAAGTTCATATGACATCCTACATCTCGTTACTTATTATTATTATTAAACAGATTTAATCAAGTTTTTATTTACAAAATAAAGTATATACCTACAATTTACAAGAAAAAAAAAAGTTGATATTATAAAACAAAACTTGATCAAGGGCGGTGCTAATGCCTACGGCATTCTCTTCCACACCACCCTTGATAAAAAAAAATGAAAATAAAATATAAGGGCAACACAAAAAAAAGTTACTTGTACTCACTTTACTCAATTTTTAACCATGGTAAACAAACTCAAACTCTTTAGATACTGAGAGAGCGACTCTATAAATCCCATTTTAGTTTGGTTTATGTGGCAGCACCCCCAAACATTTTCCCACCATCCGCGCCTGAGTATACTCCAGTCCTGTCTGAAGTCTGGACTCACCGGAGCGTGACCAGAGTAATCTCCCCTAGCTCATCCGTGGCAGACGGCACCACATACTGGACCCTATCTCAGCTAACTCACCTAGCAGTGCACTGGTGGTCAAGTGGGTAACGCGCTAGTCTGGTAATCCAGGTAGCGTAGGGATCCGTTGGTTCGAATCCCAACCAGTGCACGAATTCTTCCTCATGAATTTAAATGCACTCTGTGAATCTAGGGGTTCCAGAGGTCGCGGGTTCGAAAACCAGCCGGAACATGACAAGTTATCCTCCCATTTGGGATTTTTACCATTTTTAGGTCTTGGTCTCACTGCTGGTATTGTAGGACTTAAAATTCCTAATCGGACAGTATAAATAAAGCGATCTTACTATTATTGTTATCATTATTAATTGCCAAAGTGAAGGTAGGTACTTACAAACTCTTATTTGGAACCTCATTTGAACTATATATGAACTCTAGATCTGCACAAAAACCGTCTTGACCTTTTGATTCCTAATCCTCCACCAGAATGAGAACCAAATTGAAAACTGAAAGACAATAGTCGAAATTTTTGCTTAAGGTCAAGATTCTTTTTAGGAAAGCCTTTTTTTACGAGGAGTTCTTAGTTCTCTTTCTGGGTATTTGAATATGTACATGTACTTGTACATACATACTATTATGTACTACCTATAGTAACCCATACAATTCTTGACAGACGACAGTTATTGTGACACTCCCAATGGATATTTATGCCTAAAATAAGAGACGTACCTACCTACTTATATTTTTTAACGAGAGATAAAAACATAAATTCGTCTTTTATTAATATTTATTTATTCCTTTTGTAGAAATTTTACATGAGATTACCTCGCACGTTGGAAATGGGAAAGATAAAATAGGTATCTTTTACTGTATTTGAGGTTCATCTCGCATGGGTACATTTTATGGAATAATATTTTTATAGGTCTTAAACCTTATAAGTTCTTTGAACTGCAGAGGTTGGTTTAAGAAGTTTTTTAACCTTCGAGATTTTTTGGTAGTAATTTTTTTTTCACTAGAAATGGTAGGAGAAGGTTTGCAACCTAACCTTTCTATAAATCACTTAGGGTTTCAATATTTAGAACCACTGGACTGAAGAGTTTTGGAACCTGATCTTACAATAAATCATTTAGGGTTTTAATATTTAGAACCACTGGACCTGATCTTACTATAAATCAGTTAGAGTTTCAATGTTTGGAGGCACTGGACTAAAGAGGTTTGAAACCTGATCTTGCTCTAAATCACTTAGGGTTTCAATATTTAAAACCACTGGACCTGATCTTACTCTAAATCAGTTATTATTTCAATGTTTGGAACCACTGGACTAAAGAGGTTTGAAACCTGATCTTGCTCTAAATCACTTAGGGTTTCAATATTTAGAACCACTGGACCTGATCTTACTATAAATCAGTTAGAGTTTCACTGTTTGGATCAATTGGACCTGATCTTACTCTAAATGACATAGGGTTTCAATATTTAGAACCACTGGACCTGATCTTACTATAAATCACTTAAGGTTTCACTGTTTGAATCAACTGGACCTGATCTTACTAAAAATCACTTGGGGTTTCACTGTTTGGAAGCACTGGACTGAAGAGGTTTGGAACCTGATCTTACTATAAATCTCTGAATCTGACAGCCTGACACAAGGGTTTATATTCCTGGTGTCACTGGCCTCCAGTTCCAACGAATTGTTCATGGCTAGTATGACTTGTAAGCGACCTCAGTAGCTTGATCGATAAGGTGGCGGACTGGTAACAAGTCCCGGTTTCATCGTAGAATTAGAATTAGTATCATAACAATTACATAGAAAATAAAGATGTGGGCGGGGTTATTGCGTATGGTAATATCTTCCACCCAACCCAAGTACATCTTCTTACTTTCTGTTTTCTAATTATTATTATTATTTATAAGTTGACGGGAGATACCCATTTTACAAGTGTCCCTAACCTATCTAAAACGTAAAACTAAAACTAAAGCTAAAAAAGGTTGACCTTTAGTAGGTGATAAAAAAAAAACAGTAACTTAGTACAGTAAAAAATATAAAGAATGTATAGTTGTAAAAAAAATCATTGGTTCAAGGTAGACAGAACGGACAATTTGCTTTTTAGAATAATGTTTTGGCTTTTTAAATAATCTTTAATTAAATAATCTTTTTGTTTACAATATTTTGTTTTCTAAATCCATAGTCCCTGTACATTTTTTTAATGGACAAAATAACATCATTTAGAACACTTAAAAGTAATCCAAATGTCAATACTAATGTCCTACATTCAGCCTAAGTTTATAAATTCCCTCCAAATAAGAGTTTTCGAACCACTGAGCCAGAAGAACCTGATGAGATGGTAGGAAATTTTGGGGTGTTTTGTTTTGATCCCGCTGTGCTTCTCAAAGACCTTAAAAGGTCACGCAAGGTTTTCAAAAGGGATATCACTTCTTTTTGTTAATCTCAAATTGGGGTTCCAAATTTTCGGTTGTCATCGTGAATTGGAGAGTTTTGATGTATGGGGTCGCTTTTAGGGGGAGATTTGAAAAGATTTCTTCTCACTTTAGCATTTCTTACCATTTTTTCTTCTGTTTTTTTTTTTTTTTTCTCTCTCTCTCGCAAGTTTTCAGAGGATTGCTTTCACCTGCCTTTTCAGAAAGGTTTCCGTCCTCCTTTTGCATAATATTTCGATTAATTTCTTTAGCGTTATCATCTGATGCATTGTGTTCATTTTTTTTTTTTTTTTATAGGTAAATCCATTTCATCCAGACATTGTGTTCATTCAATCTACTGGAATTTTCGTGACTTGCTTCTGGAATGGTGTCTTTCAAATCTTAGGGTGAGGGAGTATTTTTTGTAGTTGGAATGGTTGCTCCATTTCGTTTTAAATTTAGGTGACATAAGTAGGCAATTAGGGGAGTTTTTTTTCGAGAGAAATTATTTGCTTTATCTGATTTTAAATTTAGTGACTGTTATTCCAAGAATGTGGTACATATTAGTTTAAGTTAGTATTATGTTTTATTTAAATTCATCAATTGTATTATGCTCACGGAAATGTGTTATATATTTATTTATAAACAATTTAGATGAAGCTTTATTTACATTTTTTATTTAGAGATTTGTCCATTTTTCAGAGATGTCATTTTTACTTACCAGTCGTAGGCAACATGTTGCCTATAGTCGATACGTAGGCAACAAATTAAAAGCACAGATGCTTTTAAGAGAGATAAATAAATTATAGTTTCTTGAAAATGTCCAACTGAACCAGCATATAATTTTCCGAGGAGAAGAATAACAACATGGGTGATCTAGTTAGTCAATTCCAAGTTCATGTAATAGGTTTTATATACTTTTACAGGTATTCTAGGCTTAAGATGTAATAAAATGTAAATATTAATGCATTGCCCATAATAGAATTAATACCTATTACCTATTATACTTAGGGCGGAATTAATAGACGTTCTTGTTATACCTCGCGTACTGTGTAAGATAGGGAAAACCGACGCTTAGCAATTACTCAAGTTATCGATGATGGCTATTAATTTCTCCCTAAACGTTTTTGTAATACCTCTGTGGCGCTAAGTCACGGATTGCGTACTGTGTAAGATAGGGAGAACCGACGCTAAGCAATGACTTGTGATATAGAATTTGTCTATTAATTTCGCCCTTAATCTCCTGCACCATACTACATGCTAGTCTACAAAATCTATACTTACTTTTTATGTTCTCGTATTTACGAACATGAACTGAACAAATAATACTGAAACCCCGCAGGACCAGGAGTATGGACTATTATGTCCACTCATGCATATACTGAAACCTGGCGCCATCTTGGTAAACACTCTACATATATACTCTCCAGAGTCTAGAGATCCCAGCTAGCTCCACTCTACAGAGTACCGACTTTACAGATAGAGAGTGAACCTACTCTACCTAGTCTATACAGCTGGCACGTCTTAAGGTACCAAGAGACTAGCGTAATGGCCCCCAGGAGATGAGGAGTGGTTCCCAAACTGCGGAGGATGATTCTTGATGGGACCACAATTTAAGGGCTACTTTATGAAACAGGATTAACGTTAATCTAAGCGTTGGGTTGGGTGGAAGAGATTGACACAGGCAATAATCCCGCCCGTTAGGTAGGACATTAACTTCATAATCTTTTTTGTTCTTGTATCTTTGCTCAATCTTTTTGTTTTTTCTTTATAATTTCATTGTATTTTATTGTATATATTTTTGTTCTAAATATATACAGTAAATTATTATGTAATTTATTTTATTTATTTATTGATCAACTTTATAATAATTAAAGGCTGCTTCGTCTTCATATTATGGTAAACTTTTAATCAATCTTCGACACCCTTGAAGTCGAAGGTATACAGCTCGAATTATTGATTTTAAGAAGCGCTGATTTCCAGGAGATGCAAACTCCTGATGATGTTGTTCAAAACCAGAATCACGGCGTTGAGAGAGAGAGAGAGAGAGAGAGAGAGAGAGAGAGAGAGAGAGAGAGAGAAAGAGAAGAGAAGAGAGAAAGAGAGAGAGAGAAAGAGAGAGAGAAAGAGAGAGAGAGAAAGAGAGAGAGAGAGAGAGCACCTGAATTGCCCGGGGCATTATTTACAGAATTTGTTTTTTAAGTTGTTTTTTTTTTATACCTCAATAATAGTGGTAATATTTATTATAATGGTGCTTGGTAAAATGTTCCTATGATAATGATGTCGATACTATTGAATGTAGTGGTAGTTTTTACTCTGAAATGACAATAATAATAAATGTCTCTTGGTTTTTTACCCAGAAGCAGAGAGAAAGAATAATAATAAGGTTTCGAAACCTCAAATCCTGAATATCTCCTGTTCGACCGACCTCAGTAGCTTGATCGATAAGGCGGCGGACTTGTAACCTGGAGGTCGGTGGTTCAAGTTCACAAGTTATCATATTTGTGTTAATCACACCTGTGACGTCACAACTATAATAATAATAATAATAATAACACTCTTAAGTGAAAGGCAACCACCAGGCGAGGTTAATGCTCCAAGCATTTTCTACCACCTAACCCTCGGAGTCTTATATTATTATGTGGTCACAAACTCAAATTAATGAGGAAAAATTCATGCACTGGGTGGGATTCGAACCAACGGATCCCTACACTACCTGGATTACCAGCCTAGCGCGTTTACCACTTGACTACCAGTGCAACTTCTTAAACTTGATTTACTAATTATTTGCTCAACTCGGGATTCGAACCACCGACCTCCAGGTTACAAGTCCGCCGCCTTATCGATCCAGCTACTGAGGTCGGTGTGTTGCTAGATCTAGTCAATGTACCAACTATCTAGCTCTCGCGGTCTTGTCTGTCTGTAGCTAGGTCAATCCCGAATGACTAATAGATGGTTTATAGCTAGATAAATGGTTTCTAGCCATTGATGGAAGACGGTAGATAGGTGAAAGATTAATCCATACAGGGTGTTTAAATTCTATGTACCTACCTTTTACCTATATTTTCTTTGTGTAGTTAAATATCATAAGTTTTGTGGGTAGCACAGTAGAAAGAAACACCTTGTCATTTACTTAGGTACAGGCGAACTTGGATATAAGAGATGTCTGTTTAATTGTTTATAAGTCCATCGGTAATCAAGTGGTTAACGCGCTAGTTATCCAGGTAGCGTAGGGATCCGTTGGTTCGAATCCCATCCAGGGCATGAATTTTACCTCATTAATTTGAGCTTTAGACTTACATAATAATAAGACCGTGAGGGTTAGGTGGTGGAAAATCCTTTGAGCATTAACCTCGCCTGGTGGTTACATTCCACTAAAGAGTATTATATAAAAGAAAAAAAATACTTCTTTGTAAAAAAAATTCCAACCCCTTGAATTCTCTTTCTCTTATGTATATTTATAACTAGATCTGGCTGTAACACCTTAATTCTTGTAATGCCGCCACTGGTTGTCACCCACCTTATTTTCACCAGTTATACGAATTTTCGAGTTTTCAACGTGTCATGTGTTATTTGAATGTGTTTCTTTGAATTTATTTGGATGGAAAGTAATCGGGTATTTTTCTACACACTGTGGAAACTTGACAGTTGTGGAGTCACCCTGTAGAATCTTGACAGTTGTGGAGTCACCCTGTAGAAATGTGACAGCTGTGGAGTTTAGCTAGATAGAAGATGGTTAATAGCTTATCCTGACGTTTACTAATGACTGCTTCTCGGATCTCTTATGCAGGGCTCTGATCTAGTCATCTAGTCACTGTCATCTTGCTCTGATCCCAGCTAGTCATCTAGAGGCACTGTCATCTTGCTCTGATCCCCGCTAGTCATCTAGTCACTGTCATCTTGCTCTGATCCCAGCTAGTCATCTAGAGATTCTAGAGGCACTGTCATTTTGCTCTGATCCCCGCTAGTCATTTAGTCACTGTAATCTTGTTCTGATCCCCGCTAGTCATCTAGTCACTGTCATCTTGCTCTGATCCCCGCTAGTCATCTAGTCACTGTCATCTTGCTCTGATCCCCGCTAGTCATCTAGTCACTGTCATCTTGCTCTGATCCCCGCTACTCATCTAGTCACTGTCATCTTGCTCTGATCCCCGCTAGTCATCTAGTCACTGTCATCTTGCTTTGATCCCCACTAGTCATCTAGTCACTGTCATCTTGCTCTGATCCCCGCTAGTCATTTAGTCACTGTCATCTTGCTCTGATCCCCACTAGTCATCTAGTCACTGTCATCTTGCTCTGATCCCCGCTAGTCATCTAGTCACTGTCATCTGGCTCTGATCCCCGCTAGTCATCTAGTCACTGTCATCCTGCTCTGATCCCCACTAGTCATCTAGTCACTGTCATCTTGCTCTGATCCCCGCTAGTCATCTAGTCACTGTCATCTTGCTCTGATCCCCGCTAGTCATCTAGTCACTGTCATCTTGCTCTGATCCCCGCTAGTCATCTAGTCACTGTCATCTTGCTCTGATCCCCGCTAGTCATCTAGTCACTGTCATCTTGCTCTGATCCCCGCTAGTCATCTAGTCACTGTCATCTTGCTCTGATCCCCGCTACTCATTTAGTCACTGTCATCTTGCTCTGATCCCCGCTAGTCATCTAGTCACTGTCATCTTGCTCTGATCCCCGCTAGTCATCTAGTCACTGTCCTCTTGCTCTGATCCCCGCTAGTCATTTAGTCATCTTGCTCTCAAAATCAGGGGAGTGTTTGCTCTGGAAATGTACATATGTAATACAGGTACAGTTGAAAGTGTATTACATTTGTATACATGTCCAATCCACAGGCAGAAGAAGTATGTTTGGTGATGGTATTAGATAGAGGGACGTTACACTACAAAACATATATAAGTAGATAGATAATAAGACAGGCTAATGAGTGTATTTGTTTTAAGAAAGAAAACAAATAGTTTCACTAATCACCACCTACTTAAGAACCTTCAAACACCTATTATATGACTGCTGGAGTACAGGGACTTGCCAGTCTTACCTCGGCAGTATAAACAAGGTATAGCCTCCTTGTAAAGAAAGTGGTAGAAGTGCTGTGTCATTCCTCCACTGTCTGGCTACCATCGTTCACGATGATGATGATGATGAATAATAATAATATTGTCTTATTTATATTCCCATAATTAGGACTATGAAGTCCCATTATTCCAGCAGTAAGCCCAAGACGTACTATTATATGTTAAAAATCCCAAATGGGAAGATAAATTGTCATGTCCCGGCTGGGTTTCGAACCCGCGACATCTTTTTTCACAGAGTGCCGCCTCTACCACTGAGCTACCGGGACAGAATAATGGGACTTATTAGTCCTAATCGAATAGTATAAATAAGGCAATATTATTTTTATTAATATTTCTTTACTGAGAATATTTATTTTTTTATCGTGGAAACATCCGATACTTCTTCTTCTTTTACTCTGTCTTATCCCGCTCAAGCAGGGTCAACGTTGTTCAACCTCATGGCTGAAGTTGATTGGTTTTGGCACATTTTTATGGCTGAATGCCCTTAATAACGCCAACGATTTTATTTGATTTAACGTCCTGGATTTGGGGGTTTTACCCTCCATTCGCTGGGAATCGTACCAGCTACCCACATTGACCTCACCGAGCCTGGGTAGGGCCGGAAATTCATCTGATACTAATATTGCCTATCCATATTTCCAAATGTTTCCTTCGTCTGCAGGTCTTAGGAGTTTCTTAGATCTTATACTTACGTCATTATAAGTGCCTCCATTTATCTACAAGAATAAGATAAATTTCGGAGATATGTATAGTTACCTAATTTGAACTCTCCAATTTATATATATTTACTAGCTGGTTCACCCGTGCTTCGCTACGGTTATTTTTATTTTTTCCATCCCGATATCTTGAAAATGGTAATAGATATTTTAATTTTGATAATTTTCCAAGTAGTTTGACGGTGGTTTAGGTGGGGTCAACTCTCATGAAAATTTCTATATCTGTTACCGTTTGGGCTGTGGTATTGTAAACAGGACATAGTCAACTAGTGAGGCAGGCAGAGATTTGAGTTTTATAGATATAGATCTGATTATTAAGTACCAATCCATTTTCTGATGTCTTACTACAGAAGGTTTAGGGAAGTGCCTATAGCCTAATTTCTATGTATGTATAATTGTATACAGTATGTCTCAGAAGTCCTGGCAATGGCCTCATAACTTTTGAATGGGTACGAATTTTTGGATTCTGTTTGTTTCTAAGGATAGGAAGTGCCCTATGGCAGATTCACTGGTGATGTCAAAATCCAGGTTCGAACCCCGGAAGTGGCACTTTTTTTTATAAAAATGGCCATTTCTTGAGAAATTTAAATGAGAAGGTATTTTTTGAATTTCATATTATTAATTAACAGGTAAAAATACTGCGTTCCTCAAAAAATAAATTTTCTATCACAATCAGTGGCGGAGCTATGGTGGTTTCAAACTTAAAAATCTGGTTTTTTGAGACACCCTGTAGCTTTGGTACCGCGGGACTCAATACAGTCCTCAATGATTTAAAATGACGAAAAAAGTGTCTTGGAAGTACTGAAATGGTAAAAACTCCGATATTTCACCTCCATCAGTGCCGGAGGGTTGGATAACAATGACCTATTTTCATGACAATAATCAATTTTTACTAGTTGCATTGTCTTGAAGTGAAAAAGGGTTCGATAACAACTTTAGTTTGTGAACAATTGTTAGAATGACGACAACAACAACAACAAATAGATATTGATTAGTTGAGTAAAATGTGTAGGTACCTACCTACTACATTATTGTTTTCAATAATGTAATGGATAAAACTCCGATATATCACCTCCATCAGTGCCGGAGAGCAAAGTGTTTATAGTCAATAAATACTTGTAATATCACATTTTACCTATTATTTACCTAGGCTTCAATTATCCACCATACAAACACACAACCTTCACCAAATCGCAACTTTAGTGGGTATCACAGCATTACAAGTCTAGTATAAGTAAGTATCCCTCGTTCTTTCGAATATCATTTAACTTGTAATGCCACCACTGATTGCTATTCTCAATTAAAGTATTTACTCATTTGTCTTGATGAGGTTGAGTGAGCCGCCAACACACCCAACCACATAGTCGAGTTATAATATTTTCCACCGGGAATCGAACCCGGAGATTCCGCAGTTTTATTACTGAATCTAGAAATAGACACATTGGAGAAGAAACTCATTGCAATGCCATGAGGATCGAAGAGAGTGAACTTTTAAATCAAATAAATATTTAAGTAGGTACCTACCTAGGTTCAGGAGTGAACTAATTTTGAACCTGCATGGTCCTGAATCAAGTTGACTCAAATCCATGATACATAGGTTATTAGGAAATAAACAGGTAGGTAACTAATATGAATGTGGATAGTTAGATATCTAGTTAATAGATAAATAAATCTGTTTCTCTTCACTTAACTGAGAGTTGAAGTTTGAAAACAATAATGTAGTAGGTAGGTACCTACACATTTTACTCAACTAATCAATATCTATTTGTTGTTGTTGTTGTCGTCATTCTAACAATTGTTCACAAACTAAAGTTGTTATCGAACCCTTTTTCACTTCAAGACAATGCAACTAGTAAAAATTGATTATTGTCATGAAAATAGGTCATTGTTATCCAACCCTCCGGCACTGATGGAGGTGAAATATCGGAGTTTTTACCATTTCAGTACTTCCAAGACACTTTTTTCGTCATTTTAAATCATTGAGGACTGTATTGAGTCCCCGGTACCAAAGCTACAGGGTGTCTCAAAAAACCAGATTTTTAAGTTTGAAACCACCATAGCTCCGCCACTGATAGTGATAGAAAATTTATTTTTTGAGGAACGCAGTAATTTTACCTGTTAATTAATAATATGAAATTAAAAAAATACCTTCGCATTTAAATTTCTCAAGAAATGGCCATTTTTATCAAAAAAGTGCCACTTCCGGGGATCGAACCTGGATTTTGACATCACCAGTGAATCGGCCATAGGGCACTTCCTGTCCTTAGAAACAAACAGAATCCAAAAATTCGTACCCATTCAAAAGTTATGAGGCCATTGCCAGGACTTCTGAGACATACTGTATGTTCTATATGTGAATAAAACTTGATCTAAATGTTTAATATAGCTAGTATAGCCACATATGTACCTATAGTTCTAGCACGTCATCATTTAAGTGCCTCCATTAATCTCCGTCTAATATTAGCTCGAAATATACCTATATGATGTGTTTATGTATTGTATATGTTTCTATATGTTACAAATTAATATATGTTTAACAATGTATGTAGGTATTTATATTCTTCCATATAATGTAGTTATCCTCTGAGGAATTTAGAGTCAAAAACTTGGTCTGATAGGTACAAAAGAAGGGGGTTGTCACAGAATGTTTTTTTTTCTAACCTCATCCAGCCTGTGTGTGATGCATTTGTACCTATACGTATCTAATTATTGTACCTACTTATCTAATTGTACCTTTTTGTTTTATCTGTTACAGGTAAGAAGCATGTAAGCTCAAAAGATTTCTGCAACCACATATTTAGATCAATACCAACCATTATGTTAGGTAAACGGTATTAAGTCTATTTATAAGCCAAAAGGCGGTGGACTTGTAACCTGGAGGTCGGTGGTTCAAGTCCTGGTTTCAGCGTATTTATTTATTTACACTTTATTTTTTATACAAGACAAACAACAATAAATTATTAACAGAGATAATAAAAAAAATTAACAATATTTACAAAATAAGGTATAAAAAAAATATTTAAATTAAAATGTACAATTGTCTTGTAATCCGGGGTGAAGTTAATGCCTTAGGCATTCTCTGCCACTGAACCCCGGATTTATTAAAGAGAGTTTGAGTAGTTGTAGGTAAATCACGAAAGTGATAAACACAAAACACAACTAATAACTCAAAAACAATATCAAGAGTCATAAATAGGAGCAAGAAAACTCTACCACGAACAACTGCAACAATTAGAAGTTAGAACCACAACACTATTGGTAATGAGTTAAGTAGCTATTCTAGCTATGGTAAAGCCAACAACGAGTTTTTATCTTTGAAACTATACATACCTAACAAGGAGTTCAAAAAACTAACTACCCATCTACATTTATATACTAGTAAATAAATGCATTAGTATATATCTAATTATATATACAAGAGATGAAGAATAAGCCACATATATAACTTATTGAAGAAACTAGTATGAACTGATCAGGCGTGGCCGGTGCTAAGGAGCTGCGGAACTGCAGCACCCCCAGACGAAAAGAAGAGAGGATTTTCTCAAGTCCTATAGTCCTGTACACAATGAAAGTCAAGTCCTGTACACAAAGAAAATTATCTCAAATTTCTAGAATAATAAATGCACAATTATTTTCACTGTCATGGTGAACAAACTCAAACTCTTTAGATACTGAAAGAGTGACTATATATCCAATTTGAGTCCGGTTTTAAGCACCTCCAAAATTTTTTTAATAATAATACTCTTTAGTGGAAGGTAACCACCAGGCGAAGTAAATGCTCAAAACATTTTCTACCACCTTACCCTCAGAGTTTTATTATTTTGTGGTTACAAACTCAAATGAATGAGGAAAAATTCATGCTCTGGGTGGGATTCGAACCAACGGACCCCTACGCTACCTGAAATATCAGACTAGCGCGTTAACCACTTGATTACCAGTGCATTTTTACACCGACCTCGCCTGATACTGATGTACACATTTACCTATACAACAAAAGTAGATGTTATACAAATACGTATACCTATCTCATGTACGAGTTGAAAAAACTAGCTTCTACAATTCAATTCTAAAAGAACCAGCCAAAGTCTATAGAACCCCAAGCCTTCTGCTTCATGACGTGTTTTCAAATGCACAAGACTGGTTTTCTAACAATAGCCCCCGGATTGCAGGGTTTTCCAACTTGTGACCGAGATTCGAACCCACGTCCCTTGGTTTGCAAGAATTTGTAGTTGTATATTTTTTTTTTTTTTGTAGTTGGTTCTGGTTGGGCCTTAGGAAACACTGAAAGTAGAAACCATTAACAACCGGCCCGGAGACATACCGGCAGCGCATAGTGACCTCACCCAGCCTGGGTTGGGCCGGAACCGTATTTAGGAAGCACTGAAAGTAGAAACCCCTCACTCAGCCTGGGTTGGGCCGGGACTGGTTTTAGGAAGCCCTGAAAGTAGAAACCATTAAACAATCGACCCGGAGACATACTGGCTGCTCATAGTGACCTCACCCAGCCTGGGTTGGGCCGGGACTGGTTTTAGGAAGCACTGAAAGTAGAAACCATTAAAAATCGGCCCGGAGCCATACCGGCTGTTCATACTGACCTCACCCAGCCCGGGTTGGGCTGGGACTGGTTTTAAGAAGCCCTGAAAGTAGAAACCATTAACAACCGGCCCGGAGACATACCTGCTTCCCATAGATAATAGGCTGAATAGCTTTACTCAGTAGTCCTGAGGCTGTATGAAGAGATCAGTCAACTAACTAATAATGGGCTACGTATGAGTTCGGTGCGGAAAATAAAAAAATGTATGAGTTCGGTGCCGCCTAAAAAAGGTCATGTATGAATTCGGTGCCGCCTAAAAAAGGTCATGTATGAATTCGGTGCCCTGGTACTTGCCAGATGATCAGGTAATTATAGTATTTTTTTTCCTTATAGGCATGGCCTTCAATTAATAAACCGAGGCATGGCCTTCATTGTATTTTACCTAACCCTACTATAAAACCAAGGCATGGCCTTCATTGTATTTTACCTAACCCTACTATAAACCCAAGGCATGGCCTTCATTGTATTTTACCTAACCCTACTATAAACCCAAGGCATGGCCTTCATTGTATTTTACCTAACCCTACTATAAACCCAAGGCATGGCCTTCATTGTATTTTACCTAACCCTACTATAAAGCCAAGGCGTGGCCTTCATTGTATTTTACCTAACCCTACTATAAACACAAGGCATGGCCTTCATTGTATTTTACCTAACCCTACTATTAACCCTAGGCATGGCCTTCAAGGAGGAAATGGACAGCCTTGCTGAATGTAACTGTCTACAACATAATCTACTAACTTAATAACAGCAGGATGACTGTTAACAAGCAACAGAGTACATTATAAAAAAACAATCAATTTATAAGTCATTAGGACCGCACCGAACTCATACATCACCTTTTTTCGGCGGCACCGAATTCATACGTGCGAAAAAGGTGCGGGTAATCTTCGCACCGAACTCACCTATTGCCTAATAATGTAATATTATGCGCTATGCTATATCCACATATCTACGAGTATGTAGGTAAGCTATGTACAATATTGTACATAGGTATATGTGCACAAATATCTTATACAGTTGAACTTGGCTTTAGGAGAACTGAACATAAGAGAAACCTCGATATTAGAGAATAGTTTTCATATGTAACTTACCTCTCTAGGTACAGGGGAAAATAACCTCTTTATAAGAGAAACCTGAATTTAAGAGAATAGTTTTCATATGTAACTTTTCATATGTAACGGAAAGTATCCCTTACAAGCAACTGTAACCAAATTTTGAATTCAAATTTTTGTCGGCGCAGGGGTTCGAACCCGGGACCTTCCGCATGACAGACGAGTGCTTAACTACTGAGCTATTTGTGCGCAATCATAATAAATACATCATACCTACACAAATTTTTTGCTAAACTTGAGAGTGATGAAAATTTCACTGCAGAAAATTAATTATTGTTATTTTTTTTATTGTTTGTCCGCCAACATCAGGTCTCTATTACAATAGTCTGCGCTAACGAGTTCAATGGCTTCAAATTATTATTGTTTAAATTGTACAGCATTATAAATATTATAATTAATTTTTAGAGCACCATAATTATCATGACAATACAGGAAATCAGGCCCGGCTGTTGGGAAATTTTTTGGGGGTACTGCCACATAAATCGAACTAAAATGCGATTTATTGAGTCGCTCTTACAATGTCTAAGAGTTTGAGTTTGTTTACCATTCCAATCATGATAATATATATGTATTAATTTTTTATTTTATTCTGGAAACTTATCGTTTATTTTTTAATCATACAAAAGTCTCATCAAGCCCTTGGTTGACAAGCAATGTGGCAATGTGCCAAGTATGGCACATTATTAATTATTCGAGAAATGTGTTATGATTTTCATTGTATATACAAGTTAGGACTTGAGAGAAAATCCTCTCATTTATAATAATAATAACAATCTTTAGTGGAAGGTAACCGCCAGGCGAGGTTAATGCTCAAAGCATTTTATACCACCTAACATTTTCTCTTTTGTCTGGGGGTGCTGCAGTTCCGCAGCTCCTTAGCACGAGCCTTGCCTGCAGGAATTATAATTTATTGCTAATTCGAGTGGTAGTGGTGCTATTATGACACTTTAAGTATATGAATGAGAGGTAATTAAATTTAAAAATCCTACATTTCTACGAGTAGTTAGTTGGGTTGGGTTGGGACGGTTGTCCTCCCTTTTGTCTCCGGATTTTGACACCTCTAATGTACCTGTCACTTCTTAAATTCTTGTCATTCCTCTGTCATATAGTCACACATTAATTTTGATTTTTACATCTTAGTTAATACAGTTTGGCTGGGGGACTATAAACAGGGAGGGAACCAGCAGTCTGGCTGGGGGACAATAAACAGGGAGGAAACCAGTAGTCTGGCTGGGGGGACTATAAACAGGGAGTAGACCAGTAGTCTAGCTGAATGATTATAAACAGGGAGTAGACAAGTAGTCTAGCTGAATGATTATACACAGGGAGTAGACCAACAGTCTGGCTGGGGGACTAAATCTGCCGTACTCAGGATTTCTGGACTACGGGCAGTAGTCACAACCGACATGATATGACCATGTATTAGTTAAATGTGACGTTAAACTCAAATAACTTCTTGGGAAAAGTTGGAGCAAAGATTTTTGTCTATTAAATTTGCCCAAAGTTACTAACGCATAACCCTGTATTATAACTATGGCTATATAACCGGTTCACAGGTCTATGATTAGAAGTCAAGAGAGGTCTATCCATAGGCTATGTACTGTAAGAGTATAAACATGTACTTCTATGTTATACGAGTATATTCTACAGAAAAGTCCATTTACTTTTCAAGAGCATATACTTTTTTTATAGTGTCTCTACCTCAAATAGCCACCAGCTGTATGCAAGTACTTACAATGACTGTAAGTAGTCTTGTACTTTTATATTCCATCATAGAGTACTTGAAAGAGCCACCATTAGGTATTTATATTATTTATGTCCAATATCTATGTGCATTGTACATAATATACAGAGGTAAGTCAATAGTGTACCTATACACTTTTATAGTCTATTTACGAGTGCCTCAAATAGCCACCAGGTTTTCAGTCCTGGCTTGTAGTAAGTTCAACAGCTTCCATTGACTTCGCCGTATACAGGGTCGGGCTAGAAGATGATAACAGAGGTTGTGGCACACTTTTGTGAAAAGAATCATTTTTTAATGTTAATCATCTGGACGAATCGTTGCTCCTGGAATATTGTGTTGTATAAAATTGAATAAATATTTTTTTTATGTAAACAACTGCAATACACACTGGCTGGGAGACTATGAACAGTGAGTAATATAATAATAATAATATTATTGCCTTATTTATTTATACTGCCCGATTAGGACTATTAAGTCCCATTATTCCAGCAGTAAGCCCAAGTTAAGTCATGACTTAAGTTCTCAATGTTGTCTATAAATTTCGCCCTCAAAGAGAAGTCACATCTCGTAGTCTCAAATATCAGTCATATCTTGTGAATATTTGGAACTTGGAACAGTAAGTTGAGTACCTGTGTTCCCAAGTAGGTTCTCGATGACATTATGTAACCATGATACATTATTTGCATACCTTGTCACGTCTTCGTCATGTGAAAGTGAGAAGTTAGGTGTGACAAAATATTGGATGCTAAAATATTAGGTCATGTCGCTCATGAGAGATTTGGTGACTCCAATTATGAGGAACAAAATAATGGTAAATAAACAAAGCAAAATATGTGCCTGATATTTGATCACGTTTTTAATGACCAATTTGGTGTAATGACCGATTAGGTAATACGTAATACATAATATTATTGAGAGTATAATATTTATGCTAAAAACACAATGCAAAATACACACAAATATCAACGTATACAGGGTGTCCCACCAAACTTGGACACCTCAAATTACTCGGCCCCTGAAAGAGTTTTTGAGAAATAAAAAAATCTAGGGTACATGTGCTAATTATGCGGTTTCAGTTATGAAATTTTTTCTTTACAGGGTGGTTCAAAAGTCAGAAATTGAGGTGTCAACTTTTGATTTTTAAATGGATCGACCTGAATTTTATTTGATAATTTTACTTCTAAATGATTCCTGAGTACTTTTTTGAACAAAAATATTACATACAGGGTGGTTTTTTTTCGACCAATTTTTTTTCTAAACCTTGAATAACTCAAGTTCGGTTAATTTTTTCGATAACAAATAGAATGTGTTTGTGTAATGAATACACGCACTTTTAATTGGCATCAAAATTTTTTATACAGGGTGGTTCAACAAGTGAAATAATGACTTGATTTTTTTTAAAACCGAGTTTTTTTAATTTTTTATTTAGGATTAATAATTCTCATCTAATTTTACACATTTTTCGTTATCGAAAAACAAATCTAAAGTGTTGTACAGGGTGAGACATAATTTTTTTGTAACACCCTGTATACGGGCAGTCAAAGAGACCCAAAATTAAATATAAAGACTAAATATGCAAGAAAAACTTTGATTTTTAATTAAACTAAAAAGTTATGGTTTTTTAACTAATATTGTCGCATGGACCACCCTGTAGATATTTTCTTAAACTATCATGTTGGTACTCTAATTTGTATAAAATTCAACGAACACTTCGAATCATGTGGGAAAAACAAGTAAAAAACACGAATTTGAAGCCATTTTCAATTTGGTGTCCACACTGAATGATTTTAAAACTTGAAATAAAAAGTAGGTAGGTGTAGACACAAAATTGAGCATGGCTTTTTGAATTCATTTTTTTTCTTCCATATTTGGACTCCTCGTTGAATTTTAGACAGTTTCGACTTCCCATATGATGGTTTAAGTAAATATCTACAGGGTGGTCCATGCGACAATATTAGTTAAAACACCATAACTTTTTAGTTTAATTAAAAATCAAAGTTTTTCTTGCATATTTAGTCTTTATATTCAATTTTGCGTCTCTTTGACTGCCCATATACAGGGTGTTACAAAAAAATTATGTCTCACCCTGTACAGCACTTTAGTTTTGTTTTTTGATATGACTAACGAAAAATGTGTAAAATTAGACGAGAATTATTAATCCTAAATAAAAAATTAAAAAAACTCGGTTTAAAAAAAAATCAAGTCATTATTTCACTTGTGAACCACCCTGTATAAAAATTTTTGATGCCAATTGAAAGTGCGTGTATTCATTACATAAAAAACACATTCTATTCTTGTTATCGAAAAAATTAACCGAACTTGAGTTATTCAAGATTTAGAAAAAAAATTGGTCGAAAAAAAACCACCCTGTATGTAATATTTTTGTTCAAAAAAGTACTCAAGAATCATTTACAAGTAAAATTATTAAATAAAATTCAGGTCAATCCATTTAAAAATCGAAAGTTGACACCTCAATTTCTGACTTTGGACCACCCTGTATAAAAAAAATTTCATAACTGAAACCGCATAATTAGCACATGTACCCTGGATTTTTTTATTTTTCAAAAACTCTTTCAGGGGCCGAGTAATTTGAGGTGTCCAAGTTTGGTGGGACACCCTGTATGCTACACAAGTACATATGAGTATGTATAGATAGGTATTTGACCATGTTTTTCAGAATTGATTTTGTTTTTACGACATATTTGGTCACAATTGAGTTTCCTTGAAGATGCTGCCCCTATCTCTCTCTCTCTCTTTCTCCTCCTCCTCATAAGTCTGCATAAGCTATGGAGACAATACTTAAGGAGTTGACCCAGCACCTATAAATGGGAAGTATTGTGTCACTTCTCGCCCATCAGAGGGGAGGCATATTACGGAATGGACAGGCTACAACACAGACCACAAGCGTCTGCAGTAGCTCCTGTTTCATAGCTACGAAATAAAAAAGGCTGTGTAACACTCATATTAAAAAAAAAAAAAAAAATACTATTGTATACGTACAAATAAAAAGAACCCTATTATTGAATTCAATTCTCATTCCTTCTCAATCATTTTTCTCTCTCAGTTTCCAGCTCTGAGGACTATGTATGTACCTCTAGTTGTATACAATACATATTTTATATAGGTACACTGGTACATAGATATTTTGTGTAGTTACAATGTGCATAGCAGTCATTACGACCAAAGGATTAATTGTGCCGCATTCGTTGACCTTACTGCAAACTGTTTGTCTCTTGAGTACCTCTCCAGCCGACCTCCGTGACAGTTCATAGTTCAGAGGTCCTGGGTTCGAATTCCTGGTCCGGCAAACTTATTTGAGTTATTATATACTAATATATTTTTGTTTTTAAAAAATTGCAACGAGACGTACCTAACTGTTGCTTTGGGCCTATATTATAGTCAGAAGTATACCAATGAAAGGTTAACTTGTCATGTCACGGCTGGGTTTCGAACCCGCGACCCCATTATTACCAGAGCGACGCCTTGACCACAAAAGCTACCAAAACAGATATCAATGTTATTAGTTGGTAATTTACTAAATACATATTTACACAAATAGTAAAAGTTATCATATTTGTGTTAATCACTTTCGTGATATCACAACTACTCAAATTCGCTTTTATTAAATCTACGCTAAAACTAAGACTTGAACCAACGACAAGTAATAAAATAATAAAGTTATCATATTTGTGTTAATCACTTTCGCGATATCACAACTACTCAAACTCGCTTTACTATAAATCCACGCCGTAACCGGGACTGGAAACACTGACCTCCAGGTTACAAGTCCGCCGCCTTATCGATCAAGCTACTGAGGTCCGTCACAAATAGTATGTTCCAGGAGTCCACACATACACATAAGAAGTTCAAAAGCTCTACCTGAAGTACACTTTCATATGAACATAGTATGTACAATGTACATAGATACATAGTACTTATGTATCTATATACTATGTATTAAAAAAAGTATGTATACATAAGTACATAATGGACGTATGATGCAAGCTTGCTGTTCGTTTACCCCACTAGTCAATGACTTTCATGATCCAGCTCAACTAAAAGTCAACTTGGTACTCAAATATAAAACTAGTATCTACCTTCTTTAGATAATAATAATATCGCCCTATTTATACTGCCCAATTAGGACTATTAAGTCCCATTATTCCAGCAGTAAACCCAAGACATATTATTATGTGGTAAAAATCCCAATAGAGAGGATAACTTGTCATGTCCCGGCTGGGTTTCGAACCCACGATCTCTGGAATCTTTGGATTCACAGTGTGCCGCCTTACCCACTGAGCTACCGGGACAGACTAAACTTAGCTCAGTGGTCAAGGCGTCTGTCTTGTAATCCAAAGGTCGCGGATTCGAAACCCAACCGGGACATGACAAGTTATTCTGCCACTTGGGATTTTGACCCCTTAATAATAAATATTGCTTGGTGCTTACTGCTGGAATAACGGGACTTTAATAGTGCTAATCGGTCAGTATAAATAAGGTGATATTATTATTATTATTATTATGTAGTCAAATACTCAAATAAATGAGTAAAAATTCATGCACTGGGTGATATTCGAACCAACGGACCCCTGCGCTACCTGGATTACCAGATTAGCGCTTTAACAACTTGAATACCAGTGCAGTTTAGTGACCAAATAAGTGACTCATTCTCAATACATTGTCTCCTTTGTTCTCATAGCTATGTACATACATACCTATTATGTACTTATGTATATGTAGTTTAAATACATGAAACAATACTCACCAACTTTCACTTGGTATGAATACACATCCTTAACCCTGCGGGCACATCCAGATCCGGGAATTACCATTTAGTCATCCTCTTACCCTTGTTTATTATTATTTATGTTAATCTTAACCCTGGAATGCACAGGGATCCTATTGGCCCAAAATAATGTATACATTGCATATATTCACATTAACCCTGGGGACACAGGGAGGCCCGGTATTACAATTGAGTCATGGTATTTGCCCAGTATTATTATTAACATTAACCATTAGGACACAGGGCGACCCGGTATAACCATTGAGTCATTCTATTGCCCAGCTAAAATAGAGAGAATATTCATATTAACCCTCAGGGTACAGGAAAACCCGGTATTAACATATAATAATTCTATAAAATTGTAAAAGAAAAAAAATATCAATATAAGGATATATAGACTTTTCTATAAATGCAGTATCCAAAATATAGTTCTCAGTTCTCACAGCCAGATGATGTGATGAAGTTCTGATGATCTGATTAGATTTGCGGCTTTTGACAATATCTTAAAAAAACGTATCATAGTCTTCTTTATCTTTTTTTTTTAGTTCGAGTTCCAAGCCACCCCTAGTTCCGGATACCTAGACAATTACCGAAATTGTTCCGGAAAATGAAACCCTCAATAATTTTGAATGCTTGTTCTTTGGGATGGATAATATTATCTTCTCAGTGTCCCGTCTGCTCTCTCCTCAAGGATAATTGGTTTGGGGCCATTGTGGTGGCTAACGTCCTGTCTCCTGAAGGAATTGGTTACTTTTTTTATTGGTTTTTATAGAGGGTGACCACTTCCTTTCTTTCTCTCTTTCTATATTATCTCTCTCTGTCTCTCTCTCTTTCTCTCTTTTTCTCTATCTTTATCTCTCTCTCTTTCTTCCTCTCTCTTTCTCTCTCACTCTCTTTTCTCTCCATCTCTCTCACTCTCTTTTATCTCTCTCTCTTTCTCTCTCTCTCTCTCTTTCTCTCTCTCTCTCTCTTTCTCTCTCTC
This sequence comes from Bactericera cockerelli, assembly GCA_024516035.1. Lineage (NCBI taxonomy): Eukaryota > Metazoa > Arthropoda > Insecta > Hemiptera > Triozidae > Bactericera > Bactericera cockerelli. Next base: position 14,386,464 of record CM044966.1, read on the forward strand.
TCTCTCTCCCCCCCTCTCCCTCTCAGTAGCTTGATTGATAAGGCGACGGACTTGTAACCTGGAGGGCGGTGGTTCAAGTCCCGGTTTCAGCGTAGATTTAGTAAAGCGAGGTTGAGTAGTTGTGATATCACGAAAGTGATTAACACAAATATGATAACTTTTTACTTTCCTTATCCTGTAGAAAGGAAAGTAATGGAATCACCCAAAATTTTCGGTAGTCAGTTTTTTTAATACCTACTATTGTTCGAATTGTTCGATACACATGACTGTATGAAAAATGATGTAAGTGTCGGCTGCTCAAGTATAACAAGACCGGAAATGACGAGACCCAGTGGTTCCTTGTTTACAGAGGCTTCACTCAATCACAAATATTATATTGTAATCACAATTATAACAATGGGTCTTTTGTAAAAAAAAAAAAATGAATAAAGTTAATTTTTGTAAATACCTAAAAATAAAATGAACAGCCTTTTCTTGAACAAATAATTGTAAAATGATAAAAATTAGGAAGGGAATACATTTTTGTTTAAGACCCGGGACTTGAGTTGAAGGGACCTCATTGTGTTTGACCAAGGCGACGGACGTGGCGTCAACTAAAAGCATGCACCACCGGAAATATAATTATATGATTATGGTAAAAAAAATCTTTTTATATAATTTTACTTCCCATCTTGTTCTTCTTTAACCCAGATAACGCGGTGGAATTTTTTTTTTTTTGGAGTGATATATTGAGTCCTGAATCAAAATAAGTGCTGTCAACTTATCACTCGGACTCAAAACAAAGAGCTTGAGGTGTCGCCAACTAACCTCAACAAGCTGAATTAATTAGAAAAATCCACAATGTAGTACCTTTCACCAGATGGGGCTGACGTCCTTCAGAGTTACCCAGATGGGGACGTCAGCCCCATCTGGGTAACTCTGTCTTATCCCGCTCAAGCAGTGTCAACGTTGTTCATCCTCATGGTTGAGGTTGGTGTGGTTTTGGCACTTCCAATTTTTTTTACCGAATTTTTACTTCAGATATATTTCTAATATGAGAAATCGGAAGTATTGTGTTCGTTTTTGTAAAAAAAAAAATATTTTTTGCTTCCATTTTTTTCTTTTTTTTTTTGGTTTTCTTTTTATCAAGCAACCACTGCGCACCGGGCATCGTGTTGTCGTAACTATGATAGCTACAGTCATGGCCTCCATTTACATTTCATTTTTTTAAAGTAATCCACAGACTTTTATTTAAAATAAATAAATGTGTTTTTTGTGTTATTATATCATAATTTTAATGGGTAGCGCAGAATTATAGAAAGTCCGTTTCTTCATTATCCTAATATCTTTATTATCTTAATACATTTTTTTCTTCTAAAAGTCCACCCCTGGTCTCTGCTCACATTAGAGCAGCATATTAGATTTTTTCATTTCGAGATAATTATATGAGTAGACCTTGGACATCTTAACATTTAAAATTTAAAACCCAACTACTAATCAGTATCAGTATAAACAGAAAAGTGAGAAGCCTACATGAATATCAGAACATACCTGGACAACTGTTTCGAGCTTATTTTGCTCTCATCAGCAGGTAATAGTTCTGAATATCCATGCCATCAACTAACCTCTCTATTTTAATCAGTATAAACAGAAAAGTGAGAAGTTGTATTAGATGTACATGAATATCATAAAAAATAAAAACTTTAAGATTTAAGTAGATGACTCAACAGTGGCAATGAATAAGTAGATACTGAGGTGGATATTACTGAATATTGCTTAGTTCCAGGAATCACTTAAGTCTTTTCAATCCCCCCCCCCCCCCCCCCCCCCCCCCCCCCCCCTGAACTTACTTCAGATTTAAGGAGTTGAGTCAACTTTTGCCACGAATTAGTAAAGACTTAGATGGCTGTTGGGATCGAATTGGTCTTTATTGCCCAATTCCAAGAATCACTCAACTCTTGTCACCCCTCCCAATCTTTCTCTCTCTCTCTCCTTCTCTCTCTGTCTCTCTCTCTCTCTCTCCTTCTCTCTCTCCCTCCCTGCAACTTTCTGTACATATAATATTGATTAAATCCTGCTTGAAGTTCTTTCAAAACTGGTTAATGTGTCTACCAAATCCATGAGCTGGTAAATCACATGGACTTTCAGCTTGGTTTCTTATTTCAACATTTTCTCTCTCTCTCTCTTTCTCCTTCTCAATCAATCATTCTCTCTCTCTCTATTTCTCTCTCTCTCACTCTCTCCGTATCTCTCTCTCTCTCTCTCTCTCTCTCTATCTCTCTCTCCTGTAATCCTTAAGAAAATTAATTTCACTCTAATCTTCTTCTCACACCTGCGCTCTACAAAATTAACCCTTCCAGGCACACTGTAAATGGTGTTACCCACCGAATGACAGCGGACTCGCAAGCCGGAGGTCAGTGGTTCGAGTACGAAGAATGTCTTCAATTCAATTCAATTTTCAGAACTCAATTCGGTGGAAAAGATTGCCAAAAGCAATAACCCCGCCCTTAAGTGAGGACGTGTGATGATATTTTATTTAGTTTTTCTTCTTGTTAAATGATCACAAATGTCAAATTAACTGTCAAACAAAAGAAATAAATATTAAAATCGTACCTATAATTATGAGATCGTGTCAAATAAAATCGAAAATTGAGATAACCTATCTCAAAATTGAGATGGGTTATCTCAATTTTTCGTTTTGATCAACTGAGTTTAGAGGTCACCCACTGGGTTAAATCTAAAACCTCCTTGTAACTTTAACTAATAACAGGGAGTTTATGGGTTAAGTGCCGCGCTTTACCACATAAGTCAGGCTTAAGTTCAGACTTAAGTCCAGCCTAAGATGACAGACGAAGGCGTCTAATCTGGTACTTAAGAATGTATTAGGAACGATGGTAATGCTATTATTCCTGAATTTGGAAATCCTCGTGTCCCTTATATTATTTTGTGTGAATTGTATTGTATTGTATTTATTGACCGACCTCAGTAGCTTGATGGATAAGGCGGCGGACTTCTAACCTGGAGCTCGGTGGTTCAAGTCCCGCTTACAGCGTAGATTTAGTATTATTATTACTAAATGCTCTAATAGATATAAAAAGACTTATGTACAGTACAAGCAATTAAAAAAAAAATAGATATAGAAACAATATACATAATATAGTAGTATATTAGTGCTTTATTTAGAGTGTTGGCTCAAGACAGGAAGTCCCATTACGCTAACAGTTTACAATATAAACAATAAAAAGGAAAGAAATAGATAAATACATTTACACAAATTATCCTAACTAAAGGGCGCCGTTATTACCTGTGGCAAGTTATTGTTTTTGCCTATATGGCAGTCAATGGCAATAGTCCCAAATCTGTTTCATAATAATTTGAATGGTCACCCATCCTTTTTTTTACATTTGTGTTAATCACTTTCGTGTTATCACAACTACTAAAACTCGCTTTACTAAATCTACGCTGAAACTGGGACTTGAACCACCGAACTCCAGGTTACAAGTCCGCCGCCTTATCGGTCTAGCTACTGAGGTCGGTCACCCATCCTTGTCCAAGCCTCGCTCGACGTTGCTGAACTTCAATGACAAATCGAGAACTTGTGTATTCAATGATGTGTCATCAATCCTGCTGACTCTGTCCACAGTGTCCAATGTCCATGCTTGGTCATCTTATGATTCACACGTGATCGATAAGTTTGGCGAAATATACTTACGCACACAAGAGACAAGACACAGCCGACTTCCAGTAGCTTGTTTGATGGATCAGTCGACTCGTAATCTGGCGTCCGGTGGTTCGTTCCTTTCAGAACCTTTATTTTAATATAATATTCAAGTGCATATAAAGGTACCTATACTTTAAAGTTAAACCATTTTTCGTAAAAAAAAAAAGAAGAAAAAATTATTATTCAAGTACAGAAAGGTATAAAAGTTTAAGCTATTTTTGGTTTTTGTTTAATGACTATTGCTTTATAAATTACCATTTTTCCATTGTTGCAGGTAAGTGAACTTGGCCAAATTTCTCTCTTGCTTGAGAAATATTTCCTGTATAGCTGGCACACTCTTGTTTGTAGGTAAGTCTTCCTTCCTAAAATAATAATAATAGGTAAAATATACCTATATACTGCCATGGCCATCTATACCCAAGTTGGTATTTAACCTCACATGGCCCGCCTCCATTTATTATTATAATTTTCCATCCATCCAACTCTTCCATCCAACCCATTTAAATCTATCTTTGACCTCTCCTTATCGAAGTTCAAATTTTTTTCTTGTCTGATGCAATTATTATTATCTGACCTGGTTGCAGGGTTTTCTGTGAAACCCTTACAATAACACTATGACCTAATTAGATCTATTGTGACCAGTTGATTGTATTTGGTTTTAACGTCCTGATTTTAGATAGATAGTGAGGACGGGAGTTTTACCCTCCATTCGCTGGGAATCAGGTACCCACATTCACCCAGCCTGGATAGGGCCGGAAATGCCATCAGCCTCAGAGTTTAAGCAGATTGTTTGAAAAAAAAACTTGCTATCCTTTCCAAACACCCTGTATGTGGCCTGAGGTGCTATAGCGGTTACCAGCCACGCCCATGCGTCCATCTTGGGTAGTCCTGCACTATTTTGCATTTCAAGACCTCACTCAACTGACAGTAACGGTTAACTATTATATCGTCGCCTGGAAGGTAAAACTGACCATCTGCTTTTGGACCATCTCCATTTGGTCATTAAAATCTCCACCAGTCTTTCAGGTAAAAATTGTTTTTTCGCTTTTTCCCGAGCATATGTTTGAATACAACCGAACTATTGATTTTTAGCCAATAGTTTGGTTAATTTCCGACCAGAGTAACGAAAAATCGAGAACTGACCAACTGTCACTTGGTCAGTTTTACCTTCTAGCCGACGATATGTTATATATTCTTATGTGTTATTATATATTCTGTCAATACGCATACATTAGCATAGCATTAGTCGATTCAACTTGGCCGTGTGCATAAATTATTCGGAGCATTCGATCGTTCAGAAATCGATTTGCATGTCAACTGTAGATTTCAAGAAATCTTGACTAGGAAGATTCATTCATTCGAACGGAGAAAACTGATTAGTTAATAATAAATTTATTATAGTTCTAATGAGTAATAATAATAATATAACCTTATTTATTTCTAGACGTTTCATAACTTCCGAAGTATTTGGTTTTTTTGTCTGTGTGTCCGTCTGTCTTTCGATGTCGGTCTGTTAAACACATTCCTTGTAACGCCCAAATCTCAGAAACTACTCAACGGACTTTGACGAAATTTTGTACATATATTGGAGACGTTCAGTAGATGGTGCCATATTAAATTCATCAACTTCGCCTGACCTCTAACTTTTAACTTATACGCTTATATCTCGTGAACTTTGCATAACGCTTATATCTCGTGAAAATCTGATTTTGATAAAATTTTGCATGTTTATGCGTATTAGCGTTTTACATGGTAGTGCTTTTATAATTATTTTTGAGAAAAAAAAAAATTGATTGAGCCCTTTAAGAAAATCCGAAATTTCGGACAAAAAAGTCAATGAATAAGGTCTACGACTTGCCGATACAGAATTTTCTGTGGAGTCTAGAATGTAGGAAAAACGATATTCTATCATATAAAACAAATTTGTAGAGAATCGTTTGAGAAATTTTGTAAATACAAGTGATTCCAGTAAAAAAAAATCTGATTACAATAAAAGTGGAAATTTTTAAATACCCTGGACGAGGAAGTATTGTGTCCATAATTGGCAGTGTATTTTTAATTTAGTTAGGTAGTAGGTATATACTTTTTTGTTAGGCATTGCCTATGTGTAAAATTTTAGTTATGATCACCTTAAATTGAATGTGCCATGTAGGTCCTATGTATTCGATATGTTCACTGCACAGTGCACGTGTATAATTGTATGTACTTAAAGTTACACATGTATGCATGTATCAATATGGCACATACATATGTATTGAATCTTTTCATATTGGAGTTGTAGCATACATGATTTTGCTATTGCGAAATGTAGGTCAAATGATCATTGGAGATCCGACCATATGACTGTTAGTCGCTAGAGTCGACCATGTGACTGTTAGTCCTCAGTGTCGACCATATATTATGACTGTTAGTCGTCAGAGTCAACCATGTTACTGTTAGTCGTCAGAGTCAACCATGTGACTGTTAGTCGCCAGAGTCGACCATGTGACTGTTATTCGTCAGAGTCAACCATGTGACTGTTAGTCGCTAGAGTCGACCATAATTATGACTGTTCGCCAGAGTCAACCAAGTGACTGTTAGTCCTCAGTGTCGACCATAACATATGACTGTTAGTCGTCAGTGTCGAGCTACTGAGTTTGTTTTTCTATCTTCAAATGTAGGTTTGTAATTACATATTTATTTCTACACTGTTGCATTGGTCTAGACTTTACAGTATACAGTGTTGCATTTTTGGTTAAATTGATAAGAGCGAATGTCTGGTAATCCAGAGAAAGCACGAGTTCGATTCCAACCCATGTATGGATTTTCCGTGATACTTACTAGAATTTGATCACGTAAATACCCAACACATCAGAATCTACTTGGAACGAAATGAATAGGCATTTTTGTTGAACCTCTGTTGACTTAAGTCTAGATTTTGCCTTTTGTTTAAGATGGGGAAATGTGAGTGCTGACTTGTGATCTCGGGTATGTCTAATAATTAATTTTGCCTTGAAGCATCTAGTTTTAATATCTGCACTGGTAGTCAAGTGGTTAACGCGCTAGTCTGGTAATCCAGGTAGCGTAGGGATCCGTTGGTTTTAATCCCACCCAGTGCATGAATTTAACCTCATTAATTTGCACTCTATTTGACTATAAGCACTCGCTTGCCATGCGGAAGGTCCCGGATTCGAACCCCCGCGCCGACAAAAATTTGTATTCAAAATTTGATTACAGTTGTTTGTAAGGGATACCTTCCGGTGATGCGCTCGTGTTGACCCAGCACCTAAATGGGAAGTGTTGTGTCACTTCTCGCCCATCAGACGGGAGGCATACTACGGGATGGGCAGGCTACAACACAGACCACAAGCGTCTATAGTAGCTCCTGTTTCATGGCTACGAAACAAAAAAAAGGCTGTGAAACACTCATCTTTAAAAAAAAAGAAACTCTGAGGGTTAGGTGGTACAAAATGCTTGAAGCATTAACCTCGCCTAGTGGTTACCTTCCACTAAAGAGTATCTAATACCTAAAAAAAAGAGTATCTAATTGTTATCTAATACCATTTCTCACTTTCCTGTTTGCACTAACTTATTCAAGGAGGTAAGAAAGAATCGTTCTTACAGTTCTAGTCTAGAAAGTGAGAGGTTTTAGCACAAACTCTTATGATGGTAGATAGGTACTTATTCAAATGAGACCATATCACCTGATACATTATTATTAACAATCCTCATAATTGTCAACCAGTTCAACCGCTATAGGTGGGTAGGTACTCAACCACTATACAACTATACATATAGGTGAGGTTCTTATACCATCATCATTCATATTGCCATCAGCATCGAGTCTATGAGAAATTAGAAAGTGACAAACTCACCTCTTGGTTTGACAGCTGCATTGAAGTGTTGCTTGTTTCTCTCTTTATCTTTCGCCTTCTCTTTCTTTATCTTTCTCTCTCTTTGTCTCTTTCTTTATCTTTCTCTCTCTCTCTTTCTCTGTCTCTTCCTTTATCTCTATCTTTGTCTCTCTCTTTCTCTGTCTCTTTCTTTATCTTTAACTTTCTCTCTCTCTCTCCCTTGTCTTTCTCTGTCTCTTTCTTTATCTTTCTCTCTCTCTCTTTCTTTGTCTCCTTCTTTATCTTTCTCTTTCTTTTTCTCTCTCTCTCTCTCTCTCTCTCTCTTTCTTTCTTTCTCTTTCTCTTTTTCTTTCTCTCTTTTTCTTTCTCTCTTTTTCTCTGTGTCTTTCTTTTTAATGAGTGTTGCACAGCCTTTTTTATTTCGTAGCCATGAAACAGGAGTTACTGTAGACGCTTGTGGTCTGTGTTGTAGATTACCCATCCCGTACTATGCCTCCCCTCTGATGGGCGAGAAGTGACACAGTAATTCCCAATTAGGTGCTGGGTCAACACGAGTGCACCGGAAGGTATCCCTTACAAACAACTGTAACGTCTGTAAGCTCGGGTAATCGAACGCGGGACCTTTCGCATGGCAAGCGAGTGCTTAACCACTGAGTTAATCTTTCCCTTTTTTCTCTCCCTCTCCATCTCTCTATCTCTTTCCTTCTCTCTCCCTCCCTCCTTCTCTTCTCTCTCTCCTTCTATCCCTCTCTCTCTCTCCTTCTCTCCCTCTCTCTCTCCTTATCTCCCTCTCTCTCTCCTCTTTCTCTCCCTCTACAGAGATGTTCTGATTCAGGAAATATAATGAAGACTGGAGGAAACGCCTTATCTCTCTTATCAGTAATAATTATAAATATAATGGAACCCTATTGGAGAGGACAATACTTTACACGTGCTATATGTAACAAAACCACGTGTCTAGTTATTCATTACTATTTTTTTTTACCGACCTCAGTAGCTTGATCGATAAGGCGACGGACTTGTAACCTGGAGGTCGGTGGTTCAAGTCCCGGTTTCAGCGTAGATTTTTAGAAGTGTTTCATGGCCAAGAAATAAAAAAGGCTGTGAAACACTTATCTCTAAATAATAAAAATGATTTAATGAATAATGAACTATGTTGCTTCAATCATCTCAGCTCAGTCCCCCTGTGTCCTGCATGGTTAACTCTTGGTACGAACTTCAGAGCCCCTATTAATGTTGGAATGAAGGGTTATGCAGTTAACCTTACCTCTGTCGGGTCTGTTGCACAATCCCCATGTGCTTCACAAATTACAACACTGTAGGGACTAATCAGGAGACGCAAGTTGTACTACTGGCCCATTTTTTTTTTTTTTTTTTTTTTTTTTTGAGGTTTCATTAATTGATGGCTTGATGGATTGACAATTTCTTTGAGATTCCTGGAGTCCGTTCCAGAAATACTTCCAACTCCTGATTGGGACTAATATTAGTCCCATTATTGCAGCAGTAAGCACAAGTATTATTAGGTGGTCAAAATGCCGGGGGTCCCCTAGGTAGAACTTTTTTGAAGGTGGCTGTTCCTAGCCCAACCCATGCTGGGGAGGTTCCATATGGGCACCAGCTGCTTTGTAATTTTCCAGAAAATGGAGGGTTAAACCTCCTTTTTCAATGACCTCGATGTTAAAGAGACGACAAATGAACTTGTCGGGTTGGGATAGTACTTGGGATTAGACAGCAGGGCGCCTCACTCACTCGTGATTGCGTTATTTGTTCTGTCGTACACACGCTTAGCCAAGTCAGCCACATATAATACGCATATATCACACCATACATTTGACTCATATATCACACATGTTCATACATAATATTTATATAGGTATATGCATCATATTCTGACTACATGAGCTATAAATTACATATACAATCAGATCACAAATGTACATAACTTTTTATTTACTCAGAGAGCGCTCTACGCACCCATATCTGAGTGTGTATTAGATTTGTAGATACATTGGCACCTGAGGTGAATGGCTGATAGCAGAATCTACTTGGTCCTGTCTATTGTAAATCTGTTCAGTAAAATAAAGAGAATCTAGTTAGTCCCTTTCCTTTCTATTGTAAATCTGTTTAGTAAAATAAAGAGCAATAATAATAATAATATCGCCTTTTTTATACTGCCCGATTAGGACTATTCAGTCCCATTATTCCAGCAGTAAGCCCAAGACGTATTATTAGGTGGTAAAAATCCTAAATGGAAGGATAACTTGTCATGTCCCGGCTGGGTTTCGAACCCACGACCTCTGAAATCTCTGGATTCACGGAGTGCCGCCTTTACCACTGAGCTACCGGGACATTGTAAATCTGTTTAGTAAAATAAAGAGTAAATATAATTATGTAGACCTAGTAGGAACAACAGAAACCATAATAAGACAGTTCCTACATTTTTTTAAGAAAATGCAGAATCCGTTAGTTCTAATATGTATGTACTTAAAATTCACAATGTAGGTCAATTCTATACCTCCAGAATTTAAAATCGGACATTTTTAAACCTCTGGAATTCAGAATCGGGCAATTCTAAACCTCCAGAATTTAGAATCAGTCAATTCTAAACCTCCAGAATTCTGAACCACTCAATTCTAAATCTTCAAAAGTCAGAATCAGGCTTCGGTTACCCAACCCTATATGTATGAACCACCCTGTATGTACCGCGGCTCAATACTGTGTGTACCATTGACAACTAAATCTCTGCACTGACGTTTCGCGTCTGTTGAGTGTCTAGCCGCGTCAAAAAACGTCGAAACTCAGTTAGCGGTGGCGCCAAAAACAACATTTGAGACGGATGCATCTCTCGTATAATGGATTTAGGGGGTGCAAATATTTTACTTCTGAGAAATTTCTAATATTAGAAATCGGAAGTATTAAGTTCGTTTTTGTATAAAAAAAATTACTCCGACTTCAAATTTTTTCATATTTTTGGACGTTTCATAACCTTCTGAGCAACTTTTCTTTTGGTTGAATCTAGAATGTAGGAAAATAAACAAATTTGAAGAAAATCAGTTGAGCGGTTTTAGAGATACAAGTGATTTTGTATAAAATCTCATAATTGCCAAGTGTATACAATGTGAACCAATGACGAGGAAGTATTGTGACAAATTTGAAGAAAATCAGTTAAGTGGTTTTAGAGATACAAGTGATTTAGTATAAAATCTCATAATTGCCAAGTGTAGGTTAAAATGTGAACCAATGACGAGGAAGTATTGTGTATTTGTGTCCATAATTTTGGCAGTGTATTTTTTCTTTTCTTATTCTATTGTAAATTTGGCGTATTTTAGAATTTCAGAGAGATATTTAACGCCTAGACGTCAAAAAAAAAAAAAAATAAAAAATAAATAAATAATAATAAACAAGCTGAAATGTGTATCCGAGACATGTGCAAGAGGTCAGTAATCCATTTATCACTAAGCGAGAACTATGGAAATGAGTTATTTTTATTTATGAAACTCTGTCAAAGCGAGACCTAAGGAAATGAATTTTATAATATTAAACACATTATAAAAGAAAAAAGGAGAGCACGGAAGAAGTGGCAGAACACTCGCTACCCTCTGCATAAAACAATTTACAATAAGTTATCAGAAAAGGTGCGTAAAGAAATACAAGATTTAAAAAAGGAATCGATTAATACCTTTCTTAGTGAGCTTTCCCCAGATCAAAATTCAGACTACTCATTATGGAAAGCCATTAAACCACTCAAAAGACCCATTAATCAATCTCCACCATTGAGAGACTCGGAGGGTAAATGGATCCGTGATAATAATAATAAATGTCAACTATTTGCTAAATATTTATCAAAAATATTTAATCCTAACGAACCAGATTCAAATGAACAACCTCTTCCACATATGCTATATCAAGAAGAGGATTACTATATCCCTTGCATAACAGTAAGAGAGCTACAGAGAACAATTGATAAAGAAATTAATCCGAAAAAATCCCCTGGATATGACTTAATAACAGGTCAAGTCCTCAAGGAACTCCCTCGGAAAGCTTGCGTTAGGATAACACAAATAATAAACGCAGCTTTCAAGATACAATATGTGCCGCAATTATGGAAAATTGCTGAAGTAATCATGATTCAGAAACCAGGACAACAACCCGAGGAGCTGAAGTCTTATAGACCCATCTCTCTGCTCCCTGTGCTATCAAAATTGTTCGAAAAACTTTTATACAAGCGCTTAACATCAGTCATTTTTGACAAGAAACTCATACCAGACCATCAGTTTGGGTTCAGAACAAAACATTCTACCATAGAACAAGTGCACAGACTTGTTCATCTGATAGAAAAATCAATAGAAGAAAAGAAAGTATGCTCCGCAGTATTTCTAGATGTAACTAAAGCTTTTGATAAAGTATGGCATGAAGGCTTGAAATTCAAGTTGAAAAAAATGTTGCCAGAAAAAAATTGCCAAAATTCTTGAATCATACCTCTCAAATCGGTATTTTAGAATTAAACATGAAGATGCATATTCTGAACTACAAGAAATATGTGCAGGCGTTCCCCAAGGAAGCGTACTTGGACCAGTCTTGTATCTATTGTACACAAGTGACATGCCCGAGGAAGAAGAAAACACTATTGCCACATTTGCTGATGACACAGCATTTTTGGTAGTTGGAGATAATACCGAAGAAACATCATCAGAACTCAACCAAACCCTCTCCAGATTTCAAAGGTGGACTTCAAAATGGAGAATAAGACTAAATGATAGTAAGTCGGTTCATGTGGATTTTACCAACAGAAATCAGCCCTACATACCGATTTACATCAATAACAAAATCATTCCCTTCTCGAATCAAGCGAAATACTTGGGAATGACTCTCGATGCAAAACTGAAATGGAAAGAACACGTAAAGAAGAAAAGAACTCAACTTGATATGAAGTACAACAAGATGAAATGGCTAATGGGACGCTACTCTCCACTTCCCATCGAGAATAAACTTTTACTATACAACCAGGTCCTGAAACCAGTTTGGACCTATGGTATCCAGCTTTGGGGCTGTACCAGCGCATCCAACAGACTCATTATAGAGAGATTTCAGAACAAAGTGCTAAGGGACATTGTCAATGCCCCATGGTACATTAGGAACAACTTACTTCACCGCGACTTGGGCGTTGAGTCAGTTAGAGAAACAATGCAAATTTATGCCTCAAAACATCAACAGAGGCTAGAGGTACATGAAAATATTGAGGCCGTCCATCTTCTCAATGTTTCAGACCTAGTTAGAAGATTAAAGAGGAAGAAACCATTTGATTTAGTATAAATTACTTTTATACTTCGTAACGGTACAGCGCAAAATGTAACCACCTCAACTAGACTTAAGAATATTTATGTTTATGTACATATATTTTACCTTTTACTATAACCTTTTTAGAATAAAATTGCTTATTAGATTTAATCTAGATTGTAATGTATCAATAAATGCCCAAAGTGGGATTTATATTGAAAAAAAAAAAAAAAAAAAAAAAAAATATTTATATTAAAATATATCATCTACCTACATATTAACTTACTGAAAAAAATTTAAACTCTGCCAAACTTTGTATATTATCAAATTATCATGCCTTGTATATCTCAACTATACAGGGTGTTCCAGAAAAATGTGCCTTTATTTTAACCACGTGTTTTATGGACCATGGACTATTCTAGGAGAAGGGGGTTCAAAAAATTTATTAGGGCCAAAAAAGTTAATACTCATAATGAGACGCGGCCTGTGGGAATATGTTTCGGTATTGCTGCGACATGAACTAGACTAAAATGGGATTATAATAATTATAAATTAATGGTTCTAGAAATGTGTAATGATAACCGTTCACTGGTAGTCAAGTGGTTAAAGCGCTAGACTGACAATCCACGTAGCAAAGGGATCCATTAGTTCAAATCTCACCCAGTGCATGCATTTTTCCTCATTAATTTGAGTTTGTGACCACATAATAATAAGACTCTGAGGGTTAGGTGATAGAGAATGCTTTGAGCAATAACCTCACTGGTGGTTACCTTTCACTAAAGAGTGTTATTATTTTTATATTCCCTGTGTAAAAGGGAGAAAAAAAAAACACTCTTTCCCTTTTGGTCTGGAGGTGCTGCACTTCCGCAGCTTCTTAGCACCGGCCGCGCCTGCTTTTAATATATCTATCTGATCTTCTTGTTTTATTGACCGCGACAGATGTAACTTAGGTATATCAGCCTCGTTTTATTAGCCTGGACGCTAAATATACCTGATTTACTTCGTGTATCAGCCGCGTTTTATGGGCCGCGACAATTTAATGTATGCCTCCGCGCTCATTTCTTGGCAAAAACTTGGATTGATTCGCGCCAGACAAAGCGGAGACAATGCGGGAGTGTATTTGAAACATGTCGTGTCTGAAAATAATATTGGTTACTGTCGTTATCAAAATAATTATTATTGGTTCTACGTTATATTTTATGTATTTTATATTGTTATATTTTATGTAGGGTTGGGTGGAAGAGATTGCCACAGGCGATAACCCTGCCCTTTAAGTAGGACATTAGCTTTATTTTCTTTTTTACTTTCCTTATCTTATAATAAGGAAAGTATTGTATTCGTCGAAAATTTGACCTACCCAGTTTTTCACATTTCTGGACGAATCATGGCCTCAGGATACCAAAAAAGTTGTTTTCAGCCATTGGTCCGTGCGTCTGTCTGTCTGTCTGTCTGTCTGTGTGTGAACAGGATATCTCAAGAACGGTAAAAGCTAGAGACTTGAAATTTGGTACACAAATTAATTTTATACACCAGACGAACCACGAAACTTTTGGTTGAAATCGGCCGCATTCTGCGGCCACAGGGCCGCAAATGCTAGCCGCAAGCGCCGCTTCTTTAAATTGGTTAAAGATACAAAATTTTTTAGAGAACAACATTTTCTTAGATTAAAAAAATAATAGGGGTCTATTCTGATCATTTTTTTGATATCTTGAACTTTTTGGAACTCGGCCCCAATTTACCGGTATTTGGGGGGGGACCCGCTTTGACTAACTTTTTTATTATTCATCCTACATGGGGGTTATGACATATCAAATTCAATGATTTTGAAGGGCTGATTACGAATTTGGCATTGGTTTTTAGTTATCTGTTACCGTTGAGTCACCAGTGGCGGAATTCGACTCCTTTTTGGGGGATAAGGAAAGTCGTGTGATGTTTACACCAGATTTTTTGTTCTTGTTTTCTTGTTCAATCTATTTATTTTTTCTTTATAATATGATTTACTTTGTCTTACCTAATAAATCATAAATATAATAATAGTACAGTAGCAGCTTATCAATGGCTACGAAATAAAAAGCTGTCGATAGCATTATGACTGGTCATAATGCCATCGACGTCGGAAGAATAAGACATTGTCTTTCGCTTATGATAAAATGGGAGGGAGGACTAAGTATTCGCAGGAATATGATGCGCTCTGCAATTCTACCAATAAGAAAATGTATTCATCATCATAGGGTGGCGTCATCGTGAACGATGGTAGCCAGACAGTGGAGGAATGACTGAGCACTTCTACCACTGTCTTTACAAGGAGGCTAATAATTGACAAGGGCCCTGAAACCGGGACTTGAACCACCGACCTTCAGGTTACAAGTCCGCCACCCCATCGATCAAGCTACTGAGGTCGGTAATTGTTATTATCATTAAGATAAGATAAGATAGATAAGATATTTATTTATTTGTAGTAAAAATTAAATTTTTGTTACAATGGTTGACATAATTTAAAAATAAAAATTAAATGGTATAAATTACAAATTAATAATATGTGATTTCTATATTACCTATTGATTCCTTGAACTATTAGCCTTCATTTCTTTTTTAATTCATTCATTTCTAATGAATGCTCTTAAACGTAGAGCACCCGTAACATAATAGTAAATACTGTTCATCTCCTTTCTACTCTTTGATGCGAAAATATTCTCCAAATTTTGACAAGAGGTAAAAGCATCCCCCAGAAATTTCGCTCTAATGTGCTGGTACTGTGGACAAACCATAAAAAAATGCTTCAGAGTTTCCAGCTCCTTTAAATTACAAATTGAACATACCTCAGATTGATCCCACTCATAAACTATTCTATTGAAATAGATCTTTACTTTATTTCCTGATAATCTGAGTTGAGCGAGTACTCGCTGTCTATCAATTGGGACTTTATTTTTCAAGTACTGATTGGAGGAAATGAGAGATCTATATAATACATTATATGATGAATTGTACACCCTGTTTTTGTCCTGCTCAACTAGTTTACGATAGTAGGAATCATAAATTGTATCTTTAATTTCTTTTAAACGAATAGGACATTGCGCTTCCCACACCTCGCTAAATCCTAGTTGAAATAATCTTATTTTAAATAGAGACACCCAATTGTATTTTTCTATATTTCGAGATCTAAGATCCATCTCTCTGAGTTGTAAGTAGCACAATTTCGGGTACCGGTCTGCGTCCATACTCAGCAGCTTCATCCACCATTCTACCATCTGCTTGAATACCGTGAATGACAAGCTCACCACACCCATCTCCAGGCGGACCATGTAGTTAGGAGTGTTCCTGGGAAGGCAATAAACTGACTTGAAGAACTGGAGCTGACATCTTTCTATGGTTTCTTCGTATCGAGGAGCCCAAACCTCGGCTGCGTAAAGGAGGTTTGTCTTTACGATAGACTCGAACGTTTTTATTCTGCACTCAAACGAGTCAGTTTTTGAGTTGACCAGGACATTCTTTACACAGCCAACAGCTGATCTACCTTTTGACAGGGCCTGCAAGGAAGCTTTATGGAAAACACCGTGTGACGAGAAAAGTACTCCGAGATAGTTATAGTCACTAACGACTTCTACGGATTTTCCATTGTAGTGGAAAACATCACTTCTTGCAATTCTACCTCCTCGGCGAAATATTACAATTTTTGATTTTGTCTCATTAACTATCATTTTGTTTATCTCACAGTACGAGTGTAGTAAATTAAGTTTTCTCTGCAAGTCAACTTTACTTTCTGCTAGTAGTATCAGATCGTCGCAATACAGCAACAATATGATATCGGTCGTACTATTTATACTCACACCCTGCGCGCCATTCCTCCTCATGTACTCTTCTATATCATTAATAAATATGATGAAGCTTAAAGGGGATAGAGAGTCACCCTGTAATAAGCCCTTGTTAATCTTGTGGGCTGGTGTAACTTGGTCCGCAACTCGAATCTGCACCGTCGCCTGCTGGTAGAAAGTTTTTAAAAGAGAAATAACCTTTCCAGAAACTCCAAAGACAAACATTTTCTCGAAGAGAAGCTGGTGATCTACTTCTGAGAACGCGGATTTGAAGTCGACGAAGGCTGCGTACAATTTTTTTTGTTTTATTAGGTGTAAGCTGACAATACTGGAGAGGGAAAAAATGTTATCCGTGCAGCCACGCCCTGGCCTAAATCCGGCCTGTGCCTCCATGAAAAGCTTGTTATCCTCGGTCCAGCACATTAATCTCTGAGCAAGCATGTGGGTGACCAGCTTAAAGACATTGTTCAGAAGAGCGATGTTGCGAAAATTCGACGGGACTGTAGGGTCGCCTTTTTTATGTACCATGAACATGAATGAGTGAGTCATATCTTTAGGAACTTGCCCTCCATCAAAAATAAAGTTCAAGTAACTCAGCAAGCTTTTTTTCCATTCCTCACCCAGACACTTTAGGTGTTCATTTAGTATGCAGTCCGGCCCAGGGCTCTTATTATTTTTTAATTTAGATACACTCAATTCTAACTCTCCTAACGTAAAGTCTGAGTCCATAGTTTCGCGCAAGACATCTGAAAACATAAATTCATAGGGCCTGTTCGCCAAAGGGAAAATCTCGTTCGCGTAATCACACCATGCCTGAAAAGGTACTTGCTCGCATTTATTTTGTTTTTTAGTTTTGAACATTTTGATCGTTTTCCAATATTCACCTGCATTTCTCAAATTTGCCAGCTTTTCTTTGAACAGTTTCTCATGGGCTTCTTTCTGCTTATGGCATGTTTGAAAATATTCTTTTTTGTATTTTACATATTTCTCCAAATCGTCATCTCTGTGCTTTCTCCTCCATTTTCTAAAGTGATTTCTAAATAGTTTTTTCAGCTCATTGCATTGATTATTGTGCCATGGTTTTTTGTAAGGATGTTTTTTTCCTAAGTAAATTTGTTTAACTAAACCACTTTGTTCAACAGCCTCATCGATGTTTTGTTTCAATTTTTCATAAATATTAATTTTTTGTATCGGTGGTTTTTTTGCATTGACGGCGCTTATGAATGAATCTGTTTTTTCCTGATCCTCTGTCCAGATGTATTTTATAATTTTCTTTTGTATATAATTTCCTGTTTGCATCGTTACATTTTCGCTCTTGATATCTAGGTATAGAGTTACCGGAAGGTGATCAGAGAAAAGAATGCTGTCCGACACACGGAGCTCCAGAACCCAGCCGCACAACTCGAGGTGGCACCAAATCAAATCAACCGTGCTTTTACCGCCCTTACTTACAAATGTATGTTGACCCGGTATGTCGCCCCGAGTTCTGCCGTTGAGCGCCACCAGCCCGTACTCCTCCATGCACTCCACTATCTGCTCACCTCTTCTATTTACAGTTTCATCCAGTGATACTCTATGTGAGAGGAGTCCACAATCTTCAGAGATCTCATCATCTAAATAATTGTGATCAGCAATGCGACCGTTGAAGTCTCCTCCGATTATTTGTTTCGATTCTCTATGGTCATCTAAAACGAATCTTAATAAATTTACTGCTTCCTCTATGCAATATGATGGGCTGAAATAGATATTTCCGATTAAAATCTCCAATTCAACAAATTTAGTCCGAATGAATATCCACATATTTGTTATACTAATAATGTCGAATGCTATATTCTTTTTAACCAAAGTTATAAGACCGCCGCTAGCACGCCCCCTCTGCTTATCTTTGGTCGCTGGAGAAAAAATAATATTATAATGATCTGATAAGAACGTAAGCTGTGGTTGGATCACTGCCCATGTTTCACTGATACATATTATGTTCCATTCTAATATGGAATCCAAATTGTGTTGTAATGTTTTAATAAATTTTCCAAATCCATTTACGTTCCACCAGGTAACTTTCAGGACATCTTCCAGGTAGGAACGTTTTTTCACTTTTTTTGGTCCTGCTCGTTAGCTTGGTTTTGCAATACATAGGTATCCATACTTGACTGTGTTAGAGAGCGAGATATGTTGCTCGGAGCTAAAGGAGGAGTAGACAGACAGATTAGATTATGATTATCATGCATTGCAAGTTGCTTAATGGGAAGGGGTGGTGGGGTTCGTTCTTGTATAATTTCCACAGTATGTTGCTCACCTACCTGCGGATTATTTCCGTCAATTGACATAGATTCTTCATTTTCAAAAGAATCGTCCGTCATATCACTCGTATTCATATTAGATCTCTTATGATATGTCTCATTAACGTTTGGTGATTCCGAGAGAGCTCTTTTACTGCCAATTTTTTGATTTTGAGGTTTTCTATTTTCCGTTATGAGTTTTCCACCCCTCATGATAGCAAATTTACCCTCTCTGCGTAACTGATGCATCTGGCTTCGGAGAGCTTTCTCTTGTAATTTTTCTTCTATGGTCATATCCTCGTGAATGTATAATTTTGTTTCCTTTAAGCTTCCTCTATTTCTAAGAATATTTATTTTTCTTCTTTGAGTCGTTAGGCCGAGGATTACTGGTTTTGGCATTTTTTCAGATTTGGTTTTCGCTCGCCTAATGAAGTCTAGCTCCATGAGAGTGAATGAAGTCACCCCCATGGTGTGGACAAACAATTTCAATATTTTTTCCTCCAACTGATCATGTGATTCTCCACCGTCCTGAGGAAGACCGAATATAACCAAATTTTTTCGTGTTCTTTCGTATTTCAAATACTTGATGTCCTGGGAGTGACTAGCTACTTCATCTCTGATTGGTTGTAGTGAGCTCTGTATGCTATCCAACTTCGCATTTATTTGCATGTCTGCCTTCTTAGAATTAGCACTAATACTAGCTATTTCTCGCAACAAGTCTTTCATCGTGACTTCACCAGTACCTGATCCGTCTTCTGACATTATTATTTATATTTTATTATGAGTCACTAGTGTTATCAAAATATCAATGCCAGTCGGAACTGTTACTAGAAAGCGTATTGCATACTCCCGTAAGATAATAGGCGTTCGTGTAAAATGTTGAGCTATTGTCCCTAATATTTGTAGTAGGGCCAACGCTAGTGAAAATATTATCGAATTTTTATTCTGGCAACCTTGGATGAGTCCCGGTTTGTAGGCAGTAGGTGGGAGCGAGCTTATCAGTGGTCTGAGTGGGGATAATTGATTGCGTAGATCTGGATACAATGGTTGGTACGCACCCGATAAGATTGCCCCACTCTCCCCTCAGCTGATAGTGCGTCAATGCGTGTTGATTATTCTCTTATCACTCTTATCAGTGACTCTCCACTACTACGACCTATCGGTTACTTTTTAAAGTTTCGCCAGTCTTTGAATTTAAAAGAGAACAATTTGGTTATTTAACCTCTAAATTCTTAATTTAGACGCACTCTGGAATTATCTGATAATTTAAATTTCTGATAATTACTGACAATTTCTAAACGGCAGACATTTTGGGTCTTGAACCTGGCCTTCTGAATTGAATGAAGTACATTTTGTAATGGAATTGTTTCTTACATACCAGGTGATAAGGTGTTTTTTAGAAGTGTTTGATGGAACTTAAGCACCGTAGGTTACTTTGAACACACAATAAAAGGTTCAAATCACTATGGAAGTTCACTTATTAATTTAAAACTTTAGTAAAAAAGAAGAGCACTTATTTTATGACTATCTTTCTCAACGCGACGTTGCCAACCTCGTTATTATCATTACAATTGATGTTACTCTATAATTTTTTAACCGTTCAAATTTTCGCAAACATTGTTCATGATATTGCAGTTCTCACATTTCTTGAAGTGTTTCAGCAAAAAAGTATTACGAGTGTATTCTTGTGTATTCGTTTTGGAAAAATATTCTTTTTTTTTGTACATTCGTTTGGACGAGCAGTATAATAATTGAGAATGAGTGTTTGTGTCCCACAATTACCGAGATACAAGAGAGATGCGTGGGAGCTTCATGGTGCCATGGTTGCAGAATGCATTATTGTGCAAATGTGCAGATCACTCCGCCACTTTTTAAAAAAAAAAAAACTGAAACTCTTATGCAGAATACTTACTGTCTTGCAAGTTTTGCTGTTTCTCCGTCCTTTTAGTCAGGGGAATAAGTCTCAAATCAACTGAGGTAGTCACGGTGACCTGGGTTCGATCCCCAGCGCGGCAGGATTTTTTTCTGTTCTGATCTGATTTTTCTGAATGAGTGGACCCTGAACGGACGATAGCATACTCGGTCCTGACTGTTTTTTTACCTGAAAAACAATAGCATATTCGGTCCCAAACAAGAATAATGTCATGTCAAATTCGGTCCGATGTGTCCACCCTATATACTTATGATTCTATGTACGAGTATATACTTATCTGTTATCTTGTTTTTCCTCATAGGCATGGCCTTCAATGTATTTTACCTAACCCTCCTATAAAACCGAGGCATGGCCTACATTGTATTTTACCTAACCCTACTATAAACCTTAGGCATGGCCGTCAATGTATTTTACCTAACCCTACTATAAAAGCGAGGCATGGCCTTCATTGTTTTTTACCTAATCCTACTATAAACCCAAGGCATGGCCTTCATTGTATTTTACCTAACCCTACTATAAACCCTAGGCATGGCCTTCAAGGAGGAAATCGATAGTCTTGCTGCATGTCTATATACTATATACTTAAAACCGTTTTTATTTACTTATTAAGGGACCGAATTTGACATAGGACCCAATTTGATATGGACCCAATTTGACATAGGACCGAATTTGATATGGACCCAATTTGCTAAAAAAAAGGTCAACGGGGAGGAATTTGACATTTCCCCCCTGAACACTTGGGTGTTCGGGGTCCACTCATACCTCGTGAGGAAAAATGAGTAGCTGCTGTTTATCATTATTTGCCATTTTGCATTTTTGCTCATTTTAAGAGGGTGTTGATTTAAATCAGTTTTGACCTTTTGTACCTCTCAATGTAACTATCAGGCTAGACTAGGTTCGACTCAATTCTAACCATATATTCTCACAGATTTCCACTCATACCTCGTGAGGAAAAATGAGTTCTCATACAGCAATATTCTTTATATCATTGAATGAATCAGTTCAGTCAGTGTTTTTTTATACCTCGTGAGGAAAAATGAGTTGTTACTTGTATAAATAACGCGATATTCTTATTATTGTTTAATGAGTCAGTGTTTTCACATTGGGAGAACGGACCTGTGTACACTATTAATATTATTTAAACGGTTCCATTAGTAAGCGGAATTCCCAAGCGGAGAGAAACCAGATAGAAAATTCCCATCGCCCTCAAGACCTGTAAGTCTGACACCCAGCCTAATATACGATGGGAAAATATAAATCGGTACACATAAACTCTCACCTTTACTCACAGTTTATTCATCGTTTTTGTCTGTGAGCATCTGCCAGGTTTTTTCCCCGTTCATTTTCGAGTAAGATAAATAAGTATATTAACTGTTAAATTCATTAATAAAAAGTAAAATACTATTATAGGTAGTAGTTAAAAAAAGAACACTTGAAATAAAAAGAAAGTACATGGATACTAGTTATTTGTAATATTAAACATTATTATTAACCGACTTCAGTAGCTTCATCAATAAGGCGGGCGGACTTGTAACCTGGAGGTCGGTGGTTCAAGTCCCGGTTTCAGCGTAGATTTAGTAGAGCAAGCTAGAGTAGTTGTGATACTATTACGAAAGTGATCAACACAAATATGATAGCTTTTTTATTATTATTATTGTAAACCAGGTACTTGTATTTTATTTACAGTTTTTTTTAGTTTATGTGAGGAGTGAATTCATACTTTCTCACATAAACTTTGACAGTAAGTATTAAAATTAGAGTTAAAAAAAAAATGGAGAAGTGGATGTTAAATTTATTAAAGAAGGAAAAGACTAAGAGATTAAAACAAAAAAAAATAGTACAAATATTATTAATTATAATAATAATAATAATGTCGCCTTATTTATTTTGCCCGAATAGGACTATTAAGTCCCATTATTATAGCCCAAGACACATTATTATGTTGTAAAAATCAAAAATGGGAGGATAACTTGTCATGTCCCGGCTGGATTTCGAACCTACGACCTCTTGAATCTCTGGATTCACAGAGTGCCGCCTTTACCACTGAGCTACCAGGACATGTGTATGTGTAAGAATATATTTACATGTAAAATAAATTGAATCAAATCAAATCAAATATTTATTTTCGTGTTTCTCAACATAGAAGTTGTTACACATGTCAATAGTTTTACAAAGAACAAAAAATACTTAAAATTAACTTAAAATAAAATATATAATATATCTCAGTAGCTTGAAGGACCGACCTCAGTAGCTTGAACGGCAAGGCGACGGACCCGCATCCTGGAGGTCGGTGGTTCAAGTCCCGGCTTCAGCGCGGATTTAGTAGAGCGAGTTTGAGTATAGTTGTGATATCACGCAAGTGACCAACACAAATTTGATAACTAAAAAAAAAAAAAAAAAAAAAAAATGAAAGAAAAAAAAAGAAGGAGAAGTGTAGAAACGAAAAAAAAAACCAATTACAGACGAAACAAAAGATGTAAGAAGCAGACTAACATCAAATACAAGAAATGAATAATGACATGGATGGCTTGAAGATGATGTATGAAGATGAATTGGGCAGTACCATCATTACAGAGGTCATGCGCCTCACAGAAGTCGCACTACTAGAAAGTTGAAAGTTCTGACCATTATTATTATTGTTGTTGTCTGTCCCGGTAGCTCAGTGGTAAAGGCGGCACTCTGTGATTCCAGAAGTTCCAGAGGTCGTGGGTTCGAAACCCAGCCGGGACATGACAAGTTATCCTCCCGTTTGGGATTTTTACCACATAATAATATGTCTTGGGCTTACTGCTGGAATAATGGGACTTTAATAGTCCTTATCGGGCAGTATAAAAAAGGCGATATTATTATTATAATATGAATACTTTATTATTCTTACCCTCTAATATCATCCTTACCCTCTAAGTGTTATTTTATTTACATTTTCATTGTATGTATTTATACTCAAATAAAGAGGTGCTTTGTTAGACTGTTGGCATAATGGGACTACCTGGCTTGCGCTGACGATCTAAAATTCTAAATAAAGCACTACTTATACTTATTAATATAGGGCATTCATATACAGACAAGTAATGACAAAAAAATATGAACAATATAGACAAGAAAAAAAGATGAATAACAAAATATCTAAACATGTCCTAACTAAAGGGTCGGGTTATTACCTATGGCAATCTCTTCCACCCAACCTTTATTGTTATAGACGTACTTATTCTTGCACTTTGTCTTTTTCCAAACCTACTTGGGGTTGCCATTGTTGAACCTCATGTCCAAGGTTGAGGTTGGTTGGTTCTGGCACTTCTACTCCCAAATATTACTTGTGGATGCTCTTCCTAACACTAACCCTGTTAAGGGTGTGAATAAATTGCTTTACTGTCTCTTGGTCTGACATAATGTAGATGAACGTTTCATACGAAAGACTGAACTTCGATTAATCAATGGTCGAAAAAGGCTTTTATCAAAATTGTCGTTCAATTGGTTTCTTTAGTGCTCTAGTAAAACCAAGTTATTTTTTCAACATAAAGTTACAACGTTTTATAGATGTATTTTACAACACTATCATTCTATTCTTGCCAATTTTGATGCCACTTTTTTTTAATTTATTAGAGTGTGGAAACATTTTTTTTTTTTTTTTTTTTTTTTCATCAATAAATAATTATTATTTTCAGAACTATTCACCTTTAAAAAAAATCTCATTTGTCCTATTGATCGGGAAAGTATTATATTTCCTAAACCATTTCTCTTCTGATTGTTAGAATCTGTGTTACATTACATAAAATCTATTATACGTTCATTGCATAATACCTATGTACAATTGTACGTATATTATGTACTTGTACAAGCTCTACTCATATCCCAAGCACTTTCTATGAAACATATCTGGCACAGATCAGATTCACTTCTGAAAACCTATGGAACCCAACAGAAGCCCTTCTACAAAATCTATTCAACCACTTCACAACAATCACAACACAATGAGACCTACGTCACAGCAACAATACTATCAGAACCTCTTCATCAATGAAACATATCTGGAGCAATCATCTCTATATCATAATCTTTCAATTGAACAACTACTATTACTATTATCACAATCACAAATATTATATTACTATCAATACCATGCTCTCTATCTTCTTTCATTTTTCTTGATAAATATCTTCCTTTGTTCTCTTCTTTTTCTTCAGTTCTTCGCTTTATTCTATTATTTTTCCTTCTTCAATTTATTCAACAACTTCTTCTCCTTGTCTCTTCTCTTCCTTTTCTATCTCTTCTTCTTCTTCCTTTTCTTACTACATAATGCCTCATTGTTTACATCATTATCTATAACTTATTCTACTAAGTCTCTTTTTTTTATATATCTCTTACACAAAAAAATCCTCTTCTTTTTACATCTTTATTCTACCCCGATCTTTCTTCCTCCTCATAATACCATCTCCTTCATTCTTTACACCAAATTTCTCTATTACTTTGCCTTTTCCTAAACCTACTTGGTATCAGCATTTGTTTCATGAATCCTTTTCTTCCATATCTTTATATTTTCTCCAGTTTCTTCTTTCTTTCCTTCCTTATCTTTCTATTTTCTCCAGTTTTTCTGCCATGTCTTCTTCAAATTTGTTTTTACATCATAAGCATTCTCCTTATTTTCCTACATAATGAATGTTTTTACATCATAAGATGCTTATTCTCCTACATAATGCATGAACATTGTACATATGTCTTACTAATCTTTATTATTATTTGTTTTTAATTCGCAAAAATTGTCTCCTTCTCTTTCATCATGAGCATCTCCATCATCTATGTATTCTACGTCATCATCCAGAGCATTTACGTTCGAATCCAGGAAGTGGGGTATTATATCATCTCACAATGACACAATCTTCATTTGTTGAACCTTGATCTCCTTTTCTTCCACAAGATATTTATTACTATTGTTAGAGTTATTATTATTATTATCATCATCATCATCATTATTCTTTTTGTTGATGATCTAAATAAATTTATTGAGAATATCATGCAGGAATAAGCTATGGAGAACCGTAAACCTCAAATCTGTCACACAAATAACTACACAATATGGCAATCGTTATTTATTTTTAAAGCATATAAAAAAGAAGAATTAATTTGTGATTGTTGTGATTTGCTCTGTGTTATGACAACAGAAGCTGTCTAGTTCAGAACTGAGCACTGGTCTAAGACAGACGTTATTTCTGTAATATAATAACATAAATTTATAAATATTTTTTATTTGTTAATCTTTTTATAATATCCATACCTACTACCTGACTCTTGTAATTTGTAAGTACTTTTTGCAACTCAACTTTATACATAAATCAAATGTAAATTCTTCATTTTGATATAGCTAGAGGGTAGAGAGGCAAGGACTCTGAATGTTACAGACCTCTCTTTAAATAAATATTCATAAATAAAAATAAAAAATATATGCTAACCACATGACCATAGGTAGAAAAGTCCAGGTACTATAACGAGAATGACAGTGAACTACAGAGCGGCCTACTCCCTGCCTACTCCTCAACTACACAGCCGGGCCAGGCCTAATCCATCATGGCCTATCTGCCCATCAGAACCTGTCACTCACTTCCTGAGTAGCCTAGCCCACGCTTAAGTCAGACCAGAATTAGTATTGCTACCATTATAACCATAGAGGAATAATAATAATAATATAATTCCGTGTCCGTGAGATAGGTATTGATACCTAAATCACGGTGGTGAAAGGATTATATGGACGCCCAGATCCAATGTCTAGGCTCCTTTCATGTCCATTGATTCTATTTGGTTTTAACGTCCTGACTTGAGGTAGACAGGACGGGAGTTTTACCCTCCATTCGCTGGGAATCGTACCAGCTACCCACATTAACCTCACCCAGCCTGGGTAGGGCCGGAATTGCCTGCCTCTAATGTTCGGAGGGAACAGAATTTTCTGTGCGAAAAGTCTGCTCCATCGGGGAATCGAACTCAGGATCTCTGGACTACGGACAGTAGTCATGCCACGGAGGCTGGTGTGGAGTAAGTGATGGAGGACTCACAACGTATAATTATCTCATGGGTTGTAAAAATTTCCGATAAAGTCGGCCATTTTGGATAGCTGAAACACAGATTAAATCACAACAATAACTAACTAGTTTTTCTTCTCCTCTTTTGGTGTTACATGCTTTTGAAGGTAATTTGTGCAGTGGTAGCCAAGTGGTTAACGCGCTAGTCTGGTAAGCCAGGTAGCGTAGGGATCCGTTGATTCGAATCCCACCCAGTGCATGCATTTTTCCTAATTAATTTGAGTTTGTGACCTCATAAGACTCTGAGAGTTAGGTGGTAGAAAATTCTTTGAGTATTGACCTCGCCTGGTGGTTACCTTCTACTATTAAAGAGTGTTGTTATCATTATTATTATTATTCCTTATATTTAATAGTAAATTATATCTAATTTGTATTGTGTATTTTCTATGTTGCAGGTAAGGAAGAATTCGTGGAGGAAATTTGAAAATATTGCCATTTGATGGTAAGTCAATAAATTTCTATTTTTATCACACTCGGCAATACTGGCCACTATTCCACCTGCTAATTCTGTTGGTTACATGTTGTCATACACTATTTTCTGTACACCCGGCAACACTGGCTAAGTAAAGTATTCCACCTCTTAATTCTGTCACAACTACTCAAACCAATATATTGAGATTATTTCATAAAAATACTCTTTACAATCATATTCTTAATTCATACAATACATACAATCATACAATCACCTCTTAATTCTGTTGGTATACATGTTATCATACACTATTTTCCGTACACCTGGCAACACTGGCTAAGTATTCCACCTCTTAATTCTGTTGGGTATAATATATGTTGTCTTGCACTATTTACGGTACACTCGGCAACACTGTCCACTCAGTATTCCACCTGCTAATTCTGTTGGTTATACGTTGTCTTGCAATATTTTCCGGGCAGCAACACTGGCTAAGTAAAGTATTCCACGTGTTAATTCTGTTGGTTACATGTTGTCATACACTATTTTTCGTACACCCGGCAACACTGGCTAAGTAAAGTATTCCACGTGTTAATTCTGTTGGTTACATGTTGTCATACACTATTTTTCGTACACCCGGCAACACTGGCTAAGTAAAGTATTCCACCTCTTAATTCTGTTGGTTACATGTTGTCATACACTATTGTCCGTACACTCGGCAACACTGTCCACTCAGTATTCCACCTGTTAATTCTGTTGGTTACATGTTGTCATACACTATTGTCCGTACACTCGGCAACACTGTCCACTCAGTATTCCACCTGTTAATTCGGTTGGTTACATGTTGTCATACACTATTTTCTGTACACCCGGCAACACTGGCTAAGTAAAGTATTCCATCTCTTAATTCTGATGGTTTAATGTTTGTTATCATACACTATTTTCCGTACAGCCGGCAACACTGTCCACTCAGTATTCCACCTGTTAATTCTGTTGGTTTTTTTTAAAAGCTATATGAGGTAGAACAAAAAATATACAGGGTGGACCAAAAAAACGTTTACACCCGTTAATGGTAGATTACTGACGACATTTCCAGGCCGGATCTGGAATCCGTTTTTTCGGATTCGCCTTCGTAACTGCACAAAGTGATTTTTTGCAACTTTCCGAAAAAGTCCGACTTTGGCTTATTCTTCAGGTCAGTACTTTTTTCCTGTTTAAGATGAGTTGATTCTGAACAATTTTGCAGAAAGCCAACAAAATTTCGATGTTTCTAGCTACACTACTTTGTTTTTTACGATTTGGTTTGTCATATTTTTTTACACCTGAACAGAAAAAAAAACACCCAAAATTTTTTTTTACTAAATAAAACACTCGACATTTGTCCTAACAAATGTTGGCACAGACATGGGCAAGTTTGATAAAAGTTGGCGGCCGCCCCGAGGATGCTAAAAAATAATTTTACGATTTTTTATCACGTGATCTTCTGGGAAAAATGATTAGATGTTTGCCAAAAACTCTTCAAAAATCCTAAGAGTTTTCTAGCTGTAGACTGTGTAAGGGCGTCTTGTATTGTTTACATAAATTGTTTACATTGTTTGTTTTGAATAACGCGGTCTCACATGCTTTCATCAGCCAGTTTAGGAAAATTCAAATGATAAATTTCGTGCCTCTCAGATTGTCAGTGGTGTTAGCTAGATGTGGTAGTGCTAAGAGTGTTAGCCGCATGATCGAGGTTCAATTCTCGACGGTCAATATTATTTTAATTATCAAAAAAATCTGATGGAATATTTTATTCATACCTGTATCTGACCTGTTGTAACACCAACAACTTATGGTTTTTTTGGGGGTAATACCATCTGTAAATTGAGTTATCTCAGATACTATTGGTATCACAATACACATAATTATTATTCATGTAAGCCCCTGAGAGACTGCCTTGATAATGTAAGGATGGTTTTTCTTATGCTTCCCTACGAGAGAAAAAAAAAAAAAAAAAAAAAACAAAAAAAAATTCCAATCGAAAATAGAGGTTATGAAATAAATCCAGGTAAATATGTAGGTAGGTTCTTCTATCATAAACAATACTAATTAAATAACAAATATTTACCGATTGCCAACTCTTAATAGAAGTCTTGAAAAAAACAAGATAATATTTTGAAAATTAATAAACTTTTGCAGTCTTTATTATGTTTTATACTATTTTGATATAAACAAAAAGGTATTTAAAATAACATTTTGTGTTAGTTAGTATGTTCAATGAGAAACGATTAGACGCGCACGATTAGCTCAGTGGTAAGTTAGTCCACCCGGTCCGAACGCCAGAGCCAGCAAAAAATTCATGACTACAAAATAAAAAAGACTGTTGCTATTTTTTATTTAGCCATAGTACACACTATGGATTCTCCTCACACAAATTTTTGAAACCAATGGTGACTTTAGTACCTTAGTTCTAACTCAGAACTGTCCCTCTACCTTCTTGCCTTTCTCTCTCTCTCTCTCTCTTTCGCTCTCTGCCTCTCTCTCTCTCTCCCTTCTCAATTCCCTTAGAGGAACTGTTGGAAGTGGCGTCCACCTTCCTGGATGCAAAGGTTGAACCTCTTCATTATGTTCCGTCGAATGTTGCGGAAGATTCCAGATTTTTCTGTCAGATCATCGAATGCCAACAGGATTCTTGCTACCAGATTCTGCTACTCTTGCGTCTCCACTGGTATTTCGTAAACTATGTTTTTCACGTGATCCCAAATGTTCCTGTTGGCAGCTCCATATGCTAAATGCATATCCAAATAATAATAATTATGTAACTTGTACTAAAAAAACTCAAGAAGTTTAAAGATAATATTTCATAGAATGCAGAAAAATATGCTTGAAAACTATCATCGAGAAACAAACGATCATTCATTTGACTGGCCTTTAATTAATTCCAAGGAAAATAATTATCAGACATAAATAGCTAATTACTCTTTGAGTACAAGACGACCCTACACGGTCAACACTTTTAAGATTTTGAACATCATTTTTTGAGACTTACCTGGTTTGTTTACCCAGAAGATCACGTGATAAAAAATTGTAAAATTATTTTTTAGCATCCTTGGGTTGGCCGCCAACTTTTATCAAACTTGCCCATGTCTGTGCCAAAATTTGCTCGGGCAAATCTTGAGTGTTTCAAAGTGTAAAAAATTTACATGAGAATTTTTTTTCTATTCAGGTGTCAAAAAAGATGCCAAACCAAACCGTAAAAAACAAAGTAGTGTAGCTAGAAACATCGAAATTTTGTTGGCTTTCTGCAGAAATGTTCAGAATCAACTCATCTTAAACAGGAAAAAAGTTCTGACCTGAAGAATAAGCCAAAGTCGGACTTTTTCAGAAAGTTGCAAAAAATCACTTTGTGCAGTTATAAAGGCGAATCCGAAAAAACGGATTGCAGATCCGTCCTAGAAATGTCGTCAGTAATCTACCATTAACGGGTGTAAACGTTTTTTTGGTCCACCCTGTATACAGTAGAACACAATGAAATATAAAGAAAAACAAAAAGATTAAACAAATATACAAGAAGGAAAAAAGGAGAGAAATGTCTTACCTAAAGGGCGGGGTTATTGCCTGTGGCAATCTCTTCCACCCAACCCTTTTAAAAGCCTAACTAAAATAAAAGATAATGTTGGTTATACGTTGCCTTGCACTGTTTTCCGGACAGCAACACTAGCTAAGTATTCCACCTGTTAATTCTGTTGGTTACATGTTGTCATACACTATTTTCCGTATAGCCGGCAACACTGTCCACTCAGTATCCCACCTATTAATTCTGTTGGTTATATTATGTTGTCTTGCACTATTTTCCGCACACTCGGCAACACTGTCCACTCAGTATTCCACCTGCTAATTCTGTTGATCATACGTTGTCTTGCAATATTTTCCGGGCATCAACACTTGCTAAGTATTCCAGTATTCCACCACTTAATTCTGTTGGTTACATGTTGTCATACACTATTTTCCGTACACCCGGCAACACTGGCTAAGTATTCCACCTCTTAATTCTGTTGGTTATAAGTTGTCATACACTATTTTCCGTATACCTGGCAACACTGGCTACTCAGAACCACCTATTAATTCTGTTTGTTACATGTTGTCATACACTATTTTCCGTACAGTTGGCAAGAGTGTCTAAGTATTCCACCTCTTAATTCTGTTGGTTAAAAGTTGTTTTGCACTATTTTCCGTACACTCAGCAACACTGGCCACTCAGAACCACCTGTTAATTCGGTTGGTTGCCCGCACTCGTATGGACCTGACTCCCCCACACTTTGACCTTGGGCGTCCAGAGTAACGCCTATATCCGTCCGAAACATAACCTCCAGAAGTACATAGAGTCATAGATTAATACATTACAATATGTACAATGTACATAGGTACTGGTACAATACTGGTACATACATACACATGCAATTTGCATAATATCCAGAGCCAGACAAAAGTACATAATGGATCAATGTCTAAATGTATGTACAATTGTACATCTAAATGTATATTATATTATGTACCTACATATTAATGTACACATGGTACCATTAAAAATGGATAATTGAATGGGTGAGTAGAAGAACCAGGAATGTCAAAAATCGACTTGTCAGGAAAGCAAAAATAAGATTTGTCTTATTTTTGCTTT
Source organism: Bactericera cockerelli (assembly GCA_024516035.1). NCBI lineage: Eukaryota > Metazoa > Arthropoda > Insecta > Hemiptera > Triozidae > Bactericera > Bactericera cockerelli. The sequence continues at coordinate 14,418,438 of CM044966.1, forward strand.
CCTGATGCTAATGAGTATAATAAAATTAAATTTTACATTCCTTGTTATTCGACAAGATTCTCACAACTAAGTACTAATACCGCTAGCAAAAGTGGTGAGTGATTTTGTTACATTCCTTGTTTTACATCAGATTTTTTTTCCGCTTCCCCCACTTTAAAATCGAAAAAAATTATACTTTTAAGGGGTATTTCTCCTTCATATTCGCAGAGATGATAGAAAAGAGTACATTCCTTCTTATTCTACAAAGAAAAAAAGTCGATTTTTGACATTCCTGGTTCTTCTACTCACCCATTCAATTATTATATTATAAAATTACAAGCATTCCTGGGACATACTTTCTACCCTGAAAATTTCAGCTCGATTGGACAATTTTTTTTTGACCATTTTGATTAATATATTTTGACCCATTTCTTAGCCTTGGGTGACTGGTTGTGTGTTGGGTGACAGTGTGTGTGTGTGTGCTATGCGTGGAAATCTTCATTCTGAATTTTCATCGCTAAGCTACGCCGCGCGTAAATCAGGAGTCAGTGAATCACCTGGACTTTGTGACCACATTATGTACTTTAAGCACACTCGTAATGTGCATACATAAATGACATAATATACTGGTATATGAACCCACAGTGGTTCGGGAGTGGATAAACGCCCCCTTCAACTCAGTGACTAAGGGAACCTGTTGGTCAAGACCGCAGTTTCCGCCACAGGGAGTGAGGGAAGTCAGGAGACGTGTTGTATTTATCTGTAATTGTATGGTACTATATTTGTTAAACGTTTCCAAGAAAAAAAGAGCGTACGAATAGCTCATTGGTTAAGCATTCGCTTGACATGCGGAAGGTCTCGGGTTTGAACCCCCGCTCCGACAAAAATTTGTCTTCGAAATTTGGTTACAGTTATTTGTAAGGTGCGCTCGAGTTGAGCCATCACCTAAATGCGAAGTATTGTGTCACTTCTCGTCCATCAGAGGGGAGGCATACTACGAGATGGGCAAGCGACAACACAGACCATAAGCGTCTAGAGTAGCTCCTGTTTCATGGCTACGAAATGAAAAAGGCTGTGAAACACTCATCTTTAAATAATAAAAAGAAAAACCGAAAAGCGACTAAAGCTGAAAAAGCTTCCTTGAAATAAAAGTTAAATCTCAGCAAAACATGACTAACTATTTTAGTTTCAACAGGGTTCGACATTTGGTTTAAAGAAATTGACACTTAGATTATCTCACTCCACAACTTTTTGGACACCTTGTGAAGTACCTGTTTCTTTCACATGGCCAGATTTGGAAACTTATTCGGCTGCATTCAGAAACTGCTTTATACTGCTTTTATGATAGTAATGAACATTGAATTAATAAAATTAATGATCATGATTATGGTAAAGAAAGGTAAATGGTAAAGAATCAAACAGGTAGGTATGATAATAATTATATTATTAGAAGAATGATCATGGTATTGATTATAGTACAACTATGGTAAAATTGGTTTATTGAAGTACAACAAGAATAAAAACTTCAACACCAAAACAATCACAACGAATGCAAAAGTAATAAAACAACAATGAAGACCAGGAAGACCACAATAACAACATCCAACACAACAACAAAATGAATAATAACAACAATAACAACAAAAATCAACAACAACAATAATAATGATACTAACAACAAAAATAATAATGATACTAACAAGAACAACAACAACAGCAGTGATCATCACAACAATATCAACAACAACAACAATAATAATGATACTAACGACAACAAACCAGAAGAAGAAGAACAACAATAACAACAACAACAACAACAAAAACAACAGCAGTGACCATGACAACACTATCAACAACAACAATAATAGTGATACTAACGTCAACAACAAAAAACAACAAAAATCAACAACAACAAGAACAACAACAGCAGTGACCATGATAACAATATCAACAAGAATAATAATGATACTAACGACAACAACAAAAATCAACAACAACAACAGCAGCGACCATGACTTCAGATCTAGGAAAGACGCCTCTGCAGGGATCCATAGACGCCTCAGAGAACGTGCCTCGACTATCAATGAGGCCCAAACACACATGTGGGACCTGGGAGAACTACGCACTTGTAGCCGAACCCGCCAGGGTACATGAGATACATACTAATCTCGGGATACATACATAGGATACATACATGGGATGCATACATAGAATACATACATGGGATACATACTAATCACGCATCGGATCCATACTAATCAACCTGAGACTGCTGAGAGTGAGAGGAATAGTCAAGTGATGAAATTCACAAGATCAGCTAGAAAACAATACCGATAGTTCTACCAATCAGTATAAACAGAAAAGTGAGAATTTTTATTGGATGTACATGAATATCAGAACATACCTGGACAGCCGTTTCGAGCTTATTTGCTCTCATCAGCAGGAAATAGTTTTAAATATCCATGCCATCAACTAACCTCTCTATTTTCATCAGTATAATGAAACCAATGATTTAGACTTAAAGAAACAAAAACCAACATTCTAACATACTAACAGTAACAGAAGAAGAAGCGGATACGTAAAAAAATGAGATGCTCCTCAAAAAGGGTTGGGTGGAAGAGATTGCCACAGGCAATAACTCCACCCTTTAGGTAGGACATTATTGTTATTTTCTTTCTTTTTTTTTACTTATTTATTTTGTCATTTGTTTGTTTTTTTTTTTTCTTTTCTGAATTTTATACTGTTACTAGTGTACTTTGTCCTCCTAATAAACATTTAAAAAAAAAATGAAGCTAGATAAACATTAGCAACAGTAAAGTTGCAATTATTTGCTACAAGCAGAGCAACAGAAGAAGTAAAACAAAAATAATAACAACTATAAACAAATGATTCACTTGAAAAACAACAATTAAATAATATATCACCAAACAAGAACTTCTCCGATAACATAAATATTGGAGAGATAAGTAATAGTAAATTTGATAGGAAGCCGTCAAAGAGAGTGAGTGAAAGATAAGGGAAATATTGTATACATAATAGAATAGAATAGAATAGAATATACCTTGTTTATACTGCCGAGGTAAGACTGAAAAGTCCCTTTACTCCAGCAGTCAGACCTCAGAGCTACGCCACCAGCTACAGTGGCCAAGTGCATTGAGGGCTAGACTTGATGTGAAAGAGCTCAAGGATTCAAATGTTTGGATCCAATGTTATTCTTATTAAGCTCATAGTAAAACCACTACTATTATGTAAATTACTATTTGTATTTGGTACAAATTTGTAATTTAATAAGAAATTTCCAGAATTCCTCCATTATTTTCAATAGTGTCCACACCACTTTGTGAGATTATGGTCTCACAAAGTGGTGTGGACACTATTGAAAATAATGGAAGAATTCTGGAAATTTCATATTAAAATTTAATTAGATGCGAGTTGTATGGTTTACAGTAGATTATACGAGAAATTGAATTTTTTATTCAAAGATATTTTATCTGTTAGAGATACTTCTTATACGACGGCGTCATCGCGTATGTTATTCGGATTATTATTATCATTATTAAAATGTCAACAATTCTATAATGTTCCAGTTTATAAAATTCAAATGAGATCATCGATGATCAATCTGCTGTCAAGGCTAGCTACAGACAGTTCCATGCAAATCGTTATCAATATGGCTGACATCACTGACAACTTTGTAAATCTAGTACCCTAACATGGCTCACACAACAGATGAAACAATAGTGATTGTCAATGTCATTGCACTTTTCTATATCCTATTTGAAAACAATACCTTCATCATCCTTCTATGCAGAAAAAAAAGCATCAGTCAAAACAGAAAAGGGAATTTATATCAGATGTAACAGAGTCATTTCAAAACATACCTGGACAGCTATTTCGAGCTAATTGGCTTTCTTCATGCTGCAGTTGTTCCGAATATTCATACCATGAACTTATTGAATAAGAATTGAAGCTAAAGAGACCAATGTCAATGACCTTATCATAACCTTCTTATTCAACAATGCCATCATATTATGCAGCATTAGCACACACTGCCTATCTGTCTAGTACCAAACTCATCAAACCAAAACTTTACAGTTCTTACATAATGGCAGAATTCCATCACAACATGGCTTGCATATTGACAGAATTGACTTGACGAAACCACCGAGAAAAACAACGTTGTCACTCTACATTCTTTGTCAACAATACCTTCATATTAAGCAGCATCAATACTCTGTCTAGCTAACCCAAACCTACCTATCCAAAACATTACACAATGTCAGAATTCCATTCCATGGCTTGCATATTGACGGAATGATCCCAATGAAACCACCGAGAAAAACAACGTCATTGCACTCCCCATTCTTCGTCAACAATGCCTTCATACGCAGCATCAATGCACTGCCTAGCTGTCTAGCTAGTCCCGAACCTGCCAATACAAAAACCTTACATAATAGCAGGATTCCATCACCGTCACTTGCATATTGAAAGAATGGGACCTAATGAAAGCACCGAGACAATCAATGTCAACGCACTTATCAGCATTGACTGGATCTGTCAAGCATAGTCTAGAATCGTTAGCAGTCTACGTACAAATGATACTTATCATGATGTCAATAATAAAAATGATATGGCGCATGATCATACTTTTGGTGATAATGATTATGACGAGGAAAATGGTGATACCTACCATTGATATCGCCATGCGATCACAATGGTGATGCTCTTAATTATGACGATGATTTCAAAGAAGATAAAGATTATGTTAGTGATCACACTGATCACTATATTGTTGTGATGATTATAGTGACGATCTGAATAATACCAGCAATAGTTATCTAAAAACCTTGCAACTATTCGCCTGTTACTGGCGAACCATAACACTGCGACGATTTCACGTCTGCATGACGACGAAATAAAAAACAGAATCAGAATCGCACTGTTTCCTCCATGCAGGCAGAAAATAGCTCTAATGAGGCTTTTGGCCTTGGGAGAGTGGAAATAATTGACAAAGCTGCTGGGGCTGGGGTCACCGAACAAGGTGAACGTATTGTTCGTGCTGTTATCAGACTAGGCGAAGTCCTGGAACAATTGGATCGGGCGAGTGTGGAGAATGCAGATACAAGAGCTGAACTAGTGCAACATTGTGTGATCATTTGCAATTCCAGCATGTGAGTGTTTATTTTGCTATTGTAAATTCTGTTTTGCATTAATTTATTGTAATTTGTACGAGCAATAACTGTTTAAACTGAACTGAACAAGTGAAAAATTGTAGTAAGCGTGGTAGGATTGTAGTAAACGGAAGCGAGTCACGACGAAGTCAGAACTTTTCGAATCTATAATCTGTTCCGGTAGCTCAGTGGTAAAGGCGGCACTGTGAATCCAGAGATACCAGAGTTCGCAGGTTCGAAACCCAGCCCAGACATGACAAGTTATCCTCCCATTTGGGATTTTTACCACATAATAATGTGTCTTGAGCTTACTGCTGGAATAATGGGACTTAATAGTCCTAATCGGGAAGTATAAATAAGGCAATATTATTATTATCTATACTTTGTTAGTTACGTGATGCGGTGTCCAATTTTTATCTCGAGTGCAAAACTAGGGAGCTATTTCACCCTTACATGCAAAATGGATACGAGTAGGTATATATTTTTTACAACCTCTCACTCTTCTGTTGATACTGATTTTTATGGATAGCGCCATTGGAATTTCCTAGTGCCAAAGGGCACAGGGAAGAGGTCTGTGTTCCTTTTTTAGGAGTATTATTTGAAGTAACAGGCGACTAAGGTGATTACTGTTTATGTTTACAGACTCATGCTTTTCCTTTCTCACTTTTATTATACTTTTCTTGTATCTAATATACATACAAGGAATATTTATAATTATATAAACAAAACTTGATCAAGGGTAGTACTAATGCCAACGGCGTTTTTTCCAAGTTTAAAGTTTTGTTTACTAATTGTAAACAAAACTTTAAAGCAACAGCAATGGTTTTGAAAGAGCTCACTATGCTTTCAGTAATCTTTTCATTTTAGCTGTCATTTTCTTGATTCCTCTGTTCTGTCCTCTACCCTTTTCCCTCTGGTCTAACCGTTTTTATCTGTTTCTATTTGTTCCTATCTGTTCAAAATTGATCAAGGGTAGTGCTGATAATGCCAATGGCATTCTCTTCCAAGTTTAGAGTTTTTATTTTTGTTAACTAATTGTAAACAAAACTTTAAAGCAAGAGCAATGGTTTTGAAAGAGCTAGACTGTTAGCGTATTGGGACTTCCTGTCTCGAGCCGACAGTCTAAATAAAGCACTACTATACTATACTACTATACTATGCTTTCAGTAATCTTTTCATTTCAGCTGTCATTTTCTTGATTCCATTGTTCTGTCCTCTACTCCTTTCCCTCTGGTCTCACCGTTTCCATCTGTTTCTATCTGATCAAGGGTAGTGCTGCTAATGCCAACGGCATTTTTTCCAAGTTTAAAGTTTTTAGTTTTGTTTACTCATTGTAAACAAAACTTTAAAACAACAGCAATGATTTTGAAAGAGCTCACTATGCTTTGTAATTTATTTGCATTAAGAATTGTACATAATAGGTATAATAGCTAACATATAGTTAATGCGACTACCCCACACTAAGAGTATGCAGTCCTCTTTGTAGTGCTTTCAGTAATCTTTTCATTTTAGCTGTCATTTTCTTGATTCCACTGCTCTGTCCTCTACCCCTTTCCCTCTGGTCTCACCGTTTCCATCTGTTCGTGTCGGATTGTTACAATCTCTGTGTTTCCATGGTCCGCAATCATATGTTGTCCATTGTGTCTGATGCCTGTTCCAAGTTGTCGTGTTTCGCCTTGTATAGCTCTGGGATTTATTTCACTTTCAATAACACGAAAGACATTCTAATAAGTAGATATGTGTGTTGATTTATGCCCGGGCTGATAGCGATCTCGTAAATCTCTGGTTATGAATTATTGCCATCGTCCACATCAGCAGCAGTAACAACAGTCAGAACAGCAGCAATGTTGTAGTAGTTAATATTATTATTTTTTACAATCAACACCAGCATTTGGTAGATGTTATTGTAATGTAGATAGTCTAGAATCTATTATTATTAAATTTAGTAATATAATGTTTCTTATCATGTCTTGGTAGCTCGGTGGTCAAGGTGTCGCGTCGTGGCGTTGGTCTGCTAATCCAGAGGTCGCGGGTTCAAAACCCAGCCAGGACATGACAAGTTATCTTTGGGATTTTGACCATATAATTGAACGTTTTGGGCTTACTGCTGGAATAGTTTATGTAAATTTAGTGGTCTAAGTTTTATTATTTGTGCTATTAGATAGTCCTTGTCATTAACACTATCATGAATACCAAATTTGTGTACTCTTATTACCAAATCGACATTGTTACTACTAATATCATCTGGTTGGTATCACTATTTCATGAATACCAACTTATACCAACTTTTTAGTATTCTATTGATAAAGACAACACTGTTATTTTGATAGCACCATTTCAATTACTATCAAGTTACAACGATTACTCATTTCTACAGTTACAACGGGGTATTATAAGTAGCTAGTTTTGTTATTTGTTGCATTTATTTTTATCACTTTATCAATTATTAGTACTATCAAGTTGCTACTATTACTGATTTCTACCATGAGATTGTGGAGAGTGAGTTGACCTTGGAAGAGTTGACAGGGAGATTAAAAAGCCGCGGGACTTTGACCTTCACACCGCAGCACCAAGACGATGTGTCTGCAATTACCTCTGGGAGTGTGATCTACCGGGTGTTTCAGAAAAATCCGAACATGGATTTTTTTTTATTTTAAAGATGAGTGTTTCACAGCCTTTTTTATTTCGTAGCCATGAAACAGGAGCTACTGTAGACGCTTGTGGTCTGTGTTGTAGCCTGCCCATCACGTAGTATGCCTCCCCTCTGATGGGCGAGAAGTGACACAATACTTCCCATTTAGGTGCTGGGTCAACACGAGCGCACCGGAAGGTATCCCTTACAAACAATTGTAACCAAATTAAGAATACAATTTTTTGTCGGCACGGGGGATCGAACCCAGGACCTTCCGCATGGCAAGCGAGTGCTTAACCACTGAGCTAATCGCGCGCTCTAAAATCTATCACTGATCTCAGTATCTTGATCGAGAGGGTAGAGGTACTAGCAGACTGGTAAACTTGAAGTCGCTCATTCGAGTAACAAGTATAGGAAAATTTACTGCCGGTTTGAGAATTGTGATCAAAATACATGCAGAGTTTTCTTCGCTCAATGACTCGTCTAAATTTTGGGACATGTATCATGGATCGTGGATTAGGTACCAATAATTCCAAACAAGGGCTCTTAAGGCTGAATTATGAAACAGGAATAAATATTTGGGATTCGTTAATCCGAGCCACTTTTACTAAACAGCTGATACAAATGGGCTGTGCTTGTTTAAAATTCCTACCAGAAGAATTGGTCTGTTAAGTGATAGTGTAGGATTAGTTAATCTATGCCTGTTTCATAATTCGGGCCTAAAATTCATGATTTAAGTCCCATAATTTCTACTGCACCAGACTGGAAAGCATATCTTCCATTTTACCATTTTTTGTCTGAAAAAAAGTCCATGTAAGGTTTCCTTTTATTCAAGTCAGTCCAAAATGATTCACGGTCAGTTTGGTTCCCAGCAAAAGTTACCCTGGTTCCGTTATAGCGGCTTCCTTACCGGGCATCAGGCTTACCAACCAGAACAACCCGTTTCTCCTTTAATTAATTCAGAAATCAGTTTGACCAACAAGAGATTGTGTCTCACCAATTACCGATTCAGAAATCAGTTTGATCTACAATAATAAAAAAAAGGTATCGTCTGCCAACTTGTTTGTCACATGCCTTCCTCGTGAAAGAACTAGTGGCTGCCCTGTGCTAACCTAACCTAAGAAAGTCCTTCTTATTTATACCTTTCTGACCGATTTTTTTGTTTCGCGAATGATAGCATTAAAAATAGCTTAGGATGGGTCCTGTCTTTACAAAAAAGATATGAAAAATAACTAGATGTACATGAATAACAGAACATATCTGGACACCAATGTATCTAAATGTAAAGTGCCCTGAAGTATGCTAAAGCAGTTCCGCGGCACAACTACTTCAAAAAAAGTAGAAAAAACTTCTAAGCTTTGTTGTTGTTGTAGCCAGCTTGACTACAGCTGGAGGGGTGAGTGACGGTCTCCAGCCAACTTTATTTCAAAGTTGGCTCGTCCTGAACCACATATTTCTATGTGCGATCAACCATCATGAGGACTTGCACTTTTCTTTATACTCGTAAGCCATTAAACCCTTAGGAAACTGCAAGCTATAGCCTGGCTTGTAAGTGTTGGCTAGTCTCTTTTCTGTTTAACGTCCCCCAGCTAGTAGAGTCTAGCTGGGGGACGTTAAACAGAACTTTGTTCGAGCCTAGTAGTTCTCTTAAAGCTATATGAATGTTTATATCTTTGTCAGATTCGGAAGCACAAGTTGAATTTAAACTTTCGTTCAAAAAATCTCTGCGGTAACGAATTTTAATTTGTTCGTGAAAAGTTCTTTCTCCTGTCTTCTGTCGTTCTTTTTACCAATTTTTTGGTCAGTTCTAATTTCAATTCCAATGCAAATACCACTTAATATGCAGCGGACTGCTTGGTTCAAACTCATACTATCTTGAGCGTTTTGTTTCATTTAAATGTGTTGGAGAGACCATGTCCATTGTGTCTTGGTTTTAGGAGATAAACCAGTTCGAATCCGGAATTATAGCAGACTTTAGACTGACATGGTTTGCACGTGTGTGTGGTGATTTTGAACATTGTATTTAAGCGTGGTTCATTTTAAGCTGAAGACAGGACTCACAGAACTTATTGTAGACACAGAAAATATCTCAAATATGTAAAAATATATATTTATATGTAGACCTTGTAAATGTTATTTGTCCTCTAACAGAAGTGATTAAACCGAATGGTATTTTGGAACATCATTTCATATCCTGTGTTTCATAATCCTTAATACCATCTTGCGTGCCTATATAGAAGATTTGTCTGTCCCGGTAGCTCAGTGGTAAAGGCGGCACTCTGTGAATCCAAAAATTCCAGAGTTCGTGGGTTCGAAACCCAGCCGAGACATGACAAGTTATCTTCCCATTTGGGATTTTCACCACATAATATTATGTCTTGGGCTTAGTGCTGGAATAATGGGACTTTAATAGGCCTGATCGGGCAGGCGGCACTCTGTGAATCCAAAAATTCCAGAGTTCGTGGGTTCGAAACCCAGCCGAGACATGACAAGTTATCTTCCCATTTGGGATTTTCACCACATAATATTATGTCTTGGGCTTAGTGCTGGAATAATGGGACTTTAATAGGCCTGATCGGGCAGTATAAATAAGGCTATATTATTATCATCATTCCATGTCCTGTGTTTCATAATCCTTTGGACCATCCTGCGTGCCTAGAAGAGTCAGGATTTCAGGATTAAGAGGATTTTTAAAAACCACCGATTAGTTTCTGATGTATGTAGCTTGAACCGTACCGGATTTTTGTGCGTGACTTTCGAATCTTGTATGGTTTTGTAATATTACTTCTTTTCATAGTTGCTATACTTAATATTTAACTTACGTATAATAAGCATCTACTTTTAAATCTATCTTAGAAGCTAAATAAAAATAGCTTAGGATGGGTCCTCTGTATACAAAAAAGAAATGAAAAGAAAAGAGTAATTATTATTATTATTTTCATAGGTCGCATGCATGTAGATTTAATAGATCTTACTTAGACTGACACTCACGCATGAAGAAATGTTTCATACAAAAGGTTAGAAGTGTTACTGAAATGTTAAATTCAAAATATCCTTAGGAAAAAAACTACTTAAAATTATTACTTTAAAACTTTAAATATCACTGATGTGTCATTATAATTTATCCTACTTCCAAGGACAGATACGAAATCGGACTCTGGTTCTGTAGAATTGGACTTTAAGTGAAGAAGACCATGTACCATTTTCTTGTCGATATTGCCTTAATTCAGCCCTCAAAGTGTGAAGATGGCCTTTTATGATGCCAGAGATTGCCTCAGGCAATTAAAACGCTCTTCGTCAATATTACCCTCGCCAAAAAATAATTATTATTATAGTGAAGAAAGTGTATATAAAATGTCCCTGTCAATATGGCCCTAACTCAGACTTAACAGTGATTGGACCAACCAGAACAGGGTAGGTTGCCAACAAAGTAATCCAGCATAAACTATGAAAAAAATCAGACACTGTCAAAGTACCATGTTTTGTAACCAATACCAGAAACCAACACAAAGAAACTCGACTCAATGACACAACACATGGAAAGAAAAGATATTGAATAGAAAATCTCACTTCAGAAAGTGCAACTCAAAGTTCTAGCCAACTTTGTCAGAAAGACACGACACGTCATAACTGACAGACTGGACGTTGTAACATTCCCACAGTTGACATTGCGGAAAATAAAAAACACGTCACTAGTATTAACATCATTCTCATTTTTATACATCACTATCACTTTTCTTCTCCTATTATTTTATTTATTGTTGTTCTTGGTAGTTTTGGAATTATCGTCAATATCAACAATATCCTCTTTGCTTAACATCATTCGTTCATTACTATAACCGGTATCAATATAAAAGATACTGGTCATACCTTTGTGGGTTGATATACAAGAAAGTCACACAATAATAAAATACATGTATAGTGTATACAACTATACATATGTAAATATACTATAGTTATGTACGTGTTGAGCATAAATTCGAGCGATTAATTCAATTTCTTTTCAATCGGTGACTAATTGACAGCAAATCAAGGTTGATTGCCTCAGGGCTCTTCCTTTAGTCCACTCTTGATCTGCTGCCAAGTTGCCAACTTTTTTCGCTCATTCAATCGCCAACTCTCTCCCTCCTCTTTCTCTCCCCTTGGCTCTCTCTCTCTCTCTTTGGCTCTACCATAATTAGAGACAACTGATAATCTGCAGTGAACTGTTAAACAAAGAAACCAAGGATAGGTGGACACTGGTCAACAGCAACATTAACAACAACAACACAACAACAACAATTCTGTCAACAAAATAATAATGCTCATGATTGATGTTGGTGTGGACATGATATTGAAAGTAAACGGAGGTGTCATGACTCATGTCCAATAAAAGCTTCCTTCACCCACCCCATACTTTCCTAGAGACCCTTCTAAGAATATACACACCATTATGATCTACAACATCAACGGGGTTATTGCCTATGGCGGGGTTATTGCCATAGGCAATAACCCCGCCCTTTAGTTAGGACTTATGTTTTTATATATTTTCTATTCTTTTTCATTTTCATTGTATATATTGTTTCCATTTTTTTCATTGTTAAATTAATTATTTCTATGTACATAATGTCCATTTATACCTAATAAAGCGTTGTATAATAATAATAATAATAATAATCAACAACAACACCAATAACAACAACAACGACACTACCGCCCACTAATTACAACTACAAAAATAAATTTGAGACGGGGAATTTCAGAAACCTGCAAACTCAGAAACCAGCCACTCCATATTATCCTCACCCAGCCTGAGTTTGTCTGCTGACAGCATTACGAGAGTTTTACAGTACTAAGTTTACTATACATAAATATAAGTATGCGATATCTACTGATCTGAGTTAACTTTTATGGTTTCAATCTTGCCCTAAATACACTATTATAAAGATTATTCATGCAGCCCAGATAAAACTGAAGAGTCTCATTAATCCTTCAGTTATTTTGGTGCCATTTAGAATGTGCTCAAATTCTCAAATCAATGACGATACAACTCACTCCCTATAACTTACTTTCTATCATTTTTAATGTGAACCAAATAGCTGCTCTCAAGTAATTCTCACATCAAAATATACATTTTTTAAATCATAATTTTCGAAAGTACAAAATTCCTAAACTTTACCTAAATTCTCAGACCAAATATTTTGTGTGTCCCAATGGACTTTTTTCTCTTTCTTTAAGAATTCTCATTCAGCTGCATATTTATTGGTCTGAATAACAAAGTAATTTCAGTTCTCAGTGAGTCCAAATGTCGCGACATCTTAAGGACTTAAGGAATGTGGAGTGACTGACTAATGTTTGACATACATATATTATATTTATGTCTCTTGTGTGGGCGAACTGAGAAGCGGTAGTTATGCCACGGGACTTCTTGTGATTCATGGCACTATTATTTTTATTATTTTTTTTTTTTCGTAGCTATGAAACAGGAGCTACTGTAGACGCTTGTGGTCTGTGTTGTAGCTTGCCCATCCCACGGTATGCCTCCCCTCTGATGGGCGAGAAGTGACACAATACTTCCCATTTAGTTGCTGGGTCAACACGAGCGCTTTCGCATTACTTCAGGGCACTTCACCTTTACCTCCATGCCATTCCGGAACTCGGTCAGAAAAGTCCGCTGCGCCCGGAATTCGAACCCGCAACCTCCGGGTCAGCACAACCTCAGAGCCACGGAGCTCATAATTACATTAATTACTGAGAGCCTAGATTCGGTCCGTAGTGGAAGGTAACCACTAGGTCATGTTAATGCTTACAATTTTTTCTCTCTCTCTGTCTCTCATCACATTCCGAATCACTCAAAAGGAATTCCAACGGATCTCCTACAACAGAAATGACTCAACGGTTCAAATGGATCTCGACATAACTCACATAACTGTTCCGACACGTCAAGTTGACCTTTCAACTGTCCAGCTCACCGCATCCCATGCCTCTAATCATAAACTCTCATTTGTAGTGCACCTACAAATGATTGGACTGCTCCCGACCCTCTCAAGAATGTTCAAGGCAGAACTACTCAGGAGGTCTGGCATTAGTGATGAACTATGGTAGACCAAACTAAGGTTCGACTTAATGAACGACCCAAAAGCGGAAACCAGACAGCGTCGATGGCGCGTTGACAGAAAAAGAGACAGAAGTGTTCGGTACTTTATTGCGTGAGATTAAATCACGTTGACTATTTTTCATTACGCAACTTTTGGCGAAACTAAAATGCACTATCTACCAAAAGCCATTAAACTGTGTAGTAAAAGACATTAAACTATGTACCAAAAGCTATTAACTAAACAGTGTACTGAAAGCTATTAAACTATGTACTAAAAGACATTAAACTATGTACCGCTGTACCGAAAACCAAACGCCATTAAACTATACCCTCCTCAGACAGAGTACAAGATATTAAACAATGTCACTCTAAGCCGCATTTCTCAACATCTTGGTCTCTGGAATTATCTAATTTATGATGATAGTCATAGTCATACTGCCTATGATGAAGATAGTATTGATGACAATGATAAAAATCTAACAACTTGGGCCGAGGTGTGAACAACGCCTTTCTGCAAAGAATGAGACATAAGAAATGACAGTCTTCAGTTTGGCTATAATTGAAAACATTATCGTCTTCAATGATCTTTAAATCATTAACAACAAGACCAAGGTTTGTGACCACACATCAATAATCTGACCACATAATGATAAGACTCTGGGGGTGGTGGAAAATGCTTTGAGCAATAACCTCGCCAGGTGGTTACCTTCCACTAATGAGAATTATTTTTATTTTCTCAATGTACAACACAGAAATGATTGGAATCGTCATCATTTTCTTGTTACCCATTGGCTAAAATGAGTATGACTGTTTCTGAGGTTTAAGATTTTTGGTCCATAGCTAACACCTTCAATATCCATTTATATTATGTTTCCCTATGTTCGTTAACCAGCGGGACGGAATCAGGTGTCTTCCGTTCTTATATTCTCAAGTATATTGCCGACCTCCGTGGCTCAGTGGTTAAGAGCATTTGTTATTGACCCGGAGGTTGCGGATTCGAATCCCGGCTGGAGCGGAAATTTTTGACCAAAATTTCTGTTTCCGGAATGGCATGGATGTAAAGGTAAAGTGCCCTGAAGTAATGCGAAAGCGGTTCCGGGGCACACTTACTTTTTTTTAAAGTATATTGCTAGCACCTTTAATATGTCTAGTGTCCACTGCTATTATAATCTTCTATGTTCTATCAACCAGTATGTTCTTAGATTCTCCAGTGTATTGCTATCACCTTTGATATGTCTACTGTTCTCTGCTATTATAATCTTCTATTTTCCATCAAGCTATATGTTCTTAGAGTCTCAAGTATATTGCTAGTACCTTTAGTATGTTTCGTGTCCATTGCTATTATATAATATTCTATGTTCCTTCAACCAGTATGTTACTAGATTCTCAAGTATATTGCTAGCACCTTTGAATGTCTAGTGTCAACTACTTTTACAATCTTCTATGTTCCATCAACCAGTATGTTCTTAGATTCTCAAGTGTACTGCTATCACCTTTAATATGTCTAGTGTCCACTGCTATTATAATACTCTATGTTCCATCAACCAGTATGTTACTAGATTCTCAAGTATATTGCCATCACCTTTAATATGTCTCGTGTCCACTTCTAATGCAATCTTGTGTGCCACTTTAGAGAAGATTACCAGAGATTGGAATGTGCCATTATGCCGCAATCTTTCGCCTAGGCCAGAGCATGTAGGAGACGAAGGACTGTGCTGGCATTTTATTAGGAGACCTCTCATCTGTTTCTTTTATTAGTCAGTGGTTCCTAAAGTTGAGAGTAGTGACCGCTTTGTGGATCTCGATAGGCATGTCATTGGGTATCATACAGTGTGTTATAATGTCATTGGGTGTATGTCAAATTTCATTGAACTTGACATATATCTGTTTTGAATTGAACTTTAAATTTTGTAAAAAAAATGTTAAAGACGGGGAAATATTTGTTGTTGGATTTATGTATTAGAAATCTAAATTTATTAATGATGTTTTACCAAGTATACTGAACCTACAATTGTATACATAATTATACGTATACTATTAGGCCAAAGGGCAATAATACAACTCTTTGGCCCCCTTAACAATTAAACGGGTTAGTGTTAGGAAGGGCTTACAGCCGTAAAATGTAGTTGTGTCAGGAACAACCAACTTCAATAAGGGTTGGATGGAAGAGATTGACATAAGCAATAACCCACCCCTGAGTTAGAACATCTTTATGTATTTTGTTATTAATTTTGTTTTTATTGTTCATAATTTTTATCATTACTTGTTTGTTTATATTATGTCCTATATTAATAAAGTACCTATTCAATAATAATAACTTCTCCCATTAGCTTCTGATGATGAGTAAGAGAGGTCAACAATAATTGCCGATGCTAAGTCATGACCCAAGTTATCGATTTTGTCTATTTCGCCACTAGAGTCAGCTCTAACCACGGACATCGGACATCTTGCTCAACTTTAAATTAAACAAACAGACGTATCATGACCGGTTCTACGGATTTTGAAAAACACCTAAAAAACACGAAACCGGGTATTGGGAACGTTAGTTCTAAAAGGATTCGTCAAATTAGCGCTAGTGCAGTAAATCGACGGTTCTGCCACCTCGGTTTAGTGATCAAATCCTCGATTTACTGCACTAGCGGTAATTTGACGAATCCTTTTAGATACTTAACTTTCCTAATCCCCGGTTTCGTGTTTTTCAGATGTTTCTCAAGATCCATAGAACCGGTCATCAATGGTTTAGCGACCGCCCAATCCAATCAAAGATCATTGTGCAGGTTGCATAACCAGGAGAGAAACCCCTCGACTCGAATGAAGAGACTCATTTCTCATCTTCCTCTCGGGTTGTGACCTTTCCCGACGGTAAAGCTGACGTTCAGGGCGCGACAAAATCCGATGCTAGAGTTGTCGACAGAAGTTGGCTGAAGATAAATGTGCTACGAGTACAAAATGTGCTTTTAAAGTTATGTTAAGCAGCGTCGATGGCACGTTGAATACACCAGTTCTCAAGTTAAGCAACGTCAACTACGTACAACGAGGTTATGACTTGGTTGGATCTTAGAAGTTACCAGAACCAAATAAATATCTTAGAAGCCAAATAAAAATCTTAGAAGCCAAATAAAAATATCTTAGAAGCCAAATAAAAATATCTTAGAAGACAAATACAAATCTTAGAAGCCAAATACAAATCTTAGAAGCCAAATACAAATCTTAGAAGCCAAATAAAAATATCTTAGAAGCCAAATAGAAATCTTAGAAGCCAAATAAAAATGGCTTAGGATGAGTCCTCTGTATACAGAAAAAGAAATGAAAAATAAAACAAATGGTTTATTATTATTATTATATTACTGTGCAATCAAGCAATAAAGCTGATGACCATTCAAATTCAAACCCTTAGCTAGCCCGGCCCCACCCAGGCTAGGTGAAGTTAATGCGACCAACTGGTTTCTAAATTTCCAGCGAATGGACCCAGCAAAAGCCCCGTCTTTATTTCCAATTTCAAAGTTGGCTCGTCCTGAACCACATATTTCTATGTGCGATCAACCATCACCGACTTGTGCTTTTTCTTTATAAGCCATTAAACCCTTAGGAAACTGCAAGCTAGCCTGTTTTTTAAGGGTTGGCTGGTCTGTTCTCTGTTTACAGTCCCCTAGCGTGACGTCATTAATCTTTGCTGCTGTCTTTCTTTTCTTCAAGTTTCCTTGTCTTCTGTCGAACCCTGTAGAGTCCACGCAATCGTAATCCACTGAAGATGAGATCTTCACGACCGATGACACCTGTGTATTATTATTGTGTTTACTATAGGTGAACCCAGCCATCGCTTCCGACATTTCCAATGTAATTGCTATTGGCAGCGATGCTTTCAATATTGCTAATCCTGTTTTTGTCTTCACTGAATTGATTGTTATATTAATATCAATATTAGTGTTTGTTATTTATCAAAAAGATAGTCTGTTTGTACCTAAATATTTTTTTTTTCAAATTGTACGAGTATTCGTATTTTCATTCAATTTATTAGCCCCGAGTATATCTATTATCTATAGAAGATATCAAAAGAAGTTTTACTGTCTGTGCTTTCCTCCTGAAGACAGAATTAGTGTTAATATTGCCTTTAGTATGCGAAGTTTTCTTAGTTGATATTCATATTCAATAATGTCAATATACTTTCGTCATTGAATGTTGAATACTCTATTGTTAGTGTTTTATTACCTTGATACCTTCAAAATTATTATTAGTACCTAGCTTATCTGCCATATAACTTTTAGTTTTATTGTATCGACTGAATGGAATATACTCTTATTATTATTACTCTCCTTATATTCATACAATTTTTGTTATTACTTATTACTGTTGTAATCATATGTATTATGAGCATAGTTTTCAATATAATTATGTACATACTTAATATATTATTATTTTTATTTATTTCATGTTCATTATTATCGCTTCGTCTCCATTGACTGCAGTGTTACCTAATCTAAGTTCTTCCTGATGATGGAGTTGCAAATATTTTTATAGATTTCAATCTTGCCAAGAAACTCTGCTAGCTTCCTTCATTCCATGTTACTTATTAACGTGTCTATGCGTTACAAGTACTGTTACATCCGTGTGTGTGTTTGTGTGTGTGTTTGTTTGCTGCAGCGTGTTCATTACCATGTTTTACAGTCTTGTTTATGAAGGCTTGGAGGTGTTCAGCTGATATACCGTTTGCGTTTCCGTATGACTGTCAGTGGACTATGTTCCAGGATATCTCTTTACTTTTCTTTCTCAACATAAGCACATTATTTCAATTTATTAAAACATTTTTTTAAGATACGATTATGCCAGTCATTGGTTCAACTTACTGTGATAAAATTTGACAGTTCTTCCATTAGTTAGGTGAAGTTCCATTCGGTACGAGT
Organism: Bactericera cockerelli; assembly: GCA_024516035.1. NCBI lineage: Eukaryota > Metazoa > Arthropoda > Insecta > Hemiptera > Triozidae > Bactericera > Bactericera cockerelli. Next base: position 14,437,197 of record CM044966.1, read on the forward strand.
TGACAAATCCTGAACTGAACTTTATTCTGCCATAATCATCAAGCATTATTGGCTTTAGTCTTTATTGGGTATTACTTACTAAGGATTTATACTCAATACAAGGAAAAAATAGGTAAAATTGTTGCAACTCATGGAAAGAAAAATGTAAACTTGTAAAACACAGGAAGGGATTTCTTCACTGAATGGCTAAAACCATCTTTCATGATGATTCCACCGTATAATGTTGATCATAATTATGATCTTACATTTCTTGTTTTTTATTATCTTTACTCTCTAATAGTTGTTCATTTTTTACATTGTATTTATGCTCAAATAAATAAAGAGGTGCTTTGTTAAACTGTTGGCATAATGGGACTACCTGTCTTGCGCTGACAGTCTAAATAAAGCACTACTTATACTTATACTTATACTTACATTAGGTCATCATCATCATCATCATCACCACCCACCAATATTGTTATCACACCTATTTCAAGGATGTACAAGAACTTAATCCCAACACGTAACTCAAGGATGCTCAAGATTTCAATCTTAGAAAACCTGGCAACTTCCTAGACTCTTTCCATTTGTTCAATTAACATTTCTGCACGATGAAATAACTCTGGAACGGTTGTCAGGTTGGTTCCGTTCCTCTGAGCGGTTCTGGTGTGGAGCCTGTTGCAACAGTGATGATTCTGGTGCGTAAATCTTCGGCTATAAAGCTGTCTGGTGCAGTATTATTATTATTATTATCTCTAGGCAGGCGCGGCCGGTGCTAAGGAGCTGCGGTACTGCAGCACCCCCAGACGAAAAAAAGAGGGGGTTTTTCAAGTCCTAGCTCGAACACAGTTAATATCATTACACATTTCTATAATAATTAATGCATAATTATATAAGGGTTGGGTGGAAGAGATTGTCACAGGCAATAACCCCGCCCTTTAGGTAGGACATTTCTCTCTTTTTTTTTCCTTCTTGTATATTTGTTTAATCTTTTTGTTTTTCTTTATATTTCATTGTGTTCTACTGTATATATTTTTTGTTCTACCTAATAAAGCTTTAAAAAAAAAAAAAAAAATATACTGGAAGAGAATGCCGTTGGCATTAGCACCGCCCTTGATCAAGTTTTGTTTTATTAATTTGAATTTCTTTGTAAATATTCTATGTACCTACTTTGTTGTAAATAAAACTTGATCCAACATGATTACAAATAATAATAATATATTGATTGACATGGTAAATAAACTCAAATTCGTTAGGTACCAAGAGAGCGACTCTATAAATCAAATTTTAGTCCAGTTTATGTGGCAGCACCCCCAAAAACATTTTTTCCAACCGACCACTCCTGATATCTTAATTCGGTAAAAAACTATCAATTGTATCTAAGGGTTTGATATAATTTATTTAATGCTGCTTTTCTGAGTCAAAAAATTTCACTCGCCATTCTGTTAGGAAATTCAGCAGCAGTGATGCGTACTGTACCAAGATCCTCAAAAATGGATGAAATATTTTGTATTTATTTAATTTGTTACGAGTGGCGAGCATAAACTTATAATAGTTATAATGTACATTGGATCGCCGATTCTATACTAATGCTGGTCTGTCTATCCCATGGAACTCCGAGATTAGCTTGTGGTTAGCGCATCTATACTAGCACTGCCCGGGGCAATATCTATATAACGGATATCTATACAGCACTGCCCGGGGCAATATCTTTGTAACGGATCTGCAACTTGCAAACAGCTTTTATCTGCTAGTTCTGTTCTGGTTCAGCTGTTCATCTTCCTAGGCAGGCTGTTGTCAGATCACTGAGTGTAGTTTATCTTCCTAGGCAGGCTGTTGTCAGATCACTGAGTGTAGTTTATCTTCCTAGGCAGGCTGTTGTCAGATCACTGAGTGTAGTTTATCTTCCTAGGCAGGCTGTTGTCAGATCACTGAGTGTAGTTTATCTTCCTAGGCAGGCTGTTGTCAGATCACTGAGTGTAGTTTATCTTCCTAGGCAGGCTGTTGTCAGATCACTAAGTCTAGTTCATCTTCCTAGGCAGGCTGTTGTCATTCAAACAAGAGGAGGATTTGAGAAAGAAGGGTTGGAAGAGGGAGGACCAAGCTTAGGTGGAGAGATAAAGTAGAGGAGGATTTGAGAGAGAAGGGTTGGAATAGGGAGGACGCCCTAGAGAAGAACAAGTGATAATTTGTCAAAACAACCCCGCCCCCAAAAAGGTTTTGGAAAAGTAAAAGATATAGTGTTGAAATTTTACTATTACAAAAGGTAAAAATTATGTCCTAAAAGTCCTACGTAGGTTCTTAATTTTACGTGATTTAAAACAAAGTGTTGTAGGTACTTACACATAAAAAAACACTTAAAATTTACATAACTATTGACACTCGTGAAGAATTATAATATAAAAACTCATTAAATGTTAAATGAGTTTGTCATAGTTCACGGCGAACATAAAACAATTGAAATTGAACAAGTTCATAAAATTTACAGGGACGGTGCTAGAATAGTAATAGACAGAATTGAGATCATGTCCGTTCCGTCAATCAGTGTACCTAATCAATATTCTTGTGTTACTTCCGACAAATTGCTAATATTAGAAATCTGAAGTAATGTGTTTGTTTTTGTAAAAAAAAAATATTTTTTTGCTTCGATTTCAATTTTTTTCTATCATGTGACCGACGGTCGCCGCCGCGACTGTTGCGGAATCCCATTATTCCAGCAGTAAGCCCAAGACATATTATTGTGTGGTAAAAATCCCATTTGGGAGGATAACTTGTCATGGCCTAGAAATTGGATCTGGGCGTCCATATAATCCTCTCACCACCGTGATTTAGGTATCAATACCTATCTCACGGACACGGAATTAATTATTACTTGTCATGTCCCGGTTGGGTTTCGAACTCACGCCCTCTGGAATCTGTGGATTCACAGAGTGCCGCCTTTACCACAGAGCTACCGGGACAGACATAGTCTTTAGCCTCCCCTGCTTGATTGCAAAATATTCATCATCTCGCCAATTCCATTAACTCTATCACCATCGTAAAGTTCTTCCTCAATGAGAGGTGTGAAAGTGAGCAAAAAAAAAAAAAAAATGGCTATTCATGGAGCACTTTTCGCAAATTGTGACGGAAACTTTAATTGCCCGGTCAAAGATCTCATAAAAAACACATCAGACGTCATCTTTGTGTTTTGGACCACGCTTCCAAGATGTATCATTGTTTTTAGAATAGAATAGAATTGAAAGATTCTGAGGGTTAGGTGCTAGAAAATGCTTTGAGCATTAACCTCGCCTTGTGGTTACCTTCCACTAAGGAGTATTATTATGATATTTTTCTATTCCAACAATAACAACTTATTGTTAATTCGTTACTATTTACTTAATAAAAATTAACCCGTATCTTCCATTTCAACTGTTTTCAGGTCACCATGACGACGCCAGTTCGACGGAGATGAGACCACTTCGCTGACGGCACGCAACACTAGCGCCCTCTACTCTCTTCACGGCACAAGATGGCGTCTCTGTTTCATTTTCTCTGTCTCATTCTGGTTCAAGTTCTGCTGACATGTGTGCAAGTCCTAGCCTGGTCTCAAAACCCTGTCCCCAAGCAGATTTTCAAGCATGGTGAGTCTCGATTTTTTTTATTACAGTCAAACCTGGATATAAGAGAGACCTGGATATAAGAGAAACCTGGATATAAGAGAAACCTCCAAAAGAGACCTGGATATGGATATGAGAGAAACCTGGATATAAGAGAAATCTGGATATTAGGGAAAACTGGATATAAGAGAAACCTGGATATAAGAGAAACCTCCAAAAGAGACCTGGATATGGATATGAGAGAAACCTGTATATAAGAGAGAGAAAAATTTCCGGTCCCTTAAATTCTCTCATATCCACCTTTCGATTGTATATTATTATTATATCAAGCAAGTTAATGCCTGAGGCATTCTCTGCCACTTCACCCCGACATTCTTCAGGCATTCTTCTGATTGGCCTGTTGTTTACATCAGCTCATATGTCACTGGGGACCGCACCCAGGGCCTTGAAAATCGCCGATAACTTCAAAGCCATACCTAATACTGAATTATCGATATCATATCACTCATATTACCATAAGATATCAGCGTCTATCTGAGTAACGAATGCCACGGGGTCTCGTATAGGAGATATCGTATGCACTTCAATAGTCTACCAATAATAATATGGGTACATCATTAATATGAGATAATAATGAATAATGATTTCTCTATATATTGAGAATATCTACATACATATATGAACACCAGCTACCAACACCCTTTTAGGTGCATCTAGTAATAGAGGTAAAATCCTTGTTAAATGTACCTATAAGCCAGCGTCGATGGCATGTTGAATACACCGGTTCCCTTCAGAACACCGAAGTTAAGCGACATCCAGCGAGGTTAAGACTTGGATGGGTGACCATTCAAATTCTAATTCTCGTGACGCTGGCTTTTCCCGGCCCCACTCAGGCTGGGTGAGGTCAATGTGAGTAGCAGGTTTGTGAGTTTCCTGCGAATGGAGGGTAAAACCCCCGTCGTGATATGACCATGGCAGTTGAAAGCGACGTTAAACCCCAAAAAAAAAAAAAAAAAAAAAAATGTACCTATGTATTCAAATAAATAAATATTCAATTAAATTCAATTCAATAAGTACGGTTTATCCTTGCATTCCCTTGCTATCGGATAACACTTCCGACTCATTAATTCGCCTTCTAAATGATTCGATGATTATAATATTAGCACTCGCTTGCCATACGGAAGGTCCCGGGTTCGAACACCCTCGCCGACAGAAAATTGTATTCAAAATATGGTTACAGTTGTTTGTAAAGGATACCATCCGGTGCGCTCGGGTTGACCCAGCACCGCCCATCAGAGGTGAGGCATACTACGGGATGGGCAGGCTACAACACAGACCACAAGCGTCTACAGTAGCTCCTGTTTCATGGCTACGAAATAAAAACGGCTGTGAAACACTCATCTTTTAAAAAACCCCACTCCTGATCTGAATTTTCTTCTCTTTATTTTGTGCGAAAAAGTTGATGGGAAAAAACTCTTTTCGTAAAAACTGCTTGGTAGAAGGTTGGTCGCCAAATCATTTTTCTCACATCTTTATGATACGTAAAACATGTTTGGAAAAAATTGCAAGCCTCGAGTGAAAATATAATCAATAATATAAATGCAAAAAAATGCAAACGTCTCGCCAAGATGCATTTCACACGTGATACTCGAGTGCTATTTTTTTTGCATTCATTTGCGACGGAAAATAAAAGCTAGAAAATGCATAGAAATAATAGTGATAATATTGTCTGTCAAATGATAAGATAAAAAATAATAATAAAAAAATAAGATAACTAACTAATGCAGATAAAATAAAACGATAAGAGACTAGTAATGAAAACATAAAAAAATCTGATAAATAAAATAATGATTGACTGTGTTGCTTTGTTGGCACTTAACTATAAGAGAAAAACTATGCGATGTCTTTGTGTTATTGTATCAAATAAAAGCAGCTTTTTTTAATAAAAAAACTTTATTAATTCAGATAAAATGAGTTCTTTCATTAGTGGGTAGCACATAAATACAGACTTTTCAGACCTCTACAGACCGATTCTTTTTTTTTTTTTAATATAAAACAGCATTGGCGTGGTTCTGGGGGCCCTTGTCAATTATTAGCCTCCTTGTAAAGACAATGGTAGAAGTGCTGAGTTATTCCTCCACTGTCTGGCTACCATCGTGCATCGTTCACGATGACGCTCCCTATGATGATGATAAAACAGGATTAAATTTTAGATAAGCCACGCCCTCAAGTCGGAGCTTCAACCAATCCCAGTGCACTATTGCCCGACTTGAGCGACAGTCTGGCTTAACATTGTTTCAAATTCTATTTCATAATTTGGCCCTAAATATTCCAGCAATCTTCTTATTTTTCCATATTCGGGTATTTTAGAATATTATCATTATTTTGATAACTATTATTCTATCACAACTACTCAAACTCGCTTTACTAAATCTAAGCTGAAACCGCGCGGGACTTGATCTACCGACCTCTAGTTTACAACTTTTTTCAGTATAAAATTACTCGAAATAAGATGAGTTATAACTTATTATTGTTTGAAATGAAATAAGATATAATTATGTGAAATTGAATATGAATGCCATTAGGTCACTATAGTTACACCTGAAGCCTCATAACGTGAGAAACTGCACCCTTCATATTTATATCTACAGAAAGGAAAACTGCATATAATGGGGATCTTGAAAACTGCAAAGTGCATTTAATGGGGATCTTCTTATGATGATACAACTTGGCATGGCCATGCGTACGATATTGATGATTCACACAATGTTCTCTGAAATTAGCCGCACTCATTGGGCATTATAATAGATTAAAGTACGTCATTTTTTTAAAAGCTATTATTTTTTTTTTTTTTTTTTTTTTTTTTTTTCCTCCTCAAAGTTCTAATGTGAAATTACGTTTAATTTTAGTTTTCTTAGTTAAGGGTACCCTTGAGGTCTTATTGAGCTCAGATTATTCTCTGCGCCGTCGCCTGGATGTTCCAGACAACAAAATTTCAGTTCTATAGCTTAAACCGTTCATGAGTTATGACTTGTGACAGACATAATTCAGCGTACGGAAAAGGGCTCCTAAATACACATCAGTTTAGCACATTTCTCACTCTTTTGTTCTGACAAATATGAAAAAAAAACCTAAAAACACCTCAGTTTAGCACAACTTCTCACTCTATTGTTCTCACTAATTGACTGGTTTTCCACCTTGGTTTCGCCACCAACAGAATGACCACTCCTTCACACGTGTAGAACCGAAATGCACACATCTATTATTAATTATTAGCATGGAATTGCAATGATGAAAAATTCTATCTATCAGGGAAGGACAAAATGTTTACTGTGTTGAAGGTAAATAATGAGCAACAGGTGTGAGAAGCGTTGCCAAGGCAACGAGAATTGTTTACTTCGCTGAAGTTTAGTTATGAGAAATACGAACCGTTGTCAATGCAACAATATATTTAGGACGAAATTTTTACTTTGCTGAATTTAAATTATGAGCAACAGGTGAGAAGCGTTGGCAAGCAACAAGAATAATTGTTTACGTCTCTGAAGTTTAGTTATGAGAAATTTAGGCAAGGAAACAATAAATTTAGGCCGAAATTTTTACTTTTCTGAAAGTAGATTATGAGAAGCAAGTGAGAAGCGTTGCCAAGGCAACAAGAATTGTTTACTTATCTCAACTTGTGTTTTGAGCATTGCGAAGCGTCGCCAAGGCATCAATAAATTTAGGACGAAATGTTTACTTTGCTGAAGGTAAATTATGAGAAGCGTTGCCAAGGCAACAATAATTGTTTACTCATTTGAAGTTGAGTTATGAGCAATACAAAGCGTTGTTAAGGCAACAAGAACATGGGCGTAGCCAGGGGGGGGCAGGGGGGGGCAGCTGCCCCCCCCTAGAGAAACCTCAATAGTGTGCAACATGGAAGGGGCAACTTAAATTTACAAATGATATTTTTTGAAAAATATTTTTCGAGAAAAAAAAAACATTGAAAAACCTTAAAATCAAAAATCAAAGGATTTTTAAAAGGGTAAAAATATCAAGTAGACCCTAAAAAAATATCAAAGCTCTCCCTGGCTATATAATTAGTGAGGCGCTCAAATGGAAAATCGGGGCGAGCAAATGACTTTTTGGTGCCGATCAGGTTCAAACTGAGTTCTACCGACAGATATGAATGGCCGCTATCTAGGGTTAGTGTTAGGGCCTTTCGTCACCTACTAAGGCCGAATTAGGGCCATATTAGGGCCTTTTTGGAAAACCATATATGCCACTCTAACTCCTTCTGTGTTGCAGATGAAGCAAACATGTATAGAATATGAAATGTGTAGAATATGTAGGCGCACCTTTGAGTGGTACCAAAATTTGGTGGCGCGCGCCGTTCACGAATTATGCGCAGAACAGAGTTTTGCCAGTTTTGCCCTGCCACTTTGGTAGCCTCTGGACGCCATTTGGTCATCTAAATATCTTTTCCCATACAAGATAAACATTTTTTGTCAGGAAATTGACGCTTCATCTGGTGGCGCCAGCGGCTCAGAGGCGCTTGAATTTTTTGCGTTTTTTCGCCATAACTCTGGCTGTGTTAATGACGAAAGGCTGAAATTTGTTGCGTTAGATTTGTACAGACAAGAGCTACAAGAATATGTCATAAAAACAGCTTAAAATTTAAACTGATATGTCAAAAGTTTGACATATGTCAAAAAATGGCTGCTTTTTTTCAATCGGTGATTATGCAACGATAAAGTGTCGCAAGCACATGATGTTACATATCGTACGATTCCCCTTGACGACGCAAATCCAAAAAGGTATAACAGTACCGCCTTAAGCCTTAAAATCGATTAATTTCAAGGCGACGATTAAAACGGTTTTTTCAAACGCCGTTTTAAGGCAGAAGGAGACGTTTTTTCGGCTTTTTGAAAAAGACGGAGTATTGGGTTAGACAGGAACGGTGAGTCTCCATGTGATTTCCTACATTTTTGCCAAAAAAAAAAAAAAAAATTGAAAATTTTAATCGTTAACCATGTTTTTAATTTTGAATTTTTTTTTAATTATTTGAAAAATTTTTAGTGATTTTTCCGGGCCGTTTTCCGGGGCTATTATAAACGTTAACAAGGCATATTGCATATCGATCGAACCGGAAAATTGTCAGCTACAAGAATTTTCTAAAAGAAAAGCTTCATATATAACACAGTTCATGTGGGCGGGGCCGGTTCATTGATTAAAATTTTCGGAAAATTTTATTTGCCCAAAGTGACTGTAAATTTTTATCAAAACTACACCTATTATACAGGGTGGGGCAAAAGTCTGGAAACCCCTGAATAACTTTCGAATGGCTTCTTCGGTAAAATAAAAAAAATTGTACGGTAAACCGTACATTTTTTTTTTTTTTTTTTAACGGTAAAGTCGGGGTAATTAGACCTTTCCAAAAATGTATCGCAAGGTGGGGTTTTGTATTAAAAAAAATGAAGTTGGCCTCCCTGACCCCGACAATCCCGACATGGAGGCCGGTAAAAAAAAAATCGGTCCCATTCTAATATAAAGTCTAATTACCAAGGATTACCATACACAATTTTAAATTTACTGAGAAAGCCATTTCGAAAGATATTCAGGGGTTTCCAGACTTTACTGCATACAGAAAGTTGGACGCCATTTGCAAACAGTTAATATTAAAAAAATAAAATTTGCACCAATGTATTTGTTATGTAAAGACCTTTTCAAAAATGTATCGCAAGTATGGTGGGGGTTCGTATTTAAAAAAATGAAGTTGGCCACAAACGGTAAAAATGAAGTTACCGGCCCCGACATGAGGGCCGGTAACAAAAATCGACCCGACTCTAAAAGAAGGTTAATTTTAATTTTACCGAAGAAGCCATTCGAAAGTTATTCAGGGGTTTCCAGACTTTTGCCCCACCCTGTATATCATTCGATGCGCATTGACCTGGAAAATTAAAAAATGCCATAAACGATGTAAGTCAAGGCGACTAATCTCGAGTTAAGGCCAAAAAACTTTTAAGGTAAATTTAGGTCAAATTTGTTGCGTCAGTCCTGTTTTTGCCAGCTTATTTGGGGGCGTTAACTTTATAGTAACAAGATATTTTTTTTGTAAAACCACACAAATGTCTTTAATTTTTAATAATAATAATAAATAAATATTATTTTTATTTTTAATAATAATAATAATAAAAAAAAAAAAAAAATAATAATAATAAAAGATTGAAAAAAATGAAAAATAGGTCAATTTTTTTTTTTTTTTAATATTGACCTATTTTTTGACCTTTTGACCTAATGTGTTGCATATTAAAAGCTTTGTCTCTAAAAGTTGCAATTAGTAGTAACTTCTTTTTTCTTAAATCGGTCAAGGTAGGGTCAATATAGGTCAATAAAGATTTTTCGTTACGGCAATTTTCAACGTTTCGACCGTACAAAAAGACTCCTCGCTCAAAAAGTACTACCCAAATCGTTACGATCGGCACAGTTTTAGATTTGCAATAAAATTGCGGTTCTAAATATGTATAATAAAGTATAATTATGTCCTCGCGACGAATCGAGATTTATACTCAAAAAACCTCAAATGTAATGCGCTTTGCATCAAATAAGTTTCAATAACATTGTTACCTGTATTGCATTCAATAAATAAAAAGCCTCTTCTAAAATATTATTGAGAGAGAAGAAAAGCTGTCTGTATTCGTTGTATGTGTAGGTACAAAATACAAATATACAGGGTGGGGCAAAAGTCTGGAAACCCCTGAATAACTTTCGAATGGCTTCTTCGGTAAAATTAAAATTTTGTAAGGTAAACCGGGCTAATAAGACCAACTTTTAGAGTGGGGTCGATTTTTGTTACCAGCCCCCATGTCGGGGCCAGGGGGGGCAACTTCATTTTTTTAAATACGAACCCCCACCTTGCGATACATTTTCGGAAAGGTCTTTAAATAAGAAATACATTGGTGCAAATTTTATTTTTTTAATATTAAACTGTTTGCAAATGGCGTCCAACTTTGTGTATGCAGTAAAGTCTGGAAACCCCTGAATATCTTTTGAAAGGGCTTTCTCAGTTAATTTAAAATTGTGCACGGTAAGTCGGGGTAATTAGACCTTTCCAAAAATGTATCGCAAGGTGGGGTTTCGTATTAAAAAAAATAAAGTTGACCTCCCTGGCTCCGACATGGGGGCCAGTAAAAAGAAATCGGTCCAATTCTAATATAAGGTCTAATTACCAAGTATTACCGTACACAATTTTAAATTTACTGAGAAAGTCCTTTCGAAAGATATTCAGAGGTTACCAGACTTTACTGCATACACAAAGTTGGACGCCCTTTGCAAACAAATAATATAAAAAAAAAATAAAATTTGCACCAATGTATTTCTTATTTGAAGACCTTTCCAAAAATGTATCGCAAAATGGGGTTCGTATTTAAAAAAATGAAGTTGGCCCCCCTGGCCCCGACATGGGGGCCGGTAACAAAAATCGACCCCTCTCTAAAAGAAGGTCTTATTAGCCCGGTTTACCGTACAAAATTTTAAGTTTACCGAAGAGGGCATTCGAAAGTTATTCAGGGGTTTCCAGACTTTTGCCCCACCCTGTATATTCAGTTTTTTGTGGGACCTTTGGATTTCAACAACAACAAAAGAAATCGCTTCCACTGCCTTTTTCCGCACCCAAAGGACCCCACATTTTAGTTGCCCCCCCTAGAGCGGATGCTGGCTACGCCCATGAACAAGAATAAAGTATAATTACAAATATTTCTAACAGAAATCTTACTTCAAAACGGCTCTTATGCAGTAATTCTCCATGTCCTGTTATCTCAACAGTAAATACTAGTACAGAGCGACGTAGAAATTAGAAATTTAAAACATAATAACTAGGATTTTTATTTTACTTTGGGTTTAACGTCGCTTTGAACTGCATGGTCATATAACAGGTATCTTTTTAAATACCCATGTTCACCAGGAGTCTAAAGCATAATAGGTCCATTTAAAATACCAGTGTTACCATTACCTATTTTAATTACCATAGCTGAAATAAAAATATGTAGAGTTGGAAGCTGTGCAGTTGGTAGCACTGGAAGATATAAATCTTTAAGCGTATGCGAAGAACCGTTTCGTCTAAGTAATGCACCAACGGGACATTTCATTGCAACTCATTAAGGCTCAGAGGAAGATAAAAACTAGGATAATAATAATATCGCCTTATTTATACTGTCCAATTAGGATTATTCAGTACTATTATTTCAGCAGTAAGCCCAAGACGTATTATCATGTGGAAAAAATCACAAATAGGAAGATAACTTGTCATGTCCCGGCTGGGTTTCGAACCCACGACCTGTGGAATCTCTGGTTGATTTACATACAAGATATAACAGGTATCTTTTTAAATACCCATGTTCACCAGGAGTCTAAAGCATAATAGGTCCATTTAAAATACCAGTGTTACCATTACCTATTTTAATTACCATAGCTGAAATAAAAATATGTAGAGTTGGAAGCTGTGCAGTTGGTAGCACTGGAAGATATAAATCTTTAAGCGTATGCGAAGAACCGTTTCGTCTAAGTAATGCACCAACGGGACATTTCATTGCAACTCATTAAGGCTCAGAGGAAGATAAAAACTAGGATAATAATAATATCGCCTTATTTATACTGTCCAATTAGGATTATTCAGTACTATTATTTCAGCAGTAAGCCCAAGACGTATTATCATGTGGAAAAAATCACAAATAGGAAGATAACTTGTCATGTCCCGGCTGGGTTTCGAACCCACGACCTGTGGAATCTCTGGTTGATTTACATACAAGATAGGTTATTTTCAATGTCTATTTATTAAAGTCCTAAACAAAAGTAACATCTTTCAGTGTGCAAAGTTTAGGCATGTATGTACCTAATGTTGATTTACATACAAAATAGGTTATTTTCCATGTGGATACCTATATTGAAATCCTAAACAAAAATAACATCTTTCAGTGTGCAAAGTTTAGGCATGTATGTACCTAATGTTGATTTACATACGAAATAGTTTATTTTCCATGTCGATTTATTAAAATCCTAAATAAAAGTAACATCTTTCAGTATGCAAAGTTTAGGCATGGATTTACCTATTTACACGCAGTTTGAAATGAAGGTTGAATGGAACGCATGTTAGAAAATAGAACGTATGAATTGAACATTATATATAATTTTTATATAATGTATAACGTAGAGGTTTTAGGCCTCAGATACAGTTATCCGGGTATTCTTAAATCTCTAAATACCTTTGGTTCTAATCTCAGCTTTCAATCTTTCGAGGCATTTGTATACACAATGCCGCCATCTTGAAACTCGGCAGATACATGGTCAAGATACAATACATCTTACGCATAATGACATCTGTCCATGTACAAACTATACATGTGTAAGTGTGTGCCTAATTATACTGCAAAGTTTAGTTTAAAATGAAGGATGTTTAAAGAAGGCTTAGAGTTTGCTGTGTAGAAAATAGTACGGGGTTCGCCAAACAACCATTTTGAAAAAGCCGTATTTTCACAACTGAAGTTGCAAAATGAATTTTTTTGATGGAATGCTAGAAAACCAAATGCTATTCAGTGCAAATCTCATGAACCATTTTGAAAAAGCTATACGTTTACAAGTGAAGTTGCAAAATGAATTTTTTTTGTTTTTTTTTTAGTAGATTTAGTTAAAGCGAGTTTGAGTAGGTAGTTGTGATATCACGAAAGTGATTAAAACAAATATGATAACTTACTTAATAATTATTAAGCTTCAGTTTCGAAAATATAGGCTTTTCGAAATGGTTCATGATCTATGGTAGACCCGGTATAAGCTTAGTCCAAATTGAAAGCTGTATTAGAGGCTTAGAGCTTTGAACATTTTGTACATACATTAGAGATTAGAAGAATGTGATGTGTGATGCCTTAACGTTAATCGTAAATCTTGGACTAATCTTCAAACATTCCTAAACATCCTTTGAACTGGTGACAATGGGCCATGGGCCGTATTCATGAAATATGAAGCAATTGCTCGTAATAAATCCCTTAACACGCCCTCTGGTGGGAATTTCAACCAATTACAGCGCATTTTTTTCGTCTGTCCCGGTAGCTCAGTGGTAAAGGCGGCACTCTGTAAATCCAAAGATTCCAGAGGTCGTGGTTTCGAAACTTAACCGGGGCATGACAAGTTATCCTCCTATTTGGGATTTTTACCACATAATATTATGTCTTGGGCTACTGCTGAAATAATGGAACTTTAGTAGTCTTAATCGGGCAGTATAAATAAGGGGATATTATTATAATTATTATTCTATCAGCTGTTTAGTGATAGTGGCTTGGATAAACAAATCCTGAATACTTAATCCTGTTTTATAGTTCGACCCTTTAGTTGACTTCAAATTCGGTCACTTTATGAAGTACCAGCTCTAATATCTAGGGCTCCATGGCTTAGTGGTTAAGAGCATTGGTTACTGACCCGGAGGTTGCGGGTTCAAATCCCGGCCGGAGCGGAAATTTCTGACCGAAATTTTTCGTTTCGGAATGGCATGGATGTAAAGGTAAAGTGCCCTGAAGTAATGCAAAAAGCGGTTCCGGGGCACACTTACCTTAAAAAAAAATCTATGTATAAAATTTCACATATAAACAGAAAACGTCATCTCTCACTACACCAATTCGTTGAGTTGCTTAATGTACCTATAGATAGGGAGGCCAGAAACTAATTATACGCCAAGTTAAGTCCAAAGGAAGAGATTAAGGAATAGCTTCTATTATACGCCTGAGATTGGTACCTATTATACATTTAAAACTTTACAATATACATACATACATCTTTACAATATTGAAGTCTTGGATTGCTACTACTCCTGGAATGCAAGCTTACTTTTAACGATTATCTCTTTGAACGGACACACACACACACACACACCCCATCGCTTCAAAGTTAAGGTTGTTGCATACTCAAAGACCTAATGGGTATGAAAATTAGCTTTTAAAATACGAGGTAGTCCAATTAGAAATTATTATTTTTGAATGCTTTAAAAGAAAAAAAGACATATATATTTATGTACAATAAAAATAGAAAAAATGGAAACGATATAAACAATAAAATGGAAAGAAATAGATTAATACATATTATGTCCTAACTAAAGGGCGGGGTAATTGCCTATGGCAATCTCTTCCACCCAACCAGGAGTAGTAGCAAAAGAAATAAGACATTGCCTTAAAACTATCGATACAAAATCCAGAAAAGCTATACTGAAGTATACAGCTATACAGCAAAGCCATATTGCAAACCTATTGAACATAGCATCGATTATTTACCTGCGGACAAGAATTTGTAGTAAATCAAACATTGAAATAAAGGATATTATCATCATTAATAAACTCTTTATTAGAAGAACATAATGATATACAAACAAAAATTTTAAAAATTAAAATACAAAACTGTATAAATATAAACAGGAAAAAATAAACAAAATCGATAAAATATATACATAGATATGTCCTAACTAAAGGACGGGGTTATTGTCTATGGCAATCTCTTACAACCAACCCTTCAAATTTATTAGATAAATATGTATAATATTATGTAAAAGCATCAAGTACAGTGCATTACAGTGCAACCACATTGAGCAATGCGCATAGCATCAAACATTTATCTGGGAACTGGCATGAACAAGAATTATAGTACGTCAACCATTGCATTCAATGAAAATAGTTCAAATTTATTGCATATTAAATGCAAAGCCAACACCTCCCAAGCTAACGCTACAAGACCAAGACGTGGTAGACAGACTAAACAGGTTGGATAGGATCTACAGGTTGAATACCTTCCATTTACCTGCAGACAAGATTTATAGTGTGTCGAGAATTAACAGTAGAAGAAACTAAAGTAACGGACAGCATTAGACAAAACATAATATATTATGCAGGGTCCGCCAAAAAATAAGGAGCCACTCGAAATATCTCTAGAACGGATTAAAATAAAAAAAAAATCTGGTGTAAACATCACACGACTTTGAAACAGAAAACAAACAATAACAAATAAACAAATCGTACAATCAGTGTGAAATATTTTGACATTTTTTGACATTCAAAACTGTGTTTTTGCATTAAATAGTGTCAATACGTGATCTACCATCCAGCCTACGTAAGTGAAAATCACGTCCACGCAAAAAGGACCCAGGATCAAAGAGATAATCGAAGATAAAAATTCCTTATCAGTGGTGATCCCCACCGGATCAAGGAGGTTCACTTCAGTAGATGAACCTTGCATTGCCTCTATTAAATTGAAGCCACAATAATCATCATCACTCGGACTTTCTAACGGATAAAAAATCCATTTTCCGTATTAGAAATTTTAAATTCAAATTACATTAAAACATTGAACTATAATACAAACAAAAAAATAGAGAAAAGAAAAGAAACTCGGATATACAGCCAAGGAACAACAACCAACGTCTCCCTCTTTGTGCAATAGCCGGACCCTCCTGGAAAGCAGCCGGACACACTCAATGGGAAACTGATCTCTGGCAACACTGCAAGAAATCTCAACTAGAAGAAAAGATAAACCGCTAATATTCAAAATTGTCAAAATTATTTTAGAATTTTTATTATTTTTTAACTAGATTATTTAAGTATCTTAATTTTTTGTATTTCTGTACTTTGCATGGTATCTCTTTGTTTAATTTTTCATAACTTTCACTTTACTGCAATACTGATGCGTTAATTCAACTTAATTATAAGTCTTAAAACATTGTGTCAGAATTGTATCAACATATTGTGTGAGTGATTGACATGGGTACATGTATCAAAAACTGACCTGTTGAATTCATACTTAGTACGACCTTAGTATCATTCAGTAAGTACCATCTTCATATAGTGACAGATAAAATACCGGCTAATATTAATGTATTTTTCTCCCACAATGAATAAAAGGATAACAAACACATAACTAAATAATATTTAATAATAAATAAAAAAAAATCTATCATCTAGCAACATATTATCACATATACACAACTTGATTTATAATTCTCACTACAAACAATAATTATTCCAACTAAATATTTCTAAATATAAACTAGGTATAGCAATATTATCTTATTCTCGGACAAGCTTGTTATTCTAATTTATGACTCTTTACTTTACTTCCCCATTAAAATGGCTGATACTCTAAATGATACTAACTTAAATAGATCAAACCTTTCACAAAAATCCAACACAAGGACCAGAAGCCAAACTAAAAAGCTTGCACAGCTAAAATTTGATAAAAAAATGAAACATCCTAAAATAATAATGAAGAAAAATTCTGAATCCAAAGAAAGCATCAGTAGTAATGACAATGATGAAATTGACATAAAATTGATTAAAATAAAGGACAGAATCAATGAATTAGCTGAGGAACACAAATTAGACAAAGTAAAATCACTAAATAACAAAATGTTTAAATTATTAAACAAGAAATTCTCTGAAGAAAATAAATCTTGTGAGATAAAGATAAATGACCTCACTCATACAATGACACTACTTAAAAATGAATGTGAAGGTATGAGACACAAATCGAAGCAAGACAACCATAGAATACAAGAACTTATAAACGAAAATGAAGTTCAAATTAATGAATACATTGAAATCCAAAACAGAAGTGAACTAGAACTAAAAGAACAAAAAAATCTCATATCAAATCTTAAAGCTAAATCACATAATCTTGAAATGGAAAAAGAAGAAATATTAAAAAATAATACTTTACTGGAAAATCAAATTGAAAATCTAACTTTTGATAAGGAAAATTTATGTACCACCATCACTATTTTACAGAAAACAATCGAAGAACAAAATGATGTGATTGATAGTTTGAAACTAAAAGAAAAAAATACTCAAGAAGCAATAAATCTAAACAGTACCCATGAATCATCAGTCTCGGACATCACCTTTCATAATATACCAATGAACAAGAATAATTATCAGTTGAACTTTGCTACCGAACTAGATTTTAGCTGTCTAAATAATTCCTCAAACAAGTCTCATTCTGAATGGTTACATACAGGCAACATAAATATGATTCCCTCCAAAGCATTACAACCACAGCACAGCAAAGAACAGGAAAACCTTTTGGACATTATACAACTTTTAAAAGAACAAATTCAAGAAAACACCAATAAGATAACAACAATTGAAAATCAAATAAAAAATCCATTAGATGGAGGTACTTTGACTAAAAATACTTCTATAAAAAACTATTCCATCAATGAAAATGAAACAACACCACAAACATTGCAAATCTCAGAAAACACCACAAAAATTGCATCAAAAGAAAATCAAACAATAAAATTAAAATTAACACCACCTTCTAAGAATATTTGTTACTTAATCGGTGATTCTCACATCAGATATATGGCCGATAAAATTAAACATGACTCAAACTTCCCAAATGGAATGGATATTAAAGCTCACTTTAAACCTGGAGCTAACTTTGAAGTAATAGTGAACACATTACTTCCAAAAGATGTTAAAAAATCTGATGTAGTGATCATATCTGCTGGAACAAATGACCTGCACACTACTCGTTCTGAACATATAAGAAATCACTGGATAAACTAGGCTATTTAAAATGTAAAATCATACTAATATCTATCCCACCACAGGACCATAACACAAATAAAAATATAATAAAGTTAAACACTAAAATAAAACATCAC
Source organism: Bactericera cockerelli (assembly GCA_024516035.1). Classification (NCBI taxonomy): domain Eukaryota; kingdom Metazoa; phylum Arthropoda; class Insecta; order Hemiptera; family Triozidae; genus Bactericera; species Bactericera cockerelli. The sequence continues at coordinate 14,455,440 of CM044966.1, forward strand.
TGTTCCAAACTTCAAAACATACATATATTAAACACCCACACTTTTCTCAAGCCTCAACATCTGGCTCGTGATGGTATCCATATAGGAAGAAAAGGAAAACAATGGCTGGGCTCCAAATTAATCAACATAATAAACAACAAAACTGAACGTACAGAAAATAATATAAATTCAAAACAAGCACTGCCAATGAATTCAAACAAACAAATTTCGTCAATCAACACCAACAACAATAAGAAAAGTACACAATTAAAAATAAATAGAAAAATGACAGATATTATAGCTTCTGCTCCAGTAACATTTCGAACAAATATACTCTCAAAAGATACACCCAAAAACAAAAGAAATGCAGCAACATCAACACAAAACTATACAAAAAAAATACAAACCACAAACCCAACTAATAATATAACGCCAAATTTACCTCAAATGCATCACAAAGGTAATAATAGTACATCACATTTAAAAGATGTTCAATATCATGTGACACCACCTCAACCCTCCCAATTATATTCAGTCCAATATAATAATGCAGCCTCAGCTCCAATAGCACCCATTATAACCACCTATAAATGTAATAATACAAACTATCACCCACTCAATCAACACTTACCAGTACAGTATAACCACCCCCCATGGCAACAATTTAAAACACTTCCATATAATACCAACCAAAGCACATACCCCAGCCAGGTCAATCTATCTAATACTCCTCAATCTTTTTTCAACTCACAACCCATGTTACGTGAAAACTTCTCCTACATCAATAACATCATAAAAGCTAACTATCACAATCCCCCACTTGAGAATTTTTGTATTCTCCAGACAAAGTAGACAAATCTACTGCATCTTTCTCTCTAACCAACTACATTAAACGGTCACTTAAACATATTTGTTATAACCTTAAACCTAATATTTTTTCTACAGCAATACCTAAGACTAAAACACAAACTAATGCAACACAAAACAATTGTGATAGATCTAATGATATAAAAGGTACAATACAAATTTTCTATCAAAATGTCAATAGCATAAAAGGACGACCATCCACCTTTTACCTCAACACCCTTAGTGAAAACTATGATATGATAATAATAACAGAAACTTGGTTGACTGATGACATAAAAAATAATGAAATCATAGATGATAGGTACAATATTTACAGACAAGACAGAAACCTAATTAACTCTAAGGGCAAAGATAAGAAAGGGGGGGGAATTTTAGTTGCCATAAAAAAATGCATAAAGTCAAAACCCTTAAATAATCTAAATACACACAATGAAACAACCGAAACTATTTGGGTCAGTTGTAAAATATTTGGCCAAGATATAACAATATGTGCATGCTACTTCCCACCTTACGTCAAACCTAATACACTAAAGGAATTTGTAGAAAACACATGCGACAAACATGAAATATTGAATGAAGGGAAAATAATATTTTTAGGAGATTTTAACATTAAAGAATTTACCAACACTAAACAAGAAAATTCAAATCGAATAATAGAATTGAACAAACTAATAGAAACCTTTAACTTAGAACAATTAAATACTATTAAAAACAAAAACTCAGTAATTTTAGATCTATGTTTGACCAATCTACATAAATATAAAACATCAAAAAATAAATTTCCTGAAATAAAAATAGAAAAAACCCAAGGATTAATACCACCAGTAGGTCACCATCCTCCACTAAACATAAACCTAAATTTATTTTCTCATAATAATACATTCAAAACTAAAATAGATGATCCCCAGAAAACAATGAACTTTCATAAAGCTGATTTTTTAAAAATAGGCAATGAACTAAACAAAATCAACTGGTATACATTACTGAACAAATCGGGAAAAGAATCTACTGATGAAATGCTTGAAATATTTTACAAAGAAATTAATCAAATATTAAACAAACATGTCCCTCTAACACAAAAAAAGAATAATCCATTCCCAGTTTGGTGGACTTATAATACCAAAAAATTATACAAACAAAAAGAAAGAATCAGAAAAATAAAAAATAAATCAAATAAACAAATACATAGATACCAACAACTCAGAAAACAATGCAAAAAAGATATAAGAAATAATTACGAAGCATACATTGAGGAAATGAGTCAAGATATTAAAAAAGATAACAAGAAATTTTGGAAATATTACAAAACCCAAAAGAAACAAATAAAAAATCAAACAATTACATTGAATGGACAGCATATTGCAGATCCTCAAACAATAGCTAATGAATTTGCAAAATACTTCCTTAGTGTGCACAACGCAGCAACGACCAATACAGTAAATACAGAAAATGTTGACACAAATATCTTTTACACACACATAAACCAAATAACAGAAAACGACATTTTAAAAGCCATTAAAAATCTCCCAGACAATAAAGCACCCGGTACGGACGCACTACCTCCCTCTCTCTTTAAAAAATGTGCTAATCAAATAAAAATACCTCTTATCATAATATTCAATGCATCAATCAGTCAATCATTCTTTCCAACAAAATTAAAAGAAGCAATAATAAAACCCATTCCAAAAAAATCAACAAGTTTTGAAATAACGGAGCATCGTCCCATATCAACCCTCAATAGTATTGCTAAAATTTACGAAATTATCATATACGAACACATCTCAAAGCAAGTATTCAACGTCATCTCAGAACATCAACATGGCTTTGTAGAAAAAAAAATCAACCATAAGCAACTTACTTGAATTCTGTCACTATACTGCTAAAGGTATGATGGAATATCAAGTTGACACAATCTATACCGATATAATGAAATGTTTTGATTCAATAAGTCACTATGCCATCACACAGAAATTATCTGAGTCAGGATTTTCCCCTCCCCTAATAAAGCTGATAGAACACTACTTAACAAACAGAAAAAATTTCGTCCTCTATGAAAATTGCAGATCTCCCCCTTTTACACCACCATCCGGTATAGTTCAGGGCAGCAAATTGAGCAGTCTGTTATTCATCCTAACATTCGACAACATTAGACACCACATAAAATATTCAGAATATAAGATGTATGCTGATGATCTGAAAATCTTCAAAATTATAAAATCAGAAAATGACTGTGCATTATTACAAAATGATATTACATGCATTGAAAATTGGTTAAAAACAATAGGGCTTCGATTCCATCCAGACAAATGCTGTAAAATAACATACACCAATAAAAACAAAAAAATAGAACATAAATACATAATAAGTAACATAGAAACAAAAGAAGTAACTAACATAGAAGACCTGGGAATAACTCTAACCTCTAACCTTACATGGGGACTTCAAATAGAAAAAATAAAAACGAAAGCTCGTAAGAAACTAGGTATGATCATAAGGTTCTGTAAGCATATAAAAGACATAGATACAATTACACTTCTCTATAAAAGCTTAGTACTCTCCACCGTAGAATACGGATCAATATTATGGACTCCAAGAACCCAAACAGACACAAAAACAATAGAAAGAATACAAGCATGCTTTGTAAGATATCTCTTTCAAAAAGCTAATGGTTTCTACCCCAAATATCCCCAATACATTGAATACAAAACATTAATAGAAAACTTACCAATACACTCCATCGAAGAAAGATTTTTCAACAATTCAATAAACTACCTAAAAAATATTATAAATTACAACGTAAACAGCCCATATATCCTAAGTGAATTACAATTTAAAATACCCCACCAAAGATTAAGAACAAACCCCGCCCAAATAATAACAACTAACATACCTCAATTATTCTATATTGCAAATATGCCCAATCATAAAATTGGTAAATTATTAAAATCCCCATTAACATACGCAATGCAAAAATACAACACTTCTAAAGAGCCAATAGACATATTCATTAAATAATTATATTTGTGTGTGTATGTGTGTGTGTGTGTGTGTGTGTGTGTGTGTGTGTTTGTGTGTGTGTGTGTGTGTGTGTGTGTGTGTGTGTGTGTGTGTGTGTGTGTGTGTGAGTGTGTGTGTATAAGTACCAGTCATTGCTCCTGTGCTTGCATCTTGTAACACAGAAGTGTAGGTGCTTTCTTCAAAAAAAAAAAAAAAAAAAAAAAAAAAAAAACTTTCCTTATCATAATTATAAGGAATTGGAACAGGACCAAAAGCCACTGGTGACTCAAAGGTAACATTTAGCTAAAAATCAAAATCAAATTTGTAATCAGCACCTCAAAATCATTGGATTTGATATGTCACAACCCCCATCTACGATAAATAATAAAAAAGTTAATCAAAGCGGGTCCCCCCCAAAATACCGGTAAATTGGGGCCGAGGTCCAAAAAGTTCAAGATATCAAAAAAATGATCAGAAGAGACCCCTATTATTTTTTTAATCTAAGACATAATTGTTCTCTAATATTTTTTTGTATCTTTAACCAATTCAAAGAAGCGGCACTTGCGGCCAATATTTGCAGTCCTGCGGCCGCAGTCTGCGGCCGATTGCAACCAAAAGTTTCGTGGTTCCTCTGGTGTATAATTATAATTAGCATACCAAATTTCAAGTCTCTAGCTCTTACCGTTCTCGAGATATCCTGTTTACAGACAGACAGACGCACGGACCAATGGCTGAAAACAACTTTTTTGGTATCCTGAGGCTATAATTCGTCCAGAAATGTGAAAAACTGGGTAGGTCAAATTTTCGACGAATACAATACTTTCCTTATTATAGGATAAGGAAAGTAAAAAAATGGTAAGACATTTTTTATATAAATTGTGGGGAAACCTTTTTTTTACTAGGTTTTGGTTTTTTATTATTTCAAGGGGCGGACCCTGTATATAGGCAAAATATATGGAACATATGCAGGGTCCGCCAAAAAAAGGAGCCATTCGAAATATCTGGAGAACGGATGAAAAATTTAAAAAATGCTAAAACACGTGTACCATTATATCGAAGGGGAAACCTTTTCTACTGGTTTTGCTTTTTCTTATCATTACAAGGGACGGACCCTGTATTAAGCAAAACATATGGAACATATGTATAGACAAAATATATGGAACATGTAGGTATATAGACAAACATATAGTTTGCTGAAAGCTGAAAGCAGTGCACCAAAGTCCGCGGAACTTGTTACAAGATAAGGAATTCAATGGAAGAGTGGAGATAAGATGTTCAACCATGGATGGAAATCAAATGGTTCCAAGTGATGCTAAAGATGAGATTACTGATGTTGATAATGTCGTTGTTGTTGTTGTTGTTGCTTTAGCCAGCTTGGCTACAGCTGGTTAGTAATCATAATAACACTCTTTAATAATATTGGAACACTTTTAAGTGGAAGGTAACCACCCTGCGAGGTTAATGCTCTGAGCATTTTCTACCACCTAACCCTCAGAGTCTTATTTTTGAGTTGGGTGGAAGAGATTGCCATAGGCAATAACCCCGCCCTTTAGTTAGGACATTTGTATATATTTTGTTTATTTTTTTCATGTTTATATTATTTATATTGTCAATTTTGTATTTTAATTTTTACCATTATTTGTTTTTATATAATTATGTTCTTCTAATAAAGAGTTTTAGGTAATTATTATGTATATAATAATAATGCTTTTTCTTTGTGTTATTATGTCACAATTTTAGTGGGTAGCGCAGAATCATAGGACTTTACCACTTTAATTTACAATATCTTGCATTATTTTTTTGCCTAAGATTCTGCCACTGGTCGCTGCTTCACATTAAAGCAGCTACTCATTTTTCCTCACGAGGTATGAGTGGACCCCGAACATCCAAGTACAGAGCAGAAAAAATCCTCCCCCGCTGAGAATCGAACCCAGGTCACCATGTGTGCAATGCCTAGCGCGCTAACTCGCTCTGCCACAGTGACTACTGGTAATTATTATGTGCTCAAATACTCAAACAAAGGATTCCTGGAACGATAAGGTTATAATCATATCGGTTGAGAAATAATCGGAAAATTACCATAAGTTGAAAGAAAATTCCTCAAATTACCTCATTTTATACGTAATCAAATGTGTAATAGTTCAAAGAAAATCTTATGGCAAGAACAGCAATGATAATTGAAGTTATTTTCCCGCTAATTAATAGGAAAAATAACTTCAACAGACATGTCGACTACCAAGAAAAAAGATTGCACGCGATTCCGTGAAAAGCTACGCGCTGTTTGTAAATATGTACAATTGTAGGTACATACATAGATAGGTATGTATAATAATTGATAAATAAAAAATTAATTACGCAAAAATGTACGAGTAAGTACCTACATAGGTATATGAAATAACATTTAATAACAGGTGAATAAATAATTGAATAAAATCTTGACACACCTTCAATATTTTTACAACAAGAAAACCAATTTCTCAATAATTTTATATCACAAGCAATTTTACATACATAGGTATGTATAATAAGAGGTAAATAGTTAAGTAAAATGTAAAAACCTTCGATATTTTTACAACAAAAATCATTTTTTTCAAAAATTTGATATCTCTTCATATCACAAGCAGATAGATGCATAATCAGTCCGTCAGTCGTTCTGTATCAGTTTAAAGAGAATTTGTGGTGTTGGATTTTCTTGACAAATTCATGTCATGGCTCGTAACCAAGATCTCCTCCAGCTTACTATACCTGATTACCAGTCAGTACCAGCGTTCATTCGACCACCCATGTATCCATCTATCTACTGCGTAGTTATGCTACACACACACACACACACACACACACCACATACACACACACACTCACACACTCACATACAAACACACACACACACACACACCAAGATTGATTCGCACGCTTCCGCATTTGCCAATACACACAATTAAAATTGTTGCAATTTTTTGCATTTTTGTCCGTCCCACATTTTTCGCAAATTCAAGTGTAGTTTATAGCACCATGTGCAACACAGCCTTTCAATATTTTTCCAATTAATTTCCACGATAATTGGATTTCAATTAACAAGTTCTGTGTCTAAGAACTCTTTATAAGACATTAATTATGGACGCTAATTATTGAGCAATTAATCGGACCTTAATTGTGCAATGATTGATTAGGGCAATTAGCAAGCACAGATATGGAGCTCATAGTTAACCCTTTAATGACAGTGTGAACACACGGAACACCCAACTCTGTATCTTGACAGATGAGACAGAGCGGCTCCTAACATGCAGAGTGGTTCGAGTCCCTTTCTAACAACAGCCCTGTTGAAGCCTGCAATGATTTGTTTTAGTTATCATATTTGTGTTAATCTCTTTCGTGATATCACAACTACTCAAAACTCGCTTTACTAAATGTTCCCTGAAACCGGGACTTGAACCGCCGAGCTCCAGGTTACAAGTCCGCCACCTTATCGATCAAGCAACTGATGTTGGTCAATGTTTAGTATTACTTATTATCTTTTGGCCTGAAATGGCCAGGACTGTTTAATATAACCCCAGCGGAAACTGACGTTCAAAGTTTGATACATAAGTATTATTTACCTACATCTACAATATCTACATACATAGACATACATTATTTACCTGTAAATAGATATATCTGGCTGGGAGTAGACCAGCATTGGCTTGTTTCTGGGGGCCCTTTTCAATTATTAGCCTCCTTGTAAAGACAGTGGTAGAAGTGCTGAGTCTTTCCTCCACTGTCTATCTACCATCGTTCACGATGACGCCACCCTATGATGATGATGATGATACATAGATATGTCATATAGGTAATGGGTTTACTCTGGGAGTTACCTAGATCTACACTTTTTTACTCAATACAGCATAATCATACATGTCTTGGGAAAGTTTCATATGTGTACCTACTTCTGTGATTAAAATTTATGTCCGTCTTACACAGATTTTGATTGGATTTTGAAATCGGGTTTTTTAATTGAATTCGCGATACGGAGTTTGAAATGAATGAGGTATCATTTGGTTTTATATTACCATTATCTTCTTTCATAGATACAATTACATACAAATAATTGACTAACGGTATTAAATATGATATTTTTTTGTTTTGATATTGAAGGCCATTGAAAAGATCTCCTTCTCTCTCTCCATCTGTTTCCTTTTTTTCTCTCTTACATTTCTAATATGTTACTTTGTATGTGTTGTATTTCTCTGTCAATTTGTATTTATATGTCACTTTGTATTTGTTGCATTTCTCTGTCACTTTGTATTTGTTGTATTTCTATTACTTATAATTTGTATGTTTGGAGTTTCGTTGTAATTGCTTTTCATACTTCTAGTATTTTTTCATAACTATGTGTGAAACCATAAATATTTGTCTTTCCTACAAGAGTTTCCATAATGTGTTCTGTATTGCCTCAGTAATTGGTCTCTAGAATCTCCAGTATTGTTTTCCTGACACTGTTGTGTAAAGTGGTAATTGGATTTGCTTTATTGATCATTGTTGTTGCATTGTTGTCATGTGTGAGCTTCTCTATTGTCTTGGATTTCCTTTTTCCTGATCTGCTCTGTCATTTGATTTTCATACAGGATGGTGTGTCATTTTTCTTGTTAAATAGATATGTTAGTTGGTTAGTTAGAGGTAAAATAGAGAGTTTAGTTGATGGCATGGATGTTCAGAACCATAATCTGCTGATGAGAACAAATAAGCTCGAAACAGCTGTCCTGGTATGTTCTGATATTCATATACATCTAGTACAACTTCACACTTTTCTGTTTATACTGATGTATAATATATAATTATATTGTATACATTTAGCAGCCATATTGATACCTATGTTCTATGTAATATACAGTCGAACCTGTATCTAGGAGAACTGGATGTAAGAGAAACCTTGATATAAGAGAACTGGATATAAGAGAAACCTAAATATAAGAGAACTGGATATAAGAGAAACTGCGATATAAGAGAACAATTTCCAGGTCTAATTTACTCCTCTAAGGGAAATTAACCTCTTTGTAAGAGAAACCTGTGTAGAAGGAAAAATACTTCCTATTTCTAATATTTGAATTTTCTGGAAGTAATAAGTCCGATTCCTTGAGTTGTTTCATATCCAGGTTCAGCTTTACCATTGTTTCATCACCTTCATCATTGTTGCATACTTCACTGATGGCTCTGATGACATCAGCTGTTCCATTTCTATGTGTTTATTTAGTTAACTATTTACAGTTTATAGACTTAAAATACTAAAAAAAGAAAAAAGGAAAAAAAAATCTGTTAATATAATGTCCATGATGATTTTAATGTGAGAAAGGCAACTACAATTTTGTAGCAGTTCGTTAAAATAATAAATGTAATTGTTTCTCTCACATAGTCAAATGGTAAGTTTCCAAGTCCATCTCAAAGCAATATCAAATTCCAATCGAATATTCTACGTACTTTCCATAGTCTTCATTTAATCAACTGCTAATAGAGTACCTATTCCACCTTGACATGCTAATCCTCTCCAACATTCCTTGCTATCAGAACAATGAAGATCCTCATTACTGGAATCCTCCCTGTATTGGTGGCAACATTGTTTTTACACGATGCCAACATTTCAATGTTTACAGTGACGAGTTTTATTTATTGTTACTGTGCCAACATTATTGTTTACAATGACGAGTTTTATTTATTGTTATTGGTTTGGCCATGTGTTGTCAATGTCATCTGTTGACAACAATGGATTTAATTCATATGATTTCCCAGCACGACTGGAATGTGTTGGGTTTTCATTTGTAATGGATTTGTATTGGTAGTCAAGTGGTTAACGCGCTAGTCTGGTAACCCAGGTAGCGTAGTGATTCGCTGGTTCGAATCCCACCCAGTGCATGAATTTTTCCTCATTAATTTGAATATTTGAACACATAATAGACTCAGAGGGTTAGGTGGTAGAAAATGCTTTGAGCAGTAACCTCGCCTAATGGTAACCTTATACTAGAGAGTATTATTATTATTTCTTGATTCCAAAATTAAAGTTTCTATTTTTTTATGAAAGTTTCTATTTTTTTGATGGTTCATCTCATTTTCTGAAATAAATCTGGAAATTATTTCATTGAACCTGGAATGGGATCGAACACAAATTAGTATGGTCAGTGACTGTTGCGTTTTTTTTTTTTCAATTTTCTTGAACTTCCTGATTTTACCTTTGTCTCACTTTATCACAATCTTACTGAACCACTCAAACTATGTCTTATTTTTATATTTTTATTTTATTAAAAAAAAAAAAAAAAAAAAAAAAAAAACACAAGAAAAGACAGAGAAAGAGAGAAAGAGAGAGGGCATCTCAAGTTCAGTTCAAGTGTTGGTTTCCCTGTCTTGTCTTGTTAACTTAACCCATGTGGTTTCCGCGGGTCTAAAGTTTCCTTCTCTTGTTTCAAGTCAGATGTCAAACTGTGTGACAAGATACAGGGTGATCCTCAAAGTATGGTTTACAGTCGAACCTAAAAAAACTTCAAGATAATATGTACATACCAGTCATATTGATACCTATGTTCTATGTAATAGATCAGTGTTTAGCACTCGCTTGCATTCGGAAGGTCCCGTGTTCGAACACCTGTGCCGACAAAAAAAAATTCTTCAAAATTTGGTTACAGTTGTTTTTAAGGGTTTCCCTTCCGGTGCGTTCGTGTTGACCCAGCACCTAAATGAGAAGTATTGTGTCACTTCTCGCCCATCAGAGGAAAGGCATACTACGTAATGGGCAGGCTACAGCACAGACCACAAGCGTCTACAGTAGCACCTGTTTCATGTCTACGAAAACAAAAAAGGCTGTGAAACACTCATTAAAAAAATCTATAATATAATAATAATAATTTCGCCTCATTTATACTGCCCGATTAAGACTACTAAAGTCCCAGCAGTAAGCCCAAGACGTATTATTATGTGGTAAAAATCCCGAATGGGAGGATAACTTGTCATGTCCCGGCTGGGTTTCGAACCCACGACCTCCGGAATCTCTGGATTCACAGAGCGCCGCCTTTACCACTGAGCTACCGGGACAGACTACACACACACTCAAAATATATTATTAAACAAGTTGGATCAAGTTTTATTTACAAAATAATGACATTTTTTTTTATTTTATTTAACATTTTAATTGTTTGTAATACAAATGTATGTTAACAATGTGAGTGAAAAAAAAAGAACATAGAATATATATACATACTCAGATATTAAAATTAAGAAAACAAAACTTGACTAGGCGGTGCTAATGCAACGGCATTCTCTTCCTGCCAACGACATTCTCTTCCAATACATCTGAATTTACACCCTGTATGTTGATCAACATCAACCAGTGGTCAGTTAGTCTAGCGTTGACCGAGGAGGGTGACACTTGACACCCTGCGGTGGTCAGGGCGGGGCGATGGACGTTGAGAAAGCTTACTGGAGTGTGAAACAAGATGACCCGGGCTTCTTATGTTCACCTGGATGTCAGCTTGACTTAGCCAAGTCCGACGTGAGATGCTTTCGCTTGAGTTGAGTTCCACAGTTAAGTTAAAGAAAAAGTTAAAGTTATCATAATTACAGCTCTGTCTGTCCCTGTAGCTCAGTCGTAAAGGCGGCACTCTGTGAATCCAGAGATTCCAGATGTCGTGGGTTCAAAATCCAGCCAGAACATGACAAGTTATCCTCCCGTTTGGGATTTTTACCACGTAATAATACGTCTTGGGCTTACTGCTGGAATAATGGGACTTTTAATAGTCTTTATCGGGCAGTATAAATAAGGCGATATTATTATATTATTATTTATTTATTTAAAACAATAAACGGGCTTAATTGCCCTGTTGTAACTATTTTACAATGTATTTCCCGAGCTAATCCTAGTGAAAAGTTCCACAGTTTAGTTAAACTAAAAGTTGTCAAAATTATATGTATTTTTTTTTTTTTTTGAGGGGAAAAACCTTATAAGATTCCTTCAGCAAAGCTCTAGTGCTGAAGGATATGCGGGACTTGCCGCCAGGGTATGGTGTGTTGCCCCTCTTGAAGGGCACCAAGACTGTCAGCTTGCCCGCTGAAGGGTGAACGTTTGAGCAGAGTAGAACGGTCTTTAAGGTTAGGTCTCATGAATTTATGTGAGGCTTAAGCCCTAGTATAGATCAGCTCTATGACCTATCCTCAACAAAAGATCTAACCAACTTATCCTCATCTAGTTATTCTAGTTTCTCCTAAAATTTATTTGCCCAAGGATGTGCTAGATGCTATTTGTATGTATGTATAGGAGGCACATATTGTATACCATTGATATGTGTACCTAATATGTATAATTGTATATGCATTAGATCAGCTCATAAAACAGCCTGATGAAATCACATTAAACTGACAAGATTTACTTAATACCTTCAGGTGTACTATTCATAATACTGATTGATATAATACATAATTCTATTCATAATACTGGGATGGATATATTCAAGAGTAGATTGGGTAATATCCAACATCTATAATATCCAACACCGGCCTGAGAGACAAACATTAAGTTATATTGCTTAGGTACAAGTAATAGTTGAAGTATTACTTCTATTATTATTAGTACTTGCTCTAAGTATAGTACTTATAGGATAAAGTAGTACTCTAGACCAACCTCAGTAGCTTGATCGATAAGGCGGCGGACTTGTAACCTGGAGGTCGGTGGTTCAAGTCGCGGTTTCAGCGTACATTTGGTGAAGAGAGTTTAAGTAGTTGTGTTATTTTTAAGGAAGGAAAAAAGGAATTTATTCAATTTCATATTACAGTTTTTTCATAAAAATCCCCTTGAAGTACAATATCTGTTGTACTTTTAGGGGGTAAATCATTTATCTTCTTATATTTTTCTTAATCTTGAAAGAGATGAACACAAATATGATAACTAATACAAATCATTGCAGCCTTCAACAGGGCTGTTGTTAGAACGGTACTCGAACCACCGTCCACGAAAGTGATTAACACAAATATGACAACTTATACTATAACTACGCAATGCACACATTCCTTTAAATTTCAAATCCTAATCGCCAAATCCAATCGTTAGATCATTAAAATCATTTCTAACTAATCAGTAACAATGGTAGGTTTTATTATTACTAATATTATTATTATTATTTATTATTATTGTACGATTTGTATTGTGATCATTTCGTAATCCTATCAGAGGTGTAAAGGTGTTTGCTTGATAAATGGAATTCCTAACATAAGTAACTCTACCATCAGCCATATCATCTCATATATCACAATGGACCTACAGGCTGATTCAAAAGTAACTCTACCATCAGCCATATCATCTCATATCTCACAATGGACCCACAGGCTGATTCAAAAGTAACTCTACCATCAGCCATATTATCTCATATCTCAACAGGCTGATTCAAAAGTAACTCAACCATCAGCCATATCATCTCATATCTCACAATGGACCTGCAGACTGATTCAAAAGTTACTCTACCATCAGCCATATCATCTCCTATATCACACAAACTTTTGGGTAATTCTAATATTACACAAACTTTTGTGTCACACTGTACTTGCACACAATATTAATGTACTCGCTCGCGGCAAAAGACCCAATCACACGCATAAGTGTGTTAATTCCGAAAGGTCAACCGCGGAGTCTCCAGAGCCAAAGGTCAGGGGTTCGAGATAGCAGGCGACATTCTTTTCAGAGGCATTGAGTCAAATTATCGGCCATTGAAATCTGAGTCGACTGTTAACAGCTGCGGGAACACTGGCATACATAGTTATCTCACTGAGTAAGCCACTGTTGTTGTTATTATTATTACAATTATTATTATACTGATTAAAATAGAGAGGTTAGTCTGTTGATGGCATGGATATTTAGATCTATTACCTGCTGATGAGAGCAAATAAGCTCGAAACAGCTGTCCAGGTATGTTCTGATATTCATGTACATCTGGTACAACTTCTCACTTTTCTGTTTATACAGATATACTGATTATTATAATTATTATTATTATTGTAGTTTTTGTTGTTGTTGGGTGTTAAACCCCCGTCTCGAATGACCTAGATGTGTCGGTAGCTCAGTAGTCAAGGTGTTGCGTCGGTCTGGTAATCCACAGGTCGCGGGTTCGAAACCCAGCCGGGACATGACAAGTTATCCTCTTAATTTGTGATATTTATTATTTTTTTAATTTTTATTAGGAGGACAACACATTGACATATTTGCAGTATAATAAATGGTAATAGTTTGAAAAATAAATAAATAGAGAAGAATAATACTAATGTCCTATCTAAAGGGCGGGGTTATTACCTGTGGCAATCTCTTCCACCCAACCAATGTATTGGGCTTACTGATGGAATGAATCATTATTCAATTTAGTAGTCCAAGTTTTATTATTTGTTCATAGAGTCCTCGACATGAACACTATAACAATATCAACGTTTTGGGCTTTTTTTTTAACAATAAAAAAATCACTAAAAAAATCCTTGTAAAAAAAGAATGCACCCCACCAAAAAGAAGCCTCGGTCTCGATACATTGGTTTTGGTGTGCCACTTCTCTAAGGTATTATTTCTTACAAGTTTTTTTTTTTTAAACGGTAAAAAATGTTGGTACACCGGTTTAGCACTTGACCGATTTTTTTTCAAGCAACATTTTCAACCAAGCATGACAAGTACATAACTTTTTTTATATGTATTTGTAATAATGTAGCCACAAGAAGGTATATCTGTGTGATATGTATTTGTAATAATTTAGCCACAAGTATCTGTGTGATATGTATTTGTAATATACAATTATACAGTGTGTTCATTTATTTATTTACAATTTTAGACATTAAGATACCGAGTACATAGTCATAAAGTCCGTGTAACAGCTGATTAACTTGTGAACTGTTAAAACTGGAACTTTGTTATTTTTAACATAGATCTATGTAGTTTATGTTGGTAAGCACCTACTACGTTTTTTTTGTTTTATTTCGTTTTTTTTTGTGTGTGTGTGTGTTTTTTTTTAATTTTCATTGATGGACTCAGGGAAAACCATAAGGGAAACTTCAAATTATTAAGTGAGGCCATCCACTTTTCATCTCTTTGATTGTATGCTAAAAATTATGCTAGTTAGTTTAAGAACATACTGTATGCTAAAGTAGTTAGTTTATGAACATACTGTATGCTAAAGTAGTTAGTTTATGAACATACTGTATTACTGTATGCTATAGCAGTTAGTTAGTAGTTCGTATATATATAGAGCTAGGTAGGCACCCATGACTTGTACACATAAATTATGTACGTACGTACTTATTATTTATTATATTCTTCCAAAGTTCTCCTGACATACATATGTGGGATCAGTGAGCGCAGATATATACATTGGCTATTATAAGTAGGTAACAAGGTAACATATATACACTGGCCATTATAAGTAGGTAACATATCTCTAATACTTTCTATGCAAGTCTGCACTACACACGAAAACAAGAACATTCCATGTATGCAGAAAAATGCAGTTATGCTATCTAGAAATGCATCTACAAGAAGTTTATAAATGCACTGGCTGGAATTATTCTGTACTGATTATTCGTTGCTATGGTTACAATGTGTTGTTTATTCGTTGCCATGGTTACACTGTGTTGTTTATCCAGCAGATTTATAGGTTGATACTCGCGGACATGAAGAATTTACGGACTGTATGGCTGTGACTGTGATGGGAGTGCCAAGAAATTTTTGACTCTAAATAGTAGCTTGGTCGATAAGGCGGCGGTTTGTAACCTGGAGGTCGGTGGTTCAAGTGCCGGTTGCAACGTTGATTTAGTAAAGCGAGTTAGAGTAGTTGTGATATCACGTATTTGATTGACTCAAATAGTATAACTTACTAACTAACTATTTTAAAGTATCTAGGTACTCATTTTTTTGTACAAAATTAACATAACAATAAAGTATGATAAAAAAATAAAATAAAACAATTCAAACATTGAAAAAAATTAAAAAAAAAAAAAAAAAAAAATCATCGTACGGCATTTGAAACTCCTTGCTTTAGAACTTGTTATGTTAGAATGTGTTGGGTTTTCATTTGTAATGGATTTGTATTATTAGTCTAGCGGTTAATTTACCTAATTAATTTGAGTTTGTGACCACATAATAATAAGACTCTGAGGGTTAGGTGGTAGAAAAAATTATTCGAGCATCAACCTCGCATGGTGGTTACCTTCCACTAAAGAGTGTTATTATTATTATTATTATTAAATAAAGGTAGTGTATGTACTAGCAAGTAAAAGCTAGACTAGCATTTGTAGTTATTTTACTACATCATTTTTAGACATTATGTATTGTATACCTACTGATTTTAAATTTATATATAATTATTTACATTATTTCTGTTCTGCAATAAAAGGTATATACATAATATTCCATCTATGTATAGTATTACAATTTATGTATGCGTATTTACAAGTCCTCATAATTCCTAACATTAATATTAGCCATGTAAGTTGCGAAAACACATTCATATACTATCGGATTACATCATTTTGGCTCGAGTACCAGAGGTTTGAATGTAGAGGAACCGTGTCCTATTGGTTCCCATTATCATCTTCTTCTTCTTTCACTCTAACCTTCCCACACCTACTTTTTTTTACAAAAACGAACACAAACAATACTTCCGATTTCTAAAAGTAGAAATTTATCTGAAGTAATAAATTTAAAAAAATAGAAATCGGAAGTATTGTGCTCTTTTTAGTAAAAAAAAAATGTTCCGATTTCAATTTTTTTAATATTTCTGGACTTTTCATAACCTCCTGAGCAACTTTGGTTTTTTTTTTTAAGCATCAGTGTCACCAGGACTAAGAGGAACAAGTAGGTTGGTTACAAGTTTACTGTTCGAAGATGGAGCTGGAATGCCATTCTTTAATATTTAATTTTATAATGATTTTGGTGGTACTGTGTAAATGCATTACCTATTTTCAAGGTGAAGGTCATATTGGCGAAATTTTACCAATATCAGAAGAAACATTTTAAACGTGATAGTAAATTCATCACCTAAAAAAGAAAAGAAAAGAAAATTTATCATATTTGTGTTAATCACTTTCGTGATGTCACAACTACTCAATCTGACTTTACTAAATCTTCGCTGAATTTGGGGCTTATAAACACCGACCGACTTCCAGGTTACAAGTCCGCCGACTTATCGATCAAGCTATGAGGTCAGTTAAGTGCATCAACCATTTTCACAGTGAGGGCCATACAAGGCACCCTTCCTCGAGTACAGAAATAATTTACAAGTGGTACTGTAAAATGCATCACGAATTGCACTTGTGGCCACACAACTGACCTTGGCTTGGTTTCTGTGCAATTCTATGCGCAACATGATTTAACATGGACCAAAGTCAGGTTCGAGTGAAACAGGCCAATGTTAAAACCTACAACCACTTTCATATAAAAAGTCCAGCAATTTTCCTCAAAAAAAAAAAAAAAAAAACGGTTGGGCTGTGTTCCGAAGATAATAATAGTCGGGGTCGGCATTGTTCAACCTCAAGGTTGGGTGGAAGAGATTGCAAAGGCAATAACCCCACCCTTTAGTTAGGACATTTATATTATGTAAAAAAATTTTTTTCTTATATTGTATACTAATTTGTAATTATCTATGTTGTAGTATAATATGTCCAATTAATAAAATGTAAATAAATAAAATGGTTGATATTGGTTGTGGCACATTTTTTACGGCTCATGCCCTTCCTAACACCAACGATTCTATTTGATTGAACATTCTTGGGGGTTTTAAACTCCATTCGCTGGAAGCTGGAAATCTCACCAGCTACCCACATTAACCTCACCCAGCCTAGGTAGGGAGGGATGAGGTTAGTGTGGGACTACATACAGAAGTGAAATATTTCCTCAATTTACGAGATCTTTTTTTACATTTCCCAAGTCTGATTGAATATATTTGAATTAAGATGCTATTAATACACGTAAATCTTATTTTGTTACTATATTGTCACGTTTGGATATTTGGTTCAAATATCCAATATTTGGTTAAAGTGCCTAACAGGAAAAAAAAAAAAATAAAAAAAAAATAATTTGTAAATTACATTATTTTATATTATATTTATTGTCTTGTCTGTTTTTTTCTTCAAATTAAACACTTTAAAAATCTGTCGTTGGTAATATTGACAGTTGACAATAACGACTTCAATAAATCTCCGGAAATCAAACCTGAAACAAATTTCATAGCAAGAAATAATCAACTTAAGATTCAGTTCTCAACCAATCACATCCTTCTGAAATTTGAACGAATACAATTAAGTACCTATCATTTTGTCAACTGTACAGCTTTTTTTAGGTTATTGTTCATATATGTATTATGAAGAAAAAACCCTATTAATTTGGTTTTCATTTCGGAGTTTTCGATACGACTTTTTCAACTTAGTGTTCAGTGTTTTTTATTTATTGAAATTGTGTTTGGGTTCAGATTTTTTATGATGGAACGATTTTTGCAACACTGAATACGAGTATATTAGCATGTCTTACAAGGACAATTTGCGAGTCCCCGTTAATTGGCACACCTGTTGGCTCCAGGGCAAATTGGCAAACCTGAGACGCAGGTTGTGTGGATTTTTTTATTATTATTATGTGTGTGGAAATAAATGACTGTGATTAATAATTATGAGCATAAATAGTTTTGATAATTCTCTTTGCCGGTTTTGTTAGTTATGATGAGATAGGAATTTTATTCTAAAATTTAATAAGTTTAAAAAAAAAAAAAAAATATTGATTTTTTTAACAAAAAGTTATCATATTTGTGTTGATCACTTTGTGTTAGTCTCTTTTGTGATATCACAACTACTCAAACACGCTTTACTAAATCTACGCTGAAACCGGGACTTGAACCACCGACCTCCAGGTTACAAGTACGCCGCCTTATCGATCAAGCTACTGAGGTCGGTTCTCGGCCTTTTGGCCAAGATCAATTTTTTTAACAAATCAATTGCAGGTTGTATACTTGGTCCATACCACTGACATGTGGTAATGTTCCAAGCATACAGGCTGCATTGCCGCATTGAATTCCTATTGGAATTCTCTGGAATTATAACTATTAGTTTAAATTATCTATTTGTGTTTGTCACCATCGTGCTATCACAAATACTCAAACTAGCTTTACTAAATTTTTGCTGAACTTGGGAACTGAACCATCGACCTCCAGTTTCAAAGTCCGCCGACTTATCGATCAAGGTCTAAAATTTAATAGTAAAGAAAATTCATTTTTTGGAAACTATTACTTATTAACCCTGTCGGATACCATCGAAAAATTGGGACAACTTCGGCCTAACTCACACAGGGGCCACAGGCCGCCACAGGGCCGCTACAGCAACAGCAAGTACAACACCAACAACAACTTGTTGTTTTTGTTTTCACCAGCTTGGCTACAGCTTGGGTGGAGTGATGGTCTCCAGCCAACTTGAGTTGACAAGTTGGCTTGTCTTGAACACCACAAACTAGCCTGGCTTGTTAGGGTTGGCTAGTCTGTTCTCTCATTCTCTGTTTATATTCCGCTGTTTAATTTGGTGACAAAAAAAGTATTTAATAACATAAGTTTGTGGTCTTTTTATTCAAAGAATCAGTTTTTGCTAAAAGAAAACATACTAACAAACATTCTGAAGTGTCAACTTAGCCTTGTTCCAAACTTAAACTATCACTCAACGAACCAACAAAACATTGAACTGTACAGTCATAAATATAGATTCTCATGTATTATTCATTTTCAATCTTACAAATTAATCTTCACTGGTCCACATACAATTGGCAATATTAACAGACCTTCATTCATTCAATTCACTGACACAATAATAATAATAACGATAAACAATAAGTAAATAACAATTTTTATAAAAGTAACAACATCGACAAAATGGGGATGTCGATGTAGACATATTTCATAACATACCAAACTTACTTAACCTTATGAATGAAATGAATACTACACACAGAGATAACATGAACGATTACCCTACAAACCTGCTACAGTGCTACCTAGATAAACACACAAAAACCATAAATATTCCTAAAACCAATAACAGCCACATTCCTTATCGGTCAGACTGATTACGAAATCCGAATTCGGTTTCTGAGGTCAAAAACTAAAAATCCACTGGTTTCGCATGAGGTCAAAAAACCAAACCGAATACATTAGCAGACCTGCCAGTTTTATGGCTATTTGTCAATGAGTTCGCGAATGTACTAGACTGCACCATTTCAACCACTCAATAGTCGTGATAAAAAATTGCCAAAAATAAAAACATTATAAAAAATATAAAACTTTTAAAATAATGAGGACTCACAACACTGCCTTGAGTGAGTTTTTTTAACCGTGATTATTTTTTGCTAGATAAGGTATGAATACGATTGCTGAATTGGAATATGTTTTTTTACGTCCATGGATTTTTAAATGTACATAGTATTCATACTTGTATATACATATTATGTATAAAGTATGTATTGTTTCTATGGTTGTAGACATTGAACTTAGTATCGAATGCTTTAGAAAGATCAATAAATGCTGATAGCTGCACCATTATTATAAATGGTATATTTTTTAGATTTGCGAGATATCTGATAAATCGGATGGTAATGTTAGTTGTTCTTTTATGCCGTCAGGTATTGGTTCTAAGATCAATTCAATTACATTGGTTCGTAAGATAATAATAATAAATTACATATGTGTTTTGCAGAAAGCCAGACAGTTTAAATGCTATCTTAACGATAATCTGTATTAAACTGCATTTTGTAGTTTACAGAGGACAATCTTGGTACCTATTTGATATTTCTCTCCTTTGCTTGCTTTTACTTATTCTTCTTCTTTTCATTTTCTTCTTCCTTATATTTCAGCTTCTTTTTAATCTTCACTTATCTTCTTCTTCAATTAGTGTTGTCATTTCTATTTTTCCTACTTCGTCTCTTTCTTTATCATATTAAACATAATTTCTTCCCTTAAAAATGAAATTATTGAATCGATTTTTTTCATATTTTCAAAAAATTAATTGTATTTTTTCCTTATTTTTTTTCATCATTTAAAGGATTAAATAGTCCTCTTTGAGCAATATAAATAAGATTTAATATTATTATGTTTATTTCTCTCAGGTATCTTCTCTCGGGGGTGCTTCAAGGGTGTTACACCAGGAGCGGATCTATGATCAACTCTCCTGGTGTTGTTATGTTCACAATGTGGGGAGGATATTAGCATATTAGTTGGTGGACTTTATTGTTCACCGTATTCTCTTCCGAGGTTATGCCTCTTGGTGTTCTCATTATTAGAGTCATTTGATTCTAGAACCCTCATATATTTTTTTTTTTTTTTCCTTTCACTAACGTCTGTTTGGCTTTTTCTTCTTGTTTCAGACGAATTTGAGGCGGCACATTTCTACGGCAACGCCTCGGCAAAAGACAAGAACTTCTTCAAGGTTCTTCATCAAGAGTATAACTCCATATTAGTAGGAGCGAGGTAAGTCTTACAGCGGAGGGTTAAAATTGTTAAGTTTTTTTTTCTCTTTTTCTAAAGGTTAATCTTGGTAAATTTTCTCTTTTTCCCCACTAGATGTTTTTTTTTTACTGGATTCATTAGCAACAGTTGGTACAGATTTGTGATTACCACAATGTGACTCATTTGATTGGCACATGGCAAAAAAAATCGCTAACAATTAAAATCCAAGACAAGTCGGCACCTTGAGAGAAGAAACTCTAAAAATAAAACCAATTATTGGTTTTTATCTCTCTGTTTTTTACAGCCAGACAGTTCAGACAAAGAGTTCCCTAATGAACTCTGTCATTATTAGTATTACCTGTTACTATTATTGTTAGATTTATTAGGTATATTATTTTACTATTATAATCATTATTCTTCTTCTTCTTCTTTCACTTTGCCTTTTCCCAAATCTACTTGGGGTCGGCGTTGTTTAACCTCATGGTTGAGTTTGGTTGGTTGTGGCACATTTTTTAATGGCTGGATGCCCTTCCTAACGCCAACGATTCTATTTGATTTAATGTCCTGATTAGGACGGGAATTTTACATTCGCTGGAAATCGTATCAGCTACCCACATTAACCTCACCCAGCCTGGGTAGGGCCAAAATTGCCAGCCTCACGTTTCTTATTATTATTTTATTTTTATTTTCTTCTTCTTATTATTTTTTTTCTCATATTGGGTAGGTATATAGGTACCTATTAGGTAGAATTATTATTATTTTATTGTTATTATTATTCTTATTATTTCTATAATTATTATCATTATTATTATTATTATCATCGCTTCTTGACCTCTAATTTAACATCAAAGTCTATTATAATATTGCTTTTACCATAAATTTTTCATTATTCTTACATTTGAAGTAATCTTGAACTTCCAAACTAAATCGATTTTCGAACCAAGGAAACCGAAATAACGAACTAAATACTATACCAAACAAACAACGAAATGAGGGACCTAAATAAATCATAAGCAGGTAGGTAGGTTGGTACTACAAGTAGAAGTACTTTATAAAGTAGTTTAGGTACTTTGTCTGGAGATTTGTTTTCAGGGCCAAATTAATAACCACATCAGACGAATTCAGAAAATATTGATTTCAAGAAACAATACTTCCGATAGCAATCAATACTTTTGCTGGTAGCTTTATAATAAAGACAACAACTAGTAAAACTACTACAATATTATCAAGTCACGCTTCTGATAACCCAGTAAAGCTATACCATATATGTATATTTATACCGTATAAATGTATGTATTGTATACCTACCTACATTGTGTATGTATCGGAAGTAGGACCCTGAATGAGGACGAGGTTAAGTTCAAGGAAGACCAATTTCTGAAGAACATTTTGGATTAAGCTGATTATTATTTTTTTTTCGACAAATACTTGGAATAAATATATTTATTTAGATAAATATAATCATCTTGGAAATGCGGCGAGTGTGTTGGGAACAATGAAGAGGACAGCAGATTATGCGGGAGGTGTTTTATCTATGAGTTAAACGAATTTGTATTTATATATAGGAATAGTTCTATAAATTACCTATCTATCTTAAGAAATAATTATTGTAACTTAATCTTATGATAATAAGTATAAAAAAGATCATCTTCTTCTCTTTTAAGCACAAAGTTTCAGTAGGGTCCTGAGCTCGTTAGCATGTGTTGGTACAGAAAAGGCAAATGGGTTATTTTTTAAAGGATAAAAATCATATTTTTATACTTGGATGTAGTCATATCATACAATGATTTCCTGCAGCATTCTGTGTCTGGATTGCAAGAGACATGTGTTACTACAAAAACACAAAAACGTCTGGTAATCCAGTTAGCGTAGGGATCCGTTGGTTCGAATCCCACCCAGGGCACGAATTTTTCCTCATTAATGTGAGTTTGTGACCACATAATAATAAAAACTCTGAGGGTTAGGTGGTAGAAAATGCTTTGACCATTAACCTTCCACTAAAGAGTATTATTATTATTATTATTATGAACCATGAACTTGTACTTTTATTAACAGTTTTTCTTATTTTATGTGAGGAGTAAATTCATACTTTCTCACATAAACTTTGACGATCAATATTAAATAAGAAAGAAAAAAAAAAAAAAAATCAAAAACTTTCGGACTAGAATTATTATTATTAGGTATTATAAAAGCTTTATTGATTTAACACCTTGTTTAATATAGTTGATAAACTCACCCTTATACTCTTTTCACTTGTTTGTTTGTTTGCATAAAAAATAGGTATAAACAAATCTTTTTCTTCAACCAAAGTTAATGAAGTTGTTAGCCCGCCATCAGCAAATCAACATAAAATTATGTAGCAACTAATTCTGAGCCAAAAGGATAAACTAAATGGATGTAGATGTTATACTCACCCTTATACTCTTTTCACTTTTTTGTTTGTTTGCATAAAAAATAGGTTAGAGGTATAAACAAATCTTTTTCTTCAACCAAAGTTAATGAAGTTGTTAGAACGCTATCAACAAATCAACATAAAATTATGTAGCAACTAATTCTGAGCCGAAAGGATAATCTAAATGGATGTAGATGTTATAGTAAAAGGATTCTTACCGTAAATAAATATGTATACCATATTATACCATATTAACCATACACCATATATATTTTTAAAAAAAATCCTCAGATTTTTTTGTCGTTTGTCGCTTCCGTGTTGTCTGGCGATAGTGAGGCACCTTCGGGCGACCGCAGCGGACTGACAGTCCAGTGACCTTGACTCGAGACCCGGCAGGTCAAAGTCTGCTGGGAATCGCTTCCAATTTAGATGCATTAAGTTGGCAGCCCACCAGAACGGTCAATATTTTTCTAGGTGGGCTGCTAACTTAATATTAAGTTAGCAGCCCACTTAGGAGGTTCCGTATCTCCGGAACCGGACTTGTGCAAAATTAAATAAAAGTTGTGCAAAACTGTGCAAAACTTTGGTAAAGGTTTCATGAAAATCCGTTCTGGGGGGCTGCCAACTTAATGCATCTTTCCAATTTTCAAGGTCCCCGGAGAGAAAATCTTTTGTTTTGCCAGAGACTTGTCGATGGAGGAATTCTGAAATGTCCTCCGGGCAATTATGTGTTTGCACCGGGTAGCCAAGTGCGAGCTGAGCTATAATTTATTATAAGTAGTTTTTCATGCTCTTTTAGGAGATTAATGAGAGTGAGTTATTGCCAAAAATACGTCATGAACTTCTGGTAAAAAATATTATTATTATTTATTACTTCCGTGAGATTTTTGTGTTCGTTTTTGTAAAATAATAATATTTTTTTGCTCCGATTTCAATTTTTTTCATATTTCTGGACGTTTCATAACCTCCTGAGCAACTTTGGTTTTGTGTCGGTCTGTCGGTCAGTCGTTCTGTCGATCCGTCGGTCTGTTAAAAATATTTTGTTGGTTGAAGGCAGGAAAAAATCTTTTAAAGACACCCAGGTCATCCTGACATGGGGTGTGGGATTTCCACCCACTAAAAACACACCTCAAAGGGCTAACCGCACCTGGAACCGAAAAATATCATTACTTCAAGTAGTAAAAATAATTATTATAATAATAATATCTGTTTTGTATAATCTTGTATGACTAGGTATATAAATTGAGCAGTAGTTATATTTTTTCATCTATATTTTTTTGTTTGTTTAATAATTCATGTTTTATTTTTCAAATATAAAATACTTCTCCTAGGGACCGTCCTTCAGGAAGGGAGCCGAGGATGCAAGAAGTGAGCATATAAATATATTAAAAATCGAATTCTGGCGTATCTTCGTTGAAATACTGTACTATAATACGGTCCTTAGTAGCAGACATGAAAGAATATGGGTAACAAATCTGTCCCCTAACTAACTATCTAATATGGCTACCGTTATTTCCTTCAAAAGCATGTGAAAAGTAGCCTAGATCAAAGCATGCAAGAACATTTTTTATTCAAAAACGAACACACTACTTCTGATTTTCAATATTAGAAATTCATCGGAAGTAAAATAATTTTTTACTGTTGTGATTTCCTCTGTGTTAAAACTAACCAAGATGGCCGATTATACGGGACAGGTTTGAGGCATTGCAAGTTCTCCATTTCTTGTTTCTCCATGGTTGCACAATCTCTCAACCAGGTTATCGAGATATAAGTGGATCAATGGAGAGCGTACCGATGTCAACATGAATGTCAACATAGATGTCAGCAACATGCTACCAGACAGCATTCTAAGCAATAATCCAATTATCTTTCTGATCTATTTTGCCTTCACGTGATCAGTAGTGATCACTCTGATGGTAAAAGTAATGATCAGAATAGCTAGGTACTTAGTTACACGTCTGAAGAAAAATAACATGGTAAAAATATTAAAAATACACTGCCAATTTAGGGCACAATACTTCCTCGTGATTGGTTCACATTGTATACAAGTGCTTGATTCCAGCTGTATATATAAGAGGGCCTAAGCCTCATGGTAACCTACCATTGCAAATCCTACTTGATTCCAACTGGATCAGAGGCCCTAAACCTTATGGTAACCATTGCAAATCCTACTTGATTCCAGGTGGATCAGAGGCCCTAAACCTCATAGTAACCTACCATTGCAAATCCTGCTTGATTCCAGCTGAATCAGAAACCTCATGGTAACCTACCATTGCAAATCCTGCTTCATTCCAGCTGGATCAGAGGTGCTAAACCTCATGGTAACCATTGCAAATCCTGCTTGATTTCAGCTGGATCAGAGGCCCTAAGCCTCATGGTAACCTACCATTACAAATCCTACTTGATTCCAGCTGAATCAGAGGTCCTAAACCTCATAGTAACCTATCATTGCAAATCCTGCTTGATTCCAGCTGGATCAGAAATCTCATGGTAACCTACCATTGCAAATCCTACTTGATTCCAGCTGAATCAGAGGTGCTAAACCTCATGGTAACCTACCATTGCAAATCCTACTTGATTCCAACTGAATCAGAGGTCCTAAACCTCATGGTAACCTACCATTGCAAATCCTACTTGATTCCAACTGAATCAGAGGTCCTAAACCTCATGGTAACCTACCATTGCAAATCCTGCTTGATTTCAGCTGAATCAGAGGTGCTAAACCTCATGGTAACCTACCATTGCAAATCCTACTTGATTCCAACTGAATCAGAGGTCCTAAACCTCATGGTAACCTACCATTGCAAATCCTACTTGATTCCAACTGAAATACATTAAATAATAATAATAACTCTTTATTGACAAGAATAATATTGACAAAGGGCGTGATTATTGCTTGAGGCAATCTCTGCAAATCCTACTTGATTCCAGCTGGATCAGAGGTGCATGCCCCCAGTGACCGGTCACCGCTATTGTATTCCTTCTGCACGTATTCGCTATCTATTAGATCAGGTATCTATTGGGTATCTATTAGATCTGGTACATCACGCGACAATTGACACACGGGCACAAAATAAATAACAATAACTTTTTTTTTTACATTATAAAAATGGAGTAATTTCTCCGTGAACTTAACCAAAAAAAAAAAAAAAAAAAAAAAAAAAAAAAAAACAATAGATACTGGGGATAGGAAAAATAAATAATAACATACAGGGTTACACTAGATACTTACTTTACTTTAGTAGCTTGACCTCAGTAGCTTGATTGATAAGGCAGCGGACTTGTAACCTGGAGGTCGGTGGTTTAAGTCCCGGTTACAGCGTAGATTTAGTCAAGCGAGTTTCACTGGTTGTGATATCACGAAAGTGATTAACATAAGTATGGTAATTTTTGTATGGTGCTAAAATCATCATCATAGGGTGGCGTCATCGGGAACGATGGTAGCCAGACAGTCGAGGAATGACTCAGCACTTCTACCACTGTCATTACAAGGAGGCTATAAATTAACAAGGGCCCCCAAAACAAAGCCAATGCTGGTCTACTCCCTGTTTATAGTCCTCCAGCCAGACTGTTGCTAAAAAAAGAAGGGAAAAAAAAAGGATTTCAGTCCACCCTGTATGAAATCGATAGCTCCCAGCTATTAAACTAACTAACCTCCGCAGCACAATGGAGAAAATCAATTATCATTCCAGAATCTAGGACCTAGGATACCACAGTATAGTAGCACAATCGCGCTACAATAGGTAGCGATCAGCTATCTATTCTTGAACCATTGACAGTATCCTGGAATCATACTGGTCTTCTTCTTCTTCTTCTTCTTTTACTCTGTCTTATCCCGCTCAAGCAGGGTCGACGTTGTTCAACCTCATGGTTGAGGTTGATTGGTTTCGGCACCTTTTTTACGACTGGATGATGCCTTTCCTAACGCCAACAATTTTATTTGATTTGACGTCCTGGATTAGGACGGGGGTTTTACCCTCCATTCGCTGGGAATCTTACCAGCTACCCACTATAACCTCACCCAGCCTGGGTAGGGCCCGAGGCCGGAAATACCAGCCTCACATATACGGAGGGAACAGAATTTTCTGTGTGAAAAATGTGCTCCGACCGGGATCGAACTCGGGATCTCTGGACTACGGGCAGTAGTCACAACCGTTACGCCACGGAGGGTGGTCGGAATCATAATGATAAAGCGTTGTATAATAATAATAATAATAATAACAACATTAGTGGAAGGTAACCATCAGGCGAGGTTAATGCTCAAACAATTTTCTACCATCTATATAACCCTTGGAGGCTTATTATTATGTGGTCACAAACTCAAACTAATGAGGAAAAATTCATGCACGGGGTGGGATTCGAACCAACGGATCCCTACACTACCTGGATTACCAGATTAGCACGTTAACCACTTGACTACCAGTGCACTTACATTACTTATACACTGGACACGGAAGGAGCCCAGAACATATATAGCTTCTGGGCATCCAAAGAGTTCCCATATCTATCCTTCCTTCCACTATGACCTAACAGCCTAACACACATAGACACGGAAAGCATGTGAGTATAAGTACTCACCTAAGTGGAACCAATGACACAATAGCAGCAATGCTAATAAATTTTAAATCGATTGCCAGTAGCAGTTCTTTGACCAACTGGAATCTCCTGACATAAGAGGAGCCATAGGTCCGCTGTATGTTGAACTACCTAAACGTCACCGGGAAGGGTCAAGTGGTTCGACTCCTGAACCGCAGGTCGCGGGTTCCATTTGTACTTGGTTAGGTATTCGTATGAGCGCACGAATAGCTCAGTGGTTAAGCACTCGCTTGCCATGCGGAAGGTCCCGGGTTCGAACCCCCGCGCCGACAAAAATTTGTATTCAATTTTTTTTTCCGGTGCGATCGTGTTGACCCAGCACCTAAATGGGAAGTATTATTATTATTATTTTACACTTTATTAGATATAAATGGACATAATGTACAATGTAAATAATTATTTAAACAATGTCCTAACTAAATGGCGGGGTCGGAAGTGCCAGTCGTTGCTTTCACCTGAATGTTCATTATGGTTATAAAAGAAAATCATTTAATTTCTACATATAAGCAAAGAATCTCTAGTTAACACCCCGATTAGCGTTTAACTATGATCCACTAGAGGACTAGGGCTTCAGTCTATTATTTGACTTTAATTTAAAATCATTGATTAGTTATGGACATGACATGTAATTTAGTTTATCAATTCAACACGGTTAAGACCTATCATTATTTTGTTTAAATCAAGAGTATGTATTAATTTATTTGTGGTGAAGCACAAGGCCTCTTCACAATTTTTGTGGGTAGCGCAGCATTACTAAGAGCTTCCTTCACATTTCGAATTATTCTATTACATTAATTTCTTTTTACTCTGGTAGTACCGCCACTGGTCGTTACTCATACAAATAACTACTCATTTTTCCTCACGAGTTATGAGTGGACCCCGAACATCCAAGTACAGAGCGGAAAAAATCCTACCCCGCTGGGAATCGAACCCAGGTCACCATGTGTGCAATGCCTAGCGCGCTAACTCATTCTGCCACGGTGACTACTGATTTCTCCATTAGAAAATCAGTTCTCCATTAAAGGCTTGAAGGATCTCTAGTTAACACTATGATTAGCGTTTAACTATGATGCACAAGAGGACTAGGGCTTCAGTCTATTATTTGACTTTAATTTAAAATCATCGATTAGTTATGGACATGGCATATAATTTAGTTTATCAATCCAATACGGTTAAAACCTATCATTACTTTGTTTAAATCAAGAGTACATCACTTTAATACACCGTTATTTTGAACGAAGAAAAAAAAAATAAAGAAAAAAAAAAACAGAACTTTCGTTTTCGACATTTTTACTAATGGAAATTTTTTAATGGTATTTCAATGAAGCTAAAAAACACGCTGTTAGTTATTTATATAGACAAATAAATCCTTAATCCTTAATAAGTCCTTAATCAAAATATCACGGTATAAGAAAGGGATGGCCTATTGACTGTATTGTACTCGGTTTTAATTTGACACGCTTTGGGTTTTTGATGGAAAACCGTTCCAGAGTAATTCAGAGATAACTTACCACGTTTTTCCATGGTGTGACGGTCGAGACTACTGCCCATAGTCTAGAGGTCCCCAAGTTCGATCCCCGGTTGGGGCAGACTTTTCGAAGAAAATTCTTGAACCACCGACCTCCAGGTTACAAGTCCGCCGCCTTATCGATCAACCTACTGAGGTCGGTTTTTTTATATTAAAAATCATACTTTTGAAATCGTTTTGTGTTTGTTTTTGTAAATAAAAAAATGCTGCGATTTCATTTTTTTTTTTTTTTTCTGGACGTTTCATAACTTCCGTAGCAACTTTTTTGTAACCAGATTAATTCATTTGATGACTGCGTTTCCTCAAAATTTCTCAACTAAAACCAAATCTCAGAACTACCGATGCGTCGCTAGATCGATCTCGATAGTCAACCATTCCGTGGAACCATGATATTAACCACCTCGTTTGGTGGTTCTTCTCTTCATGTTTTCCTGATTTCCTGTTTATCAGAGTGTGGAAAAGTGTCACGGTTGTATGGTTGATTAATTATAGGAACCACCCAGATTTTTGTTTTGTGTGTGTCTGGAAATAGGTGATGCCTAATGTATGTATGCTCTGATGATTAACAATGTTATGTGTGATTATTATTATTACATATTATTAAACTCTTTATTAGAAGAGCATACATATATACAAATAAATAATGGTAAAAATTAAAAACAAACAAATAATGGTAAAAATGAAAATACAAAATTCACAATATAAGCCAAGCCAAGAACCAAGCCAATGCTGGTCTACTCCCTGTTTATAGTACCCCAGCCAGACTGCTGCTCTACTCCCTTTTTATAGTACCCCAGCCAGACTGCTGGTGTACTTCCTATTTATAGTCCCCCAGCCAGCCTATTTAAAGAATAAACTATTCAATGGTTTGTCAGAAGAAAAAAAAACATACATAGTTAGGATAGCTAGCAAAGAATTCTCATGTTCACTGTTTTTTAAAAATAAATAAATAATAAAAATAAAAAAATGTGTTTCTTTATGTTATTATATCAAAATTTTATTGAGTAGCGCAGTATTATAGGACTTTACCGTATATTTAATATCCCAATATCTTAATTTGGCTATAATTCCGTCACTTGTCGCTGCTAACATTAAAGAGCTAATCATTCTTCAGAAAAAATTCTGCCCCGCTGGGGATCGAACCCAGGTCACCGTGCGTGCAATGCCCAGCGCGCTAACTCACTCGGCCACGGTGTCTACTTAAATAAATAAACAATAAAATTAACCCTACAATTCCCTCTGTCCCCAGGAACACACTGTACAACATTTCCGTTCACAATCTGAGCGTGGTGACGTCACAGCAGATATTCTGGCCCCCGTTGACCCCCCACAAGGACCTCTGTCATCTCAAGGGCAAATCGGAAGACGACTGTCAGAACTACATCAGGGTGGCGGCCAGGACTGACGACAGCGCTCTCTTGGTTTGCGGCACAAATGCGTACCGGCCCTCGTGTAAAAAATTCGTCAATCAGGTGAGCGTTTCTCTCCAGCTTCAGAGAATTAGGAAGACGAGTGACATTGATTATTATCATTATAATTATAATGATAATAATAAAGCCTGTGTCTTCTTTGTAATTTTAACTGTAATAACGCCTCTGTCTTCTTTGTAATTTAACTGTAATAACACCTATTTCTTCCTTGTAATTTAACTGTAATAACACCTATGTCTTCTTTGTAATTTTAACTGTAATAACGCCTCTGTCTACTTTGTAATTTTAACTGTTATAACGCATGTGTCTTCTTTGTAATTTTAACTGTAATAACGCCTCTGTCTTCTTTGTAATTTTAACTGTAATAACACCTATGGTCTGTGCCAGTTGCTCAGTGGTAAAGGCGGCACTCTGTGAATCCATAGATTCCAGGGGTCGCGGGTTCGAAACCCAGCCGGGACAAGACAAGTTATCCTCCCATTTGGGATTTTTACCGCATAATAATGCGTCTTGGGCGTACTGCTGGAATAATGGGACTTAACAGTCCTAATCGGGCAGTATAAATAAGGCGATATTATTATTATTCTATGTCTTCTTTTTAATTTTAACTGTAATAACGCCTCTATGTCTTCTTATCTTGCACGTTCTAGAATAAGATCACCCCTATCAACTTGCATGCGCATGCGCTTTCCAATAATTCCAGTGGCGGTCGGCGAGATTTCGGTCTTTATTTTAGCGAGGTAGGTAGTTTTTTTTTCTCATTATTTCTTTTCAAAAAAAAAAAAATATATATCGTCGATTTTATTAACCCCTTCACACCCCCGTCCCCATTTCAGATAATATACGTACACATTGGAGTACATCTAGAACTTAGAATCAATTACCTACAATCACTAATGCTTTATTTAGTTTTTACAAATAGAAAACTTCGTCCATTTTGTTATCGTCGGGGATAGACCCCATAATGCTCACAGCATTCCCTTTTTGAATTGCCAGACTCAATCTTTAATTAAGGAATTTGGCGGCTCGCTTCTTTCCAGAAATACACTCCAGTTGAATCCCAATCTCTTTTATCCACTCTATAGCTTCTTTACACCATGGGCCCATGGTCTCTGTGGCGAACATTTTGACGATGTTTTTGATTAGATAAGTATTTCTCCGCCGATATTAACCCTTTCACGCCCCCCCGTCCCGATTTCAGGAAGGCGAGCTCGTCCCTCAGGACAGTGAAATCGAGGGCCCCGGCCGCTGCCCCTTTTCCCCCACCCACAACTCCACGGCCCTCTACACCGATGGCCACCTCTACACGGCCACAGTGGCAGACTTCTCGGGCGGGGAGCCTCTCATCTATCGGGAGCCACAGCGGACAGAGCGATCGGATTTGAAACAGCTTAATGGTGAGTGTGCCTCTCTTTTGGTTTGTTTTTGTTGTCAATAATGAAGAGAAGGAAAAGGGTTAATGTTAAAATAAAATTCAAACATGGTAAAACGGTAAAACACATAATAGATTATCTACAAAAAAAGAAGTATTTTCGGCCATGCCTCTCAACCTGGGTGCCACGCATCTATCGGGAGCCACAAAGGACGGAGCGCTCGGATTTCAAACAGCTCAATGGTGAGTGTGCTTCTCTTTTTTGTTTGTAATAATGAAGAGAAGGAAAAGGGTTAATGTTAAATAAAATTCAAACACGGATTGGAAAAGGGTTAATGTTAAATAAAATTTTCGGATTGGTCGGGTTTGAAACAGCTCAATGGTGAGAGTGCTTCTCTTCTTCGCTGTCAATAATGAAGAGAAGGAAAAGGGTTAATGTTAAGGAAATAATTAAATTTTAAAAAAATACTTCTTTCTCTAGAAGTATTCCTTAGAGAGAGAGCCACAAAAATTGTAAAAAAAAACTAAAATAAATATATATTATTATTACAAGCACGGATCGGTCTGGTATGAAACAGCTCAATGGTGAGTGTGTTTCTCTTCTTTGCTGTCAATAATGAAGAGAAGGAAAAGGGTTAATGTTAAATAAAATTCAAAAACAGATCGGTCGGGTTTAAAACAACTAAATCATAAGTGTTGTCAATGATGAAGAGAAGGAAAAGGGTTAATAACCAGGAAAAGGGTTAATGTTAAAATAAAATTCAAACACGGATCGCTCGGATTTGAAACAGCTCAATGGTGAGTGTTGCTCTTTTTTTTTGCTGTCAATAATGAAGAGAAGGAAAAGGGTTAATGTTAAATAAATTTCGGTCGGATTTGAAACAGCTCAATGGTGAGTGAGCTTCTCTTTTTTTGCTATCAATAATGAAGAGAAGGAAAAGGGTTAATGTATTCCTAAAATGTAAAAAAATAAAATAAAATTTTATGGCTGTATGGAATGGCCTTGCCAACCAATGCCAAAAAAAAAAAAAAAAAAAAGGTTAATGTTAAATAAAATTCAAACATGGATCTGTCGGGTTTGAAACAGCTCAATGGTGAGTGTGCTTCTCTTCTTTTTTTTTTGTCAATAATGAGAACAGGGTTGGGGCTTCTCTTTAATAATGAAGAGAAGGAAAAGGGTTAATGTTAAATAAAATTCAAACACGGATTGGAAAAGGGTTAATGTTAAATAAAATTCAAACACGGATCGAAAAGGGTTGATGTTAAATAAAATTCAAACACGGATCGCTCGGATTTGAAACAGCTCAATGGTGAGTGTGCCTCTCATTTTTTGTTGTCAATAATGAAGAGAAGTTAAAGGGTTAATGGCCACCTCTACACGGCCACAGTGGCGGACTTCTCGGGCGGGGAGCCACTCATCTATCGGGAGCCACAGCGGACGGAGCGCTCGGACTTGAAACAGCTCAATGGTGAGTGTGATTCTCTTTTGGTTTGTTTTTGTTGTCAATAATGAAGAGAAGGAAAAGGGTTAATGTTAAATAAATTTCGGTCGAATTTGCAACAGCTCAATGGTGAGTGTGATTCTCTTCTTTTTTGTTATCATGTTATCAATAATGAAGAGAAAAAAAGGGTTCATGTTAAGGAAAAGGGTTATTGTTTTAAAAAAAAAAAAAAAAAATCAAAAGGAATACTTCTCTCCTTAGAAGTATAAAAAAATCAAAAGGATTACTTCTGGTTTGAAACAGCTAAATTGTGAGTGTGTTTCTCTATTTTGTTGTCAATAGTGAAGAGAAGGAAAAGGGTTAATGTTAAGGAAAAGGGTTAATTTAAAATAAAATTCGGTCGCGTTTGAAATAGCTCAATGGTGAGTGTGATTCTCTTTTTTGCTGTCAATAATGAAGAGAAGGAAAAGGGTTGATGTTAAATAAAATTCAAACATGGATCGGTCGGGTTTGAAACAGCTCAATGGTGAGTGTGCCTCTCATTTTTGCTGTCAATAATGAAGAGAAGGAAGAGGGTTAATGTTAAATGAAATTCAAACACGGATCGGTTGGATTTGAAACAGCTAGTGAGAGTGATTCTCTTTTTTGCAGTAAACAATGAAAAGAGGGAAGATTAAAACTCTTTCCTCTTTGGAAAAACTAAATCGTGAGTGTGTTTCTCTTTTTTGCTGTCAATAATGAAGAGAAGGAAAAGCGTTAATGTTAAGAAAATGGTTGATGTTAAAAAAAAATCAAACACGGATCGGTCGGGTTTAAAACAGCTAAATGTTTTATAGTAAAGGTTATATTATTGTGTATCTCTCTCTCTCCCCCCCAGACCCCAACTTCGTGAGTTCCATGTCCTACCAGAACTATGTCCTGTTCTTCTTCCGGGAACCGGCCGTCGAGTTCATCAACTGTGGCAAGGTGAGTATTTCCGGCCATGCCTCTCAATTTGGGCCATAATAGGTTATCTACAGAAAAAGAAGTCTTTTCGACCATGCCTCTCAACCTGGGCCATAATAGATTATCTACAGAAAAAGAAGACTATCTACTTTTTTTTTTTTTTTTTTTTTTTTTTTAAAAAAAAAGGAGATATTTTTGATAAAAAAGTGAATATCACATATACTCGTATATACAATAATTCGCCGCTAGAAAGTCAAAGAGGCGTAAGTGATTTCTTACTATCTTCACAAGGGTGTAGAAATCACATACTACTTTCACAGACTACTTTCCTTCAGTATTTATCATACCAATTTATCTATTGTCTACTTCCAGGCGGTCTACTCGAGAGTAGCCCGGGTCTGTAAGTCAGACAAAGGACTACCTTCCTTCAGTATTCATTATACTAATTTTATTTATCTATTGTCTACTTCCGTGCGGTCTACTCGAGAGTAGCCCGGGTCTGCAAGTCAGACAAGGGAGTCCCCACATATTCCGTGGACTACTTTCCTTCAGTATATTTATCATACTAATTTATCTTTTATTGTCTTTTTCTATATATCTTTATTATATATTTATGTATCTTAACTATATTTATATCAAATAAACATGGGTTTACCCCGTTAATTTATGAAAATTAAAAATTAAATTAAATTATCTATGGTCTACTTTCAGGCGGTCTACTCGAGAGTAGCCCGGGTCTGTAAGTCAGACAAGGGAGGTCCCCACATATTCCGGGACCGGTGGACCACCTTTCTCAAGTCTAGACTCAACTGTTCTGTGCCGGGCGACTACCCGTTCTATTTCGATGAGATCCGTAAGTACAAATTTAATATGATATATAAATATTATAAATGTATAATATATACTGGGGGGTCTGGCTGGGGGACTATAAACAGGGAGAGTTACCCTCCCATTTGGGATTTTGACCATATAATAATACTTCTTGGGCTTTCTGCTGGAATAATGGGACTCATTAGTCCAAATCGGACAGACTACCGTCAAGCTCAGAAAGATTCTATTATCAAAATATAAATGTCATAGCAAACATGTGGACATCAAGACCTTTCATTCAATACCCCACTCGATGGATTTAATTAAAAAATATCAACCGCCCCTTTTCTCGGGCCCCTTCTTCGACTTTTTTATAAGACCATTTATTAATCTCGCCACCAACATCTTGTTATGTCTGAGTTCATATCACCAATATTATATTAAAGGGAATAATTAATTAATATATTAAAGGGAAACAATTAATTGTACAAACAGATTTTATTTTTTTATTTGAAATTGTACATTATAGAAACGGAAAAGGGGAGCAAAGTTGGAAAAGTAATAGGAGGCAAATATTTGACAGTGACTGAAATAAAATATCCGGCCACATAGTAAACCAACACTACACATCTGATTGTGTATCTGTGTATTGTGTATATGGTTTGCCGTGGGCATTCAGCGGGGAAACCGTGCGAGTGTATTAGGCTCTTTACATTCCACTGAGCCCATAGAAGAATGTTTTTCTATTTGTAAGAAGTTGAGTTTTATTAAATAAAAATATAATTAACTTATACGTTAATTATATTTTTACTTATATAAAAAAATACTTATACTTATATAAAAAAAGTACAAGAGTACTTACTTAAGAGGAGGTAGATGATGTGACATAGTATGAAAATATGAATAAAAACAATTATTATTATTATTATTTGATTTCCACAGAGGCCACGAGCGAGATCATACAGGGTGAATACGGAGACTCCCAGTACGACGAGCTCATATACGGGGTGTTCAATACGCCGCAGAACTCCATCGGCGGGTCCGCCATCTGCGCCTTCAGCATTCGACAGCTGATGGCGACTTTCGACGGCGCGTTCAAAGAGCAGGACGGCATGAACGCCAACTGGCTGCCTGTCCCGCACAGCAAGGTAAATAAAATACCCAATTTTTTTTTTAAATTTACGGATTGCGAATCCATTTTTATAACACGCGGACCTACTTAAACTATAAACTAAATTATTACATAACGAAAAATAAACCTATCTATTTCAACAGGAGTTATATATATATATA
Organism: Bactericera cockerelli; assembly: GCA_024516035.1. Taxonomy (NCBI): domain Eukaryota; kingdom Metazoa; phylum Arthropoda; class Insecta; order Hemiptera; family Triozidae; genus Bactericera; species Bactericera cockerelli. The sequence continues at coordinate 14,492,541 of CM044966.1, forward strand.
TTTTTTTTCATTTTTTTCATTCAAGGTTAATACCCACTTCAAGGTAAATACCCAAGTCAAGATAAAAATTCCAAAAAAGTACAACAGTAACCTATAAAGGAACACGCAAAAGAAAGAAACATGTATTGATAATAAACATTATTATTATTATTATAAAAAGGTAAACCCCACTTCAAGGTTCACATAAGGGAAGAACTTTTTTGGTAACTTTCAGATTTTCCAGAATATTTAATGGTAATGGTTCTTAAAAGGCAGTTGTTTTTACGGAAAGAGTCCAATAAACATGTAACAAAATACAAAAGTTAAAAATAAAATACAAAATATTTATTATATTAACCCATCACATCACGTGATATTATTACAATATTTCTTTCGAGGGAAGGGAAAAATTTGCTTTTTCAAATGAAGTTTGGTTCGTTTAACCTCCGAAAGGATTTTTACCCTCTAAAAAACTCCTCCTGATCCTTATTTTGATGGCCCTGGAACCTTTTTTGTAACATTACTTCAGGGCATTATTATTATTATTTTTATTTTTGGCATTGGGCAAAAACAACCCATACAGCCATTTTCTTTAATATTTCAAAGATATAAGAGGGCAGTATTACTATATTAACCCAACATGTCCGGAGATATTATTGAATTAACCCATTATGTCCTCTTCTCAGGTGCCAGAACCCAGGCCGGGTCCCTGCGTGAATGACTCACGCACTCTACCGGACTCAACTGTGAACTTTGTCAAGACTCACTCCCTCATGAACGATGCGGTGCCTTCTTACTTTTCCCACCCTGTTTCCATCAAGGTAAATAGGAGGACTTTTTTTTACCATAGGTTTTTTACATTTACATATATACTATTATTATAGTAAGCTTTATTAGGTAGAACAGAAATATATACAAATATGTAGTAAAATAGAATGAAATTATAAAGAAAAACAATAAGATTAAGCAAAGATACAGGATAAAAAAAAAGAGAATGAAGTTACTGTCCTACCTAAAGGGCGGGGTTATTGCCTTTGGTAATCTCTTCCACCCAAACCTTAATAACACTAGTGGTTCTGTGAACTGTAAACCTCACACAGATTCAACTATCGCATTATAAAATGTTGTTGAATCAAGCATGAGGACATCGAGACCTTTCATTCAATACCCCACTCGATAGGTAATCCGTAATTTTGGAATTACAATTTTCTTAATTTTATTTTTTCCTTTTTTCTTTTAAGGAATGGATTTGTGGACTTTTTCCATGTTACAAAATAAATCATGGTGAATCGGAATATGAATTCACTCAATTTCGAAAAAATTGGAGTTGCGACTCTTTAACTCTAGGGTACAGATATATTTTTGTCTTACCAAATAAAGCATAATATAATAATTATAATAATCTCTGTTGTACAGGTGTCTTGGACTAGCAAGTACAGTGCCATAGCGGTGGACCCTCAAGTGAGATCCCTCTCTGGAGAAACTTACGATGTGCTCTTTGTGGGAACTGGTAAGTTTAGCTGCGTTTTTCTTTTGGATTAAAAAAAAATTCAGGTTCATTTTTTTTTCAATTATTTCCATTTTCTTCCAAGTTTAGCTTCCCCACCATTCGTGATAAAAAAAAATACGTTTCGGTAATTTTAAAGATGATCAATGGAAAATTTAAAACAAACCAGGAATAAAGAAATGGACGCAAGCATTTTATAAATCCATTCTGGTTAACCAAACTGGAAGAACATTTCTCCTCCTTTCGTTTTTTCCAAAAGAAAAATGACTTTCTTCCAATTCGTCCATTTTTTTCCATTTGAATACACTTTGGTTAGAAAGAAAAATACGACTTCTGTCTTGCTTGGTCTTCAATTTTTAATGGTTTGTTGTTACTGACTTACTATAAAGGACCGACCTCAGTAGCTTAATCGATGAGGCGGCGGACTTGTAATCTGGAGGTCGGTGGTTCAAGTCCCAAGTAAAGCATAATGTTAGTAAAGCGAAAATGCTTTTTGTACCTACAATATTATCATTATTATTCAACACTTTATTAGATTAAATGGACATAATATGTACAGTACAAATTATTATTATTATTATAACAATGAAAAAATGGAAACAATAGGTATATACAATAATAATAAAAAAGAATAGAAAAATATGTAGAAACATGTGTCCAAACTAAAGTGTGGGGTTATTGCTTATGGCAATCTCTTCCACCCAGCCCTTAAAACATGTTTAAGTATAAGTAGTGCTTTATTTAGACTGTCAGCGCAAGACAGGTAGTCCCATTATGCCAACAGTTTAATGTAATCTTAAACTGTTGGCATAATGGGACTATGTTAATGTAAAGTTTAATGTATAATCTTATTCTTGTGTTTGTTTCTTCAGAGGACGGCAAAGTCGCGAAGATCGTCAACATAATCACCGGTGGCGAGGGATCGGTGTCCAAACCTCTGCTGGTGGAAGAACTCCAAGTGTTGCCACCCGGTACACCGGTGACCAGTTTGTCCATCGTGCGCACCGCTTCCTACTCGCACGCGAAACTCGTCGTGGTGAGCAACCGCGAGATCACCACCACCTCGCTCCACCGGTGCAAGCAGTTCCGGACCTGTGGGTGAGTGGTTGCGACCTCGACGCGTGGATCGGAGTTCCTGAGTTCGATCCCGGGTTGGGCGGAATTTTTAACAATTTTTTTTTTTTTTGAAGTATATAAGGATTCTCATAAAAACTTATAATTATACACAACTCTTGGTAAAATAACTCGCTAGTGGCTTATAAAGAAAAGTCCAAGTCCTCATTATGGTTGATCGCACATAGAAATATGTGGTTCAGGACGAGCCAACTTTGAAATAAAGTTGGATGGAGACCATCACTCACCCCTCCAGCTGTAGCCAAGCTGGCTAAAACAACAACAACATATACTTACCTGTATACATTTCCTCCCCCATATACTTACCTACTATATATTTCCTCCCCCAGCGACTGCCTCTACCTGCAGGACCCCTACTGCGCCTGGGACCTGAATACATACAATACATACATCTATGTATTTACTTACCTTCATATATTTTGTCTCCTATTTATTTAGTTATTTACGAGTATTTATGTATCTATACAGGGTGGGGCAAAAGTCTGGAAACCCCTGAATAACTTTCGAATGGCTTATCCGGTAAAATTAAATTTTTGTACGGTAAACCAGGGTAATAAGACCTTCTTTTAGAGTTGGGCCGATTTTTGTTACCGGCCCCCATGTCGGGGCCAGGGGGGCCAACTTCATTTTTTTAAATACGAACCCCCACTTTGCGACACATTTTTGGAAATGTCTTCAAATAAGAAATACATTGGTGCAAATTTTATTTTTTTTATTATTAACAGTTTACAAATGGCGTCCATATTTGTGTATGCAGTGTAAAAGTCTGGAAACCCCTGAATAACTTTCGAATGGCTTATTTGGTAAAATTAAAATTTTATACGGTAAACCAAAGTAATAAGACCTTCTTTTAGAGTTGGGCCGATTTTTGCTATCGGCCCCCATGTCGGGGCCAAGGGGGCCAACTTCATTTTTTTAAATACGAACCCCCCACTTTGCGACACATTTTTGGAAATGTCTTCAAATATCAAATACTTTGGTACAAGTTTTATTTTTTTAGTGTTAACTGTTTGCAAATGGCGTCCATATTTGTGTATGCAGTGAACTAAAGTCTGGAAACCCCTGAATAACTTTCGACTGGCTTATCTGGTAAAATTAAAATTTTATACGGTAAACCAAAGTAATAAGACCTTCTTTTAGAGTTGGGCCGATTTTTGCTATCGGCCCCCATGTCGGGGCCAAATATGGACGCCATACACAAATATGGACGCCATTTGCAAACAGTTAACATTAAAAAAATAAAATTTGCACCAAAGTATTTGATATTTGAAGACATTTCCAAAAATGTGTCGCAAGGTGGGGGTTCGTATTTAAAAAAATGAAGTTGGCCCCCTTGGCCCCGACATGGAGGCCGATAGCAAAAATCGGCCCAACTCTAAAAGAAGGTCTTATTACTTTGGTTTACCGTATAAAATTTTAATTTTACCAAATAAGCCATTCGAAAGTTATTCAGGGGTTTCCAGACTTTACACTGCATACACAAATATGGACGCCATTTGTAAACTGTTAATAATAAAAAAAATAAAATTTGCACCGATGTATTTCTTATTTGAAGACATTTCCAAAAATGTGTCGCAAGGTGGGGGTTCGTATTTAAAAAAATGAAGTTGGCCCCCCTGGCCCCGACATGGGGGCTGGTAACAAAAATCGGTCCAACTCTAAAAGAAGGTCTTATTACCCTGGTTTACCGTACAAAAATTTAATTTTACCGGATAAGCCATTCGAAAGTTATTCAGGGGTTTCCAGACTTTTGCCCCACCCTGTATATTCATCTATTTATTTATGTATTTATTTATTTATTTTTTAAATTTTTTTTTTATTTTTTTTATTTTTTTGATTTATTTACGTTCCCCATATACTTACCTACTATATATTTCCTCCCCCAGCGACTGCCTCTACCTGCAGGACCCCTACTGCGCCTGGGACCTGAATACATACAATACATACATCTATGTATTCACTTACCTTCATTTATATTTTGTCCCCTATTTATTTATTTAGTTATTTATTTATATATCTATATATTTATCTATCTATTTATTTATGTATTTATTTTTTAATAATTAATTAATTAATTTTTTTTTATTATTATTATTAATTAATTAATTGATTTTTTTATTAATTAATTAATTTATTTATTTATTTTATTTTTTATTATTAATTAATTATTTTTTTTATTATTAATTAATTAATTTTTTTATTATTAATTAATTAATTAATTTTTTTATATTATTATTAATTAATTATTTTTTTTATATTATTATTAATTAATTAATTTTTTTATATTATTATTAATTAATTAATTAATTTATTAATTTATTTATTTCCTCCCCCAGCGACTGCCTCTACCTACAGGACCCCTACTGCGCCTGGGACCTGAAGCTGCGCCGCTGCGTCCCCTATCAGGAGCGCAGCCTCCTCAGCCAGTCGCAGTTCCTGCAGAATGTCCTCGGCCTCCTCCCCGGAGGCGGTGGTGGCAAGCCCGGCACGTCCTGCCCCCGCCTCCCCCAGGAGGACGAGCTGACGGAGGTGGAGGAGACGAACGAAGTTCTGGGTGAGCTAATGTAACGATACTTACTTTTTTACTTTTCCGTGGCTGCGGCCTCAACGACAATATGCCTGTTCTATGAGCTGAAACCATGTTCTTCTATCTTTAGCAATCTCTTCCCATTCGTTTGGATGAATTCCTAGATCTCTTCTACATCCTTCTGTATATTGTCAATCCAACGTGTTCTAGGTCTTCCCCTTGATCGGTGTCCTTCAAATCTTTCTAGGAATGATGTTTTTGTCAAAGAGTCATTGTTCATCCTTGATACATGTCCTGCCCAATTAAGTCTGCGTTTTTTAAATACTTGAATAATGTTTGGATGAGGATATTTTTCATCCAATTCTATATTCTTCAATATTCTCCATGCTTTAAATTGGTCATCAATTTAAAGAGCTAATATAACAATAATTTCAGACAAACGAAGTTCTGGGTGAGCTAATGTAACAATGATATCAGACAAACGTTCTGGGTGAGCTAATGTAACAATAATATCAGACAAACGAAGTTCTGGGTGAGCTAATGTAACAATAATATCCTCCGTGGCTCAGTGGTTAAGAGCAATGGTTGCTGACCCAGAGGTTGCGGGTTCGAATCCCGGCCGAAGCGGAAAATTCCGACAACTTTAATTAGCTCATTCTAAACCAACTAATTATCTTCTTTGCTCTCAACCATCTCGAGATGGTTTGCTCTGGGCTTTTTCTTCATAAGCCATTAAACCCTTTAAAACTACAACCTAGATAGGATCGGCTGGATTTAAAAAAATGCCAATGTCTTCTTTTTTTTAATTTGGGTTTAACGTCACTTTCAAATGCATGGTCATACTGGTTATATCACGACGGGGCTGTTACCCTCCATTAGCAAGAAACTCACAAACCTGCTACCCGCATTAATCTCACCCAGCCTAGATTGGCCCGAAATGCCAGCACCACAAAGTCTTCTCCTCGCTGGATGTTGCTTAACTTCGGTGATCCTACGAGAACCGGTGCATTCAACGCGCCATCGACGCTGGCTTAAAAAATCCATGTCTTCTAAACACCGCTTGGATCATTATTATTTTTAAATAAAACCGATTTCCAAAATCTGTAAGCTAGATCGCACGCGTTCAATTTATGTCCCTTATTTATGTTACTTATTTATGTCACTACCTATTTATGCCCTATTCACTCATTCGTTTGCTTCCCCCTCCAGATAACCACATTGAGGATGAAGGTAGCGACGCGGTCATCAAGGAGTGTGCTCACGTCAAGTGCCCAGCCTGTGTGGAGCAGTGTGCAGGTAACTATGCATGCCTTTCACTGTGTCACTTCTACTCACATATTGTCCTTTCCGAAAACTATTTAGGGCCAATTCTAAAACAGTTAAAGTTAAGTTATCATACAGCCGAACCTGGATGTGATATAAGAGTAGAAGAGAATCCTGAATATAGGAGAAAGATTTCCAGTTCATATTTTCTTTCATAAAAGGGAAAATTACCTCTTTATAAGAAAGATGTGGATACAAGAGTTCTCTTATGAAGAAGTTATTTTTCCTTATAGAGAGGTTAAATATACTTGGAAATTGTTCACTTATGTCCAGGTTCGACGGCAATACTCTTTAGTGAAATGTAACTAGTCACAATAGATCTAATAGAGGTGGGTATGATTAATGGTGCTTACTATTGTTATACTATCTTCCACTATTATTTCCTTTTCTTCTTTTCTATTATCTTTACTCTCTAATTGTTATTTTATTTTCATTGTATTTATACTCAAATAAATAAAGAGCTAGGTGCTCTGTTAAACTGTTGGCATAATGGGACTACCTGTCTTGCGCTGACAGTTTAAATAAAGCACTACTTTTTTTTCATTATTTATTTAACATTCACAATATTTCATCAACAAAATCGTTCATAATTAATATTTTAACAACCCTTTCAGCATAATACTTATACTTCTCTTGTGGAACTCCAACTAGTTTATAATAATAAAGGTAACCACTAGGCGAGTTCGAGACGAGGTTAACAGGCGCGGCCGGTGGGGAAATGTTTTGGGGGTGCTGCATACCGGACTAAAATAGGATTAATATAGTCGCTCTTTCAGTATCTAAATAATTTTAACTTTGTTTACCATGCCCATTATAATAATTATGCATTAATTATTCTAGAAATGTGTGATAATTTTTACTGTGTACGACTTGAGAAAACCCTCTCTTTTTTATTTTTCGTCTGGGGGTGTTGGGGCTCCGCAGTTCCTTAGCACCGGCCGCGCCTAGAAGCTAATTATATACTCGGAAGTTTTTTTTTTTTTTTTTTGTAGTACTGTCTACACACACCAAATTGAAAATCATTTTGGCATGCAATAACTGACAAAGGGTAGATATTAAATTTTGTTTTGTGGTGGTAGATATTAAATTCTACAGAAATAATGGTGGTTTTTCTACTTTTTCATTGTATAGAGGCATTGCTAATGCAATGGGAAGTAATAACACAACCCTGCTCTCATTTCAGAGTCGATAGCCGAGCAAGCCTCCCAGCAGGACAAGATAGTGATCTACACCGGGAACACCCTCGGGCTCACCGTGCTGACTTCCGTCCTGCTGACTCTGCTGATCGGGTTCTCGGCCGGCTATCTCTGCTCCCGCTACGTGAGGCGGGACAGGTACACGAACATGATGCCCTTTCAGGCGCATCAGCAGCTTAATAGGTAAGCGCTGCCTGAACTAAGCGCTTCCTTAACACTTTGAGCCCATGAATACCATATATGACTCTCAGCTGACATTTCACAAAGGACATGAGTACCATATATGACCCTCACCCGAATTTTGACTGTGTATGGTATTCACTCTGTATGGTATTCACGACCTCCTTACTTTGAAGTTAAAACATTAAGTATAAAAGGTACAGCTGAAAAACGTAAATTTATCGAATTTTCTCGACAAAATGCACAATATTATTTTACAATAAAAAAACTTTGGTACGAAGGGTGCAAAACGCATATTTTGCCTCGGTCCCTCGTGCTCACTCGCCGATCCCAGCTCTGGGGCTCAATGTGTTAAGAAACAGATAGATATAGGGTACACTGGTACATGGACAAATTCTTCGATGGTGAAAAAAAAAATCTGCCATAATTTTCGACACTTCTCTTTCAACCCTCATGAAATTTTACACTAAGAAAATACAAAGATAAGCGATCTCTGAGTCGATAGTATTTATTTTTTTAAATTTCTCCGTGTGAAATGTTTGAAGAAAAAAGTGTCGAAAATGACGGTCACTTTTTTTCGCTGTACATAATAATATGGTACGGTATTACATATTGTGTAATACAGATATTTAAATATTTTCAAAATTATTGAATTAGATCAGAAACCTAACCACTCCCCCTCTTTCGCTCTCCCCACAGACTAGACAACTCTTCGAGTTTCGAGGCCGGCGTAGCGGCTTCGTCTTTCTTGGCCTCGCCCAACAACAAGAACGCTCTCAACCTCGTCATGAATGTGTGTCACGAGGCTGAACGGACGCCCAAGAACGATCTGAACGAGAAGAACTCGACACTCGACAACAAACAGAAAGTGAAAAAGACGTACATCTGAGACACGAGGAGTGAAAGGGTATGCGGATAAGTTAACAACAGGTGCCGCACCCCGAAACAGGCTAGTGAACACTAGCTACATTAACTCGCAATTTTTATAATTGCTACAGAGGAGTGAAAGGGTTGGGAGTAAGATTTGGAATGAAAGGTACTTTGAAGTTATCTTGACCAGTGGAAGTGAAAGGTAATGTGAAGTTATCTTGACCAGAGGGAGTGAAAGGTAATTTGAAGTTATCTTGATCAGTGAGAGTGAAAGGGTGAAATGTAACTTTGGAGTCTAAAGAGTTTTATCTTAAAAAATAACAGTAGAAATGTTTAATTTAAAAAAAATGGAAAGAGAAGTATGAGAACTCAAAAATAACAGGAGAAAAGTATAATTCAAAAAGAATAGAAGGGAATGAAAGGGACTCATCTTGGCTTGAAAATACCTTTCACTCCATCTACGATATGTCTCTTTATGGATTCTTAGTACTGAAAGGATTCAAATTTGAAGAGATTTCGACCACTGGTTGTGAAAAATAACATGAAATTATCTTGGTGTTTTAACTTTTCAAAGATATAATGAACAGTGGATGAGAACGTGCTTTTAAATTCTAGTTTATTAGAATTGACGTTCATTATTGAAGAGTTTTCATACCAATAAATATTGGTCAATTGACAGTATATTTTTAAAGTATTATACATTTTTTTATATATTATTTTTATAATCTTAAAAATGCTGTAAATCCAATAAAATATCTCATAATACATAGGAAAAATAGGTAGCAAAAACAAAGAGATATCTAAAATTACCTTTCATACAAAATTAAATGTGCCTAAAACTTCAAAATTCCCATTTATACACAGTCGAACTTGGCTATATGAGAACTCAAGAGAGCGGAATTGTTTTCTCATTTATCAAAGTTGCCAGTGGCGTAGCTAGACCTACATTTAAGGGGGGGTTTGAGGGAATATTGGGGGGGGGGGGGTTGATCGCGGTTCAGAAATCTCGCCTAACGTATATTCCATCTTTGCTGGGGTCTCTTTGAAATTTCGGGGGGGTTTTTGTCCCCAACCCCCCCCCCCCCTGGCTACGCCACTGTAAGTTGCTCTTTTAAAGGTTACTTTCCATTATAGAAGAATAAATTTGACGTGAAAATCGTTTTCGTATGTCCAGGCTTCTTTTATATCCAGTTCTCTTATATCCAGGTTCTTTTATATCCAGAGTTTTCTTATATTCAGCTTCTTTTATATCCAGTTCTCTTATATCCAGGTTCTTTTATATCCAGTTCTCTTTTATCCAGGTTCTTTTATATCCAGTTCTTTTATATCCAGTTCTCTTATATCCAGGTTCTTTTATATCCAGTTCTCTTATATCCAGGTTCTTTTATATCCAGTTCTCTTATATCCAGGTTTTTTTATATCCAGAGTTCTCTTATATTCAGCTTCTTTTATATCCAGTTCTCTTATATCCAGGTTCTTTTATATCCAGTTCTCTTTTATCCAGGTTCTTTTATATCCAGTTCTTTTATATCCAGTTCTCTTATATCCAGTTCTCTTATATCCAGGTTCTTTTATATCCAGTTCTCTTATATCCAGGTTCTTTTATATCCATTTCTCTTATAACCAGGTTCTTTTATATCCAGTCCTCTTGTATCCAGGTTCTTTTATATCCAGTTCTTTTATATCCAGTTCTTTTATATCTAGTTCTCTTATATCCAGGTTATTTTATATCCAGTTCTCTTATATCCAGGTTCGACTGTTTTCATGAAGAACGGGTTTCCCTCGTCGTGTGTTGTGAAGTAGGGTTCTTATCTGTGATACTAAATTCTAAATGATTCCCGCCCCTATCTTGTTCAATTTTCCCATGATGAAATGGGTGATGATGAGAACTTCGGTGTTATGAATGAGTTATGTATGTACATAGTTTTTTAAGTTTCCATCTATTTATAATTCGCAAATAAACATCTTCAACAGATAATGAGGGTATATCCACCTTCAAAAGATAAAAATCTTGTGCTGAAGGTGGGGAAAATGTGTGACATACATAACATAATTATGTACGTCACAACAATTTGAGATGATGACAATACGTCAAAACACAGAGGTAGGATTATTTACCTCAAAATTTAAATAGGACATTATGCCTAACGCATGTAATGCATGGTCCACACCTTTGTAATGTTACGTGCAACAATGCAACAAACCCGAGCACAGAAGTGAACGCTGAGCACAGCAGTAAGAGAAGCATATGAATGGTACAGTAACATGCTCATGTTACATTTCGAAGATATGGACCCGGCATTATTTGAATGTGTTATCAAGTTATCATACTATATGTTTCAAAACATAAATGAATAACATTTAAAAGAAGATATTCTGTACTTTGCATTCACGGTTTTGAACCATTGGTTCTCTGAGCTCCAGACGTCCGAAGATTCAGTACCGCGAATGCATACCTTCTCTGAAGTGTACACCGTACGATATTTACATCAAAAAATTGTTCTTGTGTATCCATAACATGTTTATAACCGTTATAGTTCTCTTACCATCACCCATGTAAAATTGTTGAATTTAATCTTGCTTAGAAGCCGTCCAGTTTGACAGTAGAAACTTAGAAGTGTGTTGAAAATGTGTAGAAACTTGTACGTAGAAGTGTCTTAGAAATTCGTAGTAGAGTTGTTATTATACAAAAATATTTTGTTAAATTGTATGAAAATCATTAAAAATAAAATCAATTTGTAAGTTTTCTACTAGAAGCTTTTAGGGAACATGAAAAGTCCACTTGCATTTTGATCTTACAGACATGTCTAACAATCATATTTTCATGTTTGTGTTCAGTCAAGCTTTTGATTTGTGCTCCTTAAATTACATAAGTCAATATCTTGAGTTTTGTCCAAGTACCAGCAGTGTCTCGAATTCGACTTTTACAGATCTGAAAATATCCAAAGCTTAAAAATTATTGAAATTTTTTTTTGTTCGAATCAGAAAACAAAATTAAGTTGCTGATAGCCATTAAAAATTGTGTATTTTGAATGATTCGTGGATTTTTCAAAACTTCAAATAATATAACTGTGTACATCTGAAATGATTTTGTTTATTTGTATAGATGAGTGAGAATTTTATACATAGTTATTGAGAAGACAGATGTTGGGCTCTCTATGAAGGTTAGTTTCTCTTTAATATAACTGTAATGCTTTGAGTAATATGCTAGCCTAGAGTAAGAGCCTTTAAAACGAGATCAAATTTCAATAACATATAAAAATTTATTTCAAAGACATCATAGAGTGAATACTGAATCTTCTTAATATATAAATGTCAAAGACACTCACTGACCACTGACCACTGACTGATCATCGCTCTACAGCCCAAACCGTAAGTCCTAGGAAGCTGAAATTTGGTAGGTAGCTTTGTCTTATAGTCTAGATGTGCAATAAGACGGGATTTTTCGAAACTCCCACTGCAACACCTGCCATTGGCGAAAAAGGATGTTTTGCTTTCACGGCCATGCCTCGGCCCGCAAAGCGGGCGACAGCCCGCTAGTACTTACATAAGTATGTAATGAAAAATACATAAAAAGTACAAAAGTACTTGAAGTACTATAGGAACAATGGCAAAAGAAAAAAAATCCGTATGTTACCATGAAACTTTTATAAGTTTAACATATGTAGCACCTGTATGGTTATCTATTGCAGCGGTCGGCAACCTTTTGAACTACGCGGACCGCTTGCTTATCTCGAAATTTTTTAAGGGACCCCCACATTACAAAGCTAGACATAGAGAGTTAGGAGGAATTAGGGTACTTCAGAATATTTATGATTCGAGTTCATGAGCTATTTTTCTTCATCTTTTTTTAAATCCTGAAATGGCTACGCGGACCCCCAATTTAGCTCTCGCGGACCCCCGGGGTCCGCGGACCCCAAGTTGCCGACCGCTGATCTATTGCATTTAAAGGCTATTTATGAAACAGGTAATATTTTAATAATAATAAAGATCCCCTCATCAGTCTTATTGCTTTTAATTGCATGTTCTGTACCCCTATATAGTTATCTATTGCATTTTTTAAAGGCTATTTTTGAAATAGGTAATATTTTAAAAATAATAAAAATTGCCTCATCAGTCTGATTGCTTTTAATTGCATGTTCTGTACCTAATCAATGGATAGCTGGATTCTCACTTGTTTCTATGTATAATCATAAAATTTATATTTTTGTAATATTTTTTTGAACACCATTATAATTTAATATGTATGTAAATGTATTTTCTTGTAGGTATTTTCAAAAGAATTTCTAGGTATTAATTAATGTTTGTACCATATTATAGAATTTATTTTAAACAGTGTACAAAAGCTAGTTTGTTAGTGTATTATATTTTGTCTGTCCATTGGTATGCCTTATTCTTTTGTATGTAATATGTTATTATCTTGTCTGGTTTTTAATTAATTGGAATAGTATTTTATTATAATTATATTTTATTTAGATCTCTGCTAGTTTTATCAATATTAATATTAATGAGCTAGGGCTTTATTTTATTTTATTTTATTATATTAATTACAAGGAATGTTTGATTGTTTGATTAGATTATAATTTCTCATAACTTTTCTCTGGTACATACAGCAATTTAGACCAAACTATTTGATAGGATTGTTGTGAATTTGGTAAACTTTTAACACCGAGTTTTGTGCCTTGAGTTATAACAAAGTTAAATATTTTACTGATTTCTATTTACTAATCAAAGTGGCCTTTAAACAATTAGTGGTTTCCAATATTTAGTATATTTTCTTTAGATGTGGCCTTCAAAATATAAAAAAAGTGACCTTACAGTTTATTATACTGCAATTTTTCAGCCGTTTCGGAGTTCTGTTGATTATAAATAAATGTTTCTGTTTTTCATTGAACTGAAACTGATGAATGTAGAATGTAAATTGATTTTTTTTATATATATACATATTAAGATTGATTTATTGTGCTTCTTCTAGAATATTTAATATTTTAAGCCTCATTTAACAACAAAATTTTAGCTCTCAGATCATTCTGAATGCAATAGGTATTCAATTATTAATAGTACCTCAACTCTTTAGTATTTTTTGAGCTCATCTTCTGTTCTTAGATATGGCTGCTGGAACTCCATTTTACTTATTTTATATTTTATTTTTCAATTAAAACTACTAAGCAAGCGCTCTCCATGTCACTTTTCTAAAGCATTTTTTGTATCATCTATGTATTTTTTTTCTCCATTTTTTTAAAAATATTTTAAATAATATTTAAATATTTTAAATAATATTTAAATATTTATAAAATTTTAAATAATATTTATGACGTGCAAATAGTTATGTTAGAATGAATTTTTAATTTTAGTATATTTTTTTTTACCAAGAAAATAATCAAAGAAGAAATAACGAAGTGAGCCAACCTGGTCCTCGTTTGAGACAGTAACCTCACTCAAAATCCCAAAATCTCCCTTTCAACCATTAAATTTGGTTTGAATAATGCATTTAGACTCTAAATTTTAGAGAGTCCGTTATATGAACGATTTTTTGTTGTTGAATATGATTTTGATACTAGACGTCCTAATGTGAATTTATTATTGAAACACTTTTAAAATGACTTAATGGGTGAGTAGAAGAACATGCTATGTCAAAAATTGACTATTCAGGAGAGCAATAATACTACATTACTATGCTGTAGATAGTGTAGATGCTGTAGGTTTCCTCCACTCTAAAATAATATTTTTCCTTAGTTGTAGGGGGTATTTCTCCTTCATATTCAACGAGATGATAGATAAGGGTACATTGCATGTTATTCTGCAAAAAGAAAAATCGATTTTTGACATAGCATGTTCTTCTACTCACCCAATCAAATAGGTGAATATGAACGAAAATTGTTGAAAGGTAGGTGTGAGGATTCTGAGTGAGAGTGCTTCCTGTAATGAGACCTCTTTTGAAGTGAAGCATCTGAAGAATATTGATGAAGTGCCTTGCCATTTTATTACATAAGTTATTGGGAGGTGGAGTTTTTGTTAAAATAAAACAGTTGAAAGATACAAGATGAGTAGTGCTTTATGAGGTTCGGTGGAAGAGAAAGCCACAGGCTTTAACCTCGCCCTTTGGTTCACTACCTATTCTATTGTGTTCTTTTTTTTTTCATGTTATATTTTGTTGAATGTATCATGTAGTTGACCAATAAAGAGTTAAATAATAATAATAATATTTAGACTGTCAGCGCAAGACAGGTAGATGATTCAAGGGACCGGAAATTCCAAGAACAAGTTTCTATTATGAAGAGGTTATATTTTTTTCTAGAGAGGTAAATTTGACCAGAAAATTTTTATGTTCGACTGTTCCTGTAGTTTTTACTAGTGATTCGGACATACTATTTTAATATTTAATTAGTACACGGGACCAAGATACAAGTGACAATGAACAACAAATAAGAGTTTACAAATAAATATTTCAAAATAAGGAGATATTAAATATTATACATTAATAAAGAATAATATATATGTCTGCTAAAATTACACACTTACAAATTCATATGGCCCTACCTAGCTTAGTTGGTATTTGACCTCACCAAAGTCTGCCTCTATTTGCATCGGTCTTGGTAGTCTTTTTCTGACAGATCCATGCCACCATATCTTCATTTACTTGGTAGGAGTATCACCATCTTCATTGAGGTTTTTTTATGAAAATTATTTTAAAATGATTAAGTGCCAGCTTCTCTAAATTATAAAATTTGATATTTTTTTTTCTTCAATTAAGCACTTTAACCAATTATGGTCGTTCGTGCCGATCCTCTGAAGGTTGATTCTAACAAAATGTCTAGGTTAGCTGAAAGAAGAAATATAGTAAAGGTGTTTTACTGTTTAGCTAGATGAAGACAAAGAAAGTTGTAGGGAAATACTAAATCTAAAATAAAACAATATAGGAAATAACAAAATATTCACGTAAATGCAGTATCACAAACTGCGTGTGAATATTCTTAAAAAAAAAAAAAAAAAAAAAAAAAAAAAAGACAAATTTGCTCGCCTCCCAATTTTTACAAAAAATTAATTAAAAATTAAGAAAATATCCATTTTGTATTTGTTATATTTAATTTTAAAATTATTTTATCACTAGAATGTTATTGTATATTTTTAAAAATCAATTTATTTGTAAATATATTTCATTTTTACAAAAACTGAAAATATTTGAAATTTGTTTGTTTTTTTTCTCAAAAATTCTCCAAAGAAGTAGGGTAATTCTATATTGTTCCCCAAATCAAATTAAAATATGTACATATTAGATATATTTCGTAAAGCATAATGTTGAAAGTTGAACCAACGCATCTGATTATCATCCTACCCAAAGGGCGGGGCTATTGCCTATGGCAATCTCTTCCACCCAACTTTTCCAATTAAGTTGCCTGGAGACCATCACTTCCCCCAGTTTTAGCCAACCTGGCTACAACAACAATAGTCAACTATGACTAATAGATAGTCTATGGTAACTAGTCACATCAAGTTAACGAGTTCAAACGTTTGATACCAGTACCTAGGGTAGATCGGGGCAGGTTGGAACACGGGGCAGTCAGATTTATACAGGGTGATTCAGAAAAGTACCGTCAAACGTTAACCACATATTCTATGGGCTAGTTAAGGAGGGGTCAACTCTATAAAAGAAAGTGCGCAAATGCCTCCTAACGGAGGTACACGCCCCTTAAAGTGTTTTTATACAATCGAAATTTTCATTTTACGGCTTAACTATTTGGGATATCGCGATATGGTAAAAAAATCACTCTCAATACTAGATGAAACCTTTCTTTTGGCATACAATTTAACATAATTCCAATTTCAGGGGCGGTCTGAGGAGGGTCAGATGGAAGAAAAAACGTTCTAACTTTTTAGTCGTTGCTTGTAATTGAATTTGGTTTTCACCATTTTAAAATCTATGTCATTGTCTACAAAAATGGTCTGAATAATTTTTTCCTCAAATTAGCACAAAAGCTTGAAAATTGAAATTGAAGATTTTAAAACCGCATTACGTTTTGAAACCTATGCAACTAGCATACAATTTTAGAACAAGAATTTTCAGCCAATTCATTATTGAACAATAGATGTAAGTGGAGTAAATTGAAAACTTGTTAAATAATGAATTGGCTGAAAATTCTT
>CM044966.1:14509498-14561580 GCA_024516035.1 Bactericera cockerelli
ATTTGATCTGAGACGAGGAGTGAAAGGGTATGCGGATAAGTTAACAACAGGTGCCGCCACCCTGAAACAGGCTAGTGAACACCAGCTACATTAACTCGCAATTTTTATAATTGCTACAAAGGAGTGAAAGGGTTGGGAGTAAGATTTGGAATGAAAGATACTTTGAAGTTATCTTTTTGACCATGGGAGTGAAAGGTAATATGAAGTTATCTTGACCAGACAGAGTGAAAGGTAATTTGAAGTCATCTTGACCAGATGGAGTGAAAGGTAACGTAATTATCTTGACAAGGGAGAGTGAAAGGGTGCAATGTAACGTTGGAGTCTAAAGAGTTTTATCTTAAAAAATAACAGTAGAAATGTTTAATTAAAAAAAAAAAATGGAAAGAGAAGTATGAGAACTCAAAAATAACAGTAGAAAAGTATAATTCAAAAAGAATAGAAGGAATGAAAGGGACTCATCTTGGCTTGAAAATACCTTTCACTCCATCTATGATATGTCTCTTTATGGATTCTTAGTACTGAAGGATTCAAATTTGAAGAGATTTCGACCACTGGTTGTGAAAAATAACATAAAATTATCTTGGTGTTTTAACTTTTCAAAGAATTCTTGAACAGAGGATGAGAACGTGCTTTTAAATTCTAGTTTATTAGAATTGACGTATTATTCATTCTTGAAGAGTTTTGATACCAATAATTGACAGTATATTTTTAAAGTATTATACTTTTTTTTATATATTATTTTTATAATGTCAAAAATGCTGTAAATCCAATAAAATATATAATACATTGGAAAAACAGGTAGAAAAAACAAAAAGATATCTTAAAATTACCTTTCATACAAAATTAAATGTGCCTAAATTTTCAAAATTCCCATTTCAAAATTCCCACAGTCGAACTTGGCTATATGAGAACTCAAGAGAGCGAACTTTTTTCTCATTTATCAAAGTTGCTCTTATAAAGGTTTTTTTAACGCTTTTTTAAAGTGGCAGAACGCTCCTGATGGAGCTCTTCCATCCAACCACTTTTCCATTATATAAGAATAAATTTGACGTGAAAATTGTTTTCATATATTTATGTATGTCCAGGCTTCTTTTATATGCAGTTCTCTTATATCCAGGTTCTTTTATATCCAGTCCTCTTATATCCAGGTTCTTTTATATCCAGTTCTCTTATATCCAGGTTATTTTATATCCAGTTCTCTTATATCCAGTTTATTTTATATCCATTTTCTCTTATATCCAGGTTCGACTGTTTTCATGAAGAAAGGGTTTCCCTCGTCTGTGTTTGTGAAGTAGGGTTCTTATCTGTGATAATAAATTCTAAATGATTCCCGCCCCTGTCTTGTTCAATTTTCCCAAGATGAAGTGGGTGGTGTTGAGAACTTTGCTGTTATGAATGAGTTATGTATATACATAGTTTTTTTTTTTTTTGAGTTTCCATCTAGTATTTATATTTTGTAAATAAACATCTTCAACAGATAATGAGGGTATATCCACCTTCAAAAGATAAAAATCTTGTGCTGAAGGTGGGGAAAATGTGTGACATACATAACATAATTATGTACGTCACAACAATTTTGAGATGATGACAATACGTCAAAACACAGAGGTAGGATTATTACCTCAAAATTTAAATAGGAACATATGCCTAACGCATGTAATGCATGGTCCACACACCTTTGTAATGTTACGTG
Organism: Bactericera cockerelli; assembly: GCA_024516035.1. NCBI lineage: Eukaryota > Metazoa > Arthropoda > Insecta > Hemiptera > Triozidae > Bactericera > Bactericera cockerelli. The sequence goes on from CM044966.1 coordinate 14,511,192, forward strand.
CAACAATGCAACAAACCCGAGCACAGAAGTGAACGCTGAGCACAGCAGTAAGAGAAGCATATGAATGGTACAGTAACATGCTCATGTTACATTTCGAAGATATGGACCCCGGCATTATTTGAATGTGTTATCAAGTTATCATACTATATGTTTCAAAACATATGAATAACATTTAAAAGAAGATATTCTGTACTTTGCATTCACGGTTTTGAACCATTGGTTCTCTGAGCTCCAGACGTCCGAAGATTCAGTACCGCGAATGCATACCTTCTCTGAAGTGTACACCGTACGATATTTACATCAAAAACAGTGGCGGCTCGTCGGGTGAAGACACTGAAGACATTTTCACCTAATTTTGAACAGTGAAAAACACTACTCATAATCCCTTGAACATGGCACAATTGATCCAACTCAAAGAAAAAAAAAAAAAAAAAAAAAAAAAAAAAAAAAAGAGTAAGCTTTGTGTAAAATAGATCAATGCTGCTTAACATTTCATGTTACTTTCCAAGGAGAACACCTAATGTGAAGACAATTCGAAATTGTCTTCAGTTGTCCTTGAATCAACCAATCAGAGTTGAGTATTTCCAAGTAGGTATCATGAAATATTAGGCAAGAACTATATCTATGTAATATGCTACTGAGGACAGTCTTCAGTTGTATTCAGTTTACATTATCTACACGACCTCATACGAAATGTCACGAAGCCACATACCATGTGCGATGTCATGTGTTTTTGATATTAACATTGTTGCCAGTAGCATTATGCCAGACCTAGGAAACCAGTCAATGATTTTAGCCTCCCATATCTAGCACAATCTTGTAATATTAAAAAAAATAATAATAATAATAATAACGTAGGCGCTAGGAAAGCAGGATTTTGTGTCAGGAATTTTGGATATTATTTCTCATTTTTTGGGTTCTAGTTTTGTACATAGTTCCTAAACGATAGCCGATACCAATAAATTTTTAACTATATTAATTTTATGTATCTTGTCAACTATAATATATGTAGTATTAAAAAGGACATCTCGATTGAAGTCAAATCTCGGAAATAATTATTTATTGTAGGTACCGAAATTGAGCCAAATAAGATAATCTGGTATCTAGTTGTTCCAAAAAGTTTTTAAATAGGGACAATGGTGGTCCTGTTTAAGATCCTGACTATGGAACCACTTTAAAAAAATCATGAAATTAGACGTGTTGAAATGAAATTCTCAAGAGAAAATTCTGTTCAGGCGGTGTAGTATTATTTTTTAAATAAATAAATACGTCTTACATGATTTGAGGGATTTCCTTCAAATTTAAAATATAGCTCTTGAAGTTTGTAGAAATTTAGCAATGAAATTAACTTGGCAACATTGTATCTCTTATCTTTAGAATGTAAACAAAACTTGTCGCGCCACTTTTTAAATTTTATTAGACCATTTTTCAAATCTTTTCAACGGTAATCAAGTGACTTTTAATTGGTGTAACTAGTTAATAAAGTTATTTCCCAGTATTTGATACAGGATAGAAACATTATTCCTACCTGATCTGACCTGTGCTTTTCATAATAAGTTGAATATGAAGTAGCTATGTACTTCTTTCAGTGTCAGAAATAACATTATAATTATGCAGGTTGCAGGTAGCTAAGCACACAGCTTCCAGTGAAGTACTTAAAATTATAAGGCAATATCTGTGTTTTTCTTAAATACCTAGTCATTTAAACATCATGGTAACACAAATTTAAGCTGATTTTAATTTGTAGTAAGTACCTATGTTTTTCTTAGATTTATTTTGTAATCTGGTGGTGGATTTTCTTCCAGTTTTGGATTGTAATTTTTTAGTCTTCAACTAACTTTCTTTTCCTTCCTAGTTCTAACTACTGAGGTATAATCCTAATATTTTTATTTTAATTCCTTTTTACCAACTTTTAGTTAATATTTTTTATTAAGATGAATAAATATTTTTTATTAAGATGAATAATTAATAACAATATTTCAAAGAAACAATGAGATCCCCACAAAATCATGGGGTTCAAACATTAAAAGTAACCCCATTCCAGATTAAGAAGTAATGAGGATAAGAAAAATATTATGATTACTGGATCTCTAATTTCTCCAATTACTATAACCACCACTAAAAAAGTAAAGCAAATGCCTGCCCCACAGCCATACAGTTCAAGCCTGAATGGCTTATGAAAAATGAATGGCTGTGTACCAGCTCAAGTGTTGACAAATTGTTCTGCTGGCCTTGTTTATTTATTAAGTACCAAGTGTTCTCCAAAAAAAGTACCTATAAAAACTTATATGATGCAAAACTGGTATGAGAGAAAATCATGCTCTGCAGGGAAACAGCCATAACTTACAATGGGCTGTGTTTATGAGATCTGATAAATTAATAATTTTATTTTTTCAATACTTCTGGGTATAATTTGTCTTCACCTAGTCTTGAAGTCAGGAGCCGCCACTGATCAAAAAATTGTTCTTGTATATCCATAACATGTTTATAACCGTTATAGTTCTCTTACCATCACCCATGTAAAATTGTTGAATTTAATCTTGCTTAGAAGCCGTCCAGTTTGACTGTAGAAACTTAGAAGTGTGTTGAAAATGTGTAGAAACTTGTACGTAGAAGTGTCTTAGAAATTCGTAGTAGAGTTTTTTATTATACAAAATATTTTGTTAAATTGTATGAAAATCATTAAAAATAAAATCAATTTGTAAGTTTTCTACTAGAAGCTTTTAGGGAACATGAAAAGTCCACTTGCATTTTGATCTTACAGACATGTCTAACAATCATATTTTCATGTTTGTGTTCAGTCAAGCTTTTGATTTGTGCTCCTTAAATTACATAAGTCAATATCTTGAGTTTTGTCCAAGTACCAGCAGTGTCTCGAATTCGACTTTTACAGATCTGAAAAATATCCAAAGCTTGAAAATTATTGAAATTTTTTTTTTGTTCGAATCAGAAAACAAAATTAAGTTGCTGATAGCCATTAAAAATTGTGTATTTTGAATGATTCGTGGATTTTTCAAAACTTTCAAATAATATAACTGTGTACATCTGAAATGATTTTGTTTATTTGTATAGATGAGTGAGAATTTTTATACATAGTTATTGAGAAGACAGATGTTGGGCTCTCTATGAAGGTTAGTTTTCTCTTTAATATAACTGTAATGCTTTGAGTAATATGCTAGCCTAGAGTAAGAGCCTTTAAAACGAGATCAAATTTCAATAACATATAAAAATTTATTTCAAAGACATCATAGAGTGAATACTGAATACTTACATAAGTATGTAATGAAAAATACATAAAAAGTACAAAAGTACTTGAAGTACTATAGGAACAATGGCAAAAGAAAAAAAATCCGTATGTTACCATGAAACTTTTATAAGTTTAACATATGTAGCATCTGTATGGTTATCTATTGCAGCGGTCGGCAACCTTTTGAACTACGCGGACCGCTTGCTTATCTCGAAATTTTTTAAGGGACCCCCACATTACAAAGCTAGACATAGAGAGTTAGGGGGAATTAGGGTACTTCAGAATATTTATGATTCGAGTTCATGAGCTATTTTTCTTCATCTTTTTTTAAATCCTGAAATGGCTACGCGGACCCCCAATTTAGCTCTCGCGGACCCCCGGGTGTCCGCGGACCCCAAGTTGCCGACCGCTGATCTATTGCATTTAAAGGCTATTTATGAAACAGGTAATATTTTAATAATAATAAAAATCCCCTCATCAGTCTTATTGCTTTTAATTGCATGTTCTGTAACCCTATATAGTTATCTATTGCATTTTGAAAGGCTATTTTTGAAATAGGTAATATTTGAAAAATAATAAAATTGCCTCATCAGTCTGATTGCTTTTAATTGCATGTTCTGTACCTAATCAATGGATAGCTGGATTCTCACTTGTTTCTATGTATAATCATAAAATTTATATTTTTGTAATATTTTTTTGAACACCATTATAATTTAATATGTAAGTAAATGTATTTTCTTGTAGGTATTTTCAAAAGAATTTCTAGGTATTAATTAATGTTTGTACCATATTATAGAATTTATTTTAAACAGTGTACAAAAGCTAGTTTGTTAGTGTATTATATTTTGTCTGTCCAATTGTATGCCTTATTCTTTTGTATGTAATATGTTATTATCTTGTCTGGTTTTAATTAATTGGAATAGTATTTTATTATAATTATATATTTAGATCTCTGCTAGTTTTTATCAATTTTAATATTAATAAGCTAGGGCTTTATTTTATTTTATTAATTACAAGGAATGTTTGATTGTTTGATTAGATTATAATTTCTTATCACTTTTCTCTGGTACATACAGCAATTTAGACCAAACTATTTGATAGGATTGTTGTGAATTTGGTAAACTTTTAACACCGAGTTTTGTGCCTTGAGTTATAACAAAGTTAAATATTTTACTGATTTCTATTTACTAATCAAAGTGGCCTTTAAACAATTTGTGTTATTTTCCAATATTTAGTATATTTTCTTTAGATGTGGCCTTCAAAATATAAAAAAGTGACCTTACAGTTTACTACACTGCAATTTTTCAGCCGTTCGGAGTTCTGTTGATTAAAAATAAATGTTTCTGTTTTTGATTGAACTGAAACTGATGAATGTAGAATGTAAATTGATTTTTTTTTATATAAATACTTATTAAGATTGATTTATTGTGCTTCTTCTAGAATATTTAATATTTTTCGGCTTTATTTAACAACAAAAATTTTAGCTCTCAGATCATTCTCAATGCAATAGGTATTCAATTATTAATAGTACCTCAACTCTTAGTATCTTTCGAGGTATTAATTTTTGAGTATCTTTCGAGCTAATCTTCTGTTCTTAGATATGGCTGCTGGAACTCCATTTTACTTATTTTATATTTTATTTTTCAATTAAAACTACTAAGCAAGCGCTCTCCATGTCACTTTTCTAAAGCATTTTTTGTATCATCTATGTATTTTTTTCTCCAATTTTTTTTTTAAAATATTTTAAATAATATTTAAATATTTATAATATTTTAAATAATATTTATGACGTGCAAATAGTTATGTTAGAATGAATTTTTAATTTTAGTATATATTTTTTTACCAAGAAAATAATCAAAAAAGAGAAATAACGAAGTGAGCCAACCTGGTCCTCGTTTGAGACAGTAACCTCACTCAAAATCCCAAAATCTCCATTTCAAGCATTAAATTTCGTTTGAATAATGCATTTAGACTCTAAATTTTAGAGAGTCCTTTAAATGAACGATTTTTTGTTGTTGAATATGATGTTTATATTTAGTCATCCTAATGTGAATTTATTATTGAAACACTTTTAAAATGAATTAATGGGTGAGTAGAAGAACATGCTATGTCAAAAATTGACTATTCAGGAGAGCAATAATACTACACTATCTACACTGCTGTAGATAGTGTAGATGCTGTAGGTTTCCTCCACTCTAAAATAATATTTTTCCTTAGTTGTAGGGGGTATTTCTCCTTCAATTCAACGAGATGATAGATAAGGGTACATTGAATGTTATTTTGCAAAAAGAAAAATCGATTTTCGACATAGCATGTTCTCCTACTCACCCATTCAAATAGGTTTAATATATGAACGAAAATTGTTGAAAGGTAGATGTGAGGATTCTGAGTGAGACTGCTTTCTGTAATGAGACCTCGTTTGAAGTGAAGCATCTGCAGAATATTGATGAAGTGCCTTGCCATTTTATTACATAAGTTATTGGGAGGTGGAGTTTTTGTTAAAATAAAACAGTTGAAAGATACAAGATGAGTAGTGCTTTATTTAGACTGTCAGCGCAAGACAAGTAGATAATTCAAGGGACCGGAAATTCCAAGAACAAGTTTCTATTATGAAGAGCTTATTTTTTCCTTCTAGAGGGGTAAATAGACCAGGAATTTTTTTTATCTTATATACAAGTTCGTACTGTTCTTGTACTTTTTACTAGTGATTCGGACATACTATTTTAATATTTATTTAGTACACGGGAAATAACACTTCACAAATAAATATTTTAAAATAAGGAGATATCAAAAATTATATATTAATAAAGAATAATATAAATGTCTGCTAAAATTACACACTTACAAATTCATATGGCCCTACCTAGCTTAGTTGGTATTTGACCTCACCAAAGTCTGTCTCCATTTGCAGCGGTCTTGGTAGTCTTCTGACAGATCCATGCCACCATATTATCTTCATTTACTTGGTACGAGTATCACCCCATCTTCATTGAAGTTTTTTTTATGAAAATTACCTTCTGTAAATTATAAAAATTGATATTTTTTTTCAATTAGGCACTTTAACCAATTATGGTCGTTCGTGCCGATCCTCTCAAGGTCTACATGAGGTGAACGAGGTTGGTTGTTGATTCTAACAAAATGTTTAGGTTAGCTGAAAGAAGAAATAATTATAGTAAAGGTGTTTTACTGTTTAGCTAGATGAAGACAAATTTGCTCGCCTCCCAAATTTTACAAAAAAATTAATTAAAATTTAAGAAAATATCCATTTTGTATTTGTTATATTTAATTTTAAAATTATTTTATCTCTAGAATGTTATTGTATATTTTTAAAAATCAATTTATTTGTAAATATATTTCATTTTTACAAAAACTGAAAATATTTGAAATTTGTTCGTTTTTTTTCTCAAAAATTCTCCAAAGAAGTAGGGTAATTCTATATTGTTCCCCAAATCAAATTAAAATATGTACATATTAGATATATTTCGTAAAGCATAATGTTGAAAGTTGAACCAACGCATCTGATTATCATCCTACCCAAAGGGCGGGGCTATTGCCTATGGCAATCTCTTCCACCCAACTTTTCCAATTAAGTTGCCTGGAGACCATCACTTCCCCCAGTTTTAGACAACCTGGCTACAACAACAATAGTCAACTATGACTAATAGATAGTCTATGGTAACTAATCACATCAAGTTAACGAGTTCAAACGTTTGGTACCAGTACCTAGGGTAGATCGGGGCAGGTTGGAACACGGGGCAGTCAGATTTATATATTTGAGAACTTCTGGACCGTGTGACACATCTGTCACCTGACTTTTCAGTCCGGCTTTCCAAAATATTAAATAAGTCTAAAACATGCAGAAAATGACACTTGAGCAATTATGAATAATAATTTTTGTTGAACATCAAATTGATAAAACTTCAATGGAACAGATGGAGATGAAGGATGTGAATTGAATCCTTCAGCAGTTTTAAATGAACTTGATGGAATCCCCAAATCACGCAGAACATTGAAAGTAAAACTTGGAATCACACCCACGGGCACCAATCTCAAAACTAGTTCCGAAAACCTTGAGTCTTATTATTATGTGGTCACAAACTCAAATTAATGAGGAAAAATTCATGCACTGGGTCGGATTCGAACCAACCAACTTGTTAATCACTTGACTACCAATGAACAGTTATTCAGCTCATGGGCTTGATGGATGTTGACAAGTCACGTAAAGTGTAATGAGTTCAAAACATGTGGTACCCAATTACCCATGTCTGGTGGTTTTTCAATATTGCGTTATAAAAACTTCTGTGCGACAGCATTTCTCTACATTCCAGCAGAATCGGTATAGTTTTAGTTAGTATAGAAGTAGTTAGATGTAGTTTCTAGCCTTACCAGCCTGTGTGGGGCAGCCATGGGAAACCTCGCCATTTGTTTCATAGCCTCTCTAGCTGTCTTCAATGTTTTCATAAGATCAGGTAAGAATTTCTTCTTCTGTCAATCTTCTTTTACTTTGGCTTTTCCCAAACCTAGTTGGGGTTGGCATTGGACAACCTCTTCTCATGGTTGAGGTTGTTCTGGCACTCCTACTTCTAGATTTTACGGCTGGATGCCCTTCCTAACACCAACCCTGTTGGGAGCCAACAATTTGTGTTGGCATTTGGCCTGACACATTGACATCAACACACCCAATGTTGACGTGTTCAGTAAAATTGTGATCCGGGCCTCAGTCTAAAAACCAAAAGTGGTTTCTAGACTGAGTTCTCAAAATCTCCATTTCAACCGTCAAATTTCATTCAAATTGCCCAATAAGAGTGAGTTAGTTGTTCAACAGTTGAAAAGGATATTTCTAGAGCTACAATTTCGTTCAAATAGACCAATCAGAGTGTGTTGTTTTACAGTTGAAATAGAGCTTTGCGGATTTTGAGTGCTAGAATGCTTTCTGGAATGAGGTTCCGTCTACTTTCTATTCCACAGTTGAGGGCGTGGACAAAGGAAAAGGGGCAGAAGGACCCTCACAGTGGCAGAGTTCGCAACCAAATACTGATTTGAGCCTAGGACTAACTAATGTTGATGAAGTGGAGGCCTTCGTTATACAAAACGAGCAAAATGAGCAGCGTTTACAAGAAGAACGGAAGCGCAGGAAAGAAGAAAAGGAACGCGAGAGAAAAGAAATTGAAATTAGGAAAGAGAGAAAAGTTAAACTGATACAAGAAAACAAAATCAAAAAGAATGCAAGACGTGTTGAAAAGAAAAGGGAAAAGCGGGCTGAGTTAAAACAAGGGTAAGATAAATGTGAATTCATTATGATTATAAAACACTTTATTAGATGTACAGTACAAATAATAATTATTATAACAATTAAAAAAATTGAAACAATATATGCAATAAGAAGGAAAAAGAATAAAAAAATATGTATAAACATAATTATGTCCGAACTAAAGGGCGGGGTAGCGAGGTTATTGCCTATGGCAATTCATCAGTCTGAGTAGGACTGGAAATGTCAGTCTCACAAGGTCGGAGGGAACAGAATTTTCTGATGAGTAGATAATAAATCTCTTGTCAGTTTCCATAAGCAAGAATCTGCTATAACTCTGTAACCGTAGGTCGTGCTCCAACTGGGAATCAAACTCGAGATCTCTGGACTGCGGGCAGTAATCCGCTTCACCAGGGAGGCTGGTCTCTTCGAAAACTATCATTATTGATTTGATATTTTTGATAACCTCTTATTTTTGAAATAATTGGATGAATAATGAATCATTGAAGCATTGATGGGATTCGACAAATTACTTTAAACACTCTTTAATTGAGAGTTCACACCGACCAACCATTGTGAATTCAATAAACGTTAAAATACTCTTTACAATCATACGTCAAACACTCCCGCTCCATCTTCACATCCAACACCACGAATTCTTCTCCAACACTCTTTAATTGATACCAATTCTAAAATGAAACGTTTCAATTTTCACCCCAGGACAAGCGGCGAAGGATCAAATGTGACCGCCACCACCGCTTCAGTAGCAAACCTTGTTGCCATCCTTGCTCCTGCTAACGGTTCAATGGAAAACAATGTTTCTATCGCTGCTCCTGCCACCGATTCAATGGGACCTCCTTTCTCCTCTCTTCCTCCTTCTTATCCTGTTTTTTCTTCTTGGTTCTCCTCTTCTCCTTCTCTTTCTTCTTCTTGGTTCTCCTCTTATCCCGCTCCTTCCAATTTCGACGGCGACGCTGGAAATCCTCCTCAACCAAGAAATCTTCAACCAACTGCCACCGGTTTAATGGAAAACTTGGATCTTTCTATTACTGTTACGCCCAGAGGCAGCGGTTCAATTGGAAACCCTGTTCCTGATCTTGCTGCCGCCACCGATTCAATGGGACCTCCTGCTCCTCCTTTCTCCTCTCTTCCTCCTTCTTATCCTTTTTTTCCTCTTGGTTGTCTTCTTCTTCTTCTCTTTCTTCTTCATGGTTCTTTTCTTCTTCCGCGCCTTCCAATTTCGACGGCGACGCCGGAAATCCTCCTCAACCAATTACCACCGGTTCAATGGGAAACCCACCTGCTTCTACTGCTTATGCCACCGCAACCGGATCAGTGACACCTCCGCCTGATTCTCATCCTGATCCTCTCTTTTCCTCTGATTCTTTTTCTTCCTCTCCTCAAACAACTCGAGCACCTGATGAGGCTACTGGCTATCAAAACTTAGGTCGAGATAAATATAAAATGAAAGACCTTCCTCCCAAGAAAAGGAAAGCTCCAGAAGATGAATAATCACCAATGTTTTTATATGTATACTAACTGTTTGCATGTACTTTGAACACCAATTTTGAACAAGCTAGAAGAGCACTTATGAATATGGAAAACTTTTTTAGAAGACAAGACTTCAGCCTGGACCTCAGAACAAAGATGATAAGATGTTACATTTTTTTCCATATTGTTGAATAGATGTGAGAATTGATCTATGATCCTAGATTTGAGAAAGAGAATAGAGGCATTTGAGATGTACCTGTGAACAAGGAAACTCAATACGTTTTGGAGACAACACATCACAAATATTGAAGTTTTGAAGAAAAGTAAAGAATTATTAACAAACATCAAAAAACGTAATATCCAATATCTAGGACACATTTTGAGAGTTGACAAGTATAACATGTACATATTGTACATGCTACAGATCATATATGTTTTATTTTCACTCTCTTATATATTCACAGCAAAACCATTTTCATTCTCAAATGCTACAAATTGTCTAGGAAAACAAATTGTCAAACAAACACGAAACAGATAAATAAAAGCTAATGGCAAGATTTTTTTAGAAGGTATTACAATAAACTCTTCAATGATCTTAACTAGTCATAACTAACTTTCAAACTGCCCTTAAAGACATTCTTGTATCAGCTGAACCATACTCCTTTGCTAAATTTTCTACGTGACTCGTAGATGAGAACTGGGTAACATGAATTTTATTATCTATCCACATAACACCTTTCTCTTCAATTCACCTTCAATAGACCTCTTTCTCCACTACACCCTTTCTCTATCCTTACCTTACCAATTTTGTACTACAAGTTTATTCCAATACCATAGAACTGCATGGTTATATCACGACCGGAAATTCGCAGGAAACTCACAAACCTGCTACCCACATTAATCTCACCCAGCTTAGGATGGGCTGGAAGCGAAGTCTTTGAGGATGGGCATCACTCAAAGACTTCACTGAACGTTGCTTAACTTCGGTGATTCTACGAGATCCGGTGCATGCAACGCACCATCGACACTGGATCAATGTATGATAACTTTCAGTTCCGAGTTACGAGGACAACGACCTTTGCTTTTTTGACAGCTTAATCCTTGATGGCCATTGTCCTCAAAAGTAGTTCCGAATCTCATTGATGTCTCTTCACTATGTAACAACGCATATATTACAGTTTTATTTAAAATACAAACGATGCTGCCTAACTTTTGTCAGGTTGCTATAACACAGCATAATCATCAATACTACCGTACATTTTTTTTTGTCAATACTTATATTCTTCTTTAGCTTTCTTATATGTAGTTGGTTTTCTTCTTTCTCTCTATGCTTTGTAATAATATGATAATGAATTATTTTTGAACTGTCAGATATTATTGTTTAGGATATTTCCTTCAAAATTGAACAGTCGATATATAGAATGTTTGAATGCAAGCTCTGAAGGGCAACTATTTCAATATTTTTTGAAGGATAATTATGGACGTGAAACCAGGCGCCAGAAGACCGTTCGAGAAACACTCTCCACTCTCATAATCTCCAAATCTTCCTTTCATCTGTCACACAACGCATTCTGATTGGTTTATTTGAACGTGGAGAGTGTTATGGAACTCGATGCAGATTCATTAGTTTGCCAAAAAAAAATTGCAAAATGAACAAAAAAAATTACTAGTGAGTCTGAAAACCAGACTCACTAATAAAATTCAACTTTTCTTCAATGTTTCATATAAGTGCTGATTTCATCCCAGTTTAATGAATTTGCGTCTCTTTGGGGACTTGTTTTTTGAACTTGCTTTTCCAGACATCCTCAAATTCATTTGAAGACTGCAAATGAACTTGATCGTCCATAAAAGAGAGTACCTATCTGAGATATCAAAAGAGAGTATCTGAGATATCAAGTCCTGAACACCATGAAGAGAGCTGAGGAAAGCTGGAAGAGCGAGGTCACTGATCTTCCGTAACCCAATACCACCTTTCTTTATAGGAAGTGTCGCCATAGTCCATGGGTAACCCAGGCTGGGTGAGGATTGGGATAGCTGGTTGTTTTATTAGAGTTTAACGTCCTTTTTCAACTGCATGGTCATACACAACGGGGGTTTCACCCTCCATTCACAGGAAACTTACAAACCTGCTACCCCAATCCTCACCCAGCCTGGGTTGGGCCGGAATGCAAGCATTACGAAGTCTTCACCTCGCTGGACGTTGCTTAACTTCGGTGATCCTACGAGAACCGGTGCATTTAACGTGCCATCGACGCTGGCCCATAGTTCATTGATCTTCATTCAAACGTGCATTTAAAATAGATTCTAGTGAGTCGTATGAAAGTTTATCAATTCTCATTAGATAGTTCAATTTTGGAATAAAAAGACATTTTTTGGAAGGACACAGTTGATATGAACGTAATGAATGTTTATTTATTCAAAATGTGATATGAGAAGTTCCAAAATGTTGTATTGAGAAAAGGGTTTCAATTGAAAAAATATATTTTATAGAGGATTAGAGAAGAGAGGATTAGGATTAGAATCAGGCGGAGGTCTCATTAAACCAAGAAGAAAAAACAGGATAACGAGGAGGTAAGGAGAAGGGAGAAGCAAGAGGTCCCAATGAACCAGTGGCATTAGCAGGAATAGAAACAGGCGGATTTCTCATTGAACCGGTGGCAGGCGCTGAATTCCTTTTCTTGGGAGGAACGTCTTCCATTTTAAATGTAACTCCGCCAAAATTTCTGAAAGAATTGCCAGTAGGATCTCCAGATACTGGAGTTGCATTAGCAGGAATAGAAACAGGGTTTTTCCATTGAACCGGTGTCAGTAGCAGGAATAGAAACAGGGTTTCCCATTGAACCGGTGTCAGTAGCAGGAATAGAAACAGGGTTTATCTTTGAACCGGTGTCGGTAGCAGGATTAAAAATAGGCGGGTTTCTTATTGAACTGGCGGCAGGAGCTGAATTCCTCTTCTTGGGAGGAAGTTCTTCCATTGTGTATGTATCTCTACCGAAATTTCTGTAAGAATCGCCAGTAAGATCTCTAGATACTCGAGTTGGTTGAGGAGGATTTCGGTCGTCGCCGTCGAAATTGGAAGGAGTGGAAGAAGAAAAGAACCAAGAAGAAGAAAGAGAAGGAGAAGGGGAAACCCAAGTGGAAGAAACAGGATAAAGAGGAAGAGTGGAAAAGGAAGGAGCAGGAGGTTCCATTGAATCGGTGGCAGCAGAAGGATCAGAAACAGGGTTTCCAATTTCGCTGCCGCTGGGAGTAACAGTAAAAGAAAGAGGCGAGTTTTCCATTGAACCAGTGGCAGTTGGTTGAGGAGGATTTTCGCCGTCGCCGTCAAAATTGGAAGGAGCGGGAGAAGGAGAAGAGGAAAACCAAGAGGAAAAAACAGGATAAGAAGGAGGAAGAGAGGAAAAGGGAGAAGCAGGAGGTCCCATTGAATCCGTGGCAGGAGCAATGATAGAAACATTGTTTCCCATTGAACCGGTGTTGGTGGCGTCACTTGATCCTTCGCCGCTTGTCCTGGGGTCAAAATGTTTCATTTTAGAATAAATTGGTATCAATTTAAACAGAATGGTTATCATGGCTGTGTGGAATCCCATCAATGGTTGTACTTATAACTTGGAAGTTAAAAGTATTGTTCGTGAATCAGATGTTCTCAAATGTAAGAGCAATATCTATCTTTGGTTTATCTTTTTTTTGGGCTTTCTTTAAAGTGGCAGGGTTTTTTCATGTGAGCTCTTCCACTCAACCATTTATCTACAGACCAGGGAAAAAAACCTTAGCACAGAGTGCAATTTTATAAAGGTGTCCAATTTTCTAACACTTAAGGAGAGTGGTTTTGGTTTTACAGGAAAGATGAACAGTGTCAGATAAGTTTGAATTGTAATGACAGTCATGAACAGGATTAGAGGAGCAGCTGGAAATTTTAAGAACATAATTCAGCGCAAGCTGAGATCATTTTATGAGTCATAGGGTTAGGTGGTAGAACATGCTTTGAGCATTTACCTCATCTGGTGGTTACCTTCCACTAAAGAGTATTATTATTATTATTTTAGATGAAGCGGAAGAACACGTGCTTCCACTCGAAGGCTAGGAATAGGATTCTAAAGTTTGGGGACCCGCTTTGACTAATTTTTTTACTATTCATCTTAGATGGGGGTTGTGACATATCAAATTCAATGATTTTGAGGTACTGATTACGAGTTTGACATTGATATTTTGCTATCTCATACCGTTGGGTCACTAGTGCCGGAATTTGGCTTCTTTTCGAGGGATAAGGAAAGTCGTGTGAGGTCACAAAAGATTTTTAATACTATGAAGGCTCACAGTGTTGAAATGTTCAAGTCATCGATCATACCCAACTTTTAACAAATACCTAGATTTACATTTATCTTACCGTTGTTTTTCCTGTGCGGAGGCCAGTTCCTGAGCCTTCTTTTCTCTTCTCCTTTCAGCTTTTCTTTCGTTCTTTTTTAGTTGATTTTCCGCTATCAGTAGAGCTCGTCTTTCTTTCCGCCTTTCTATTTCTTCTCTCTCGCGTTCCCGTTCTTCTTTTTTTGCGTTCCTGTTCTTCTATTCTGCGAATCTGTTCTTCTATTTTGCGATTCTGCTCTTCTTCTTTTCTGCGCATCTGTTCTGCTCTCCAAAGATCATATTCTTCTCTCTCGCGTTCCCGCTTCTCTTTTTTACGAATCTGTTCTTCTTCTTTTTTGCGCTTCTTTTCTTCCTTTTCGTTTGTCTCTTTGTATCTCTCTAGTTCATCGGCAGCCTCTTTTTCATCAACATTAGTTAGTGTGAGGCTTAAATCAGTATTTGGTTCCGAACTCTGCCCTTGTGAGTCTTCTTCTCCCCATTTTCTTTTGGGCACACCCTCAACTGTGGAAGAAAAATTGAACGGGACATTGTTTTAGAAAGCTTTTTCACTCTCAAAATCTCCTTTTCAACTGTTAAACAACACACTCTGATTGGGTTATTCAAACGAAATTTGATGGTTGAAAGTGATACTTGGGGATTTTTAAAGTAAAAGTGCTTTCTGAACTGAAGCGCATATCACAAACACATCAACTATTGCTGTGCCACTGCCACACGTAGAGACTAGCATTCCCCAAGTCCCGCTGTAGGAAAACATTTCGTCACATACGGTTCCAGAAATGTCAGACCAAAAGACAATAACACAAACCGCTTGCTCCCAACAGGGTTGGGGTTAGGAAATGCATCTTGCTGTAAAATGTAGAAGTAATTGTGCCAGAACCAACCTCAACCATGAGAAGAGGTTGAACAATGCCGACCCCAAGTAGGTTTAGGAAAAGAAAAAGTAAAAGAAGATCGATAGAAGAAATTCTTACCTGTTATTATGGAGACAGCTAGAAAGGCTATGAAAAGAATGGCGAGGTTTCCCATGGCTACCCCACTCAGGCTGGTGAGGCTGGAACTATTTCTGCTTTAATGTAGGGAAATACTGTCGTACCATATGCTTTTATAACGAGAAAAAGCACCAGATATAGGCAGAAACAATTTCAGCTCATTAGACTTGACGTGACTTGAGGACATACATCAAGGTGATATGTACAGCGAACTGTATCTATAGTGCAGCGATCGCTAACCGGTGGTCACGGAAAACAAATGGTCCACGGACCACCGATGGAAATCAAGCAACAAAGAAAATCCCTCATATTATATTCCTCTTGGATACTATGTTTATTACAATGTTTATTATTATTTTTATCTAGTCACTAATTGTTTTAGGTATATGTCTTACTAAGTCTATGTTTTTTTTTATTCATTGTACTGATATGTATTTATGTTTTTTTTACACTGGGCTTGGCCCGTAAATATACAATTGCAAATTACAATTACATATAATATTACTGTAACCCTGCGGATGTGGCTCATGAGCTTTTAACTAAGTAGGCGGCCACAAAAAGGATCCTAGGTCTACACCCTAGACCTAGACCCCGGAGTTATTTTCTACCACCTAACCCTCAGAGTTACGTATTTTCTACCACCTAACCCTCAGAGTTACGTATTTTCTACCACCTAACCCTCAGAGTTACGTATTTTCTACCACCTAACCCTCAGAGTTACGTATTTTCTACCACCTAACCCTCAGAGTTACGTATTTTCTACCACCTAACCCTCAGAGTTACGTATTTTCTACCACCTAACCCTTAGAGTTATTTTCTACCACCTAACCCTCAGAGTTATTTTCTACCACCTAACCCTCAGAGTTACGTATTTTCTACCACCTAACCCTCAGAGTTATTTTCTACCACCCAACCCTCAGAGTAATTTTCTACCACCTAACCCTCAGAAACGAAATTAAGTGTTCGATGTCGACACATTGATGGGATTTTATAAAAGTGTAATCCTCCTTCACCTCGTTTAGAACTTCAGGAACGGCACACGAACGACCATATAATATTGGGTCCATTTCGCCAGGACCACCACCTTTAAAATGTAATGTTTTTTTTTTACATGGGTATTTTATTAGCACAAAATACCCATGTAAAAAAAAAACATTACATTTTAAAGGTGGTGGTGCTGGCGAAATGGACCCTATAATATTGCAGTCCCAAGTTGAAAAAGATATAGCCTATATCTTTTAAACCTACATTTTTTTTTTTTTTTGATTATACATAAATACCTATAATTTGATTTAATTTAAACAAAAAAAGAATAATAGTATTGAATAATCATTGATTTTTTTCTTTTGGTCTGTCAAATTATTCCATGATTGGTTACTTGTTTACTCGGCTCAAAAGGTTGGTGACCGCTGCAGTATGTTGGGTAAAAATATTTCTGCTTTTTACTTTGAATGTTCGGTGAATACTTATGCCTTTCGAGGAAAAATGAGTATATTATTAGCTCATTAGGTTGTACGGTTTTCAGACAAAACCTTACTTACAATGAACACTGCGACCTAATTAAAGATCTTGATTCTATTTTTTTGGTTTTCACGTCCTGATCTGAAATAAATAGTCAGAAATAAACACTCCATTCACTGGGAATCGTACCATCTACCCACATTAACCTCACCCAGCTTGGGTTGAGCGGGAAATAACAGCCTCAGGTGTTGTGGGGAAACAGAATTTTCTGTTAGAAAATTCTGCTCAAACCGGGGATCGAACTCAGGATCTGTGGACTTCGCCACTAGTCGCAATCTTTACGCCACGGAGGCTGGTATACGAGTAGTTTCTGAAGAAGTTTAGAGAGAACATTAATTTTAAGGTAGCTAGCTTTTGAGCGGTGCTGGGATATTAGCTTTGAGTTTTCTTTTTTACGGTCAGGAGTAATGAAGGTTTCTTTAAGTGGTCGGTCGATCCCAGTAGCTCAGTGGTCAAGGTGTCTGACCTGTAATCCAGAGGTGGCGGGTTCAAAACCCAACCGAGACATGACAAGTTATCAACCCATTAACATAATAATACGTCTTGGGCTTACTGCTGGAATAATGGGACTCATTAGTCCTCATCGAGCAGTATAAATAAAGTGATTTTATTATAATTATTTAATAGATTCAGGGAAAACAAAGGTTAATAAAGAAAGATTAGAACGATAGAGAAAGGGGATAATGAGGGATGAAGAACTCCGTTTAATCACAGGAAATGGGATTTTATTTGAGTCTGGTTCTTTAATCTTTTTGGAGCATTTTGATTGCAAGAAAAATATCATAATAATACTCCTTAGTGGAAGGTAACCACCAGGCAAGGTTGATGCTCAAAGCATTTTTTACCACCTAACCCTCAAAGTCTTATTATGATGTGGCCACAAACTCAAATTGTAATGTAACGCGTAACACGTAACGCGAGCGTGTAACATGTAATTAAATTCCCCAGTGTGGATAAGATCCGAGCACAGATGCGAATATTCAGTGAACGTTAAGCTAGGTTCAGCTAAATTTAACCTGAAACCCGGACTTGAACCACCGACCTCCAGGGTTACAAGTCCGTTGCCTTATCGATCAAGCTACTGAGGTCGGTGATTGTTCTATATTTATAAGCATGAGACTTGTACGATTGCCACTGCTGACTATGACTAGCAGGTTGTCACAAAAGATCTATCTAAGGTCGCAGTGACAAAAAGCTTTCGTAGCCAATAGATCTACTTATACCAATGACTAACAGTTAACAGCTACACTCGTGGGCTTTATACATGTCGACAAGTCACGCCAAGTCTAATGAGTTGTAACATTTGGTACCCATATGTGATGCTCTTACAGCATTGCGTTATAAAACCTTCTGTACGACAGTATTTCTCTACATTCCAGCAGAGGTTGTTCCAGTCTCACCAGCCTGCGTGGGGTAGCCATGGGAATCATAGCCTTCGTAATAGCAGGTAAGATTGCTTTTTCCCAAACCTACTTGGGGTTGACTTTGATCAACCTCTTTCTCATGATTGAGATTGAGTTTGGTTGGATCTGGCGCTCCTTCATCTGCATTTTACAGCTGGATGCCCTTCCTAACACACAGGATTGGTCTTCTGTCAATCTTCTTTTACTTTGCCTTTTCCAAACCTACTAATTAGAGATCTTGATTCTATTTGGTTTTAACGTCCTGATCTGAAATAACCTCTTCCTTATGGTAGAGGTTGGTTTTGGCACTCCTACTTTTAGATTTTACGGCTGAATGTCCTTCCTAACGCCAATCCTGTTCAGGCAGCCAAGGATTTGTGTTATTGTCTTTTGGTCTGACATGGCTGCACTACCGTATGGATTTCAACTTCCTCCATTGAGACATCATAAGTATTTTCTTCTGTCTATCATCCAAAACTTAGAACATAATAGACGTACTGCTTGCTATTCTTGGCTCCTTCTAATTTGAACCGACCTCAGTAGCTTGATCGATAAGGCGGCGGACTTGTAACCTGGAGGTCGGTGGTTCTAGTCCCGGTCTCATCGTAGATTCAGTAAAGCTGGTTTGAGTAGTTGTGATACCACGTAAAATGATTAACACAAATATGATAACAAACAACCCCGCTTAATGTGAGTAGCTGTGTTGTTTTGTCCATCCAATAATGAGTGAAACCCCCGTCGTGATATGATTGTGTCGTTGATAACGACACAACCCAAAAAAAAAAAAAAAAAAAAATAGCACACATTTTTCGTACATCTGTCCTTAGAAATGATAGTCACTACGTGATGGCCTCAGCACAGTAAAGTTTGACGTGTTCAATCAACTTGTGATCAAGGTCTCATTCCAGAAAGCACTTTTACTCTCAAAAAGTCACCGATTCAACCGTCTACTTTCTATTCCACAGTTGAGGGCGTGGCCAAAAGAAGTTCGCGCAAAGGACAGTCACAGGAGGCGCAAAGTTCGCAACCGAATACCGACTTGGACCTAGCACTAACCAATGTTGATGAAACAGAGGCTGCAATTCTACTCAAGAAGCAAAATCAGGATCGCGCAAAAGAGGAACAGAAGCGCAGGAAAGAACGCGAGAAAGAAGAACGCGAAAGGAGAAAAGAAAGAAGGAGTCTTCTGATAAATGCAAATAAAATCCACAAAAGAGCGAGACTGTTAGAAAAGAACAGGAGATACAGGAGGCGACGGAAGGCTGAAGAAGAAGCGGCGGAAATCGCACAGAGACAACAAGGGTAAGATAATACACTAAGCAAAACAAAATAAGGGCCACAAGTATTTTTAGAGATTCGGACCTACTACTTTAAATGTATAGGTTTAAATATGAATTAAAAAGTTGAAATTACTCCAATACATTCTTCTCTAACTATTGAGATAAAAACAAACGAGTTTTTATTTAAAAAAATCAAGATTTTTATTTGTTTTTTTGGAAATGGTCGTTTTAGGACAAACTTGAGAATAAAAGTTAAGACGCTTGTTCAACCATCACAACAGCATACCAAGAAGGAATTGCAATTTATCGGCTTTTTAGTATCGAGTGTGACCTCCACGATCTGTTACACATGACTAGACTCTTCTTGGCATGCTTTGGATGAGTACATGGATGCGCTCTTCCGGAATCCTGTTCCATGCAGCTGTCAACGCCTCCATGAGCTGATCTTGAGTCTGGATCTGGTCTTTTAGGGTTTTAATCTCCCTCTTAAGGTAATCCCATGCATGTTCAACAGGGTTGAAGTCTGGGCTTATCTCTGGCCAGCCGAGAACTCTGATCCCCGCTGCTTGTAATACCTCAACAGTGGCTCTTGCCGTATGGGGGCGGGCATTATCATGCACGAAGATAAAGTTGGGCCCGGTTCTTTCGCTAAATGGAAGCACATGGGGAACGAAGACATTATCCACACAAAATTGAGAGGTTACCGTTTCGTCAACGAGGAAAACCAGATCGGTTTTCCCTCTGCTACTGATGCCACATCACACCATAACACTTGGTCCCCCATGAGGATCCGTTTCATGATTACAAGAGCTCTGAAACTTCTCTTCTAAGCGTCGAAACACTCTAATACGTCTATCGTCGCTTTCAAATTTCACTTTACATTCATCCGAGAAGAGCACACACTTCCATTCCTCATCACTCCAGTGCAGGTGTTCTCTAGCCCACCTTAATCTTGCAGCGCGGTGTCCAGAACTAAGTTTAGGTTTACGAATTTTTCTCCTAGAGCGAATTTGTACCTCTCTCAATCTATTGTGAATAGTTTGAGCACTTACAACTGTGTTCGAGTACTCCTGGAGGTCCATTTGTACGCGGGGGCCGGATGTGAACCGTTCCTGCAGGGCTGTCCTGGCTATAAATCGGTCTTTTCTCCCAGTGATTGAGCGCTGTCTCCCACTTCCTGGTCTTCTTGATAAATTTTCAGTCTCTTGGTAACGACTCCATAGATTTTGAATGGCTCGCCGTGACCCTTGAAGCCTGTTGGCCACACACCGCTGAGAAAGGCCCTCTTCAAGTAGAGTTACGGCTCTGATATGCAATTCTTGACTTAAATGGTGTCGAAACCTCGGCATGTCGATAAGAAACACTGAAAGTGACTTTAAATCAAGAGGAAACGTTATTAAGAAAAAATATTAAGGTAATCAACCAAAACGTTCGAGATTGGAATTTTATCTGTTTTGATTATTATTACAAATAATGATATTTACCTCATGCCATCTATTCATGTTAGGGTCAAAATTCATACCTGAGCGTCTAATTAACAAGATAAGTAAGATAACAATAATAAACATTCAATCCAAGGTGTACTATACACGATGATCTTAGAAAATACAGGTGGCCCCTATTTTGTTTTGCTTAGTGTAATAATAATAATATCGCCTTATTTATACTGCCCGATTAGGACTATTAAAGTCCCATTATTCCAGCAGTAAGCCCAAGACATATTATTATGTGGTAAAAATCCCAAATGGGAAGATAACATGTCATGTCCCGGCTGGGTTTCGAACCCACGACCTCTGGAATCTTTGGATTCACAGAGTGCCGCCTTTACCACTTTACCACTTTTTTGTATAGGGCGTTCTTCACACCTCGGCCGAGGTGTTTGATGTAAATCTATCACTCTGGGTAGGACTGGCAATGTCAGCCTCACAAGTTTATAGAAACGTCAGTATCAGTATAAACAGTAAAGTGAGAAGTTGTACTAGATGTACCAAAACATACCTTAACATGAATATCAAAATATACCTCAACAGCTGCTAGCTGTTTGGAGCTTATTTGCTCTCGTCTGCAGGTAGATCTGATAGAATAATAGATCTGATCATGTATGCCATCAATTAATCTCTCTATTTTAATCAGTATTAATACATCATCTTTTTGATAACCATCATTACTGATATGATATTCTTCATAGCCATTATTATTGATTTTAATAGCTGACTGGGAAAACTTTTACCTAGAAAAAAAGTGTGGACAGGCGGTCCAATCAGGGTGGTAAAGCCATTCAGAGTAGTAATGCTGCGAGCATTGTACCCTGCCCGAAGGTAGTGAAGGCCTTGGTTCTACTGGCGGTCCAACCTTTTATTTTCCAACAAGTAGTCTTATTCATTTTATTTTCTAAATGAAACTTTTTGATATTCACCCACAGGATAAGCGGCGAAGGATCAAGTGAGCCCGCCCCCACCGGTTTAATGGGAAACCCTGTTTCTATCGCTGCTCCTGCCACCGGTTTAATGGGAAACCCTGTTTCTACCACTGGTCCTGCCACCGGTTTAATGGGAAACCCTGTTTCTATCGCTGGTCCTGCCACCGATTCAATGGGACCTCCTGCTCCTTCCTTCTCCTCTCTTCCTCCTTCTTATCCTGTTTCTTCCACTTGGTTCTCCTCTTCTCCTTCTCTTTCTTTTTCTTGGTTCTCCTTTTCTTCTTCTTCTTCCGCTCCTTCCAATTTGTACGGTGACGGCAGGAATCCTCCTCAACCAACTCGAGTATCTGGAGAGCCTACTGGCAATTCTTTCAGAAATTTTGGCGGAGTCACATTTAAAATGAAAGACGTTCCTCCCAAGAAGAGGAACTCAGCTCCAGCCACCGGTTTAATGAGAAATCCGGCTGATTCTATTCCTGCTGCTGCCACCGGTTCAATGAGAAATACGCCTGTTTTTAATCCTTCTACTGCCACCCGTTCAATGAGACCTCCGCCTGATTCTCATCGTGATCCTTTCTTTTCCTCTCCTTCTTTTTCTTCCTCTGCCGCTCCTTTCAATTTCGACAGCAGATATCTACCTGAACCAACTGGAGCACCTGAAGAGGCTGCTGGCCATCAAAACTTAGGTCGAGATAAATATAAAATGGAAGATGTTCCTCCCAAGAAAAGGAATTTCGCTCCAAAAAATGAATAGTCATCATTTTTAGCCATCAAGGATGGCAAGTTGAAAACTCCAGTTCTCATTCTGTCACTAATGACCATTATAATTCGAATTATCGTCATGCTGGGTATTCCTGGACCCACTCAGGCTAAGTGAGCTTAATTTGAGTATTATTATCTAACCTGGTTGCAGGGTTTTCAGTGAACTCCTTACAATTAACACTGCGACCTAATTAGATCTATTGTGACCAGTTGATTCTATTTGGTTTTAACGTCCTGGTTTGAAGTAGTCAGGATGGGGGTTTTACCCTTCATTCGCTGGGAATCTTACCAGTTACCCACATTATTCTCACCCAGCCTGGGTAGGGCCAGAAGTGCCAGCCTCACGTGTTTGGAAGGGACAGAATTTTCTTCGAAAAGTCTGCCCCAACTGGGAGTCGAACTCGAGACCTCTGGACTACGGAGAGTAGTCACAACCATTACGCCTCGGAGGCTGAGGTAATTTGAGTAGCTGGTTTGTGAATTTCCAACGAATGGAAGGTGACCATGCAGTTGTAAGTAACGTCGACGATGGTATACCTTCCAGTAAGCCGGACGATACAGGAATTTGAAATCAGTCCATCAAGGGTTGAATGGCATAAGCATTATCGCGCCTTTTTTACATTTATTGTAATCACTTACTTTAATGTCAAATAAACAGTTTTTTTTTAGCAAGACTATTTAAGATTAGATTTTCTTTTCAATTCTTGATTCCCTGCACTCGGGCACTAAAAATAGGTCACCCGATTATATTTTAGATATTTTTTTTTGGTCAGTCATCATCCTCAGGATAAATTGATCTGTTTAGACACCTCGTTCAATTTTATTAGCCAAGTGAAAGGGATGATACAGAGACTCAAAGCATACGTAAAAAAAAACACACAAAAAAACTTTTCGTGACTTTCACGGTTGTCCTAAAACAGAATTCCCGTTGTCTAAAAAAAAAAAAATTGGCATCTATTCTTTTTTCGACGTGGATATTATTATTTTGTGCAATAAAAATTGCCATTTTTGAAATTCATGTTAAACTTTTCGTTGGCTGAAAGTGCATGAAATACATGGGAGATTATCTTTTACCGCTACTATTAACGCTGCCGGGCTATCTAGAAAGTATAGGGCGTTCCTACACCTCGGCTGAGGTGTTTGATTAACCTAATCCTGTTTCATAATGCGGCCCTGATAGTCTAGGGTGACTCATAGTCTAATCTGACTCATAGTCTACGCTGACTAAAAGGTACTGACTGTGGCAACAGTTCACTATACCCGTGGTCTTTATGTATGTCGTCAAGACACGCAATGTCTAATGAGTTGAAAACATTTGGTACCCATATGCGGTGCTTTTACACCATTGCATTATAAAATCTTCTGTACGACAGTATTTCTTTACACTCAAGCAGAAGTAGTTCTAGCCTCACCAGCCTGCGTGGGGTAGTCATGTCAAACCTCGCCATTTGTTTCATAGCCTCTCTAGCTGTCTTCATAATAGCAGGTAAGAATGATTTCTTCTTATACTTTGTTTTTTTCCCAAACCAACTTTAAAATCATTCGATCTCTTCTTCTTCATTGAGGTTGGTTGGATCTGGCATTCCTAATTTCTCTTTTTACGGCTAAATGCCCTTCCTAACGCCAAGCCTGTTACAGGAGCCAATGATTGGTTTCACTGTCTTTTGGCCTGACAAATTCCTTTTATTGTTCTTTTACTTTGCCCTATCGCAAACTTAATTGTGGTGGAAAATATTCAATGTTTTCCTCATGATTGGGCGACTATAAACAGGTATTTTGATCTTGTTCAACATTTGTAAGGTAGATTTTGAGAGTGAGAAAGCTTTTCAGAACGAGGCCTCACTTTCTATTCCACAGTTGAGGGCGTGGCCAGAAAGTATTCGGGGCAAAGTTCGCAAACGAATACTGACTTGGGCCTAATACTTACCAATACCAATGAAAGAGAGGCTGTCAATGCACTAGGAAGACAAAAACGAAAGGAGCAGCAAGAGGAGATAGCACAACGAGAGGAAGAGGACCATCAAAATAAAATAAGAGATCTAACATTTGAAGCAATTAATCCCGACCAAAAAGATAAGATTCTTAGGAAAGACAATAGAGAACGCCTGAGAAAAGCAAATAAACTCTTAAAGAACGAAAGAATGAGAGAAAAAAAAAGAAATAAGAAGATTGAACTGGCTGAAAAAGAGGCGGCTGCTGCCAATGAGTACGTACAGGTCGTACAAAAGAAACAACGGTAAGATACTTGTGAATGTAGAGGCGCGTTTTTCTTTTGGATTAAAAAAAAAATCCAGGTTCGGTTTTTTTCCAATTATTTCCAAGTTTAGCTTCCCCACCATCCATGAAAGAAAAATACGTTTCGGTACTTTTAAAGATAAACAATGGAAAAATGAAAACAAACCAGGACTAAAGAAATGGAAGCAATAATTTAATAAATCCATTTTGGTTAACCAAACTGGAAGAAGATTTCTCCTCCTTTCGTTTTTTTTTTTTCAAAAGAAAAATGACTTTCTTCCAATCCGTCCATTTTATTCCATTTGTATCCACTTTGGTTAAAAAGAAAAATACGCCTTGGGTATCAAACACCTCGGCCGACGTGTGAATAACGCTGAAACAAAGAAAGATACATTTTACTTACGAGAAATTTCTAGTATTGAAAATCGGAAATATTGTATTCGTTTTTGTATCACTTCCGATAACTTTCTAATATTCAAAATCAGA
Source organism: Bactericera cockerelli (assembly GCA_024516035.1). Lineage (NCBI taxonomy): Eukaryota > Metazoa > Arthropoda > Insecta > Hemiptera > Triozidae > Bactericera > Bactericera cockerelli. The sequence goes on from CM044966.1 coordinate 14,536,638, forward strand.
GGTATTTTTGTATTTTAATATACATATTTATTCATATTTCTGGACGTTTCATAACGTCCTGAGCAACTTTGGTATTTTTTTAATTTGGGCAGCAAGAAACTCACATTCGCACCCTTCATTCTCAGGAAACTCAAAACCTGGTACCCACATTAACCTCATCCAGCCTGGGTTAGGCCGGAATGCCATTATCACGAAAATGTTCCCTATTCAAGCGTATCACAACTTACAAACAGAATTATTCTATAGGTAGTATAGATAGATCGATGACAATCTTAAAATAAAAAAAAGTTTTCTTTTCACCCCCAGGACAACCGATGAAGGAGCAAGTTGGGCCCCTGGAGCCAGTTAAATGAAACCCCGTCTGTCTCTCATCAATCTCCTTCTCCTTCTCCTTCTACAGTAGGTATACTGGTATCCCTTCTCTCCTTCTCCTTCTCCTCCTTCCTCCTCTCCCTCTCTTCCGCCATAGCCTTTTTCTTCTGCTCCTTCTTCTTTCAATATCGACTGGGACGCCGACCCGACGGTATAAATCCTCCTCAACTCTGGAGAGGCTACTGGAAACTGGTCATTCTGACAGAAAATTACGTGGAAATTCATAATAAAAGGGAAAATGTTCCTCCTACGGAAAGAACTTTAGCTCCAGGACATGAACCATCATGAAAGATTGGGTTCAATGTGTGGACAAACTCTGCAGAGCTGGATTAAATAACCCACAAGCTGTTCTTCTTCTTAGCGTGCCTGTCCGGTTCGAACGTAGGCGATCATGATGGCTATCTTAACTCTGTCAGCTGCTATCCTGAAGAGTTGAGCAGAACTTTCTATCAAACCAAGTTCTTAGATTGGCAAGCCATGATATTCTTCTTCTGCCTGGAGATCTCTTGCCTTCTATTTTGCCTTGCAGGATTCGTTGTCAGGGCCAGGAGGCCCAGGCCCCCCCCCTCGAGCTTGGCCCCTCCCCTCGAAATTCTTACTTGAACGCAGGTACATTATGTATCTACATACGTACAAGTTGATTCCTAAACACAATAAACAGTAAAATCCAACTACATTACAACATAATTATTATTGTACTATTTGGGACCCCCCCTGACGAAAATCCTGGATACGGCCCTGTTCTATCTACTGTGGTTTCTCATAATGTGGCCAAGGTATTGCAGCTTGCGACACTTGATGGTACAAGCACAACCTCCAATGCTCTCGACCACTGAGCTGCTGAGGTCGGCATTTTTCCTTAAAAGAAGTAAAATGTAATTTCGTGAAGAGAAGTTTCACCAGATGGGAGCAAGATTTTTTTATCCTTACCTGCATGATAGGTTAGATTGGTGGGATTACTGCGTTGAAATAGTAATAATACTCGTATGTATTGTGTTATATTATAGGTACAAGTATGTAATTAATTTGTAACATGTATATATGTCTCTCAGAGAGTGTCATAGAGTGAGGAACTTACGATTAGTGTTTCTTCAATTATTTTTTTCATTTCAAGATAAAATTAAGTTTAAAATATTCAGTGAATTAAAAAAATAAAAATCAATATTTTTTTAGTGAATTGCCGAACTTCACCGGACAAAGATAAGTAATATAAATAATTGAAAACAAAAAAAAGAAAAGAATTTTTTTAAGAAAAAATTATCGTAATGATATCAGAGAGATGGTAATCTGATTACGTAACTCAACCTCTGATAAGCCTGATGGTACCTATTGCAAGCAGATCATAGAGCTATAGATGCTAAATACTCACATAATAGTAACCTATATCATACATAGGTATAGTGTAGCAACCTATATCATACATAGGTAGTAGAAATCCAATTCATCAATACCTACCAATCTCTTATCAACTGATAACACCAGATACTAAAGTAAGATTTTATTCAATCCAAGAACTACACTTCTAGTCCAGTCAAGTACATCATATACAATACAACAATAGTACAGTTAAATTAGACTAGAATAATATGGATATGAATTCATTATTAGAAGCTATTCAAGATTTCAGGAGCTCAATGGAGACACGTTTTGACCACTTGAAGGATGAATCTATAGAAGTTAAAAATAAACTAAAAGAGCATGATTTTAAACATCTAAGACACGACAGGGAACTTAGAAAAAACAATATTGTGATCTTTGGAGTCAATGAGACTCCGAATGAAAATAGAGAGGAACTAAAGCAAACTATTCTATGTTTATTAAAGGATAAACTGAAAATAATCATTGAAATGACAGAAATAAATGATTTTTTCAGAATGGGAAGAAAAAGTTTAAATAAAAGCAGACCTATTTTATTGAAACTGGTTACTTACTGGAAGAAGATCGAGATAATGAGTGGAAGAGGCAAATTGAAAGGAACAGACATTTACATAGAGAATGATTTATGCAAAGAGGATGAAGAAAAAAAGAAAGCACTCATTCCAGTCATGTTGAATTTTAGATCATCTGGAAAACATGCTGTGATAAAAGGATCAACACTGTATGTAGATGGAAAAATCTATGAAAATGGAAATACTACAAACAGACAAAAGATACTACAACCACAAAATGAAGAAACGGAAAATACACCAGGAAAAGATCTAAACAAAAGGACCAATTCCACGTCACCAAGTGAGTTGCTGAGGGACAATCTTCTTGGAAATACCTTGAATAAAAAGAAGAGACTATTGAAACATGTCCGGTCAAGCAGTTTGGGACAACTATCACTATCAAACTTCTTCACAAGCACAAGCCAACAAGCAAAGGATAAACCAGAGGACAAAATGGTAACAAATGATGCATCAGAAGAGGAAATGGAGACAAAAGAAACATCAGAAGAGAAAATGGATGAAGACATTGCAGCACAACACACAGAGGAAACACATGTAAAATAGCAATCAAAGGAAGATGAGATAGAGGTTGAAGGGGCAAAGCTTTTTGATATTTTAACTTACAATTGCAGATCCCTGAAACAAGATTGGAGATTACTAGATCTTAGAGAAGAACTAGAAAACATAAATTGGAGGGTTGTAGGTTTAAGTGAAGTCAGGAGACAGGACGAGAATTGTTTGAAATTAGAAAACGGGGATGTTTTTTACCACAATGGGGGGGTAGAAGGGAAAATTGGAGGAACAGGTTTTTTAGTAAACCATCTATATCAGGATCAAAAAATCATCAAATTCAAATCCTTTTCTTCACGTGTTTCAATGTTGATTTTAAATGTAAGAAAAAATACTAAAATAAAGATAGTTCAGGTTTATGCCCCTACAGCTCGAAACGATGAAAGTAATGAGGAGGAGGTAGAAATATTTTATGAAAACTTACAAGAAGCAGTTGATAGTAAAGAAGGATCACTAGTTACATTTGTCATTGGGGATTTCAATTCAAAGATAGGAAAGAGAAAAAGGGAGAAGTGTATGGGTATTTTTGGTGTTGGACAAAGAAATTATAGAGGGGAGAGATTGATAGAATTTGCTGAGGCCAATAAATTAGCTATTGCAAATTCTTTTTTAAAGGATCACTTGATCAGAAATGGACTTGGATTGCTCCGAATGGTAAGGTAACTAATGAAATAGATTTTATACTTATTAATAAATTGAAATATATTAGAAATGTCCAAGTAGTAGAAGAAATAAATATAGGCAGCGACCACAGAGCACTGGGTGCAATGTTAGATTTTACAAGACAAAAAAACAGATCTTTCATTTCAAAGCAAAAGACAAGAAGGAAAACAATAGAACTGATGAAGATGAAATTTGGTGAGAGACTAGATAAAAAGGAAATCAAAACAAAAGGAAGCATTGAAGTTCAAACAAAGAATCTAAACGAGGCTATGAAAGAAACTTTACTCGAAATTGAAAAAGAATTAAAACCAAGTGAAACGCTTAACTGCAGGAAATTACCAAATTATTTGAAACATTTAATGCAAAAAAGAAGGATATTAAAGAGAAATGGGAGAGAAGCTATCGAATATGCAGAAGTATGTAAGAGAGTGAGAAAAGAGTTGGAAACATGGCTGAGGGAAAGGAAAATAAAGAAAATAAGTGATGCAATAGAATATGGAGGTAGCTTAAAAGATAAATACAACTTAAAAAATATGATATTTGCTCTAAACAATCAACAAGGGGAAGAAATAAGAGATAAAAATGAGATAATTGAATGCATTAAAGAATTTTATAAAAAATTATATGATTGTGGTGACCGTATACATATAAATAAAGAAGTCAATAAAACTGATTTTGAATGGAAAGAAATAATGAAAGAAGAAGTGAGGAAAGCTATAAATGGCATGAAAGAAGGAAAAGCAGGTGGGTTAGACGGGATTAATATAGAAATGATAAAAGCAGGGAGAGATAGAGTAATAGATACACTTACAGACATATTCAATGAATGCATGAGAGCAGGAAAAATACCTGAAGAATGGCTATTCTCAAAATTAGTGTTGCTTTTTAAAAAAGGTAGTAGAAAAGAACTTAAGAATTACAGGCCACTTAGTTTATTGTGTGTTGAATACAAAATATTTACAAAAGTATTAACAGAGAGATTAGGTTATTACCTTGACCCTTATTTAACAGTTGATCAAGCTGGTTTTAAACCAAACTTTTCTACTCTAGATCACATATTTACACTAACTCAGCTAATTAGAAAAGCTCAGACTTACCAATTCCCATTGTTTTTCCTATTTATTGATTATGAAAAGGCCTTTGACCTTATAAAAACCGAAAGCATTATTGAAACATTAGAACACAGAAAAGTAGATAAAAGTATTGTGCGTGTCCTTAAATATATATACGACAGAGCGAAACTAAAAATTGAATATGAAGGCACTGAAATATTCATCGATGTGAATCGGGGAGTCCGGCAAGGAGATGTGGTTTCCCCAAAGCTATTTATAGCGGTCCTACAACATCTTATGGATAAATTAGAATGGACAGGAAGAGGGATCAATATGAATGGTATTTGGCTAAATCGCCTCGCCTTTGCCGATGACGTGGTTCTTATAGGAAAAAGCAGACAAGAGTTAATGGATATGGCAGAAGAACTAGATGACATAGGGCGAGAATGCGGATTAAAAATGAATAAAGAAAAATGTAGATGGATGTCAAATGATACAGATGTAAATTCAATAGTTATAGGAGAACAGGAGGTAAAAAAGGCACATGACTTTGTATACCTTGGGCATTTGCCAAGTTTTGATGGTCAATGGCCAGAAATTTTGAGAAGATGTGCTATTGGATGGTCCACATTGCTAAAAAATAGAACAATTTATAAAAGTAAAATACCCTTAAAGATCAAAAAGAGACTTTGGGAAATGACTGTATTACCAGCTCTGACTTATGGATGTGAAAGTTGGATAATGTCAAACAAGATTAAACAAAAATTGAAAGTAACTGTCAGAAGTATGGAAAGATATATGATTGGCATAACAAGAAAGGACAGAAAAAGGAACACATGGATAAGAAAACAAACAGGATTAGTGAACATAATAGAGCGAATGATGAGACGAAAATGGAAATGGATAGGACATATACTAAGAACAAATGACAACAGGTGGTCGCGCATTGTAATGGAGTGGTACCCAAGAGAATGCAAGAGAAAAAGAGGAAGGCCAAGAGTGAGCTGGGATTATGAAATTAAAAAAATCTACAATAGTGTAACATGGCCAAGAAATACAAGAAACAGAAAAGAGTGGAAAACAACAATTCAAAACATATGTAATCAAGAAAACTTGCTAGAACATAAGTAGAATAAGTTCAATAAGTACAATATTAAAATAAGTATTACTGCCTTTTAAATATTCAATAAGTAGAAGAATATATTATTGCTATTATCATTATTATAGATATTTCAATCAATTTTTATTTAACATTTTAAAACAAATTACAAATGTGTCTTAGTTTCAATATGTTGCATCGAAATCAATAATGTTTTGAGTAAAACTGGTTTTTTTTTGAGAATTGTACTAATTTTAATGTATGCCTCTCATTTAGAAACTGTAATATTAGCATGATAACAAAGAAAAAAAATATGTGTGGTTCTATTTAGCTATTGAAATTTGGTTCAAATTAAAATAAAATGGGTAGAAAAGAGAGACTCAAATCAAAAAAAATACCCCTAATTTTGAGCTTTATACTCTGGTTAGGGAGGTCTCAGTCCAATAGGACTGATTTTGTTATTTTCCAACATTGTATATTTTAAGATAAATTTTATTATATTACTTGTAACAAATAAAGACTTAAATAAATAAAATAAATAAATAAATAAATATATTTTAAAAATAAACAAGTCCCAACTTGTTGGGCACATCTTATTATTATAGGGTTTTTCCTTCATGTGAACAAAATCATAAAAATACGATTAGATACCTACATAGCAGTCTCTACGAAAATTTCAAAAGTATGCTTCACTTTTTCACAAAAAAGGGTGTGCGTTCGTTCAACACAAGTTCATACAGCATAATAATCGAAATCGATTGTGCTGTGCGACCGTTATGCTGGGTGAATTTGTGTTGAAAGAACATTATGTCCTGCGAAATTGTGTTGTACGAACGTTTGAAATGGTTAAAATCCATGAAACTCTTTCCATTTCCCCACCCAGAGCTCAAAAGTTTCCCTTCAGAAGAGAATAGAGAAATTTTATCTATGAAATAGGGAATTTTGCAGGGTGGAATAATGGAAAAACCTTAACTCAATTTTTATTTTTTACTTTCTAACTTTCTTTTTTTGTAGTTAAGTGTAGTGTATTATTAAAATACAGTGAACTAACAATCAAAGGATTGGAAATTTATTTAAAAAAAAAAATAATATCAATGTAATAAGAAAAGTTTTATTTGAACGACAACAAGCATCGACAGCTGTACTCACATTACTGAAGTCCACAAGGTTGAACTATGGAAACTAGAGTGTCACCAGCCTTTGATTGAATCTATTGTAATCTATAGAAATGGGGATATGAAGAGAATAATGACTGCCACTGTGGACAGGTGCAGACAAATGAACTTCTCCTTGTCTGTAATCAATTGGATGAACCCTGTACCCAACAAGATCTAACCCTGGTTACCCTGGCCAATCTAAGATATGAAAGATATGTTGTCCCGGACATGAAAAGTAAAGTAAGTAATGTAGTAAGCATGAATGGTTTTATGATCATCACTATTGTGAGACAGCAAGCCTGTCTAGTTAAAAGCTTGTTTATCCCAAAAAATTTCAGTTCCCTTCTTTGCCACTACCATATCATTGTGCTATATGTGCCTGTATCACTAAATCCCAATGAAAAAACAAGGCTTGTGTCATCTGACCCTCATCTTTTCTCTGGAGAGCCTCCAGATATCTGGGACTTGGGACTTAACATTATTTCCCTATTCTCAAATCCACTGCAATACATGTTGCATTGATTTTTTTCCCCTCTGAGATTCTCAATATTGTTTCTTCTTTCATCATCAATAAGGAATTCAAGAATCTGGAATTATAAATCAAAAACCCTTGTAAAAATATCTATTTTTATAAACATCAAGTCTATTAATCAATAATGGAATAGTTGACACAACTAGAGGATGGCTGAGGCCAACCCAGGTATCCTCTTTCTGGTGTGTCAGATCATAACATGCTGAAGTGTGATATCATCCCCCCACTAACTATCAAAACACCAGCAAAGCTCCATTACCATGAGTCCTAAATTATGTAGACTAAAGCAACAAGTTATTTCTGTTTTCCCTATCATCACCATCTCTTAGTATGCCCCAAACACTGGTGACTATCATCTCCCCATAATGAACTGTTCCAAGTCTGAATCCTGAATTCATGCCCAGCCTCCATAAGAGCCCACGTGCATCTAGTTTTTCTTCACCGTCCCTCAACTTCTAACCACCATTACCCCAATTCAACATTAATCAAAATGGTCTGTCAGTTGTCAAGCTATACCTTATGTTTCCATGATTTCCATGCTACACCAAATTAAAGTTTGCATTGGCTACCAGTCAAATTCTATCTACAAAGTATAATCTGATACAAAAACGGTATTATGTCCTCTCATGTTTAAAATTAATAAACTATGTACCTGATTTTTACAAGTGAAACCATTCCCTTATAATCAAATCTAAACTTTGCTTCTTTTCTTTTCATTTAATTTTCACTACATAACTATATTTTTTTAGTATAAGAAGGATTCCCTGTCCTTCCCCTTATTTTTTGTGTTATATTGTACTTCAATTGAATCTATAATTCAATTGAATTATAGATTTTACTTTGGGTTTCTCAGTTCCATCTATCATTTTCAATTCTGAGCCTATTCCTTTGTCTTCTTGTGTGAAAAATCTTGGAATACTTTTAGATCCAGATCTTCAATGGAACTCTCAGGCTGTTCAAATTGGTAAGGAAGTGTATCAAAAGTTTCATTCCCTGAAACATTTGCAAAGGTTTTAGCCCTGCAAGACAAAACAGCGCCTATGTACTTCTCTTATATTTCCTTTGATTCAATACTGGAGCTGCTATGTCAAACATCAAAGGGAATTTACTTCAAACATTTCAGAATGCTTGTGTTGTGTTTCAGTCATTTGATCATGTTTCAGCTAAATGAAAAAATCTTCAATGGTTACGAATTGATAAGAGATTAGAACATCTGAGATTGGGCTTACTGTGGAGAATTTTGAATGAGACTTCACCTCCAAATCTTCACTCATCATTTCATACACTCTTCATTCCACAGTCATAATACTCGCTTCACTTATCTCTCTATTCCACCTCACAATACAGTAGAACCTTCATTATCTGGATTAATGTCTACTAGGGGTATGCCCATATGCTGGATAATCAAGGTCCTATATAAAAGTCTGGATAATTGAAAGGACCCTAAAAAACCACTCTATTGTATACATTATTTTTTTCCTTTCCATTATTGTTTCCATTATTTAATTCTTATAATAATTATTTGTACTGTACATAATTATGTCTATGTATATCCAATTAAGTGTTTAATAATAATAATTATCTATCTTTTTGCTTTCAGAGACTTGCTGTGCAAATCTTTAAGTGACTCCCGCTGCCTCAGGACATCTGGCTTTTCTGCTGCCTCCGGCCATCCGGCTCTTCTGTTGCCTCCGGCTATCTGGCTCTTCTGCTGCCTACCTGTATTATTATTCATTTATTCATTTACACCCTGATTAAGATTGTCTAGGCAACCATGTTTCATGTTAACCCACTTCTAAACAATGTAAACTTAATTATTACAATAAAAGAAAAAAAAAAAAAAAATTGAAATTCTGATGTTCTCTATTTCCCAGACAAAACAAACAGCCACCACCTATAGCTTGTAAAAATACAGTTGCATTTTTGTATTCAACGTTTCATAGGTGGAGAAAATAACCTGGTTCCCAATTAATTAGACTGTAAAATTGACATTATCAGTGACACTTCATTCGTCTGTCACTGTTAATGTCAATTTTACAGTTACCAGAGCAGCCAGAAAGATCAAATGGCCAAGCAGTGGTTCTTAACATTTTTAGCATCGCGGCACACTTAGCATGAATAAATCAAAGATATTGGACTTAGCCGCAGACAAAATTTTGAAGATGTCTATAAAAAGAAAGAGATTTTGTATTGAACCCAACTAATAATGGGCTTTTTCTTATCTTCAGAAATTTTATAGCACATCAGCATTATAGGATGGGAATCACTGCTTAATACTTTATTAAGTAGTCACTGTGACCGAGTGGAGTAGGCTAGCAAGCAGGGTGACCTGGGTTCGATTCCCGGCAGCGCAGAAATTTTCTGCTTGGATGTCTGGGGTCCACTCATACCTCTCATGAGGAATAAGCGACCTCACTAGAGACGAGGTTCTGTTTTAACTTGGGTACTGGACGATTTGGCTTTCGTTTGTCTGTCTGTTAAGCGATAGCACCCGACCGGATTCTTCAAAATTGTTATTAGTATGTTACATGTTCATTGGGGTCTTAGAATTTTACCTATTGTTTTTAGGCCGGCTAGGAAAGAACACTCGAACGCAGCGCAGGCTCCTACCTAGTAGAGGCAGACCTCAACTCAACCAGGATAAGTCTATCCTGCTTGGTAGAATACCTCGATACTGGGCAAGCTAAAGACGACTCTAGACGGGAACCTCAATTATCCATCACTATACTTCCATTCGTCACACCAGAAAGCCTTAAGTCTGGACGGCAGTCCACAACTTCGGCTATGCCTTTGATGACTTTTTGCAATAGTGTGATCGGTTGAGGGGAGGGGGGTTGACAAGAGTCAGATTTTGCCCATCTGTTACCGTTTCGGCTGTAGAAACATTTACGCCTGAACCTTCGACTCTCACCCGAAATACGGGCAAATGTCACTCGAGTTGACATTACTTACTTGTAAATTAGGGACGGGTTCTAAAAAGTTCGAGATATACAGAGTGTCCCACCAAAGTTGGACACCTCAAATTACCCGGCCCATGAAAGAGTTTTTGAAAAATAAAAAATTCAAGGGTACATGTTTTAATCATGCGGTTTCAGTCATGAATTTTTTTATACAGGAAGGTTCATAAGTCAGAAATTGAGGTGTCAACTTTCGATTTAATGAATCGACCTGAATTTTGTTTGTGTAATGAAAACACGCATTTTCAATTTGCAGCAAGAATTTTCATACAGGGTGGTTCATAAGTAAAATAATTACTTGTTTTTTTTTAATTTTTTATTACGAATTAAGAATCTCCGCCCAATTTTTCGTTAGTCATATCAAAAAACAAACCTACAGGGTGAGACATAATTTTTTTGCAACACACTGTTTGTGGGCATCAGTAAAAGAGTCGTAGAATTGAACAGAAATACTTAAAATGCAAGCAAAACTTCGGTTTTTTTAAATTAAAAAGTTATGGTGTTTAAACTAATATTGTCGCATGGACCAACCTGTAGATATTCTCTTAAACTATCTTGTGAGTACTCGAAGTTGTATAGAATTCAACGAAGACTTTGAATCGGGGGAAAAAACAAGTAAAAAACGCCATTTTTTTAAGCCATTTTCAATTTGGTGTCCACACTGAATGATTTTAAAACTTGAAATGAAAAATAGGTAGGTGTAAGCACAAAATTGAAAATGGATTTTTAATTTTAAGTCTCTTTGACTACCCATAGAAAGGGTGTTGCAAAAAAATTATGTCTCACCCTGTACAACACTTTAGTTTTGTTTTTCGATATGATCAACCAAAATTGTGTAAAATTAGGCGAAGATTCTTAATCCGCAATTTTTTTAAAAAAAAACTCGGTTTTAAAAATAACTCGGTTTTAAAAAAATCAAGTCATTATTTCACTTATGAACCACCCTGTATAAAAAAATTGCTACCAATTGAAGGTGCGTGTTTTCATTACACAAACACTTTCTATTCTTGTTATCGAAAAATTAAACGAAATCAAATTTTTCGAGATTTAGAAGAAGAAAAAATTGGTCAAAAAAAACCCACCCTGTATGTAATATTTTAGTTTGAAAAAGTACTCAGAAACCATTTAGAAGTTAAATTATCAAATAAAATTCATGTCGATTCATTTAAAAATCGAAAGTTGACACCTCAATTTCTGACTTTTGAACCTCCCTGTATAAAAAAATTCATGACTGAAACCGCATAATTAGGACATGCACGTACCTTTGATTTTTTTATTTTACAAAAAATCTTTAAGGAGCCGAGTAGGTAATTTGAGGTGTCCAACTTTGGTGGGACACTTTTCATATACATAATATCTATTTATAAAATGCTTGAAGGTAACCTCTGTCATTTTTTTACTTTCCTTATCTTATAATAATAATTTAAATAAATGTGTAATAAAAGAGCAGAATTAAAGGACTTTTCCGTATCCGGTATAATCCTTATCTGCTTATAATTTCGCCACTCTACGCTGCTCATATTAAAGTAGCTACTCATGTTTCCTCACGAGGTATGAGTGGACCCCGGACATGCAAGTACAGACCCGAAAAAATCCTGCCGTGCTGGGGATCGAACCCAGGTCACCGTGCACGCTGCAAGCAAGCCAAGAGCGGTAACCCACTGGGCAACCGTGACTACCCTTATCTTATAGAAAGGAAAGTAAGGGAATCACCCAAAATTTTCGATAGGTAGTCAGTTTTAAGTGCCAAAATACTTTTTAGTGCCCTCAGAGACAAAATCCAAGGTTTCAGACGTGTATCTATCCGTCCGTCTGAATAAAATATCTCAAAAACGGTAGGTATAGGATAGACTTCTCAAAAACGGTAGGTATAGGATAGACTTCTTTTAGGAAGACTAGGAAGAGGATGTCCAGTAGCCCTAGCGTCGAGGGTACGTTGAATAAAACCAATTCTCGTTTTGTCTCTAAAGTTAAGCAACGTGCAGCGAGGTTAGGACATGGGTGAGTGACCATTCAATTTAGAACCCTCCTGATATTGGCTATTCCCGACCTCACTGAAGCTGGGTGAAGTTAATTTGCATTGCTGATTTGTGAATTTCGAGCGAATGGAGGGTGAACCCCAGTGTGATATGACCATGCAGCTGAAAGCCATATTAAACTCAATTAAAAAAAAAAAAGATCCTGAAATTAAGCAATGAAGTTAAAAAATAAAACTCGGATAAGTCACCATTCGAATTCAAATGCTCGTGTTCCTGACTATTCCCGCCCCACAGTAGTCACCGTGGCCGAGTGAGTTAGCGCGCTAGTCATTGCACGCACGGTGATCTGGGTTCAATCCCCAGCGGAGCAGGATTTTAGCTGCTTTAATGTTAGCAGCGACCAGTGGCGGGATTATAGGCAAAAATAAGATATTGGGTTATTAAAGATATGGAAAAGTCCTATAATTCTGAGCTACTCACTAAAATTGTGATATAATAACACAAAGAAACACATTTTTATTATTCCCGCCCCACTCAGGCTGTGTGAGGTTTATTTGAATAGATGTTTGTGAATACCCCTTTATAAGTGCCGCACGCGACAGAAATGAATAATATTAATTTTATTTATTTTTACTGGGGTTTAATTTGGGGGTTCCATAATTTTGGGGTTCCATATCTTTAATGTCGTTTCTCACATTAAAAAAGCTACTCATTTTTCCTTACGAGGTATGACTGTATGAGTGGAAAAAATCCTGTCCTGCGGTGATCGAACTCAGGTCAACGTACGTGCAAGTCTAGTGCGTTACCCACTCGGCCACGGTGACTAATGTATCCATCTCGATTTTGTCTTTTAAATTACCCTTAAAATTAGTTAAATAATTAATAAAATAAACATGTTCCAGGTCTTATTAAGCTTTTGCGATATTTACTTTTAAAGGATTTTTTAAAAATATCGTGGGATATTTTACTAGAGATTTGGGAAAAATCCCGTGTGCCTACTTCCCCTACATCCATAGTCTATACAATGAAGTTTTTTTCGATTAATCGGTTATGCTGTGCGTTCATTATGTTGTACGAAATTGTGCTGTGTAACCGTTGTGTTGAATGTGATTGTGTTGTACGAACACGATTTTTCAAATTTGAATTCGATTATCGATATTTTATGCTGAAAGACCATTATGCTGTGCGAACTTGTGTTGTATGACGCCGCACCCAAAAAAGATAGGTTTCCTTCTCTTTGTTTTACACACCTTGAATGTACACAAACTCAATTTTTAAAGCGGGAGAATTCGAAAATTTCAATTCGTTTCTTGAATATCCTGGAACCCTGGAAACTGGAATCCCTTGGAAAGGAAAGTGTTTGAGTGACGTTGCTGTTACTGAACTTTCTGGATGTGATTTAGCTTTCTTTTCTCAAGGAAAGCTTAAAAAAGACAGGTCTCAAGTAAGTGAAAGTATATTTTATAGTTAGTTCTATCCATTATCTCTCATTGAGTCTTTACATAGCACAGTTTTTTCTTCTTAGTTACATTATCTTAAATAACAGAAGCCCATTTTAGAAAAGGTCACAGAACACTCTCTGATTGGTCAATTAGAATGCAATAACCAATCAGAGTGCCTGGTGTGATGGTTGAAACACAGATTCAGTGATTTTGAGAGTGGAGAGTGTTTCTGATAGGCCACATATCTCTGATAACGGGTTCTATCAAAAAAACACTATTTGACCACTCAGATTCACTGGTGGTCAGTTCTACAAATCTTGAGAATGCTACCTCGCCAAACCTAGGTAGCATATTTTTTTAAATATATGCCTAAGGTAGGAAAAAAGAAAAGTACCAAAATTTCTGTCTGTTATTAGATTACGACAGACCTTGGTCCCTTGAATGTTGGATATGACTGCATACTACCTTAGGCATAAACTAAAAGAAAATATGCTACCTTGGTTTGGCAAGCAAAACCCTCAATTTACTGCACTGGTGCCAATATGACAAATCCTTTTGGGACTAACATCCCCAATCTCCAGTTTTGTGTTTTTCAAAATTTGTAGAACCAACCACAAGTGAATCCAAGTTTTGCAAACAAAGAAGTTTTTGCTAAAAGTGTTTTTTGGTATAACCCTAGAATATTTATAACTGACCACATTAATTTATGACATAACTGTTATAATTATGACATAACCCCCCTTGAAGACATAACCCTAGCTTGGGATGGATGGTGTATGGAAAAGGGCTCATTAATAGGGTTTTTTCTTCAAATAAACAAAACCCTTGAAAAAGAAGAAGAAAAAAATACTTTAAAAAAAATAAACTATATAAAACCTATAATCTCTGTTACATATACAGCTGAATTGTTAAATACGGAATCAATATGAAGGGCTTGCCATCCAACAAGGAGAAAGAGAAAAAGTACAAGAAGATTCAGAAAGCACTTGACAAAGAGGTTTGTGCTCCACCATTCATTTTTCAATATTCAACAAATCAAATGAAGTGGTTTAAAAAATAGATTACAATCACAAACCTAGCAGTTAAAAAACTCATTAATTGGTTTGTCTATTTTTTTTCAAGTTTTTTTTTTTCCTTTAAAAGAAAGATTAAATAAATCTTAATGGATACTTTGAAATGGACCATTTTATAGAAAGTACATAATTAATTTCTTGGTGGAATCTGATTATGATGAGAATGTGTGTCTTGAAAAACTATCTATGTTACAAATTTTAGAAATGGATTTAACTTGAAAATAATGATCTGAGTAGGTAGTCACAATGGCCAAGTGGTGTAGTTTAATAAACTTGATCTACAGTATGTTTCAGAAAAGGTGGCCACCCCCTCGTAACTTTTGAACGCGACGGAATTTTTCAATTCTGTAAAGTCCTAGGTATAGGAAGTGCCCTATGGCCCATCCTGTGGTCATATTTATTTTTGGCCCCGGTCGGCCCTTCCGGCTTTTAGGCCATATTTTTTCATTTTTCTCGCGAATTTTAAATAGAATGCTATATTTTTTATTCCTGTTAATTAAAGTCTAAGTAAGGCTGAGTATAATGAGCTTTTAAATTTTTCAAAAACCTTATCAGGGGCGGAGCTAGTAGGGTGCAATTTTCAAAACTGTTACACCCTGTACTTCAGCGTTAGTTAGATTTTTTAGTACTTTTTTTATGTTCATAGGTTCAAAATATTGTTTTACACCATATGAAATCAAAAAAATATTCTTGTTTACTTCTAATCAGGGTCATAGTAAGGTTTTTGTAAAAGTACTTTTTTTCTCACGTCAATTTTTTGCGAAAATTAATGGTGTTCTCGAAATTGGCTTTTTTAGAGGTGAAAGTCTGCAGTGACATATGTTTTTTATGCTTTAAATCGAAAGAAAACTTAACGGAGAAGCGATTAAGATCATAAAAAAAGCCATTTAACCTGCTAGTTTTTTTCACGACAGTGTCCGGTAAAGTGGGTGAATTTCGTAATGGATTTTTTTTTTGTTGAGGAAACACAATTGGCATAGAAAATAAATAATATCTAATAAGGGAATAATACTTCAATTAACATAACTAAATGCGAAATTAAATGAAGATTATTTCTTCTAAATCAGTGCCGGATAATTTTTTTTTCTCTCTCTCTCCTCCTTTTTAAAATAATTGAATTGGTTTAATTTTCACCCTCAAGAGTTTGGTACTTGACCTGGTATTTTTTTCTCTTAAATTTCGAGATAATTAGATTTTTATTTAGAGACCTGGTATTCATATGGGTTTGATGGCAGAGATTGCCTCAGGCAATAATCACGCCCTTTGTCAATATTATTCTTGTCATATTATTATTCATTACTAGCAACACCAGTATGATTTTTTTTTTTAATTTGGGTTTAATATCGCGTTTCAACTGCATGGTCATATCATAACGGGGGTGTTACCCTCCATTCACAAGAAACTCACCAACCTCCTAAACACATTTATCACACCCAGCCTCGGTTAGGCCGGAATACCAGCATCACGAAGTGTTCTCCTCGCTAGACGTTGCTTAACTTCGGTGATCCTACAAGAATCGTTGCATTCAAAGCGCCATCGGACTGACTCCAGAATTATTGACAATGTGTTTTCTACAGATTTTACCAACTAACAAGAGGGGACCCCTAGGCCGACTTTAGAAGCAGCATTATCCGATAATTATTTTTGATACAACTTGAACTTAGAAAAGTGAAAAAAAGAGAGAAAAAAAAAAAAAATATCCGGCACTGATTTAGAATAAATAATTTTCATTTAATTTCGCATTTAGTTATGTTTATTGAAGTATTATTCCCTTATTAGATATTATTTATTTTCTATGCCAATTGTGTTTCCTCAACAAAAAAAAAATCCATTACGAAATTCACCCACTTTACCGGACACTGTCGTGAAAAAACTAGCAGGTTAAATGGCTTTTTTTATGATTTTAATCGCTTCTCCGTTAAGTTTTCTTTCGATTTAAAGCATAAAAAACATATGTCACTGCAGACTTTCACCTCTAAAAATGCCAATTTCGAGAACACCATTAATTTACGGAAAAATTGACGTGAGAAAAAAAGTACTTTTACAAAAACCTTACTATGACCCTGATTAGAAGTAAACAAGAATATTTTTTTGATTTCATATGGTGTAAAACAATATTTTGAACCTATGAACATAAAAAAGTACTAAAAAATCTAACTAACGCTGAAATACAGGGTGTAAACAGTTTTGAAACTTGCACCCTACTAGCTCCGCCCCTGATAAGGTTTTTGAAAAATTTAAAAGCTCATTATACTCAGCTTAACTTAGACTTTAATTAACAGGAATAAAAAATATAGCATTCTATTTAAAAATTCGCGAGAAAAATGAAAAAATATGGCCTAAAAGCCGGAAGGGCCGACCGGGGCCAAAAATAAATATGACCACAGGATGGGCCATAGGGCACTTCCTATACCTAGGACTTTACAGAATTGAAAAATTCCTTCGCGTTCAAAAATTACGAGGGGGTGGCCACCTTTTCTGAAACATACTGTATACCAGTTGTAGCCATACTGGTCAAAGAAACAGCAAAATCCTATAATTCTGCACTTAAAACTAAAATTGTGAAACTGTTAGTGATGTAATGGGACTTCCTGTCTTGAGCCGACAGTCTAAATAAAGCACTACTATAATATTATAAACAGGGAGTAGACCAGCAGTCTGGCTGGGGGACTATAAACAGGGAGTAGACCAGTGCATTGGCTTGGTTCTGGGGGCCCTTGTCAATTATTAGCCTCCTTGTAAAGACAGTGGTAGAAGTGCTGAGTCATTCCTCCACTGTCTGGCTACCATCATTCACGATGACGCCACCATATGATGATGATGATAATATTATACTATACTATACAATAACACATTCATTTATTACTATCTTTCCTCGTAGTTTGAACTCCATGACCTAGACCGAGTCAGCAACTCATCCGATGAGGAAGAAATCAACACCGAGTTTGAAATTCACCCACTCTCCTACTATCTGGACACACGTGAAGATCTGGTGCAACATATGTTTGCCACTATCAAAGTAAGTACACTGACCCTGTTTGAATGGGAAAAGGCAAAGAAGAAAAAGAATACTGAGCTTACAGACAGGTGCCCCGGGCATAGCGTGTAGAATTAAGAAGTTAGGAAACAAACCCCAGTTGCATGGAAACGCCACATAGTGTGACACTATCGCAAAGGAGTAGAATATTTTCTCGCGGTCTATTTATGTTTATGTTTACATTTGATATGAGGAAGAAATTTTTGAGAGACGAGGAAAGGAGACTCCTTTGCGATACTAGCGCTTAGGACACAACAATGCAGGCCAGCGGGGGGTGGTTTCCACACTTCTTAATTCTACACGCTATGCCCCGGGTTTGAAATCCACCAGGGTATTTTTCCTCTTTTTTCAATAGAATTCACAGGAACAACCCATTTACTTATTATGGCAGTAAAAATCAAATATTTTCTTCTTAATAAAAAAACTGACCTCAGTAGCTTGATTGATAACTGACAGCTTTATCTAGAGATTGGTGGTTAAAATCCCGGTTTCAGTATGGATTTAGTAAAGCAAGTTTGAGTAGTTGTGATATCACAAAAGCGATTAACTCAAATAAAATAACTTTTATAAATATAAAAAAAACAATATCTGCAGTGTACTGTCAAGTGAAACGGTCGTTTTGCTTGATAAACTGTAAATATAGTTTGTATATATTCTGTCGTCTTGAAAAGTAAATGCTGCAATGATATATAAAAAAAAACCACTATAAAAACACTAAGCATAATATACTAAATATTTACGAAAAATAAATTGTATAGTGAATTTATTCACCACAAAAGAAATCATATTTTAAGTGTGTTGTTTTTGTTGTTGGAATTTGTACATTTAAGGAAGTACTGTTATTATGTGCTCCTTACTAAAGTCACGAGGTAATACATTGTTATGAAAAAGGCATTGTTATTTTTTAATGAATTAAATTATGTTTTTTTTTTTTTCTAGGGAGCTAAGTTGAAGCGAATGGTACCTCCAGAACTCCGACATTTAACCCCCGCGGAACTTAAAGCAGACTGCCTCATTCAGATTCTTGGTAAGTGAGACCTGTAGAACGACCTATCTGTCGACAAGGTTAAAGCGCTTAAAAGAAGAAAAAAAAAACTACTAATCATGCCATGTCTGTTTAGATAGGCACAGTTGGCTATCACGGTGGTGAGAGGATTATATGGTCGCCTAGATCCAATGTCTAGGCTTCTTTCATGCCCATTGATTTTGTAAGTTTATTTTTAATCAAATATAACGTTGCTTTCAACTGCATAGTCACGTCAGAGGTTTTACCAATCATTTGCTGACAACTCAAAAATCAGGTACTCAAATTGATCTCACCCAGCCTGGGTGGGGCCGAGAATAGCCAGCACGCCGTCTGAGCAATGTCTCAACCATGAGTTTCTTTAATATTATTGGCCAATACCTTGCTTGAGACATTTCTCAGCCAAATTTCTCTGTTCATAACTCTCCCCAGGACTGTCCTATTATTATTACTCTAAAAAACCCTGTGTCATCTCTTCCCAGGACTGTCCAAGAAGCGAATCCTGCACACGATAGACGGCAAGGAGCTGAACTCCTCCTCAGATGAAGACTCCCCCTCCAGTGACTCCTCCTTCGACATTGAGAAGGAAGCCAAGGCACTGAAGCTGCTGCAAGACAAAGCTGCGGGGAAGAAGGGCAAAGCTGGCGACAGCAAAGGTAAAGCTTTGTTAATACTCTTTATTCTCCTTCGACATTGAGAAGGAAGCCAAGGCGCTGAAGCTGCTGCAAGACAAAGCTGCGGGGAAGAAGGGCAAAGCTGGCGACAGCAAAGAGAAAGTTTTGTGGATACTCTTGACTTTTTGTTTATAAACAATTGGATCAAGATTTATTTACATTTATTATTATTATTATTATAGTAAGCTTTATTAGGTAGAACAAAAAATATATACAGTAAATACAATGAAATTATAAAGAAAAACAAAAAGATTGAGCAAAGATATAAGAACGAAAAAAAAAGAGATTCAAGTTAATGTCCTACCTAAAGGGCGGGGTTGTTGGCTGTGGCAATCTTTTCCACCCAACCCTTCGTTAGTAACTCTCCCTCCAGTAACTCCTCCTTCGACATTGAGAAGGAAGCCAAGGCACTGAAACTGCTGCAAGACAAAGCTGCGGGGAAGAAGGGCAAAGCTGCCGACAGCAAAGGTAAAGTTTTGTGGATACTCTTGACTTTTTGTTTATAAACAATTGGATCAAGTTTTATTTACATTTTTTATAATTATTATTATTATAGTAAGCTTTATTAGGTAGAACAAAAAATATATACAGTAAAATACAATGAAATTATAAAGAAAAACAAAAAGATTAAGCAAAGATACAAGAACGAAAAAAAAAGAGATGGAAGTTAATGTACTACCGAAGGGCGGGGTAATTGGCTGTGGCAATCTCTTCCGCCCAACCCTTCGTTAGTAACTCTCCACCCAGTGACTCCTCCTTCGACATTGAGAAGGAAGCCAAGGCTCTGAAGCTGCTGCAAGAGAAAGCTGCGGGGAAGAAGGGCAAAGCCGGCGACAGCAAAGGTAAACTTTTGTTAATACTCTTTATTTCCCTTCGACATTGAGAAGGAAGCCAAGGCACTGAAGCTGCTGCAAGACAAAGCTGCGGGGAAGAAGGGCAAAGCTGGCGACAGCAAAGGTAATAGTCTGGCTGGGGGACGTTAAACAGGGAGAAGACCAGTGTCTCGCTAGAGGACTATAAACAGAGAACAGACTAGCCAACCCTTACAAGCAGGCTAGCTCACAGTTTCCTAAGGGTTTAATTGCTTATAAAGAAAAGTCCAAGTCCTCATGATGGTTGATCGCACAAATATGTGGTTCAGGACGAACCAACTTTGAAATAAAGTTGGCTGGAGACTATCACACACCCCTCCAGCTGTAGCCAAGCTGGCTACAACAACAACAACAAAGTTAAAGTTTTGTGGATACTCTTGACTTTTTTGTTGTTGGACGTTCAGCGAGACGAGGACTTAGATGGGGAATCCTCGTGATGCTGGATATTCCTGGTCTCACTCAAACTGGATGAGGTTAGTATGAGTAGCTGGTTTGTGAATTTCCAGAGGGGAGCCATACTACGGGATGGGTAGGCTACAACACGACACGAAATAAAAAAAAAGGCTATGAAACACTCATCTTTAAGAAGAAAAAAAAAAAAAAAAAAAATGGAGGTTAAAAAACCCGTCCTGATATGACCATACAGTTGAAAGCGACATTAAAACCAAATTGGAAATAGTGTTGGTTCATTTATTTTTAAATTTGGGTTTAACGACTCTTTGAACTGTATGGTCATATCACGACGAAGGTGTTACCCTGCATTTGCAGGAAACTCACATACGTGCTACCCACATTAACCTCACCCAGTCTGGGTTGGGCCGGAAGTAACGAAATTTCACCTCGCTGGACGTTGCAATAACGGGGATATTGTCTATGGCCAAAAAAAAAGAAAAATCTCTTCCACCCAACCCTTTCATTTGTTTTCATTGATTTTGTTTTGCCGCAGCCGGCAAGAAGCGAAAGTCACCAACTCGTCGATCGTGAATCTGGCCGATTCCTCTTCAGACCCCGAGGCCAAACTGTCTGCCAAGTCCAAGAGGAAGAGGAGAAAGAAAGAAAGACTCGCGCCTGCGCGGAGGAGGCAGAAGATTCGGAGGAGGAGAGGGAGGGACACAAGGACGGAAGAGGAGGGGAGGAGGAGGAGGATGAGGACGGGAAGAAGAATTTGATAGAGCTGATTGAGCTGGAGATGAGAGCGCGGGCTATACGCAAACTACTCGGTAGGTAGTCTGTCCCGGTAGCTCAGTGGTAAAGGCGGCACTCTGTGAATCCAGAGGTTCCAGAGGTCGTGGGTTCGAAACCCAGCCGGGACATGACAAGTTATCGCCCATTTGGTATTTTTACCACATAATAATATGTCTTGGGCTTACTGCTGGAATAATGGGACTTTAATAGTCCTTATCGGGCAGTATAAATAAGGCGATATTATTATTATTATTATTTCGAGGTATAGATACATTTTTTTTTTGCTTCTAAGTTAATAGTGAGGAGACATTTCAGTCTATCTCACTAAAAACTATGACTAGTATGTTAAAATTAATTGTTTAAAAATTTCCGCACAAGATGACAAGTTTGCAGGATCACACTCTTCTGGATAGTTGTTTCAACAGAGTGTTGCATATTCAATAGCTTCAAATTTTCTTTAAAATTGCGTGATGTAACTCCTTCACTTGACATGACAATGGGTATAATTTGGATGTTATTCATTTTATTATTATTATTATTATGAAACGCTTTATTAGAAAAACATAATTATATACAAACAAATAATGGAAAAAATTAAAATATAAAATTGAGAAAATTAATATAAACAGGAAAAAAATAAACAAAATTACTTAATATTACTTAAGCAACCGCTTGCCATGCGGAAGGTCCCGGGTTCGAACCCCCGAGCCGACAAAAAATTTTACTCAGAAATTTGGTTACAGTTGTTTGTAAGGGTACGCTCGTGTTGACCCGCACCTACATGGGAAGTATTGTGTCACTTCTCGCCCATCAGAGGGGAAGCATACTACAAGATGGGCAGACTACAACACAGACCACAAGCGTCTACAGTAGCTCCTGTTTCATGGTCCAAGTTTGGAAATGTTGTTTGTAAGGGATACCTTCCGGTACGCTCGTGTTGACCCAGCACCTACATGGGAAGTATTGTGTCACTTCTCGCCCATCAGAGGGGAAGCATACTACAAGATGGGCAGACTACAACACAGACCACAAGCGTCTACAGTAGCTCCTGTTTCATGGTCCAAGTTTGGAAATGTTGTTTGTAAGGGATACCTTCCGGTACGCTCGTGTTGACCCAGCACCTACATGGGAAGTATTGTGTCACTTCTCGCCCATCAGAGGGGCGCCAATTTTTATACTGCTCGACTAGGACTATTAAGTCCCATTATTCCGGCAGTAAGCCCACGACGTATTCTTATGTGGTAAAAATTCCAAATGGGAGGATAACTTGTCATGTCCCGGCTGGATTTCGAACCGCGACATCTGGAATCGCTAGATTCACAGAGTGCCGCCTTTACCACTGAGCTACCGGGATAGAGATGAGCTCACAAGTAAGTTGTAAAAGTCCCTGACCTAGCGGTAGCATGCTCGGCTTGCACTCCAGGTGACCCGGGTTCAAATCCCGTTGGGGTCGGAATTTTTTTGGCTCTGTACTTTGGATGTCGGCGCCTTCCCTAGCCTCGTGAGGACAATTGGGGTAGTTGTGTGTGGGCAACGACCAGTGGCGGCATTACGAGATAGATATTTGAATATGACGGTCGGTTGGAGATATGATATGATGCATTAGCATTAATAATAAATAATAATAAATGCCCGCAGCACGGGTTTATATTTACGAGCCTAGCTCTATTTACAAACAGAAACAAATAACATAGAAAGGTTTAAAAACAATCATAATAATCACAGTTATAAAAAAAAATCAAGTGAAGTTAAAAAAAAAAAAAAAAAAATTGCACTGACATTTGCTGCCCTCATCATCCTATTCAATGGAGCATTGTACTGTATTTTTGGCCCATGTTGTCGTGGAAAGTGTTGCTCCTCCCAAGTCTCCTGGGCATTTCGAATGTCGATGCAAAACCCCCTAAAAATTGTGACATAATAACACAAAGAAGTTTTTTTTTTATAAATAAGTTGTAATGTCCCTCCGGTAGCTCAAGGGGAAAGGCGGCACTCTTGAATCCACAGGTTCCGAGGTCGTGGGTTCGAAACCCATCGGGACATGACAAGTTATCCCCCCATTTTGGGGTTTTTACCCCACAAAATAGTCTTGGGCTTTTCTTCGGAATAAGGGGGCTTTATTAGCCTTTTCAGGCAGTATAAATAAGGCTATATTATTTTTTTAATGATTTCATAATTGATTTGTCCCCCTCAGGGGGGGATGACAAAGAGATGACTCAAAGGGGGAAACCCCAACCTGATGAGCGTCCAGGAGGTGAAAAGCACCCCTGAACCCAGTAGCAACCCCAAAGGGAAAACCCAAAACTCCTCGAGAAGGTAAACCCTCCTAGTCAGATATTATTATTATTTTTATTATGACTGCGGGGGTGAAAAACCACCCCGAACCTAGCACAACCCGGGGAAACCAAAATTCCTCTGGAAGGGAAACCCTCCTAGTCAGATATTATTATTTTTTATTATTTTGACGGCGGAGGTGAAAACCACCCTGAAACCCCCGTAGCGCAAACCCCAAAGGGGAAAACCAAAAATCTCCCTGAGAAGGTAACCCCCCTGTCAGAAATTTTTTTTTATTATTTTATGCTGCAGGAGGTGAAAGCCCCCCCCGAACCAGTAGAGCAACCCCAGGGAAACCAAAAATCTCCTTGGAAGGGGAAACCCTCCTATCTTTTTATTATTATTTTTTTTTTTATGACGTGCTGGAGGTGAAAGCCCCCCCGAACCTGCGCAGCCCAAGGGAAACCAAGTCTCCCCCTGGAAGGTAAACCCCCCTATCAGTTTATTTATTAAATTTTTTTATGACTGCAGGAGGTGAAGCCACCCCTGAACCCCGACAGCCCCCGGGAAAAACCAAAAATCTCCCCTGAGAAAGGGAAACCCTCCCAGTCAAAAATTTATTATTATTATGCGTGCAGGAGGATAAGCCACCCCCGAACCTGCAGCAGCAGCCCAAGGGAAAACCCAAAATCTCCTTGAGAAGGTAAACCCCCCTCGTCGAATTATTATTATTTTATTATTAGGTGCAGGAGGTGAAAGCCACCCTGAACCCTGCAGGCCCAAGGGAAACCAAAAATCTCCTGAGAAGGTAAAACCCTCTAGTCAGATATTTATTATTATGCGTGCAGGAGGATAAAGCCACCCCTGAACCCCTAGCACCCCCGGGAAACCAAAGTCTCCTTTAGAGGTAAACCTCCTGGTCAGATATTTTTATTATTATTTTATGAGTGCAGGGGGGTAAAGCCACCCCCGAACCCTGTCAGCCCCAGGGAAAACCCAAAAACTTCCCTTTAGAAAGGGAAACCCTCCTGGTCAGATATTTTAAAATTTTATAAA
>CM044966.1:14561680-14591680 GCA_024516035.1 Bactericera cockerelli
GCACTTGCGTTTGAGTTCAGGAAGTGGCGTATTATATCATCTCACAATGACAGAATCTTCATTTGTTGAACCTTGATCTCCTTTTCTTCCAAGATATTTATTACTATTGTTACAATTATTATTATCATTATTTTCGTTGATGATCTAGATAAATTTATTGAGAATATCATGCAGGAATAAGCTATGGAGAACCGTATACCTCAAATCTGTCACACAAAAAACTACACAATATGGCTATCGTTATTTTTTAATTTCCTTATCCTATAATAAGGAAAGTATTGTATTCGTCGAAAATTTGACCTACCCAGTTTTTCACATTTCTGGACGAATCATAGCCTCAGGATACCAAAAAAGCTGTTTTCAGCCATTGGTCCGTGCGTCTGTCTGTCTGTCTGTGAGTGTGTCTGTGTGTGAACAGGATATCTCGAGAACGGTAAGAGCTAGAGACTTGAAATTTGGTATGGAAATTAATTTTATACACCAGACGAACCACGAAACTTTTGGTTGAAATCGGCCGCATCCCACGGCCGCAGGGCCGCAAATATTAGCCGCAAGCGCCGCTTCTTTGAATTGGTTAAAGATACAAATTTTTTTGGAGAACAACATTTTTTTGGATTAAAAAAATAATAGGGGTCTATTCTGATCATTTTTTTGTTATCTTGAACTTTTTGGACCTCGACTCCAATTTACCGGTATTTTGGAGGGACCCGCTTTGACTAACTTTTTTATTATTCATCCTAGTTGGGGGTTGTGACATATCAAATTCAATGATTTTGAAGTGCTGATTACGAATTTCGCATTTATTTTTACTTATCTGTTACCGTTGAGTCACAAGTGGCGGAATTCGACTCCTTTTTGGGGGATAAGGAAAGTCGTGTGATGTTTACACCAGATTTTTTTTTTAAAGCATATAAAAAAGAAGAATTAATTTGTTATTGTTGTGATTTGCTCTGTGTTATAAACACAGAAGTTGTCTAGTTCAGAACTAAGACAGACATTATTTCTATAATAAATAAATAAATGTGTATTCTTTGTGTTATTATATCACAATTTTCAGTGGGTAGCGCAGAATTATAGGACTTTTCCATATCTTTTAATATCCTAATATCTTATTTTTGTCTATAATTCCGCCACTTATCCACAAGGTAAAAGTGGACCCGAACACCCAAGAACAGAAGAGAAAAAATCCTCTCCCGCTGGGGATCGAACCCAGGTCATCGTGCGTGCAATGCCTAGCGCGCTAACTCACTCGGCGACGGTGACTTCTATTTCTATAATATAATAACATATGCTAACCACATGACCAATGACCATAGGTAGAACAGTCCAGGTACTAAAACGAGAATGACAGTGAACTACAGAGCGGCCTACTCCCTGCCTACTCCTCAACTACACAGCCGGGCCAGGCCTAATCCATCATGGCCTATCTGCCCATCAGAACCTGTCACTCACTTCCTGAGTAGCCCAGCCCACGCTTAAGTCAGACCAGAATTAGTGTTGCTACCATTATAACCATAGATGAATAATAATATAATTCCGTGTCCGTGAGGTAGGTATTGATACTTAAATCACGGTGGTGAAAGGATTATATGGACGCCCAGATCCAATGTCTAGCCTCCTTTCATGTCCATTGCTTCTCTTTGGTTTTAACGTCCTGACTTGAGGTAGACAAGACGGGGGTTTTACCCTCCATTCGCTGGGAATTGTACCAGCTACTCACATTAACCTCACCCAGCCTGGGTAGGGTCGGAATTGCGAGCCTCAAATGTTTGGAGGGAACAGAATTTTCTGTGCGAAAAGTCTGCTCCAACCGGGAATCGAACTCAGGATCTCTGGACTACGGGCACTAGTCACGACAGTTACGCCTCAGAGGCTGGTGTGGAATAAGTGATGGAGGACTCACAACGTATATCTCATGGGTAGTGAAAATTTCCCATAAAATCGGCCATTTTGGAAAGCTGAAACACAGATTAAATCACAACAATAACTAACGAATTATTCTTCTCCTCTTTTGGTGTTACATGCTTTTGAAGGTAATTTGTGGACTGGTAGTCAAGTGATTAACGCGCTAGTCTGGTAATCCAGGTAGTGTAGGGATCCGTTAGTTCCCAATCCCTCCCAGTACATGCATTTTTCCTGATTAATTTGAGTTTGTGACCACATAATAATAAGACTCTGAAGGTTAGGTAGTAAAAAGTGCTTTGAGCATAAACCTCATATGGTAGTAACCTTTCACTAAAAAGTGTTGTTGTTGTTGTTGTTGTTATTATTATTATTATTATTATTATTCCTTATATGTATATTAATAGTAAATTATATCTAATTTGTATTGTGTATTTTTCTATGTTACAGGTAAGGAAGAATTAGTGGAGGAAATTTTAAAACATTGCCATTTGATGGTAAGTCAATAATTTCTATTTTCCTCACACTCGGGAATACTGGCCACTCATTATTCCACGAGTCTGTTGGTTACATGTTTTCATTCACTATTTTCTGTACACTCGGCAACACTGGCTAAAGTATTCCACCTCTTAATTATTCTGTTGGTTACATGTTGTCATACACTATTTTCCGTACAGCCGGCAACACTGTCCACTCGGTATTCTAATTCTGTTGATTATACGTTGTCTTGCAATATTTTCCGGGCAGCAACACTGGCTAAGTATTCCAGTATTCCACCTCTTAATTCTGTTGGTTATAAGTTGTCATACACTATTTTCTGTATACCGGGCAACACTGGCTAAGTATTCCACCTCTTAATTCTGTTAGTTACATGTTGTCAATGTTGTCATACACTATTTTCCGTACACTTGGCAACACTGGCCACTCAGAACCACCTGTTAATTCGGTTGGTTGCCCGCACTCGTATGGACCTAACTCCCCCACACTTTGACCTTGGTTGTCCAGAGTAACGCCTATATCCGGCAGAAACATAACCTCCAGAAGTACATAGAGTCATAGATTAATACATTACAATATACAGGGTGGGGCAAAAGTCTGGAAACCCCTAAATAACTTCCGAATGGCTTCTTCGGTAAAATTAAAATTTTGTACAGTGAACCAGGCTAATAAGACCTTCTTTTAGAGTGGGGTCGATTTTTGTTACCGGCCCCCATGTCGGGGCCAGGGGGGCCAACTTCATTTTTTTAAATACGAACCCCCACCTTGCGATACATTTTTAGAAAGGTCTTCAAATAAGAAATACATTGGTGCAAATTTTATTTTTTTAATATTATTTGTTTGCAAATGGCGTCCAACTTTGTGTATGCAGTAAAGTCTGGAAACCCCTGAATATCTTTCGAAAGGGCTTTCTCAGTAAATTTAAAATTGTGTACGGTAATCCTTGGTAATTAGACCTTTTATTAGAATGGGACCAATTTTTTTTAACCGGCCCCCATGTCGGGCCAGGGAGGCCAACTTCATTTTTTTTAAATACGAAACCCCACCTTGCGATACATTTTTGGAAAGGTATAATTACCCTGACTTACCGTGTACAATTTTAAATTTACTGAGGAAGCCCTTTCAAAAGATATTCAGGGGTTTCCAGACTTTACTGCATACACAAAGTTGGACGCCATTTTCAAACAGTTAATATTAAAAAAATAAAATTTGTACTAATGTATTTCTTATTTAAAGACCTTTCCAAAAATGTATCGCTAGGTAGGGGTTCGTATTTAAAAAAATGAAGTTGGCCCCCCTGGCCCCGACATGGGGGCCGGTAACAATAATTGACCCCACTCTAAAAGAAGGTCTTATTAGCTCGGTTTACCTTACAAAATTTCAATTTTACCGAAGAAGCCATTCGAAAGTTATTTAGGGGTTTCCAGACTTTTGCCCCACCCTGTATGTACATAGATACTGGTACATACATACCCATGCAATCTGCATAACCTCCAGAGCCAGACAAAAGTACATAATGGATCAATATCTAAATGTATGTATGTACATCTAAATGTATATTAGATGTACATTTTAATGTACACAATTACACATGAACATTATATTATAAATTATAAGCATTCCTGGAACATACTTACTACCCTGAAAATTTCAGCTCGATTGAAATTTTTTTTTGACCATTTTGATTAGGTAATATATTTTGACCCATTTCTTAGCCTTGTGGGTGAGTGGGTGTGTGTTGGGTGACAGTGTGCGTGCGTGTGTGCTATGCGTGGGAATCTTCATTCTGAATTTTCATTGCTAAGCTACGCCGCGCGCCGCGAGGAATCAGTGCATAGCCTGGACTTTGTGACTACATTATGTACTTTATTAAGCACACTCGTAATGTGCATACATAAATGATATAATATACTGGGATATGAACCCACAGTGGTTCGGGAGTGGATAAACGCCCCCTTCAACTCAGTGACTGAGGGAACCTGTTGGTCAAGACCGCAGTTTCCGCCACAGGGGGCGAGGGAAGTCAGGAGACGTGTTGTATTTATCTGTTACACGTGTGGTACAATATTTGTTAAACGTTCCCCAGAAAAAGAAAAGGGGAAAAAAAACCGAAAAGCGACAATAGCTGAAAAAGCTCCGTTGAAATAAAAGTTGAATCTCAGCATAACATGACTAACTATTCTAGTTTCAACAGGGTTCGACATTTGGTTTAAAGAAATTGACGCTTAGATTATCTGATTCCACAACTTTTTGGACTCCATGTGAAGTACCTGTTTCTTTCACATGGCCAGATTTGGAAACTTATTCGGCTGCATTCAGAAACTGCTTTATACTGCTATTATGATAGTAATGAACATTGAATTAATAAAATTAATGATCAAGATTATGGTAAAGAAAGGTAAATGGTAAAGAATCAAACAGGTAGGTATGTTAATAATTATATTATTAGAAGAATGATCATGTTCTTGATTATAATACAACTATGGTTAAATTGGTTATTGAAGTGCAACAAGAACAAAAACTTCAACACCACAACAATCACAACGAATGCAAAAGTGACCATGACAACACTATCAACAACAACAATAATAATGATCCTAACAACAACAACAACAAAAATCAACAACAACAACAGCAGCAGTAACCATGACAACAATATCAACAATAATAATAATACTAACGTCAACAACAACAGCAGTGACCTGACCATGGTAACAATATCAACAAGAATAATAATGATACTAACGACAACAACAAAAATCAACAAGCACAGCAACAACAACAAAAATCAACAACAACAACAGCAGCGACCATGACTTCACATCTAAGAAAGACGCCTATGTAGGGATCCATAGACGCCTGAGAGAACGTGCCTCGACTGTCAATGAGGTCCAAACACACATGTGGGACCTGGGAGAACTACGCACTTGTAGCCGAACCCGCCAGGGTACATGAGGTACATACTAATCTCGGGATACATACATAGGATACATACATGGGATACATACTAATCACGCATGGAATCCATACTAATCTCGCTGAGACTGCTGAGAGTGAGAGGAATAGTCAAGTCATGAAATTCACAAGATCAGTCAGAAAACAATACCGATAGTACTACCAATCAGTATAAACAGAAAAGTGAGAAGTTGTATTAGATGTACATGAATATCACAACATACCTGGACAGCCGTTTCGAGCTTATTTGCTCTCATCAGGAGGAAATTGTTTTGATTATCCATGCCATCAACTAACCTCTCTATTTTAATCAGTATAATGAAACCAATGATTTAGACTTAAAGAAACAAAAACTAATATTACTAACAGCAACAGAAGAAGAAGCGGATAAGGTAATAAAAGGAGCTGCTCTCCAACTAAAGCTAGACAAACTTTACCTTTTTTAGGTAGGGATGCTCGGGAGGTAAAATCCTCTCTTACTCCCAACATTAAAACTCCCACTCTTATTGGAGCGAGAGTGTCAATGCTGAAATTAGGACAAATGCGGTCGTAATGACAATATACAGCGTGGGGATGATGTACACCACTCGGAGAGGGTAGAGGACCCTCTCAAACCGACCCACTAAAAACCCCCCTCATCATCCATCATATACACACGAAAGGGCTGCCCCGGCACCATGCAAGATATAACTTCAGGGCAGCGCGATAAACTATACCTAGTAACAGTAAAGATGCAATTATTTTCTACAAACTGAGCAACACAAGAAGTAAAAAAAAAAAAAAAAAAAATAACTATAAACAACAGATTCACTTGAAAAACAACAATAAAATAATATATCACCAAACAAGAACTTATCAGATAACATAAAAATTGGAGAGATAAGGAATAGTAAATTTGATAAGAAGCCGTCAAAGGGTGTGAAAGATAAGGGAAAAAATATTGTATACATAAGACCTGAGAGCTACCCCACCCGCTACAGTGGCCAAGGGCATTGAGGGCTAAACTTGATGTGAAAGAGCTCAAGGATTCAAATGTTTGGATCCAATGTTATTCTTAGTAAGTTGATAGTAAAACCAAAAAACTATTATTATAAATACATATTTGTTTCTGTACCAATCGCTACAGTGGCCAAATGCATTGAGGGCTAGACTTGATGTGAAAGAGATTCAAAAGTTTTGATCCAATGTTATTCTTAGTAAGTTGATAGTAAAACCAAAAAACTATTATTATAAATACATATTTGTTTCTGTACCAATCACTAATAATCGAGACCATAATCTCACAAAGTGGTGGTGAAAATATTGAAAATGTTGGAAAAATTCTGGAAATTTGATATCAAAATTTAATTAGATACGAGTTTAATGGTTTACAATAAATTATACGAGATTTTTAGTTTTTAAGTACATGTAGAATTGTTTTACACTATACAACACCATTCTTACAAAATATAAAGTATTCCTTCCCATTCTGAAGAAAGAGCATTGTGCTCATCACAGCTGCCGCTTTTCCTCTCTGGATGCACAGAGAAATCCACTGCTTCAAAAAAGAGGTTGATCTTTTTTCTCCTGATGATTCATACGAGAAATTGAATTTTTTATTCTAAGATATTTTATCTGGTAGAGATAATTCTTATCCGACAGCGTCGTCGCGTATATTATTCGGATTATTATTATCATTATTAAAATGTCAACAATTCTATAATGTTCCAGTTTATAAAATTCAAATGAAGCCAGCGTCGATGGCATGTTGAATACACCGGTTCCCTTCAGAACACCGAAGTTAAGTGACATCCAGCGAGGTTAAGACTTGGATGGGTGACCATTCAAATTCTAATTCTCGTGACGCTGGCTTTTCCCGGCCCCACTCAGGCTGGGTGAGGTCAATGTGAGTAGCAGGTTTGTGAGTTTCCTGCGAATGGAGGGTAAAACTCCCGTCGTGATATGACCACGGCAGTTGAAAGCGACGTTAAACCCCACTTAAAAAAAAAAAAAAAATCAAATGAGATCATCGATGATCAATCTGCTGTCAAGGCTAGCTACAGACAGTTCCATGCAAATCGTTATCAATATGGCTGACATCACTGACAACTTTGTAAATCTAGTACCCTAACATGGCTCACATAACAGATGAAACAATAGTGATTGTCAATGTCATTGCACTTTTCTATATCCTATTTGAAAACAATACCTTCATCAATTCATCATCCTTCTATGCAGAAAAAAAGCATCAGTCAAAACAGAAAAGTGAATTTATATCAGATGTAACAGAGTCATTTCAAAACATACCTGGACAGCTATTTCGAGCTAATTGGCTTTCTTCATGCTGCAGTTGTTCCGAATATTCATACCATGAACTTATTGAATAAGAATTGAAGCTAAAGAGACCAATGTCAATGACCTTATCATAACCTTCTTATTCAACAATGCCATCATATTATGCAGCATTAGCACACACTGCCTATCTGTCTAGTACCAAACTCATCAAACCAAAACTTTACAGTTCTTACATAATGGCAGAATTCCATCACAACATGGCTTGCATATTGACAGAATTGACTTGACGAAACCACCGAGAAAAACAACGTTGTCACTCTACATTCTTTGTCAACAATACCATCATATTAAGCAGCATCAATACTCTGTCTAGCTAACCCAAACCTACCTATCCAAAACATTACACAATGTCAGAATTCCATTCCATGGCTTGCATATTGACAGAATGATCCCAATGAAACCACCGAGAAAAACAACGTCATTGCACTCTCCAGTCTTCGTCAACAATGGCTTCATACGCAGCATCAATGCACTGCCTAGCTGTCTAGCTAGTCCCGAACCTGCCAATACAAAAACCTTACATAATAGCAGGATTCCATCACCGTCACTTGCATATTGAAAGAATGGGACCTAATGAAAGCACCGAGACAATCAATGTCAACGCACTTATCAGCATTGACTGGATCTGTCAAGCATAGTCTAGAATCGTTAGCAGTCTACGTACAAATGATACTTATCATGTTGTCAATAATAAAAATGAAAATGATGATGATGTGGCGCATGATCATGATTTTGGTGACAATGATTATGATGAAGAAAATGATGATATCATTGATGCTCTTAATTATTACGATGATTTCGAAGAAGATAAAGATTATGTTAGTGATCACTATATTGTTGTGATGATCATAGTGAGACTATGTTAGTGATCACTATATTGTTGTGATGATTGTAGTGAGACTATGTTAGGGATCACTATATTGTTGTGATGATCATAGTGATGATCTCAGTAATACCAGCAATAGTTATCTAAAAACCTTGCAACTATTCGCCTGTTACTGGCGTACCATAACACTGCGACGATTTCACGTCTGCATGACGACGAAATAAAAACAGAATCAGAATCACACTGTTTCCTCCGTGCAGGCAGAAAATAGCTCTAATGAGGCTTTTGGCCTTGGGAGAGTGGAAATAATTGACAAAGTTGCTGGGGTCACCGAGCAAGGTGAACGTATTGTTCGTGCTGTTATCAGACTAGGCGAAGTCCTGGAACAATTGGATCGGGCGAGTGTGGAGAATGCAGATACAAGAGCTGAACTAGTGCAACATAGCGCGATCATTTGCAACTAGTGCATTATAGTGTGATCATTTGCAATTCCAGCATGTGAGTGTTTATTTTGCTTTTGTTATTGCTGTTTTGCATTAATTTATTGTAATTCGTACGAGCAATAACTGTTTCAACTGAACTGAACAAGTGAAAAAATTGTAGTAAGCGTGGTAGAATTGTAGTAAACGGAACCGAATCACGACGAAGTCAGAACTTTACGGATCTATAATCTGTTCCGGTATCTGAGTGGTATAGGCGGCTCTGTGAATCCAGAGATACCAGAGTTCGCGGGTTCGAAACCCAGCCGGGACATGACAAGTTATCCTCCCATTTGGGATATTTACCACATAATAATATGTCTTGAGCTTACTGCTGGAATAATGGGACTTGATAGTCCTAATTGGGCAGTATAAATAAAGCGATATTATTATTATTATCTATAATTTGTAAGTTACGTGATGTGGTGTCCCATTTTTAACTCGAGTGAAAACTAGGGAGCTATTTCATCCTTACATGCAAAATGGCGAGGTATATATTTTTTACAACCTCTCACTCTTGACCATTGGAAATTCTTAGTAGCAGAGAGCACAGGGAAGAGAGTAGTTGTGACATCACAAAAGTGATTGACATAAATATGATAACTTTTTTTATATACTCCTGGGTAATGCTAATGCCAACGGCATTTTTTTCCAAGTTTAAAGTTTTTAGTTTTGTTCACTAATTTTAAACAAAACTTTAAAGCAAGAGTAATGGTTTTGAAAGAGCTCACTAGGCTTTCAGTAATCTTTTCATTTCAGCTGTCATTTTCTTGATTCCACTGCTCTGTCCTCTACCCCTTTCCCTCTGGTCTCACCGTTTCCATCTGTTCGTGTCGGATTGTTACAATCTCTGTGTTTCCATGGTCCGCAACCATGTGTTGTCCATTGTGTCTGATGCCTGTTCCAAGTTGTCGTGTTTCGCCTTGTATAGCTCTGGGATTTATTTCACTTTCAATAACACGAAAGACATTCTAATAAGTAGATATGTGTGTTGATTTATGCCCGGGCTGATAGCGATCTCGTAAATCTCTGGTTATGAATTATTGCCATCGTCGTCGTCATCAGCAGTAGCAACAGTCAGAACAACAACAATGTTGTAGTAGTTAATATTATTATTTTTTTACAATCAACACCAGCATTTGGTAGATGTTATTGTAATGTAGATAGTGTAGAATCTATTATTATTAAATTTAGTAATATAAGTTTTCTTATCATGTCTTGGTAGCTCGGTGGTCAAGGTGTCGCGTCGTGGCGTTGGTCTGCTAATCCAGAGGTCGCGGGTTTGAAACCCAGCCAGGACATGACAAGTTATCTTTGGGATTTTGACCATATAATTGAACGTTTTGGGCTTACTGCTGGAATAGTGTATGTAAATTTAGTGGTCTAAGTTTTATTATTTGTGCTATTATAAAGTCCTTGTCATTAACACTATCATGAATACCAATTTTGTGTACTCTTATTACCAAGTCGACATTGTTACTACTAATATCATTTGGTTGGTATCACTATTTCATGAATTCCAACTTTTAGTATTCTATTGATAAAGACAACACTGTTATTATCAATTTGATTTGATAGCACAATTTCAATTACTATCAAGTTACAACTATTACTCTTTCTACAGTTCCAATGGGATATTATAAGTAGTATATAGTTAGTTTTGTTATTTGTTGCATTTATTTTTATCACTTTATCAATTAGTATCTACTATCAAGTTGCTACTATTACTGATTTCTATCATGAGATTGCGGAGAGTCAGTTAACCTTGGAAGAGTTGACAGGGAGATTGAAAAGCCCCGGGACTTTGACCTTCACACTGCGTCACCGAGACGATTTGTCTGCAATTACCTCTGGGAGTGTGATCTACCGGGTGTTTCAGAAAATCCGAACATGGATAAAATCAAGCACTTATCTATCACTGATCTCAGTATTTTGATTGAGAACGTGGTGGTACGAGCGGACTAGTAAACTTGAAGTCGCTCGTTTGAGTTACAAGATTAGGAAATTTTACTGCCGGTTTGAGAATTGTGATCAAAAAGGCATGAAGAGTTTTCTTCGCTCAATGACTTGTCTATTTTTTGGGGCATAGTGCATGGATCGTGGATTAGGTACCAATGATTCCAATCAAGGGCTCTTAAGGCTGAATTATGAAACAGGAATAAATATTTGGGATTCGTTAATCCGAGCCACTTTCACTAAAC
Source organism: Bactericera cockerelli (assembly GCA_024516035.1). Classification (NCBI taxonomy): domain Eukaryota; kingdom Metazoa; phylum Arthropoda; class Insecta; order Hemiptera; family Triozidae; genus Bactericera; species Bactericera cockerelli. Next base: position 14,572,876 of record CM044966.1, read on the forward strand.
AGCTGATACAAATGGGCTGTGCTTGTTTGAAATTCCCACCAGAAGACTTGGTCTGTTATGTGATAGTGTAGGATTAGTTAATCATATGCCTGTTTCATAATTCGGGCCTAAAATTCATGATTTAAGTCCCATAATTTCTACTGCACCAGACTGGAAAGCGTATCTTCCATTTTACCATTTTTTGTCTGAAAAAAAGTCCATGTAAGGTTTCCTTTTATTCAAGTCAGTCCAAATTGATTCACGGTCAGTTTGGTTCCCAGCAAAAGTTCCCCTGGTTCCGTTATAGCGGCTTCCTTACCGGGCATCAGGCTTACCAACCAGAACAACCCGTTTCTCCTTTAATTAATTCAGAAATCAGTTTGACCAACAAGAGATTGTGTCTCACCAATTACCAATTCAGAAATCAGTTTGATCTACAATAATAAAAAAAAGGTATCGTCTGCCAACTTGTTTGTCACATGCCTTCCTCTTAAAAGAACTAGTGGCTGCCCTGTGCTAACCTAACTTAAGAAAGTCCTTCTTATTTTTACCTTTCTGACCGAATTTCTCGTTTCGCTAATGATAGTAGGTATGTATGAAGATGTAAAGTGCCCTGAAGTAATGCTAAACTATTTCCGGGGAAAACTACCTTAAAAAAGGTAGAAAAACTTTTTTTTTAGGCTTTCATGGCAGGATTTTCAAATTTCTTTAGCTCTTCTACCCAACTTTTAAGCTTTGTTCGAGCCTAGTAGTTCTATTAAAGCGTCTGGTGCTGTATGAATGTTTATTATATCTTTGTCAGATTCGGAAGTCCAAGTTGAATTTAAACTTTCGTTCAAAAAATCTCTGCAAGTGATTGGTAACGTATTTTAATTTGTTCATGAAAATTTCTTTGTTTTTTTGCTCAGTTCTAATTTCAATTCCAATGCAAATACTACTTAATATGCCGCGGACTGCTTGGTTCAAACTCATACTGTCTTGAGCGTTCTTTTTCATTTAAATGAGTCGGAGAGACCATGTCCATTGTGTCTTGGTTTTAGGAGACAAACCAGTTCCAATCCGGAATTATAGCAGACTTTAGACTGACATGGTTTGCACGTGTGTGTGATTTTGAACATTGTCTTTAAGCTTGGTTCATTTTAAGCTGAAGATAGAACTTAAACGTATTTTAATCTGAAGACAGTATATTTTAAGTGTTGTTCTTTTGAGTCATGGTGTGTGTGTGGTGCTTTAACACGTTGAGCGCCGCATGATTTTGAGGTAAACTTTTGTCTGTTCCAAGCAAAAATTGGTCAATTTTCAAAATCACCTATCTCAGCTAATAAGATTGCTCAGAACCAAGACCATCACGTTATAGCTCTGTTCCACGGCAATAATTCCTTCATAAGAAATACATTGATACAACACCCCCATAGGGGCTTAGTGTACATAAACTGAAGTCAAATTTTAAAGCCCCCATGTGGGTTTAGGTACCAATTGATAGTATAGAAAAAGCCCCCATGGGGTCCTGCGGCGCTCAACGTGTTAAGGGTGGTTCATTTTAAGCTGAAGACAGATTATTGTAAGCTGTACGTATTTTTGTCAGAAGACAGTATATTTTGTGTTGTTCTTTTGAGTCGCGGTTTGAAAGTGTGTGTGGTTTGTCTACATTGTCCTTTAGTGTGTTCCATTTTAAGCTGAAGACAGAACTTAAACGTATTTTAATCTGAAGACAGTATATTTTAAGTTTGTTCTTTTGAGTAATTTGAGTCATGGTTCGAAAGTGTGAGTGTTTTTCTACATTGTCCTTTAGTGTGGTTCATTTTAAGCTGAAGTGAGTGAGTGTGCTAGCCGTAGTTCATTTGAAGTCGCTGGTGATTAAGTCAAATCAAATGATAATTATTAAAGAACCATGTATTTTATACCATACAGCCGATAAGTGCATTGGTGGTGGCGTGGTCTGATCTCTAGTGTGATAATTCAGCTAACGAGTGAGCGACACAATTTAATTTGATGATTTTTTTATCTGATTCGAATGAAATTTTGATTTCTTCTCTTAGGACTATATTATGCATTTTTTTTTTTTTTTTCACTCTTGTTAATCATGTTTTATTTAAAATGTACAAATGAAATGTTTTTTAAAAGAAAAATAGTCGAGCTCGCTTTGCAAGGTTTTACTCTGGGGCATGGTATTTAAAACAGCGTGCGAATTTCCCCTTTGGATTGACAAAGATATTTTTTGTCTGAAGAAAGTGCCTGCTCTATTATGCATGCATTATTGTGTGTCATCTAAAAGTATTTGAAGACTAATCTCAAATATGTAAAAAAATATTGTATGAAAAACCCTAAAAGACATTACGAAATCAATACGGGCTATACCTCAGCTGACTTCAAAACAGTTATTCACTTTGAGGAGGAATGTGTTGATGATCTATTTATAGACCTTGTAAATGTTATATTATGTCCTTTAACAGAAGTGATTAAACCGAATGGTATTTTGGAACATCATTTCATATCCTGTGTTTCATAATCCTCAAAACCATCTTGCGTGTCTAGAAGATTTGTCTGTCCCGGTAGCTCAGTGGTAAAGGCGGCACTCTGTGAATCCAAAAATTCCAGAGTTCGTGGGTTCAAAACCCAGCCGAGACATGACAAGTTAACTTCCCATTTGGGATTTTCACCACATAATATTATGTCTTGGGCTTATTGCTGGAATAATTATTAGACTTTAATAGGCCTGATCGGGCAGTATAAATAAGGCTATATTATTATCATCATTCCATGTCTTGTGTTTCATAAGACCATCCTGCGTGCGTGGAAGATTAAGGATTTCAGGATTAGAGGATTTTTAGAAACCACAGATTAGTTTCTAATGTATGGAGCTTGAACCGTACCGGATTTTTGTGCGTGACTTTCGAATCTTGTAAGGTTTTGTAATATTACTTTTTTTCATAGTTGGTGTACTTAATATTTAACTTATGTATAATAAGCATCTACTTTTACATCTATCTTAGAAGCCAAATAAAAATAGCTTAGGATGGGTCCTCTGTATACAAAAAAAGAAATGACAAAAAAAAGTAATTATTATTATTATTTTCATAGGTCGCATGCATGTAGATTTAATAGATCTTACTTAGACTGACGCTCACGCATGAAGAAATGTTTCATACGAAAGGTTAGAAGTGTTACTGAAATTTTAAATTCAAAATATTCTTTAAAAAAAAACACTTAAAATTATTACTTTAAAACTTTAAATATCACTGATGTGTCATTATAATTTATCCTACCTCCAAGGACAGATACAACATCGGACTCTGGTTCTGTAGAATTGGACTTTAAGTGAAGAAGACCATGTACGATTTTCTTGTCGATATCGCCTTAATTCAGCCCTCAAAGTGTGAAGAGCCAGCGTCGATGGCATGTTGAATACACCGGTTCCCTTCAGAACACCGAAGTTAAGCGACATCCAGCGAGGTTAAGACTTGGATGGGTGACCATTCAAATTCTAATTCTCGTGACGCTGGCTTTTCCCGGCCTCACTCAGGCTGGGTGAGGTCAATGTGAGTAGCAGGTTTGTGAGTTTCCTGCGAATGGAGGTTAAAACCCCCGTCGTGATATGACCATGGCAGTTGAAAGCGACGTTAAACCCCACTTAAAAAAAAAAGTGTGAAGATGGCCTTTTATGATGGCAGAGATTGCCTCAGACAATAATAACGCCCTTTGTCAATATTACCCTCGCCAAAAAATAATTATTATTATAGTGAAGAAAGTGTATATAAAATGTCCCTGTCAATATGGCCCTAACTCAGACTTAACAGTGATTAGACCAACCAGAACAGGGTAGGTTGCCAACAAAGTAACCCAGCATAAACTATGAAAAAAATCAGACACTGTCAAAGTACCATGTTTTGTAACCAATACCAGAAACCAACACAAAGAAACTCGACTCAATGACACAACACATGGAAAGAAAAGATATTGAATAGAAAATCTCACTTCAGAAAGTGCAACTCAAAGTTCTAGCCAACTTTGTCAGAAAGACACGACACGTCATAACTGACAGACTGGACGTTGTAACATTCCCACAGTTGACATTGCGGAAAATAAAAAAACACGTCATCTACATCACTAGTATTATCATCGTTCTCATTTTTATACATCACTATCACTTTTCTTCTCCTATTATTTTATTTATTGTTCTTGGTAGTTTTGGAATTATTGTCAATATCAGCAATATCCTCTGTGTTGAACATCATTCGTTCATTACTATAACCGGTATCAATATTAGAGATACTGGTCATACCTTTGTGGGTTGATATACAAGAAAGTCACACAATAATAAAATATAATTATGTACGTGTATGTATAGTAAATATACTAGTTATATACGTGTTGAGCATAAATTCGAGCGATTAATTCAATTTCTTTTCAATCGGTGACTAATTGACAGCAAATCAAGGTTGATTGCCTCAGGGTTCTTCCTTTAGTCCACTCTTGATCTGCTGCCAAGCTGCCAACTTTTTTCGCTCATTCAATCGCCAACTCTCTCCCTCTCTTCACTCTCTATCTCCTCTGTCTCTCTCTTTGGCTCTACCATAATTAGAGATAACTGATAATCTGCAGTGAACTGTTAAACAAAGAAACCAAGGATAGGTGGACACTGTCCAACAACAACAAGAACAGCAACATAAACAACAATAACAACAACTCTGTCAACAAAATAATAATGCTCATGATTGATGTTGGTGTGGACACGATATTGAAAGTAAACGGAGGTGTCATGACTCATGTCCAATAAAAGCTACCTTCACACACTCCATACTTTCCTAAAGACCCTTCTAAGAATATACACACCATTATGATCTACAACATCAACAACAACACCAATAACAACAACAACAACGACGACACTACCGCCCACTACCTACAACTACAAAAATAAATTTGAGACGGGGAATTTCAGAAACCTGCAAACTCAGAAACCAGCCACTCCATATTATCCTCACCCAGCCTGAGTTTGTCTGCTGACAGCATACTTATATTTATGTATAGTTTACTATACATAAATATAAGTATGCGATATCTACTGATCTGAGTTAACTTTTATGGTTTCAATCTTGGCCTAAATACACTATTATAAAGATTATTCATGCAGCCCAGATAAAACTGAAGAGTCTCATTAATCCTTCAGTTATTTTGGTGCCATTTAGAATGTGCTCAAATTCTCAAATCAATGACGATACAACTCACTCCCTATAACTTACTTTCTATCATTTTTAATGTGAACCAAATAGCTGCTCTCAAGTAATTCTCACATCAAAATATACATTTTTTAAATCATAATTTTCGAGAGTACAAAATTCCTAAATTTTACCTAAATTCTCAGACCAAATATTTTGTGTGTCCCAATGGACTTTTTTCTCTTTCTTTAAGAATTCTCATTCAGCTGCATATTTATTGGTCTAAATAACAAAGTAATTTCAGTTCTCAGTGAGTCCAAATGTCGCGACATCTTAAGGACCTAAGGAATGTGGAGTGACTGACTAATGTTTGACATACATATATTATATTTATGTCTCTTGTGTGGGCGAACTGAGAAGCGGTAGTTATGCCACGGGACTTCTTGTGATTCATGGCACTATTATTTTTACTATTTTTTTTTCGTAGCTATGAAACAGGAGCTACTGTAGACGCTTGTGGTCTGTGTTGTAGCTTGCCCATCCCACGGTATGCCTCCCCTCTGATGGGCGAGAAGTGACACAATACTTCCCATTTAGTTGCTGGGTCAACACGAGCGCTTTCGCATTACTTCAGGGCACTTCACCTTTACCTCCATGCCATTCCGGAACTCGGTCAGAAAAATCCGCTACGGCCGGAATTCGAACCCGGAACCTCCGGGTCAGCAACCTCGGAGCCACGGAGCTCATAATTACTGAGAGCCTAGATTCGGTCCTTAGTGGAAGGTAACCACTAGGTCATGCTAATGCTTACAATTTTTTCACTCTCTGTCTCTCATCACACTCGGAATCACTCAAAAGGAATTCCAACGGATCTCCTACAACAGAAATGACTCAACGGTTCAAATGGATCCCGACGTAACTCACATAACTGTTCCGACACGTCCAGTTGACCTTTCAACTGTCCAGCTCACCGCATCCCATGCCTCTAATCATAAACTCTCATTTGTAGTGCACCCACAAATGATTGGACTGCTCCCGACCCTCTTAAGAATGTCCAAGGCAGAACCACTCAGGAGGTCCCGCAGTAGATGAACTATGGTAGACCAAACTAAGGTTCGACTTAATGAACGACGCTCAAGCGGAAACCAGGCAGCGTCGATGGTGCGTTGACAGAAAAAGACAGAAGTGTTCGGTACTTTATTGCGTGAGATTAAATCACGTTGACTATTTTTCATTACGCAACTTTTGGCGAAACTAAAATGCACTATCTACCAAAAGCCATTAAACTGTGCAGTAAAAGACATTAAACTATGTACCAAAAGCTATTATCTAAACAGTATAAATACTGAAAGCCATTAAAATATGTACTAAAAGACATTAAACTATGTACCACTGTACCGAAAACCAAACGCCATTAAACTATGCCCTCCTCAGACAGAGTACAAGATATTAAACAATGTCACTGTAAGCCGTATTTCTCAACATCTTGGTCTCTGGAGTTATCTAATTTATGATGATAGTCATACTGCCTATGATGAAGATAGTATTGATGACAATGATAAAAATCAAACAACTCGAGCCGAGGTGTGAACAACGCCTTTCTGCAAAGAAAGAGATATAAGAAATTACGGTTTTCAGTTTGGCCAGAATTGAAAACATTATCGTCTTCAATGATCACTCAATCATTAACAACAAGACCAAGGTTTGTGACCACATATCAATAATGTGACCACATAATAATAAGACTCTGGGGGTTAAGTGGTAGAAAATGCTTTGAGCAATAACCTCGCCAGGTGGTTAGCTTCCACTAATGAGAATTATTTTCTCAATGTACAACACAGAAATGATTGGAATCGTCATCATTTTCTTGTTACCCATTGGCTAAAATGAGTATGACTTTTTCTGAGATTTGAAATTTTTTGGTCTCTAGCTAACACCTTCAATATCCATTGATTTTATATTTCCTCTATGTTCGTTAACCAGTATGTTCTTAGATTATAAAGTATATTGCTAGCACCTTTAATATGTGTATGTCTAGTGTCCACTGCTTTTATAATCTTCTATGTTCCATCAACCAGTATGTTACTAGATTCTCATGTATATTGCTAGCACCTTTAATATGTCTCGTGTCCACTGCTATTATAATCTTCTATGTTCCATCAACCAGTATGTTCCTTAGATTCTCAAGTATATTGCTAGCACCTTTAGTATGTTTCGTGTCCACTGCTATTATAATCTTCTATTTTCCATCAAGCAGTATGTTCTTAGAGTCTCAAGTATATTGCTAGCACCTTTAGTATGTTTCGTGTCCACTGCTATTATAATATTCTATGTTCCATCAACCAGTATGTTTCTTAGATTCTCAAGTATATTGCCATCACCTTTAATATGTCTCGTGTCCACTTCTAATGCAATCTTGTGTGCCACTTTAGAGAAGATTACCAGAGATTGGAATGTGCCATTATGCCGCAATCTTTCGCCTAGGCCAGAGCATGTAGGAGACGAAGGACTGTGCTGGCATTTTATTAGGAGACCTCTCATCTGTTTCTTATATTAGTCAGTGGTTCATAAAGTTACTAGTAGTGACCGTTTTGTGGATCTCGATGGGCATGTCATTGGGTATCATACAGTGTATTCAAAAAGGGTTTGGTGGAAGAGATTGACACAGGCAATAACCCGCCCTTGAGTTAGAACATCTTTATGTATTTTGTTGATTTGTTATTAATCTTTTTTTCTTTTTTATATTCTTCATAATTTTTATGATTACTTGATTGTATATATTATGTCCTATATTAATTAAGTCCTATATTAATTAAGTACCTATTCAATAATAATAATAACTTCTCCCATTAGCTTCTCATGATGAGTAAGAGAGGTCAACAATTGCCGATGCTAAGTCATGACCCAAGTTATGGATTTTGTCTATTTCGCCCTTAGAGTCAGCTCTAACCACGGACATCAGACAGTCTGCTCAACTTTAAATTAAACTTTATTAAACAGACGTATCAATGATCAGTTATAATTAAATATATATTATATCTTATAATAATTATATCCAATGGTTTAGCGACCGCCCAATCCAATCAAAGATCATTGTGCAGGTTGCATAACCAGGAGAGAAACCCCTCGACTCGAATGAAGAGACTCATTTCTCATCTTCCTCTCGGGTTGTGACCTTTCCCGACGGTAAAGCTGACGTTCAGGGCGCGACAAAATCCGATGCTAGAGTTGTCGACAGAAATTGGGTTTAGATAAATGTGCTACGAGTACAAAATGTGCTTTTAAAGTTATGTTAAGCAGCGTCTATGGCACGTTGAATACACCAGTTCTCAAGTTAAGCAACGTCAACTACGTACAACGAGGTTATGACTTGGTTGGATCTTAGAAATTAAAAAACCAAATAAATATCTTATAAGCCAAATAAAAATGTTAAAAGTCAAATAAAAATATCTTAGAAGCCAAATAGAAATCTTAGAAGCCAAATAAAAATCTTAGAAGCCAAATAAAAATGGCTTAGGATGAGTCCTCTGTATACAAAAAAGAAATGAAAAATAAAACAAATGATTTATTATTATTATTATATTACTGTGCAATCAAGCAATCAAGTGCAATCAAGCTGATGACCATTCAAATTGAAACCCTCACCTAGCCCGGCCCCACCTAGGCTAGATGAAGTTAATGCGACCAACTGATTTCTAAATTTCCAGCGAATGGACCCACCAATAGCTCGGTCTTTATTTCAAAGTTGGCTCGTCCTGAACGTCCATATTTCTATGTGCAATCAACCATCGTGAGGTCTTATGCTTTTTCTTTATAAGCCACTAGCGGGCTGTCGCCCGCTTTGCGAGCCGAGGCATGGCCGTGAAAGCAAAAAATCCTTTCTCGCCAATGGCAGGTGTTGTAGTGGGAATTTCGAAAAATCCCGTCTTATTGCACATCTAGACTATAAGACAAAGCTACCTACCAAATTTCAGCTTCCTAGGACTTACGGTTTGGGCTGTAGAGCGATGATCAGTCAGTGAGTGGTCAGTCAGTCAGTGACTTTGACATTTATATATTAAGATTACACCCTTAGCAAACTGCAAGCTAGCTGGCTTGTAAGGGTTGGCTAGTCTGTTCTCTGTTTATAGTCCCCTAGCGAGACGTCATTAATCTCTGCTCCTGTCTTGCTATTCTTCAAGTTTCCATGTCTTCTGTCGAACCCTGTAGAGTCCACGCAATCGTAACCCACTGAAGATGAGATCTTCACGACCGATGACACCTGTGTATTATTATTGTGTTTACTATAGGTGAACCCAGCCATCGCTTCCGACATTTCCAATGTAATTGCTATTGGCAGCGTTGCTTTCAATATTGCTAATCCTGTTATTGTCTTCACTGAATTCATTGTTATAATCATTAATATCAATATTAGTGTTTGTTATTTATCAAAAAGATAGTCTGTTTGTAAATATTTTTTTATTCAAATTGTACGAGTATTCGTATTTTCATTCAATTTATTAGCCCCGAGTATATCTATTATCTATAGAAGATATCAAAAGAAGTTTTGTGTGTACTGTCTGTGCTTTTCCTCCTGAAGACAGAATTAGTGTTAATATTGCCTTTAGTATGCGAAGTTTTCTTAAAGTTGATATTCATATTCAATAATGTCAATATACTTTCGTCATTGAATGTTGAATACTCTATTGTTAGTGTTTTATTACCTTGATACCTTCATTTCCATCACAATTATTATTTTCTTTAAATTAATATTATGTAGGTAATAATAAAATTATTATTAGTAGCTTATCTGCCATATAACTTTTAGTCTTATTGTATCGACTTAATGAAATATATTCTTAACTTATATTCTTATTATTATTACTCAACTTATATTCATTTAATTTTTGTTATTACTTATTACTGTTGTGATCGTATGTATCGTGATCATAGTTTTCAATGTAATTATAATATACATAATTACTATATTATATTGTTATTTTTATAATATTTATTTCATGTTCATTATTATCGCTTCGTCTCCATTGACTGCAGTGTTATCTAATCTAAGTTCTTCCTGATGATGGAGTTGCAAATATTTTTATAGATTTCAATCTTGCCAAGAAACTCTGCTAGCTTCCTTCATTCCATGTTGCTTATTAACGTGTCTATGCGTTACAAGTACTGTTACATCCGTGTTTGTGTGTGTGTGTGTGTTTGTGTTTGCTGCAGTGTGTTCATTACCATGTTTTGCAGTCTTGTTAATGAAGGCTTGGAGGTGTTCAGCTGATAAACCGTTTGCGTTTCCGTATGACTGTTAGTGGACTATGTTCGAGGATAGCTCTTCACTTTTCTTTCTCAACATGTTTTGTTCAATTATTGCGATATAAAACATTGTTTCAATCTATTAAAACATTAATTTTTAAGATATGCCAGTCATTGGTTCAACTGTGCTTAATCTGACAGTTCTCCCATTAGCTAGGTGAAGTTCCATTCGATACGAGTTGACAAATCCTGAACTGAACCTCATTCTGCCATAATCATCAAGCATTATTGGCTTTAGTCTTTATTGGGTATTACTTATTAAGGATTTATACTCAATACAAGGAAAAAATAGGTAAAATTGTTGCAACTCATGGAAAGAAAAGTGTAAACTTATAAAACACTGGAAGGGATTTCTTCACTGAATGACTAAAACCATCTTTCATGATGATGCCACCGTATGATGTTGATCAGATGATCTTACATTAGGTCATCATCATCATCATCACCACCCACCAATATTGTTATCACACCTATTTCAAGGATGTACAAGAACTTAATCCCAACATAACTCAAGGATGCTCAAGATTTCAATCTTAGAAAACCTGGCAACTTCCTAGACTCTTTCCATTTGTTCAATTAACATTTCTGCACGATGAAATAACTCTGGAACGGTTGTCAGGTTGGTTCCGTTCCTCTGAGCGGTTCTGGTGTGGAGCCTGTTGCAACAGTGATGATTCTGGTGCGTAAATCTTCAGCTATAAAGCTGTCTGGTGCAGTATTATTGTCATTATTATCTCTAGGCAGGCGCGGTCGGTGCTAAGGAGCTGCGGTACTGCAGCACCCCCAGACGAAAAAAAGAGGGAGTTTTTCAAGTCCTAGCTCGAACACAGTTAATATCATTACACATTTCTATAATAATTAATGCATAATTATATAAGGGTTGGGTGGAAGAGATTGTCACAGGCAATAACCCCGCCCTTTAGGTAGGACATTTCTCTCTTTTTTTTTCCTTCTTGTATATTTGTTTAATCTTTTTGTTTTTCTTTATATTTCATTGTGTTCTACTGTATATATTTTTTGTTCTTTTATAGACTTCAATCTTGCCAAGAAACTCTTTTTATAGACTTCAATCTTGCCAAGAAACTCTGCTAGCTTCCTTCATTCCATGTTGCTTATTAACGTGTCTATGCGTTACAAGTACTGTTACATCCGTGTGTGTGTTTGTTGTGTGTGTGTGTGTGTGTGTGTTTGTGTGTGTTTGCTGCAGCGTGTTCATTACCATGTTTTGCCGTCTTGTTTATGAAGGCTTGGAGGTGTTCAGCTGATAAACCGTTTGCGTTTCCGTATGACGATTAGTGGACTATGTTCCAGGATATCTCTTTACTTTTCTTTCTCAACATAAGCACATTGTTTCAATTTATTAAAACATTTATTTTAAAGATACGAATATGCCAGTCATTGGTTCAACTGTGCTAATTTAACAGTTCTTCCATTAGCTAGGTGAAGTTCCATTCGGTACAGTTGACAAATCTTGAACTGAACCTCATTCTGCCATAATCATCAAGCATTATTGGCTTTAGTCTTTATTGGGTATTACTTATTAAGGATTTATACTCAATACAAGGAAAAAATAGGTAAAATTGTTGCAACTCATGGAAAGAAAAGTGTAAACTTATAAAACACTGGTAGGGATTTCTTCACTGAATGGCTAAAACCATCTTTGATGATGATGCCACTGTATGATGTTGATCAGATGATATTATATTAGATCATCATCATCATCATCATCATCATCACCACCACCACCACCACCACCACCACCACCACCCACCAATATTGTTATCACACCTATTTCAAGGATGTACAAGAACTAAATCCCAACACGTAACTCAAGGATGCGCAAGATTTCAATCTTAGAAAACCTGGCAACTTCCTAGACTCTTTCCATTTGTTCAATTAACATTTCTGCACGATGAAATAACTCTGGAACGGTTGTCAGGTTGGTTCCGTTCCTCTGAGCGGTTCTGGTGTGGAGCCTGTTGCAACAGTGATGATTCTGGTGCGTAAATCTTCGGCTATAAAGCTGTCTGGTGCAGTTTTATTATTATTATTATTATCTCTAGGCAGACGCGGCCGGTGATATGCTATGCTATTAGGAGTTGCTGAACTGCAGCATCCCCAGAGGAAAAAAAGAGGGTGTTTTTCAATTCCTAGCTCGAACACGGTGAAAATCAGTAAACATTTCTATAATAATTAATGTATAATTATACTGGAAGAGAATGCCGTTGGCATTAGCCCTTGATCAAGTTTTGTTTTATTAATTTCAATTTCTTTGTAAATATTCTATGTACCTACTTTGTTGTAAATAAAACTTGATCTAACATGTTTAAAAATAATATTAATATATTTATTGACATGGTAAATAAACTCAAATTCGTTAGGTACCAAGAGAGAGACTCTGAAGATCTAATTTTAGTCCAGTTTATGTGGCAAGACTCCTAAAACATTTTCCCACCGCCCGCTCCTGGTTCCTTTATTCGGAAAAATCTATCAATTGTATGTAAGGATTTGATTTGATTTAATTTTTTTTTTTTTTAAATAACAGGATAACATATACAAAGGTATTTTTCCTAAGCTAAAGCTTCTAAGAAATTTAATTTATTTAATGCTGCATTTATGAGTCAAAAATTTCACTCGCCATTCTGCTAGGAAATTCTGCAGCAGTGATGCGTACTGTACCAAGATCCTCAAAAATTGATGAAATATTGTATGTTTTGTATTTATACCTTGGATCGCCGATTCTATACTAATGCTATTCTGCCTATCCCATGGAACTCCGAGATTAGCTTGTGGTTAGCGCATCTATACTAGCACTGCCCGGAGCAATATCTATGTATATAACGGATATCTATACAGCACTGCCCGAGGCAATATCTTTGTAACGGATCTGCAACTTGCAAACAGCTTTTATCTGCTAGTTTTGTTCTGGTTCAGCTGTTCATCTTCCTAGGCAGGCTGTTGTGACTGTTGTCACTACACTGAGTCTAGTTCATCTTCCTAGGCAGGCTGTTGTGACTGTTGTCAGATCACTGAGTCTAGTTCATCTTCCTAGGCAGGCTGTTGTCAGTCATAGTAGAGGAGGATTTGAGAGAGAAGGGTTGGAAGAGGGAGGACGCCCTAGACAGGAACAAGTGAAGATAATGCATCAAGACTACCCCGCCCCCAAAAAGGTTTTGGAAAAGTTCGAGTAAAGTAAAAAGATATAATGTTGGAATTTCACTATTACAAAAGGTAAAAATAAAATCCTAAAAGTCCTACGTAGGTTCTTAATTTTACGTGATTTAAAACAAAGTGTTGAACATACATAAAAAAAAAACACTTAAAATTTACATAACTATTGACACTCGTGAAGAATGATAGTATAAAAACTCATTAAATGTTAAATGAGTTTGTCATAGTTCACGGCGAACATAAAACAAATTGAAATTGAACAAGTTCATAAAATGTACAGGGGCGGTATACTAGTAGTAATAGACAAAATTGAGATCATGTGCGTTCCATCACAAAGTGAACCTTATCAATATTCTCGTGTAACTTCCGCAAAATTTCTAATATTAGAAATCGGAAGTAATGTGTTTGTTTTTGTAAAAAAAAATATTTTTTTGCTCCGATTTCAATTTTTTTTTCTATCAACCGACCGACGCGACGGTCGCCGCCGCGACGCTTGCTACACTGTTGAGGAATCCCATTATACTGCCCGATTTGGACTATTCAGTCCCATTATTCCAGCAGTAAGCCTAAAACATATTATTATGTGGTAAAAATCCCAAAAGGGAGGATAACTTGTCATGCCCCTACTGGGTTTCGAACCCACGACCTCTGGAATCTGTGGATTCACAGAGTGCCGCCTTTACCACTAAGCTACCGGGACAGACATAGTCTTTAACCTCCCCTGCTTGATTGCAAAATCTTCGCCATCTCGCCAATTCCATTAACTCTATCACCATCGTAAAGTTCTTCCTCAATGAGAGGTGTGAAAATCAGCAAAAAAAAAAAAATAATAATAAATAAATAAAATTAAAAAAATAGCGATTCATGGAGCACTTTTCTCAAATTGTGGCGGAACTTAAATGGCCCGGTCAAAGATCTCATAAAAACACATCAGACGTCCGTCATCTTTGTGTTTTGGACCACGCTTCCAAGATTGACCCTTGTTTTTAATGCTAGAAGCTGTGATGTAATGATTGCTTATGATAATAATATTATGGTGGTTGGGTGGAAGAGCTTCCTTGGGAGAATCCTACCACGTAAAACAAAGCCATTAAAAGTAATAATAATATCGTGTTATTCTTATTTGTACCAATTAGGACTTACATGTCCATTATTTTTTGATCCCAGTAGCTCAGTTGTGAGGACCTCTTACTGGTAATCCTAAAGTCGCGGGTTCAAAACCCAACAGGGACATGACAAGTTATCCTCCCATTTATGATTTCGACCACATAATAATAAGAATCTGAGGGTTTGGTGGTAGAAAATGCTTTAAGCAATAACCTCGCTTTGTGGTTACCTTCCAATAAAGATTACTATTGTTCCAACAATAACAACATATCGTTAATTCGTTACTATTTACTTAATAAAAATTAACCCGTATCTTCCATTTCAACTGTTTTCAGGTCACCATGACGACGCCAGTTCGACGGAGATGAGACCACTTCGCTGACGGCACGCAACACTAGCGCCCTCTACTCTGTTCACGGCACAAGATGGCGTCTCTGTTTCATTTTCTCTGTCTCATTCTGGTTCAAGTTCTGCTGACGTTGTTTGAAGTTCTAGCCTGGTCCAAAAACTGTCCCCAAGCAATTTCAAGCAGTGAGTCTTTGATTTTTTAAATACAGTCAAACCTGCTAATACCTTCTTCTTCCCAAATGCATCTAATGCACATTTTTTTTGGTAATGGACATACCAAGACAAAATTTCCACCTATAATAACACAAAAGAGTTTTCTTCTTTGAAAAACCTCTGGGTAAATAATAAAACGTTGATAAATTTAATACAACAACAACTGAACAAGTATGATTTTGCCTATAGACACAGAGACATAGTATGAGATTTTGAACATTGGATCCTTTCACATTAAAGATTAAAATTCAAATGAGTTCAGAAAAGTGTTTGTGCATTTGAATGCACTTGGGAAGATACCATTACAAACCCTAAATTGCGAACTTTAGATGCACATCGGAACAGGTACCACTACAGATGTTGGAAGAAGAGGATAAGAAACCTGAATATAAGAAAAACTATATACAGGAAACTTGATATAAGAGATCTGAATAAGAAACCTGTATTTAAGAAAGAAAAAATTTCGGTCTGAAATTCTTCAATCCACCTTCGATGATATTATTATTATTTTATAAGCAAGTTAATGCCTAGGCATTCCGCACTAAACCCGCATTCTTCAGGCATTCTCTGATGGCTGTTTTTACATCAGCTCATGTGTCACTGGGGACCGCACCCAGGTCTTGAAATGCCGATAACTTCAAGCCATACTAATACTGAATTATCACTATATTACATAAGACATCAGCGTCTATCTGTGTAACGAATGCCACGGGTCTCGTATATGAATATCGTATGCACTTCATAGTCTACAATAATAATATGGTACATCATTAATAGAATATAATGATAATGATTTCTTTATATATTGAGAATATCTACATATATTTATGAACACTAGCTACATAAGTGTACGGTTTATTTTTGCATTCCCTTGCTATCGGATAACACTTCCGACTCACTAATTCGCCTTCTAAAAGAGGCGATGATTATAATAGTAGCACTCGCTTGCCATGCGAAAGGTCCCAGATTCGAACACCCGCGCCGACAAAAAATTGTATTAAAGATTTGGTTACAGTTGTTTGTAAGGGATACCTTCCGGTGCGCTCGGGTTGACCCAGCACCGCCCATCAGAGGGGATGCATACGACGGGATGGGCAGGCTACAAGACAGACCACAAGCGTCTACAGTAGCTCCTGTTTCATAGCTACGAAATAAAAAGGCTTTGAAACACTCATCTTAAAAAAAAACCCCAACAACCTCCTGATCTGAATTTTCTTCTCCTTATTCTGTGCGAAAAAGATGATCGAAAAAACTCTTTTCATAAAAACTGCTTGGTAGAAGGTTGGTCGCCAAATCATTTTCCTCACATCTTTATGATACGTAAAACATGTTTAAAAAAAATTGCAAGCCTCGGAGGAAAAAATATAATCAATAATATAAATGCAAAAAAATGCAAACGTCTCGCCAAGATGCATTTCACACGTGATCTTCGAGTGCTATTTTTTTGCATTCATTTGCGACGCAAAATAAAAGCTAGAAAATGCATAGAAATAATAGTGATAATATTGTCTGTCAAATGATAAGATAAAAAATAATAATAAAAAAATAAGATAACTAACTAATGCAGATAAAATAAAACGATAAGAGACTAGTAATGAAAACATAAAAAAAAATCTGATAAATAAAATAATGATTGACTGTGTTGCTTTGTTGGCACTTAACTATAAGAGAAAAAAACTATGCGATGTCTTTGTGTTCTTGTATCAAATAAAAACAGCTTTTTTATAACAAAAAAAAACTTTATTATTTCAGATAAAGTGAGTTCTTTCATTAGTGGGTAGCACATAAATACAGACTTTTCAGACCTCTACAGACCGATTCTTTTTTTTAAATATACAACAGCATTGGCTCGGTTCTGGGGGCCTTTGTCAATAATAAGGCTCCTTGTAAAGACAGTGGTAGAAGTGCTGAGTTATTCCTCCACTGTCTGGCTACCATCGTGCATCGTTCACGATGACGCCCCCTATGATGATGATGATGATGATAAAACATTATTAAAGTTAAGATAAACCAGGCCCTCAAGTCAGAGTTTCAACCAATCCCATTGCACTATAGCCCGACTTGAGGGACAGTCTGGTTTAACATTGTTTCAAATTCTATTTCATAATTCGGCTTTAAATACTCCAGCCATCTTCTTATTTTTCCATATTCGGGTATTTTACAATATCAACATTATTTTGATAACTATTATTCTATCACAACTATAGTCAAACTCGCATTACTAAATCTAAGCTGAAACCGGGACTTGATCCACCGACCTATAGGTTACAAATTTTTTTTTCAGTATATATGTATATTTTTTTAAAACATATTCACAACTTAAGTTGTAGCTTTATGTATATTTGTCACATAGAAATCATAGTTACATGGGTAGGTACAAATTACAAATATGGATGTTTGTAAAAAAAAGTATATATTAATTACTCGAAATAAGATGAGTTATAACTTATTATTATTTGAAATGAAATAAGATATAATTATGTGAAATTGAATATGAATGCCATTAGGTCACTAGTTACACCTGAAGCGTCATGGCGTGAGAAACTGCACCCTTCATATTTATATCTACAGAAAGGAAAACTGCATATATTATGTATAATGGGGATCTTGAAAACTGCAAAGTGCATTTAGTGGGGATCTTCCTATGATGATACAACTTGGCATGGCCATGCATACGATATTGATGATTCACACAATGTTCCCTGAAATTAGCCACTCATTGGGCATTATAATAGATTTAAGTAACTACGTCATTTTTTTAAAAGCTATTTTTTTTTTTTTTTTACTTCAAAGTTCTAATGTGAAATTACGTTTAGCTTTAGTTTTCTTAGTTAAGGGTACCCTTGAGGTCTTATTGAGCTTAAAATATTCTTTACGCCGTCGCCTGGATGGTCCAGAAAACAAAATTTCAGCTCGATAGCTACAACCGTTCATGAGTTATGACTTGTGACAGACATAATTCAGCGTACGGAAGAGGCCTCGTTTAAAGGGGTTTTTCTCCATATGAAAAACCCTAAAAACACCTCAGTTTAGCACAACTTCTCACTCTTTTGTTCTGACAAATATGAAAAAAAAAACCCTAAAAACACCTCAGTTTAGCACAACTTCTCACTCTATTGTTCTCACTAATTGACTGGTTTTCCACCTTGGTTTCGCCACTAACAGAATGACCACTCCTTCACACGTGTAGAACCGGAATGCACACATCTATTATTAATTATTAGCATGGAATTGCAATGATGCAAAATTCTCTCTATCAGGGAAGGACAAAATGTTTACTGTGTTGAAGGTAAATAATGAGCAACAGGTGTGAGAAGCGTTGCCAAGGCAACAAGAATTGTTTACTTCGCTGAAGTGTAGTTATGAGCAATGCGAACCGTTGTCAAGGCAACAATATATTTAGGGCGAAATGTTTACTCTGCTGAATTTAAATTGCATATGAGCAACAGGTGAGAAGCGTTGGCAAGCAACAAGAATAATTGTTTACGTCTCTGAAGTTTAGTTATGAGAAATTTAGGCAAGGA